>OX465281.1:76809066-77409066 GCA_949987705.1 Thereva unica | reverse complement strand
CTGGAATCCGCAAGGATCCCGTCGAGTTGGAAGACCTAGAACAACGTGGAGGAGAACCCTACTAGCAGAGGCCGCAACTACTGGAAGATCCTGGTCAGAGCTAAGAGCTGTCGCGCAAAACAGAGTCCGCTGGAGGGCAACTGTTTCCGCCCTATGTCCCACGAGGGATTAAGGGGCACATAGATAGATAGATAGGCACCATCAGAAGCCACAATTTAAGCCCAGACACAAAGTTCTACCACAAGTGCACTCCCTATAATTAAATGTAAAAAAATTGCAAAGGGTAGATTTATTTCAACTTTTAAATACTTTTCCGCTATCTCTCCTGGACTAAGAATAATACTGAATTCTAAGTTTTCCGTTTGCTCACAGAATGGGCTGTTTTTGCTTATGTGAGTAAAGTTGCCGCAATCTCTGCTAATGACCATGCTGCGGTAAGCCTTATATCTGCACATATTATGCTAATATGAGATTAATTAAGAAAGTCATGCCGGTGCCTCAGGAAGACTTCTCAGGGAGAATTAGACAAGCGTACAAAGGAACTCGCCAGATCACCAATAAGTTCCAGCCATGAACGGACATCTGCAAGGACATAGATGGGAACTTGTTGGCAGATCCTGATAGGATAAAGGAAGGTGGAGAGAGTATTTCCACAACCTATTGAATCCTATCTCCATATCAAACGAGAATGCAGAGACAGAGGCATTTGTAATTCCCCAAGATAACATCTCAATAGAACCACCAACACTGGAGGAGGTGCGGGAAGCTGTAAAAAGGCAGAACAGCAACAAATCGCCTGGCGCCGATGGAATAGCAGCTGAACTGCTAAAGGAAGGAGGACCCCAACTATTACGAACATTACACGAACTCATATGCACCATCTGGGAGGAAGAAGTTATACCAGAGGACTAGACGAAAGCGATTATATGTCCAATATACAAGAAAGGAGATAAATTAAACTGCAAAAACTACAGAGGCATCTCACTCCTCAGCACCAGCTACAAAATCTTCACAATCCTTGTGAAACAAAAACTGGAACCTATAGCGGAAAGCCTTATGGGAGAATATCAAGCTGGTTTTAGGACAAACAGGTAAACATCGGACCAACTGCTGACGTTAAGGCAAATTCTGGAGAAAACCTGGGAAAGGAATGTAGATATGTATATACCAGATATCACAGGTCTGCGAAATACAACTTTTATTTTCCCCTTCAAATAATTATGTTTTTTCGTTAATTAATTAGGTATGTAAAATTAAAATACACCGCTGGTTTGTTAATAGCACATCGAGATTTATTTTAATTGAAGAAATGCATATTTACAGTTTAGTTTCAAAATTAATATGTAGCATTAGTTTTCTTTTTCTCTTGTAGATTCGATTTGGTTCATCTCTCTTTAACATCCAGCAATAGTCTGCCAGCATGCTATCGTCCCACCTTCCTTGATATCTGTTTTCCATAACCTTAATGTCTTGGTGAAATCGCTCCCCCTGCTCTTCACTTACAGCACCAAGGTTCTCTGGAAAGAAGTCAATATGAGATTGCAGAAAATGCAATTTTATACTCATATTACAACCCACTTTATTGAAATTATAAACCATGCTGTTGACTATATTTTCATAATCAGGGCTTTTTTTGTTTCCTAAAAAATGTGTCACGACCTCTTTAAATGATTTCCAAGCGAGCTCTTCGGTTTTATTCATAGTTTTTTCAAAGTTAGCATCTTGCATTAACTTCCTTATGTCAGGGCCAACAAAAATACCTTCTTTGATCTTTGCATCTGATAAATTCTTAAATTTATCATATAAGTATTTGAAACAAGGACCGTCTTTAGGCAGTGCCTTTACAAATTGCTTCATAATTCCTAATTTAATGTGAAGTGGAGGTAGCAGAATTTTAGAGCGATCAACTAGCGCCTCTCGTACAACATTTTTACTCCCAGGGCTTAATACTGCTCTCTGTGGCCAATCTTTTTTGATCCAATGTTGTGCTCTATTTCTACTATCCCATTCACACAGGAAGCAGGGGTGTTTTGTATACCCTGCTTTCTAACCCAGAATCATTGTCAATATCTTTAGATCACCGCATATAGTCCATCCATGATCGGAGTAGTTTATTTTTTTTAAGACAAAGTTTATATTTTCATAACATTCTTTCAAATGAATGGAATGTCCGACAGGTAAAGAAGCGAATTTGTTAAAATTGTGTAGTAACACAGCTTTAAGACTTTGTTTCGAAGAATCTATGAAAAGTCTCCAATCATTTGGATTTTGCTCTACATCAAACAACTTGAGTAGGCCAGGCACATCACAACAATAAACTAAATTTTCTTCTTGTGCAAAATATGGAAGAAACTCCTTTTCTCTCTTCCTATACCAATAAAAGCTCGTTTTTGGTCCTAGCAAGTTTTTTCTTTTAATCTTGAGCCGAGTAATTCCGCGGCATCTTTCGGAAGATTGAGATCTCTTATTAAATCATTCAATTCACATTGAGAAAATAGTTGAGGTATTTCGTTGCACTCATACTCATATAGCAGGCAGTACGGTACAACTCTTGGTCATCGGGATCTTTGTAGGTAGGTAAAATCACAGAACGAACATTGGCATAAGTTACTTCTTTTTTATTTTTAGCATTGAATCCTTTTATGTGTGAACAGCAAAAGAAGCAATCGTCGATATGATTTTGTGGTTCCATCCAAATCATTGGAGTCTTCAAACTAAAAGAATGTGTTTTTCCGTTTGAAAATTTACTAAGTTCACGTAGACAAGTTGAACACATTTTATGAGGCACCCATTTCTTGTCTTGGTTTTTTATCTTAATTTTAAAATATCTTTCATACAGCTGTTCGATAGATTTAGAAATAGTTTGTTGTTGTTTCCGTACTACATAATTTCCACATATATAGCAGAAGTTATCTGGAGAATTAACACATTTTCGAGGAGCCATTTGTAACGCTTTTTTTACTTTAACCACACAAATTCACAAAAATATATTAGCACAGTCGACACACCAATCTCTAAATATACTCACAATCAAGATAGACAACGACTAGTGAGGGTAGATGAATATTTAAATGTTAAAAGTACCTACTATTAAACCATACCGCTAACAAAGGAATTGGACGTTAACTCTAGTAATACTAAGAAATTTGAAAAAAAAAAAAACCTTTTTCTGAAAAAATTGGCGTGATAGAATTTTTTAAATATTTTTTTCAGAGTAAACTAACTCTATTACCAACGGAAATTATTACTCAATTTTTTTAGCGGAAAACCATCGCAGGCCTCTATATGAGGCCAAATATATTTGTCGACTTTCAACAGGCATATGACTCAGTAAACAGAGAGAGGTACAACTATTCAAATGCGCCACAAATAGCTCACTGGCGAAAGTAAGGATCCAAAATGTTGTAACAGAGGAATTCGAAGTACGTCAAGGGCTTAGGCAAGGGGATGGACTGGCCCCCATGCTTTTCAACCTGGCCCTAGAATGGGTGATAAGGAAAACGTCAGTCCAGCGAAGTGCATCAATAGCTACCCAGTCGGTGCAATTACTTGGATATGCGGATGACGTAAACATCGTGGGAAGGTCCTTTTTGGCAGCAAAAGAAGTCTATGTTGAATTAAAAGAGGCGGCAGAGGCCTGAAGATTAACGAAGAAAAAACGAAGGTGATGCAACAATCCAGAGCAGGACGATTTAGAATGGGAAGAAATATAACCATCGACGAACATGACCTAGAAGTAGTCGATAAAATAGTCTACCTTGGGTCTACTATCACAAAAAGAAACGAAGAAAAAGAAGAAATAACCAGACGAGTACTACTGGCTAATAGAGCCTTTTATGCCCAAAAACAAATCCTGCACTCAAGATTTGTGCACAGGAAAACGAAACTCTCACTCTACAAAACAGTAATACGACCAGTACTGTGTTATGGTAGCGAGGCTTGGACTATGACCCAGGACATAGAGGAACGAGTCAACAGATTCGAGAAGAAAATTCTCAGATGTATAATAGGCCCAATCAGAGAGAATGGAATATGGCGAAGAAGATACAACAACGAGTTGTATGAAATTTTTGACGACCCACAACTCTCAACTTTAATAAAAATCAAGAGATTGAGACTAGCCGGCCACGTGATCAGGATGGAGGACAATCGCATCCCAAAACTGCTTATGGCATCAGAAATTTCGGGAAGTAGGCCAGTAGGTAGACCCAGGAGAAGATGGATAGACTCTGTGACGGCTGACGCAGAGTCAATGCTCGACATCCGGAACTGGAGACATGCTGCAAGGGACCGTCAAACTTGCCCTAGAGGAGGCCAAGGCTCGATTTGGGCTGTAGCGCCATTGGATGGATGGATGCCAGTGCCTCCAGATGGGCCTTAAAAATTCGCCCGTATTGACACATTATTGTTCATTGCTTAACTTCGTCGGTTCATTGTGTTCCATATATTCTCTGTTTAAATTACCTTCAGACGCATCGATTTATTTCTTTAAATGGCAAACCATAATGATCCCTAGTATTTCCACCAATTGAAAGAACAATATCTCACAGTACCAGCATTTCATTCGCGTAGACTGTAAAACTATATTCTTTTTTAGTCAAGTGCAATTAGTCGAAAAAAGGGAATGTAATTGCATTTCATGATGTACAAAAATTTTTTTTGGAATTTGTTCGGGTACATCTGATAATGTTAAAACCAAGTTTATGGGGTCGCAGTGTGTTGGGAAAAGCCGCCATCTTGAAAAAGAGGTAGAGGTCGTTTATACTAAATAACTAGTTTCCATGCAATGATAGCTGAAAATGATCACTGGCAAGGTATTCCTGCAAAAATACTATATCTTCCAGTGAAAGTCCCACCCCAATCGGATGACAGACAGACAGACATACAGACTTACAGATATAAATACATACAAACAGGAAAAAATTTTAAAAATACCTAATTTTGTTTTAATTACGTGTAAATAACCATATGAACTTAGGAAAACACAATTATTTTTAAATCACAGACACTCCAATTATATTTATATAGAAAAGTACTAAGTAGTATAAAGTACTGATTAAAATAAAAGTTTCCTGTTACATTACAATAATTACAAGCAAATTTTGACCCTTAACAATATTAAAACAAATTACGTAAAATGCAAAGTATACAAAAATTATTAGGTACGAGTAAATTAATGAAAATGAAGTATTTTTAGAGTTTGCACCTAAATCAATGCTTAAAATTCACATTTGAATGCCACTAAAACCCAATTCCCAAGCAACTAAATCTAAGACTACAAAAAATCGCACTTTAAAATAAAAAAAGCGTATTAATAAATTTAACCAGAACGAACAGAACCCAGCACTTTTTTAAAATTCTGTTCTACGTTACCATTCATTATTATTTTGCCTTAAATGTTTTGTGCTTTCATACATCGCAACTTGATGTTCAATAAAACATTAACTTCAATACACCAAGGAATTCTTGCCCAGGACTATAATTTCAGAAATGAAAGAACAAAAGTCCCGAAATAAATCGAAAAATAATAATAAAAGAATAGGAAAGCAAAAATTAAAGCAAAACAAAAAATAGGGCAAAATCCTTATAAAATAACAAAAACAACAAAAACGAAAAAAGGACCTTTTTAATCGATACGAAAGGCGTCAGTGTTGGCAGGAGGCGTTTCTTGAGAGCTTTTTCTTGCCCAATAAATTCATTGTTAACAATGCGCATAATCGTAACCTTGTTTGATTTTTTTACTATTATTTAACGAGAAATATTCCACTATATAGAAGAACATTGTTGTATGTTTCATTTCATTTCTTCGTATATAGGCAGTGTTGTATATCAGGGAACTAGTATACTTTAACGAAATGAATCCTTGTACCCTTTGCAGCGCTCTTTATTATCTATCAACCTTTCAATTTTTCTTTTGTTAATTTACGAACTTGTAATATTTTTATTATTTACATGCAGACGAAAATTATACAATTTCCATACCCCAGACACAGCGTTGTTTATCCACACAATGACAAATTAGAAGACTTTAATTATTCAAGCTCTTCTAAAAATTTCTTGATAGTGAAATGATTTTGAGGAATACGTAAAATTTATATGTACATACATATGGTTGCAAGCCAAAGTTCGACTCCTGCGATGTCGACAAAACCATTGCCATTGAACATATTTGTCACGTCTTTTAGTATTATGTTTTTAAAATCACTCAGAAACAAATTTACATTTTTACACAGATAACTCTCTAGTTCAGAAAAATTCACATCCAGATTTTAAGCAAATTAATTACATTTATTTTTGCGCATCAGTTCTCTAGACATCACTGACACAATTTAAGTATTTTCGCGCTTCAGCGCCTTTTGGATCATATAGTCCGTATGCGTTTAACTTGGTCGGTTGTGCCTTCAGTCCTTCCTGCCTCTTGTAATAATAATAATAATTTTTGCGTCCATTCATACAAAGCACATATAATACAGATGCCTACATACCTGTGTATGTATATGAAGCATAGGAATAGGTATATGGGATTATTTGAATTTATCTGAAACTACAAATACTCTATGTGTAAATTTCAATGAGGAATTACAGAGAAAGAACGGCAAATATTGTGAAGCAAATAAATTCCTTGTGCTCTTTTAATCCCTCATAAGTTTTGTACGACAGCTCTCAGTTTCCCGCAGAATCTTCCAGCCTCCGCTAATAGCGCTCTCCTCCACGTTATTCTATGTCTTCCAAATCGAAGAGCTCCTTGTGGATTCCAGTCAAGGGAGTTCTTGGCTTGGCTTTTCACGGCGCAAGGTGTGGCCAATTCAATGCCATTTCCTTCCCCTGATTTCGTCATCTGTCATTTTTTCCAGATGCAGACATCTGTTGATGAACACTTCAAGGCGCCTTGTGATGAATTGGGTGACTATGGGAATTTGGCAACCAAACAAAAAAACTGCCTTAACATTGAAGTTGAACACAATTTGATGTTAAATGAGATCTCCGTCGATCTCCATTAGCAAAATAGGCATGCATATGCGCTTCATGCTTTATTTATTCTGGTGACAGAATTTATCTATTAATTGCACGTCACAGTTATTCAGCACTTTGCTTTCAATAGTGTTTGCATTTATTCGTAGGCGCAGCGAGAGAATTTGAAATTGGCAACAATACCAAGTCAGTGACTCCTAAGCTTAATCATATCACGAAACAAAATACAGATGAAAAGAGCAGCGACGGATAATAGAGGGACGATCATTCATATAGAGGGATAAAAGCAAGGGCCAAGAACCGAACCCTGAGGCACACCTACAGGCACACGTAGGAAAGAGGATGTAATAATATTATGCCGAACATACTGAAATCGATTAGAAATATGGGAAGAGCAAAGACAAACAGAAGAAGAGGACAAGTGATACCGTTGACTAAGTTTATGGAGCAGATGCGAGTCAGCCACAGAGACGATCGCTTTGGAGAAATCTAGAAGAACTAGTATTGAAATGTCACCTTGGTGAAGGTCGGTATGAAGAACAGTTGCTATATACAAGGTGTACTGTTGAAACTGACAAAACGTCCGGCTGTGGATCTATCTAACATAAAAAACTATCAATCAGTCATTTCATACAGCCAAATTTTCAAACATTGATTACACACAAAACTAGTTGGGATGTGGGTTCGACCCTTTTTCATCTTTCAAGGTCCCAGGAGCATTTTAAGCAAAAAATTGGGAGGAAGTATGTGTGTGTGTATGTGCGTACGGATGTGGTCATTTTTTCCTGCACGATATCGCGCGAACCAAAAAAGATATCGACTTCGTTGAGATGTCGTTCGAAACGTATTAACCGAAATATGATCTGAAAAGATTTTCATAAAATTCGGTCGAGCCGTTTTTTTGTTTAAGCGGCGTAGTGATTTTTGTACCTGCACGATATCGCCTGAACCACGAAAGATATTGACTTACTTGAGGTACCGTTCGAAGCGTATTAGCGACAATATAATCTGAAAAGATTTTTATAATATTCGGACGAGCGGTTTTTCGGTTTAAATGACATAAGTGATTTTTGTACCTGCACGATATCGCGCGAAATATAAAAGATATCGACTTAATTGACTTGCCGTTCGAAGAGTATTAACCAAAATATGATCTGAAAAGATTTTCATAAAATTCGGTCGAACGGTCTTTTTTTTGTTTAAACGACGTTAATATTTTTGTACCTGCACGATACCGCGCAAACTAAAAACTATATTGACTTCATTGAGGTGCCGAATAAAGAATATTAACGTGTTACATGCAAATTTGCACGAACGAGCCGGCTGAGCTCAGCGTTGGGCGCGGATTGAAAAAAATATATAATTTGTTTATGGGCGCCACGTAGTTTTAAGGACTACGATCCTATGGTTTGAGGTGCCAACGTGGGGCTTGAACCCACTCAGAATAATAATTTAAAAAAATGTTATATTAAAACCCTCCAAGAATTAAAATACAAATCCTCACAATTTCGTGTTCTTTATTTTAAAACTCACTTTATAGCAACGAAAAAAATTATACCAATAAAATGTGGTTAAAATATGAATAAAAAAGGAATTAAAAAAAAAAGGTAATAAAATAAAACAACTTATTTAAATTAAATAAAATAAGAAAATAACAGGACTTAGGTAATAGAATAAAACAACTTATTGAAATTAAATAAAATAAGAAAAAAAACAGGACTTAACTCATATACCGTTTCATCCGCTCCACAATCCTCTTCCAACGGTCAACTCCTTCCAAAAAACAAAGTAATATCTTTTCCACTACTACTACTTTTCCACTTTCACTCACTACTGAATCACTACTGAACACCAGAGAGAGAGCCTTCATCAGGGCCCAGCTTTATATCAGGAAAAGCCCACTATTCCTTAAGTTCCCAGTATTCCTAACCATTTTCCAACCGTCCCACCCCACCGGGTGGCCTCGATTGAATCGGTTGAAATCGGGCTACTTCTATCAACGGACAAAACAATTCATATTTGAAATTAGAAATAATAATTAATTATTATCTGGGCAAAATATTGCTACACCTCGGGAAATTCAGCGCCGCGCATAATCTCGCAATCGGCGAAGGTACTTGAGCATGATAGCTCAAGGTATGCGGACGGATTTCCCGGGTAGCTGGAGTTTTCCTTTTCTCATGCTCGAGCACTCCCGGATGGCCTCCCTTCTGCGCGATCAGAGTGTTATTTATATGGAGCGAATGTCATCTTGTGTCATTTATATGGGGGCCCTGTTTGACGCCGAAGATTGCGGGTCGTTTACAGCATCGCTACTACTCGTAGGTAATTAATCGCAAGAGGCTATAATAGTAATAATAATAATAATCCATGTGCCGGCCAGTTTAGGCGATTCAATTGATGTTGATGAAGGATTGAGTAAGTCACCAAATACATGGACACCTTGGTTGTCAGGAAATTCGGACTCCTATTATTTCCAGGCGATGCGCCGAACCTCTCCCTGAATTCGCGTCCTTCGGCCGGGATCTATAAAAAAAGGTTAATCAGCGGTATGATGTTCTGGCAGACGGCACATACATAAATACGACAGATAAGTAGTACACACAAATTATTATTAAAAATTAACAATTAACTCTTATCGTTTTAGGAACGTAACAAACGAAGAAATGCTCTGAAAAAAATTTCATAATATTCGGTCGGGCCTTTTTTGTTTAAATAGAAAAACTTCGGCTAATTGTTAGAAAGACCTTAAATTGACAAGTTTTGCTAATATCTAATAAACTCGATGGAATGAGACCCGTTCTAAACGAAGTGATCTTTTTTGGGCTCTTCACAGCGATAGCCTTCGAACAAAACATCACTTGTCAAAATCCGACAACCTTTCAAAATCGGGCAAAAATTTCATTACCCTTTACAAACAGCGCAAATTTTTCAAACCTAGGATTAGCATTTTTTGACGGGGAATTGTTTTCTACTCGTGATACAGTTTCAGGAAATTTCGGTTCATACCGGGATTTCCAGTAGTTACCGCAAAATTTGTTCTTTTTGGTCAAGTCTGACAAGTACTTAACAGTTACAGTTTTGCTAATATCTCCGGAAAGCTTTGGAATTTCCAAATGAAGTCATTCGCTTCTCAGTTTGTCAACTGCGCTTCAGCACGCTCCATTCGAATTTGAACACCCGCTTTAGTGCAACGAACAGAATACGGAGGAAATGTTTGTTTGCTAACGTTCAGGAAAAACAAATTCTTTTTCTAAGGAAAGATTTGTGGATTTACTACTATTATAGTTATTTGAACTAGCTTCTCTCGGGATTGCTTGTCATCAGTGCTGATACTAGTCAATTTTCCAATAGTGCTAAACGTATAACTAATATGTAAGAAGTTATTTCATCTTCGTTCATCATACTGGGAAGTTAATCGTGTGGACCGAAGGGGTCAAACCCACACCCCCACTAGTTTTGAAAGTGGGGCAAGTCCACTTTTTGTCGTTTCGAGATATTTAAGCATTTGCATTTCAAGAAAATTAAAAATATTGGTAGCCCCTAATAAACAACTTTTTTGCTTTTTGTGTTCTTAGATAATATAAGTTTATTATCCAATAGTGCTCAACCTCAAAGTGCTGGCTACAAGAAAATAAAGGTTTTTTCATACCCAAGTGGACTTGCCTCACTTTTAAAATTAATGGATTAATATAATCGTTAATTTAAGTGGATAATATTTCAGTTGTATCTGCCTTTTTATCCGCTTTACATTATTTTCACCTGAATGTATGTACATATGTATGAATGTATGGATGTATATATGTATGTATTAGGCTTTATATAGCTTTACCTGTATGAATGTATATTTGTTTGTTCTATGTTAACAAACCTTGCAACTTGATTTGAACCCACTTTCACATAACCGATCAACTTCTAATTTTGCCAATATGCATAGTTTGCGTGACAGTGCAATCTGACCAATTAGTAAAAAATCACGATGGCGGTTGCAAGATGGCGGCCGAATTTTGCAATTGTGTACCGATTCTATTTAAAATTGGTACTGGCGGGTTTTTATGAGCACAAATGACGAATCTGTGGTTAAAATATGAAAATTCAAAATGGCTTTCAACAGAAAATGGCTGACTACTTTTTTCTTTACAATCCACTCAATATGGGTATCAAACGAACGTTATGTCAAGTAAACTACGATTAGCTTCCCAAATTCAAAATGGCGGCCAACATAAAAGGAGGGATAACATTTTTTACATCGCGCTTGGTATATGGGTATCAAATGAAAGGATATGACAATTAGAATACTATTAGCTGTGTCATTCAAGTGCGTCATTCCAAATTCAAAATTTCGGTCAACACAGTTTACCCTTTTCTTTACAACATCCTCGGTGTGGGTATCAAATGAAAGTATGTATATGACAGTAAGCGGTGTCTCGTCATTTAAAATCTAATATTATTACACGATAAACCGACTGCTCTGCATTTTTTTCGTGTAACGATTCTATTGTACACAAAACACCAAAAATTCTTATGATTTTCACAGATCTCGAGATCGAAGTTATGTTTGTATTTGTATTAATGTGATACTTCCGATTTATTGGAATTATTGGAAGTGTTTATGGAGGAGGAGTGAGAGGCCGTGTAATTTGGCTAGTTCAGTTTTTCGTATTGTTCCCACGATTACTAAAATTTCCAGTTGGCTTTGTTATCGAAATACAATATTGATATATCTCTATTATTATTTGTGAAATATTGTACAATTGGCGACTACCAATATCAAAGATAAATAGATAAAAACCTACATTTCAGACTGATGTAAAACCATTAGATTTGCTTCACCATAGTAATCGGAGCTAAATTTTGCTGTACGGTTAAAAATATTTGACTTTAAAAATATGGACTTGCACCACTTTCAAAATAAACATATGTACTTATAACACTGTTAAGAGCTAAAACTTCCATCTCCTTTATTACTAGGATTCTGAATTGTTTTGACCATAACGTTTACACATAAAAAGATCATACTAAGTTTTATCTAGAGCTAACGTTATCATTTTTTTTTTTAAATGGACTTACCCAACTTTCAAAATAAACGGCTCACTTGTTGACAGCGGTGTTTTTTTTGTATGTATGATTTGGTAGTTTTTATGACTTTAATTTAAAACTAGTTGGGATGTGGGTTTGACCCCTTCGGTCCACACGATTAACTTCCCAGTATGATGAACGAAGACGAAATAAACTGAGTTCTTACAAAATAGCTATTTCTACCGCAATTTCCTGAAACTGTATCACGCGTAGAAAACAATTCCCCTTTCAAAAAGTGCTGATCTAACGAAATTTTTGCACGATTTTTAAAGGTTGTCGTATTTTGACAAGAGATGTTTTTTGGCAGGCTATCGCTGTGCAGAACCCAAAAGAGATCACTTCGTTTAGAACGGGTCTCATTTCATCGAGTTTATTAGATATTAGCAAAAACGTATGTATTTAAGGTCTTTCTGACACTGAGCAGAAGTTTAAACAAAAAAAGGCCCGACCGAACCTTATGAAATTTTTGTCAGAGCATTTATTCATTGAGCTTTATTCTTCTATCGGCACCTCAAAGAAGTCTATATAGTGCAGGTACAAAATTCACGAACGTCGTTTAAGCAAAAAGAAAACGGTTCGACCGAATTTTATGAAAATCTTTTCAGATCATATTTTGGTTAATACTCTTGAAACGGCACCTCAACTAAGTCGATATTTTTTATAGTTCGCGCCATATCGTGCAGGAACAAAAATCACTTATGTCATTTAAACCAAAAAACGGCTCGACCGAATAATCAAATATCGATTTTTCCGTAAACTTCACTAATTCTTTATCTCTCTTTAAAATAAATCTTTTAAAGTCGTGCAAAACTGTAATATATTATGAGGGAACATCATGTAACTGTTTCAGATGGTAAAAAATTATTTCATACGGTTGTTTTTGAAAGACAAACCAAAAATTGATTTTTTTCGGGTTGTTAATCATAACGGTTTAGCCGCTATGGTCCTTTTATATGTTTTTGTTAGCTTTTTACTTATCACCCAGTGTTATTGTAACCCCTTTACCTATTTCCATTAATAAAGTATCAGAATACTCCCAACTATTTAAACTTGTATAAGTGAGGGTTCGGCTGCACCAACTAAAAGATTTTTTGTTACTGTTTCGCATAGCTTTGTCGAAAACCATCAAATAAAGTCAATTGCTTAGAGTAAAATCCGTAACATAAAAACTCTTTGGCCATTATTCATTGCGAATATTCCACACATTCCAATTTTTGAATATATGTAAATATTGGATAACTACAAATTTTGTTTGGGTAAGTTTAAGCGTGCATGTACGTTAATCGCGATTTACAAAGTTTCTTTTCTAATTTTACCGATTCTTGATTGCTATCTATAAACCTTCCACAGTACTGTAGAAAAAAAAACAAATTAAATAAACCTGTGGAGCCATTCGTAAATTATGGTTTAACAAAAAAGTTTCCAATAGGGATATCGACAATTTTTTTCAAGTGCCATTACAAAAACACCAACACACAAAATCATGAAAACGAATAGCTTGGAGCAGAAGTGATCCAAGTAGTGGTGGGCAAAATGGCTCTTTTCAGTGAACTGATTCTTTTGGTTCCGCTCACTAAAAAGAACCATTGAAAAGATCCGTTCATTCGGTTCATTTGGTTCATTGGCCTTAAATATGGTCAAAACGTCAAAACATGGAGTGCTCTAAAACAAAAGTACGAACAAACACATACATTTCAATAAAATACTAAACACAATTTTTGTTACTGATAAGAATCAATGAATTTCTTACTAAAACCGAACTTTCAGCTTCAACTAATTAACTTACCTTAAGATATCCTATATTTTATTCAAATGAAATTAAAACTCCAAATTCCAAACGCCCTTGCGGTTAAAACGTTGCGATATCCCAAACCGTCCCTCCTCCCCAACACATACAATTTTTTGTTCACCCATTTAAAACGTATCCACAGCCAGCCGATTTGTTAGTTTCCCTGCATAGTGCGAGTAGTGTCGCTCTTAATTTAAAGAAATGATCAACATAAAATTTACGATTTACTTGTCAAACAAAAATCAAAACGAGGAAAGTGTGCTGTGGCGGATTTTTCAAGAGCTTGAGTTTCCCATTTTGTCACAAAAAGAAACAGTGCAAAACGATGCGTCGGACACAATGAAGAACAAGCGTTTAACGATGCGTTTTGTTGATAAATTTGTATAATCTAGATATGTATCTACATTTTTGAAAAGAATATTTAAGATTTATTTTATTGTTTTACTATGTCAGTAAGCTTTCTATAATTTGTCCTGATTTAATAGGACCTCCAGTGAATGTTCTCAGATTGGAGATTTTTTGCAGCATTTAGAATTAAAAATGTTATTTTTCTCTACATTATTTGCCATTAATAAAGAAAAGATAAAGATTAATTTTACTTTTATTCCTTTGCACTTGTAGTCTAACGAGTATCTAGTACCAGTTGTAGAGAAAATAAAATGACGCTTTTATTATTCTAAATATTTTTGTAAAATGTATATTTCACATAATTAAAGAAAATCACAAGCTTTAGTTTACTTAATAATTAAAATAATATCTACTTATTGTATTAAAAACACGCATCTTAACCTAATCACTAGCCTCTGGTTTTATCAGAAAGAAGACTTTTCTCTTCCTTATTCTGATCAGTTACTTGATCTTTGCCGTCATTATTCAGTTCTTTTTGTTTGCTTCCTGTTAGTTGCTGCATTTCCTTGTCTAAGTTTTCCGGCCGGCTATTCCAATCTTGTAGATTTGATTCGCACAGTATGACGTATAAAACTCCACAAACTATTAACATTCCAGCTGTTATAAGAAACACGTACTTCCAACTGGTAACCGATTGCTTTAAAAAAATATTTGGTAAGTATGATGTAGAGCATATAAAAAAAATATTGCCATACATTTCCTAGTGTTAAGATTCCTACAATTGCGGGTGATATGAATCCTGGCAGGACCCCAATCATTCCACTTATGCCTAATACAATTCCGGCATAATTCGGTGCAATATCCACGATGCTTGCAAGAGGACCAGTCGATACAGCCCCATGGACCGCTGTTGCAAGTGTAAGGAAAGCAATCGCTGCCATTGCGTCGCATCCAGAATATGCTAAGGCCAAAACAAATACTCCTTTCACGATGCAACCTGGAAGTAAATATTTATGTATTTAGTCCGCTAGAGGGCTTTTTGAGCGTTTTTTTGATTTTGAGCCAAATTTATGCCTTTGTATGAAAAATTCAAGGAGATCGAAGTAGTAGTTGCAGGTTTTCAATGGATTTTCTTCGGATGCTTTGATTATCAATAGAAACTAAAAAAGGGGGAAAACGCCTTCCTGAGGCGAAACTATGCGGAATTTGAAAAAACAGTGAAGACAAATTTAAGAAATTAACGAAATTTGATGCTCTACAGTTTTGCTCTTTTGATATTTTAACCAAAATGTGACATATGTAGTTTCTCCTCAAAACAGAGAAAAAGGCGTAAAGCTCTAAAATTCGCATATTTATCAAAAACCACCCTTTTTAATCTGGAGTTGTGAAAATCATGATCACCCCAAACCCTTCAGATATCAGCCGGCCCCATAGATGTAGGAAAAATTTCTTGAGAAAAGTGATTTTTTGACTAATTCGAACGCACTAATTAGGGTAATCAAACATTATATTATTATTTGTTGCGCTAAATATGTAATGCTACTTTATTTCTGATGTTATAAGAGGATCTGTAAACCTAGTATATCTATCACACACCTAAACCTACATAGTCGAGAAGTTGACATCCCCTGCTCGGAAAATAATTTTTTAGGAGAAAGTCTAAGCTCAGGTGAAACCTTTTGTACTATCAGTTCGTCATGTCGTCATGTCATGATCATAATGTCTAGTAGAAAGCAGAAGTCGAAAAATAGAAAAAAAGATAAAAGACCGATTAAGGGGAGTCTAGGGGCATGCCGTGAACCTGGCGTTGAGCTCCCGGATGTTGTATGAGATCGGGAATACTGACGGGGAGATTGTTCCACTGACGAGTTGTTCAAGTAATGAACGAATTTTTAGACTGGTGGGTGGGTGAAAATGAGCGTTGTAGATTGTGAGAGTGGGCCGAGTGGGCTAGTCTTGTGTTGCGGGAAAAACACAAGACTATATATTTCGGGTGTATTTACTAAAGTGCCAAATCAGCCGGCTGTGGGTGGGCTTTGGATAGGCGAACGGTTTAGCTTCTAGGGCGGTTTGAATTTGTTTTGGTAAATTTTTACATATCACCCTGTATTTTTTAGCCCTGTAATCTATTTACGTACGCAGAATAATCCCATTGTTATAAAATTGTAAAAGTATTGGTTTCGCCGTACCAACTTCCAGAGCTATGAGTCGTTAAATTCAAAATTATGGTTTTTTAAACTAAAATTTCAACTAAAACCACCTTTTTCTCCAAAAAAAATCGTAGTTAATCTGT
The DNA here is from genome assembly GCA_949987705.1 of Thereva unica. Lineage (NCBI taxonomy): Eukaryota > Metazoa > Arthropoda > Insecta > Diptera > Therevidae > Thereva > Thereva unica. Next base: position 77,392,585 of record OX465281.1, on the reverse strand, counting down.
ACTTTTTCCCAAAATTATAAAGCTTGGAATACTTCCTATGAATATTATTAGCATAATTTTTATGCTTCGCCCTTTACTTAAAGTAAAGTTATAAGCAATTTTGATAATAAAATTGGCCTTATTTGGTGCTTATTTGGTACTATTTGGCTTCGGCAATGCTTAGGTGTAAAAGTACTAAAAAGTTTCTGATATCTACAACTTCTACCTAAGTTGGTAGCAGCAGTACTAATAACAGTATTTTTAAGACGTGTCAAATCTGTAGCTTAAGAAATTTTCATGATAAAATTGGCGTTATTTGCTGTATGTTTGGTATTATTCGACAACGCTTAGGTGAAAAAGTACTAAAAAAAGTTCTAATCAATGGCAGTATTTTTAAGGCGTGTCCAACCGTACTCGGCAGCTTGTCTACAAAACTTACTCTTTGTTCACTGATCGTGAGTTCTAAAGCATGACTGCAGCTGTTTCTTACCATTTCATTGCGTAGTGCAGCTGGGTTGATTCAGCGTTGTGATGCGGTCTGCAAGCACCTATCCAACTAGATAATGATCCGAGCCGAGACGCTCGTACCGTCATCAGTCTCGAAAGACCGACTTAAATTTGTCTCGCACACGACGGGTGAATAGATTTTATTTACAGCTTTAAAGCGGATAATGGCAAGCTTCATCCTTTCAGTGAGCATATAACCAACCCCAGGCACATGTTGTTTTGTATGACAGCTGCGATATACGTCATGCCCAAGTTTTTGCAAAACACCATTCCTTGACCATCGCATCTCTTGGGTGGCGTAATGTCAGCTTTATACTTTGGCAGGGTATCGACTTCGAGACATTGACACACCCATTACCCGGAGACGCCCAGAAATAACACAGAGTACTGACGCAGGAACAATTAAGTTACGAAATGGAAAAAAATGGCCTGGAACCGAATACAGTACAACTTCGATAATCCGGACACACGCTGATTCGGACACTCCAGTAATCCGGCGTTCCTAGGTGTCCGAACTTTTTACCTCTGTTACCTCTGTAGTCCGTACAAGTGAATGTTTTCAATACAAATCTTTATTAAACGCGGATTTTTCCTGTTTGAACATGTCAAAACCTGTTCGCAACGCAACCTGACGGGCTTGGCGCCTGTCTTTCGCGGTCAGTTATCGTTTAGTTACCGTGTCGTGCGTGTGTCTATAAAAAAATGGCGCCAACTAAACGACCGCATAAAACAGTTACTCTTGCGGAGAAATGTAAAATATTAGATTTTCTTGATAAGGTGGGAAGCATACGCAGGGCGGCTGAGAAATTTAACTGTCCAAAATCAACTGTAAATGATATAAAGAAAAACAAAACTAAAATAAGAAGATTTGTGTCGGAGTCATTCAGTGGAGCAGGTATGTACATATGATTTCACTTTTATTGTATGTAGGTACATACTTACATATGTACTTAATGTTATTATGAAACATATTTTTATGTTTTCAGGTAAAAGGCAGGTTATCCGAAAGGGAGAACATCCCGAAGTTGAAGCTGCTTTATATGGGTGGTTTCTACAGCAGCGTAGTGCTCATGTACCTGTTTCTTCTGAGATTTTACGAACGAAAGCTAAACAATTTTATGAAAGAATAACTGGGAGGAGTGATTTTTTAGCGAGTTCAGGTTGGCTTGACAAATTCAAGAAAAGGCACGGAATACGCTTTCTTAAAGTGTGTGGTGAAAAACTTTCTAGCGATGTAAATGCTATAGTACCTTTTCAAGAGAAATTTCTAGCTGTGGTTAATGAAATGAAGCTAAGTCGTGAACAAGTTTATAATGCTGATGAATCAGCGGCCTTTTGGAGAGCCTTGCCGGACACTACGTGGGTTCATAGTCAGGAAAAATCAGCACCAGGGCGAAAAATATCTAAAGATCGCGTAACATTTATGCCCTGTTGCAATGCGGCTGGAACTCACAAGTTACCCCTTTTAGTTCTTGGAAAATCCGCAAATCCAAGGGCATTTAAGAATGCTACTTTACCTGTCAAATACAAGGCAACCAGCAAAGGTTGGATGACCAGGACATTGTTCTTCGAATGGTTTAAGACTTGCTTTATACCCGACGTCAAACGTTTTTTATCGGATGTTAACCTACCTCATAAAGCATTATTGCTTATAGATAATGCTCCATCTCATCCACCTGAGACAGAAATAAATTTTGATCCTGATTTCAGAGTAATGTTTTTGCCGCCCAACTGCACAGCAGTCTTACAGCCAATGGATCAAAATTTAATCCAAAACATAAAAGTAGCATACAGAAAAAGGCTACTAAATCACATTATCACTCACGAAGGTGAAGATTTAGTTACAGTTTTAAAGCAATTTAATTTAAAAGATGCACTTGTTAATCTAGATATTGCTTGGAAGACCATATCTGAAAAAAATATCCAAAAAAGTTGGATAGCATTATGGCCGAACCAAAGAACTGATGCAGAAGAAGAGGAATCTGATGAAGATAACATTCCACTTTTAGAACTTAAAAGACGACTTTGTCAAATAAACGAGGAAGATTTACAAACCATTACCGCTTCCTTGCTTGTGATAGATCCTGAGAACAATTTGAACCGGGAAGAAATTGTTGAATGGGCTTTAGGCAAAAATGAAGTTATTGTTGATTTGACTGAAGAGGAACTAATAGATGATGCGCTAAAATCTAAGGATGCAGAGAGCAATGAAGATTTAGATAACGATATTCAGATTGTTGTCACTAAAGTGAAACACAGCGATGCTGTAAACGCATTAACATTGGGAATTCAGTGGGCCGAAGAAAATGACTTACCAATGCACGAAATTTTGCTTTTAAAGAAAGTGAAAGAAAAAGCGACTGAAGCAGCAAGCTCTAAGGCAGTTCAGAAAAAAATTGATAGTTTTTTCAAAACCACATAAACTTACATTTGTCTTGTATTTGTTTATTCTTATTGTATGTGTGTACATATATGTACATGTAATTTGAAAAATAAACATAATTTTCTTGGTAATTAGGGTACAATGATTTATTTATACCTAGAAAAAAGCTAGAATGTATGTAATACATACATACATATATTAAAATAAAACTATTGAAATATTAATCCAGTTATCCGGACACCTCGCTAATCCGGCGCTGCTTGGAACGATATGTGTCCGGATTATCGAAGTTGTACTGTATTCTGACACATTGCACTATTTAGTCGAGTAGGTATTGGGTCGGTTTGGGATGCGAACCAAATCACTAGGTCAAGGTCAAGGTGATTAATCACGTGTAATTATGTTGACAGGTCATTAACCTGTAATTATGGTAAGTGGGTGACCTTGGAATGTGTGCCAGACGTATTAATTGTTTGTGTAGATCAAGGTCATCGTTGTTATTGTTGTGTGTGTGAGGCACGCCCACTTGTGCGCCGCGAAGGTGAAAGTTGGAGTGCGTAGGTGTGGAGGGGAGTGCAGCGGAAGTATTAGCGATGGCGATGGCGACGACGCACAGTGGGCGGAAACGATCAAAATTACGCGCGGGGCAGAAAAAAACGTCCAAATTAAGTCTTTCTTTTTTTTAAATACTCGTTATTATGTCCGCTATCTTGTATCACTGCGGAAATCCAAATTTATAGGGGTAAAAACCACCCCTAAAGCGGTCAACCCACCCCCAAGCAGGCTAACCTACCTAACCCTGGGCAGAGCGACTTCTATCAACTTGGTTTATTAACAAATATGCATTCCTTAAGAACAGACAGGCCCTTACCACAGACCCTTACAACCCTTAAAAACCACCCCTACCAACCCCCAAGCAGGCTAACCTACCTAACCCTGGGCAGAGCAACTTCTATCAACTGGGTTTCTTAACAAAAATGCATTCCTCAACAAACCCTTTAGGGGTGGTTTTTACCCCTATAAATTTGGATTTCCGCAGTGATACAAGATAGCGGACATAATAACGAGTATTTAAAAAAAAGAAAGACTTAATTTGGACGTTTTTTTCTGCCCCGCGCGTAATTTTGATCGTTTCCGCCCACTGTGCGACGGGGGCAGGAGCGGGGGCGGAGGCGGGGCGGGGGCTGGGGTTGAATGTTGAGAACTCGATGGCTCGACGGGTACATCATGTCTATGGGAGGTGTAGATGGTCATGACTCACGAACTGGTTTGGGGTCGGTGAGTTGGGGGGTAGTCCATGTACCAAGTGGAAAATGTGCTATGCCGGTTCTAACGCAATTTAACATGGGGTTTTACGTTTTACATATAACCTCTGAATTCACCTTTTCCGCCATCTTGGATTTTCTTCGCTGTGCCAATTGGTCTGTGACGTCACATGGTCATGTACGAGAGAAAGAAAGGGCAAGTGAATGTGTGTGCATGCGTGTGTTCGTGTGATGCCCATATTACATCATGTTGTGAAATAATGTGGTTTTTATTTTTGGGGATTATCATTATACGAAGAGAGGGTATTAATTATTAACATCCGATAATAATATATAATTTCTAATGACAAAATATTACGTGAGAACAATCAAAGTATTTATTTGAATGCAAATAGCTGTAAGTATCACGCTAAGTAACAGGAACACAGACTTGAAGGAAAGCCAGAAGTACGATTGTTGATCTTGATCGCAGTTGCAAAAGCCCGCGAAATCTGGTAAAAGAAACAACTCTCTACTCTCGGTAGAATTAGCCAAGCAAATTGATATCTTCTTTCACACGCAACAAAATCTGCTAGAGTGCATAACTTTTGAAAAGGCTTTTCCTTCATGTCAGTAGACAGCTGCTGCTTTTGTATAGGATTATTTTTAATAAAAAATATTATGCGTGAACAAACAAAAGCATCAAAAGCAAAATAATTACGGAATGTACCAGTGAATCTTAAGGCAAAGTAACAGGAACACAGTTAAAGAGAAGTGAGAAACACACCGCACAGTTGCGCATGATGTGATCACAAATGCAAAGAGCCCGCGAAATCAAGTATAAGAAAAAACAAAATCGGAAACTAAGTAAATTGTTTGAGTCAGCAGGTTGTTTTACTTCCAGCAAAGTCCGCTAAGTGCATAACATTTTAACATATACTCGAAGAGTATCCCATATATACATATTAACATTGCTACATGCACTAAAGCTTTAGTGCTCAGTAGAATAAAGTAATTAAAAAGTAAAGGCAGCAGCTGATTCTGGCGAGCAAGTTTTATGCGCGATAACGCCGACTTAGTTGGTGAGGTCTGATAATAATCGTGCTGTGTCTTTCTTTAATTCTGTGATTCTGTTACTTTCGCTGCTTTTACAGGCACTTTGTTTTCACTCAAATTTGGTTTTTAAATGCTTTTGATGATGTTTTTTGCTACGTACATAGCATTTATTTAAATAATTAATACTGGTAATAAAAAAAATGTTGGCAAAAAAATATCCTCTCTTCCGATGATTATAATAATGCTCATATTATATCATGTTGTGAAATAAGGTAGTTTTTATTAACTTCCCAGTATAGGAAGTTATTGTAATCGGTCCGAAAATCGAAATCGAAAATTTCAACGTATTTTCATCTTTCAAGGTCCCAGGAGCATTTTAAGCAAAAAATTTGGGAGGAAGTATGTGTGTGTGTGTGTGTATGTGCGTACGGATGTGGTCATTTTTTCCTGCACGATATCGCGCGAACCAAAACTGATATCGACTTCGTTGAGGTGTCGTTCGAAGCGTATTAACCGAAATATGATCTGAAAAGATTTTCATGAAATTCGGTCCAGCCGTTTTTTTGTTTAAGCGACGTAAGTGATTTTTGTACCTGCATGATATCCGCCTTCGTCTGGTCCCAAGTCCAGGGTGTGAAAGGAGGAGGGTTGTCGACCTGCCGAGTCGATCGTAAAAACTAGGCAAGAAACCGCATGGATACACAAACTAACCATTCACGAAATAATGCTACTGCATCCGGGGCAGCCGATGCGCCAGCGCTGGGGACCAGGGATGCTGGTGAGAAGTGGGTTACTGGCCGAAACAATGCTACTGCATCCGGGGCAGCCGATGCGCCAGCACTGGGGACCAGGGACGCTGGTGAGAAGTGGGTTACTGGCCGAACACCCAAATTAGTCACACCGAAAAGGGAATTAAAATTCGCTGCGTGGAATGTACGAACAGGACATCACGTTGGTCAAAAGGAAATCATAGCAATGGAATTGTTGAAATGCAAAATATCAATTGCTGCGCTATCGGAACTACGGCTTACCGGATCCGGGATATTGACAATCGTCCCGCCAACAATCGACGAAACGATGATGCTTTACTATTCCGGTGGTGAGAAAAGAGAGGCCGGCGTCGGCTTTATGGTCGACCGACGGGCTTCCAGCAGCGTTATCGCATTCCAACCGATATCCGAGCGTTTGGCGGTTATAACCATCAGTGGAACGATCAAGACCCATATCATATCCGTTTATGCGCCAACCGAGACCAGCACGGACACGAACAAGGACGAATTTTACGATAATCTTCAACAGACGCTGGATATGATACCTCAAACCGAATTAATAATTCTCGCGGGGGATTTCAACGCACATTCAGGAGTAGATCGAACCGGCTGGGAAGAAACCATGGGCAAATTCGGACACGGAGTAATTAATGACAACGGCTTACGCCTGCTTTCATTCGCATCGTCAAACAACTTGATCGTTGGCAACAGCATTTTCCGCCATCCACTCAAACACCAACTCACCTGGCGAAATCCATCCGGCAAAGACTCGGCGATGTTAGACTACGTTTTGATCAACACAAGATTCCGATCGACGCTTAAAGACGTACGTGCAATGCGTGGACCCGATTGCGGATCGGACCATTATCTTGTTCGAGCGAAATTGCAGATGTGATTGCAAAGAGCGAAGAAAACGGAGCCACCACCAGCCAAGAAAAATTGGGCGTGCCTACGGGACCCGGCCATCGGGCGAGAGTTTCAGATGGCATTGTCCAACAAATTCGCGGCGCTCGCAATACCGGACGATATCGATGTAGAAGAAAGGCAATTGTCGGAGTCTATTGTGGAGTGTGCAATGGAGTTGTGTCCAACTATCCGTAAACGGACGCAGCCATGGATCTCGGACAGCTGTCTGGACCTCGTCGATCAGCGGAAGCGCATGAAACACGTCGACTTTGAGGAATACCGAAGATTGAACGGCAGAAAATGAAATTGGAACGAGAAGCGTACTGGAATAACGTTGCGGCCGACATGGAAAAAGCGGCGTCGAGGCACGAGTACCGGACGCTGTACCAGACAATCCGCCGGTTAGGCGGCAAAACAACATCAACAAACGACAACATCAAAAAATCGGATGGAACTTTTGTGACTTCTGCCCATGAACGCCTGGAGCGGTGGAGAGCATTCTTCCACCAGCTGTATAACCACGATCCGCCGCAAGGTCCAGCACCCGAACCACCGATTATCGAACAGCCGATGAATCAGTTTCTCGATACCGAACCAACAATTATCGAGGTGAAGACAGCAATCAAATCGCTGAAAAATGGAAAAGCGCCGGGAATAGACCAAGTAACCGCCGAGATGATCAAAGCTGGAGGTGATGTCTTATCACAACGACTTCATGTCCTCATAACACACATATGGCATTCGGATCGTGTCCCTTCGGTATGGAAGAAAGCGATCGTTGTCCCAATTTTGAAGAAAGGCGACAGTCGGGAATGCAAGAATTATCGCGGTATTAGCCTTCTTTCGATCGTCGGTAAAGTATTTACGAAAATAATACAATCGAGGCTACAGAAACATCGAGAGCAAACGAGCCGGGAGGAACAAGCGGGATTTAGACCACATCGAGGATGCATTGATCAAATATTCGCCCTCCGTCAGTTAATGGAAGAAAGAATTCGTTGCGGCAAACGCATTGTCGTCGTTTTCATCGATTTCAAATCCGCTTTCGATTGCATCGATTGGAACAGCTTGTGGAGAGTCCGAACACGTGCCATTGAGAATCATCCAACTTCTCCAAGCGTCGTACGATGGCTCAACCAGCAGCGTTCGTATTCGAAACGACTTATCCGAGGAGTTCCCGATTCAGACGGGTGTCCGACAGGGAGACGTTGCTTCGCCACTTCTCTTCAACGTTGTGATCGACGCGATTATGCGTGAAGCATTCGATGGACGACTCGGAGTTCAATACGACGACAACAACTTCGTAACAGACTTAATGTTCGCCGACGATAGCGCTGTTTTCGCCGACACGGATGCCGAAGCAACGGACATCTTATACGATATTTCCCGCATCGCCCAATCATACGGGTTAAAAATCAATGCGGAAAAGACCAAAGTGCTCACAACGGATGGATCAAGAGCCAGTGTTCACCTCGATGGAACCCAAATCGAACAGGTTCCAAGGTTCAAATATTTGGGATCATTGGTTGAGGAAACGAAAGTAGCATCGACGGCCGACGTTCACAGCCGTATCGGCCAGGCAACAGCAACATTCGCCTCGCTCAAGTGGTGCATATGGAAACGAGCAAATATTTCCATCAAAACAAAACTACGTCTTTACCGAACGTTGATTCTTCCGATTCTTCTTTATGGATCTGAAACGTGGACACTGCTCAAATCGGACGTTAAGAAGCTCGAGGTCTTCCAAATGCGATGTTTGAGGCAGATCCTCCGTGTCTCACTCCGTGATCGCCTTCGAAATGAGGTTGTCAGACAAAGATGCGATCAGCAAACACTGATCGAAGAAGAAATGCAAAAACGTCGACTACGGTGGTTTGGACATGTTTGCCGAATGGATGATAACCGCTTGCCACGTAAACTTCTCTGGCGAGACCGTCCCGCAGACTGGAAAATCCAGCGATTGGCACCGAAGAAAACTTGGCTAAAGAATATCGAGGGCGACCTAAAGAATCAAAGATTATCAGTTACCGAGGCTCGAGACACCGCCAAAACCCGAGAAGAATGGAAGCGAATCGTGAATAGAGTTCGGGACCCAGCGGCACCGACAGCAGCGTATCCGTTGCGGGGACGTCCCGCTCGGACCGCCAGCTAACGGATCAAAGAAGAAAGAAAGAGAAGCATGATATCGCCCGAACCACGAAAGATATTGACTTACTTGAGGTGCCGTTCGAAGCGTATTAGCGACAATATAATCTGAAAAGATTTTTATAATATTCGGTCCAGCGGTTTTTTGGTTTAAATGACTTAAGTGATTTTTGTACCTGCACGATATCGCGCGAACTATAAAAGATATCGACTTCGTTGACGTGCCGTTCGAAGAGTATTAACCAAAATATGATCTGAAAAGATTTTCATAAAATTCGGTCCAGCCGTTTTTTTGTTTAAGCGGCGTAAGTGATTTTTGTACCTGCACGATATCGCCCGAACCACGAAAGATATTGACTTACTTGAGGTGCCGTTCGAAGCGTATTAGCGACAATATAATCTGAAAAGATTTTTATAATATTCGGTCCAGCGGTTTTTGGTTTAAATGACTTAAGTGATTTTTGTACGTGCACGATACCACGCGAACTAAAAACTATATCGACTTCATTGAGGTGCCGAAAAACATTAATACATCAATTTTATATACATTTTCATCATCCTAATCTTGTAAGTGCGCACATTTAGTTTGACATTTTAGCGAAAATATTGATAAACAATTGTGACAAATTCTCGGTATTATAAATATATTCTATATTGCCTATTGTTCATTTATTATTGAAATATCCAATCATATGTATATTCAACATCCATCATACTGGGAAGTTGATCGTGTGGACCGAAAGGGTCGAACCCACATCCCAACTAGTTTTTGGGGATTATCATTACACGAAGAGAGGATATTAATTATTAACATCCGACAATAATATATAATTTCTAACAATAAAATATTACGTGAGAAGAATCAAAGTATTTATTTGAATGCAAATAGCTGCTAGAGTGCATAACTTTTGCAAAAGCTTTTCCTTCATGTCAGTAGACAACTTGCTGCTTTTTGTATAGGAAGCTCCTGCCTAGCCACAAGACGCCAATTGGATTTATAATTTATGTGTTTTTACACATGAATACTCGAGAAGGGCACCGGCAGTGCCACGTGTTTGGCTACGTCACATGTTTGGTTGCGCCGAAAACTTCTTGCCGGGAAGTCACGGTATAAACACTTGAGACTTTCTTAAAATGTCAAACGATGTAAACAAAAATGAAAAAATGAAAGAAGAAATGAACAATACATCTTTCTCACGTTTAATTTGTAATTGTCTCCAATATAAAATACTTTTTGCACGCTTCAATTGATAAAACCAAAGCTGTTAAAACCGTATGTAAGTGGTTTGGGTGCTTAGAATACCAAAAGGGAGTGGTGAGTTAAATGTGTGAGGTGCTCTTGTTTTAAAATTGGCACCCACTTCCGCTTCGGTGAGATGGGCTGGACCTTTCCCCCTTTCAAATTACATTTTTTTAAACTTGACAACAAATCGAGGAATCGTTTATGTCAAAACATTACACTATTATGAAAATCGTTCCTCATATGTTTTTTGGGTCACTGATTACGAAAATCGCGGTCCCACAGTCTTAAAATATGCATGTCATCTGTAAAAATGCTTAAAAACTCCTTTTAAATGTTTTCGCGATAATTTAAATTATAATCAAAAATAATCCAATGAAATATGTAAATTTTTTGCAATATTTTGGGGCGATTCGGTGCCGAAGCTCTTATATCCAAACCCGAATTCAAGACATCGACAATTTTCAATGAGAACCTAGTAGCCATCGAACTTAATAAGAATGAGATTTATTTCAATAAATCAATTTATGTGGGTATGTGCATTCTCGATTTGGTAAAGACTACAATTTATGATTTCCATTCGAAGTTGTAAGGTTTGCACACCCGACTGTGTAACTTCATTTAGATCTTTAGCACTGCTCAAAGAAAATAACACTTCGAGCCCCTTTAACAACAAGGGTATTGTGAAGCATAACTCAGCAGAAACGTCACCTTGGGGAAATTTCAGCATTATGGATTTCGACTAAGTAATAATTAATTTTTGCAAATATATTTGTTCTTACATTATCCAAAATGTATTTAATGTATGCTTTTTTAAAAAAATCTATATTAATAAAATTAATTTTAAACTTAAAAAGTGTTTATCATTTTAGAAACTCCATTTGAGTTTTCAATATTGCAACCTTACAACAATGCTAAAAAAAGTTTGTGAAAATTAAAGAATTATTGTATTTTGGGGAAAAATTAACATAACCGTAATAAGTCACGTTTTCAAAAATTTCATAAAAATGAATTTAACGTTCAAACTTTTTGAAATAATTAAAAATTATCGCAATTTTGGTAACAAGCAAGTAAAAATTTCCACAAATAATGAAATAATTTGGAAAATGTTTAAATTTTTAATATCAGATAAATGTTAAAATAAAAAAAAGAAAAAAATTTTTTTAAGAAACTCTTTTCTTTACCTTAATATATTGATCAGTTGTGAACACAAAATTAATATAAATACTAAAAAAATCGACTAAAAGGTAAAAAATAAGAAGATTTTAAACAATATAAACTTTTAAATCAAAATGGAAAAAATCTCACACATTCCTTAAAGAAAAGCGTGGGGTGCGTTTTTATGAAACAAAATGCTCAATTAGTGAAAATTCGTAGCTGTCTGAAATGTTAAAATGTACTCACGGCAGTCATGTTTTTTTAAGTTCCGGTTGGTATGGGCGCCCCGCGCTTTTCTTTAAGGAATGTGTGAGATTTTTTCCATTTTGATTTAAAAGTTTATATTGTTTAAAATCTTCTTATTTTTTACCTTTTAGTCGATTTTTTTAGTATTTATATTAATTTTGTGTTCACAACTGATCAATATATTAAGGTAAAGAAAAGAGTTTCTTAAAATTTTTTTTTCTTTTTTTTATTTTTTACTTTTTAGTAACCAATAGCGTTAATTAATACATTACAATTTCCAAACTTTTAATTAGATTATCATGTTAACCCTAGATAGCTAACCATCTGGCGTACACCATTTAAGCTAACCATCCGTCGAAACGACGTGTATTTCAAAAAGTATTTTTTATATAAAATATAAACTGCACGCACCTGGTACCTCACATTACTGGTTATTAAAAGGTTTTTCAATAAAGATGGGTATTTTTAGTTGTACTTTATTTAATTATTCAAAAATTACAGTAACATTTTTAAGACCTCTGAAAAACAAACAATTTTTTTTCATACCCTTAAAGAACAAAATTCGACGACGAACGACGGACGTCGACGGACAAAGCTTAAGTATCTCAAAAACTATAACACTTACTTGCTCAATGTGTTTGCCACTGCAGCGACCTCAACGACGACTAAGTTGGCTATCTGAGCTGAAACAATTAAATCCACCGTTTAAAAGAGACAGCGATTTTACTTAGCGATGCCCGTCGATTCGACGGAGGTTAGCTATCTAGGGTTAAATAAGGAAACTTTTTGACATGTTTTGTATTTGTTTCTTTACAACAGTTCTCAAGTGCAGCCCAAAAATGCACAATTTGATGACCCCTCAAAAATCTAATAGCGCTCTTCGTTTTTTTTTTACATTTTGAAAGGTAGTGTGCTCGCGTATACTGGCTGGAGCAATAAAAACTAAAAACTAGAAACATATTTTTTTGCATCTTTTTAAATCATATTTTTATTTGCTATTGGTAGCTATGTTATGTCTTCCGCCATTTTTTAGTGAACGCCATATTTGATTTAAAACGACGTCATACAGTTTACTTTCTTACTCACTTTAATACACTTTCATTTGATATCCATACCGAGAGCGAAGTAAATAAAAGGGTAAACCGCCATTTTGTGTTGGCCGCCATTTTGAATTGAAATGACGGGACACAGACAACAGTATTCTAATTGTCACTCCCTTCCATTTGATACCCATGCCGAGCGCGTTGTAAAGAAAAATTGATCCTCTGTTTTGTGTTGGCCGCCACTTTTATGCCGCCATTTTTCTACCGCCATTTTGAATTTAGGATGACGCTAATTGTATTCAACTTATTATAACCTTTCATTTGATACCCATATCGAACGAGTGGCTTGTAAAGAAAAATGTAATCCATCATATTTTTTGGCCGCCATTTTTAATTTGGAACTATCATTTTCGTGTGTTTTCGTCGGAAATACACATGTCTGTTAATTTTTACCAATTTTTATTCAAGGGAAGTGAATTTTAAGACTCTACATTGAGTAGAACGAATAATTCCAAGCATTTTTTATTAAAAATCGTTTTTTGTTACTCAACAACAAAATCAACAACAAAAAATGTAACAAAATGTCATATTCGTGTATTGTCATCGGGAATATGTATGCCTGCAAAGTTTCATCCATTTGCATTGAGTAAAAGGCGGTTAAATTAACGTTACAAGATTTGATGCTCCGAAGTGAAAGTAAAGAAAAGAGTTTAAAAAAGAAAAGAAATTTTTACAATATATGCACATATTTCAAAATACATTTTTTTAAAGTTTTTGAACTGAATGTGACCGACGGTGAAGGGAACATTTAAAAACGAAGTTAGAGTGAAACAAAGTGCCTCTAAAAGCAGCGAAAGTAACAGAATCACGGACTTAAAGAAAGACACAGCACGACTATTATCAGACCTCACCAACTAACTAAGTCGACCTTATCGCGCATAGAACCTGCTCGCCAGAATCAGCGGCCTTACTTAAGCAGTTTTTATTGTAATGCGCTTGCAGGTAAAAACAGGTAAACAAACAGCTGATGAGCTGGGCTCCAAGTTGTAAAGAGAAAAGGTGAAAAAAAACTGGGAGCTTAGTTCCTGTAGAACCGCCGTGGTCCTGACCCCTGCCGCCTCCACCCCCATGTATAAGTCGATTTTTTTTGGCAGTTTATGCAAAATATGAAATAACACTGACGTCACGAGAATTTTTTTTTTTACTTTTTTTCTTTACAACTAGGAGCCCTGCTCATCAGCTGTTTGTTTACCTATTTTTACCTGCAAGCGCAAAACGAATTTTTACAACGAAAACTGCTTAAGGTGACTATCCAGTGATTTTTGGTTTAAAATCAAGTTTTTAACGAATTTTTTTATTGCATATTCTGAAAGACTGAAATGCCCTCTATCGTCCTGCGTTTTCAGATTTTAAAAAATAAGGTACAACATGCTTTTTTCATGTAATTTCAAGAGCGTGCACGGCGTCACATGGCGCTCGTAACTCGGTAACAGAAACCGAACGTGTAACTTCAAAGATGAATATCTCGATAACTTTTTTTACCTTTTTTTTTTCAACTTTTAATCGTAATTACAACGTGAGTTTTCAACCGATTTTAATTATACAAAGTGGAAAATGTTCGTCATTCAATAAAGACCAAATATGTATAACAGACAGATTTTTGATTTATAAAAAATTCACTAAATTATAAACAAAAATGTAAAAAAAGCTTGAAAAAAACATTATTTTAGGCCTGCTTTTGACTCATCCGCACATATTCGTGGATTGTTAATAAACAAAAGATGATATCGAAATTCTGTCTGGTACATTTGTTTATCATTAATTACCGAACATTTTGACGCCAACAAAATTGAAATCGGATAAAAATTCACGTACTAATTATCCGTTGAAGTTGGCCTATTTTTCAATTGTTATGAAATAAAATGTTGTTAAAAATCATATTTTTCTGACAAACGATTATGATTTTGTTTTTCATTTGATAGTAGCTATATTCTCACAAAATTTGATCAAAATCGGTACAATCGATCAAATTTTAGCCATTTCACTGGATAGTGATAGTGATAGTGCCTTAAGTAAGGCAACTGATTCTGGCGAGCAAGCCTTCATAATAAAATCAGTATAATTTTCATAGGTTCCCGAGGTTTAAAAGGCTGATACCAGGTATTCATAAAGCATACAGCAAAACCCATTTTTCCTCCAGCAAAACACACTTTATTCTACCTGCTGACTCAATCAATTTACTTAGTTTCCGATTTTGTTTTTTCTTATACTTGATTTCGCGGGCTCTTTGAATTTGTGATCACATCATGCGCAACTGTGCGGTGTGTTTCTGACTTCTCTTTAACTGTGTTCCTGTTACTTTGCCTTTAGATTCACTGGTATATCCCGTAATTATTTTGCTTTTGATGCTTTTGTTTGTTCATGCATAATATTTTTTATATAAATTAGCAAATTATATTATATAAATTAGCAAAGACAGTAGACTGGACAACAGCAAAAGCAGTTTATTTTTTGGAGTATTATTTATTATTAATTACGATTTATGGTTACACTTAATTAAGAAATTCCATTCTTAAACGAAAAAATAATTCGATGTAATTTTTTCTAGCTAACAGATACGCATGTGCACAAGATTTTAATATACTTAGAACGCCCCTCTCGAGTATTCATGTGTAAAAACACATAAATTATAAATCCAATTGGCGTCTTGTGGCTAGGCAGGAGCTTCCTATACAAAAAGCAGCAAGTTGTCTACTGACATGAAGGAAAAGCTTTTGCAAAAGTTATGCACTCTAGCAGCTATTTGCATTCAAATAAATACTTTGATTCTTCTCACGTAATATTTTATTGTTAGAAATTATATATTATTGTCGGATGTTAATAATTAATATCCTCTCTTCGTGTAATGATAATCCCCAAAAATAAAAACTACCTTATTTCACAACATGATATAATATGAGCATTATTATAATCATCGGAAGAGAGGATATTTTTTTGCCAACATTTTTTTTATTACCAGTATTAATTATTTAAATAAATGCTATGTACGTAGCAAAAACCATCATCAAAAGCATTTAAAAACCAAATTTGAGTGAAAACAAAGTGCCTGTAAAACCAGCGAAAGTAACAGAATCACAGAATTAAAGAAAGACCCAGCACGATTATTATCAGACCTCACCAACTAAGTCGGCGTTATCGCGCATAAAACTTGCTCGCCAGAATCAGCTGCTGCCTTTACTTTTTAATTACTTTATTCTACTAAGCACTAAAGCTTTAGTGCATGTAGCAATGTTAATATGTATATATGGGATACCCTTCGAGTATATGTTAAAATGTTATGCACTTAGCGGACTTTGCTGCAAGTAAAACAACCTGCTGACTCAAACAATTTACTTAGTTTCCGATTTTGTTTTTTCTTATACTTTCGCGGCCTCTTTGCATTTGTGATCACATCATGCGCAACTGTGCGGTGTGTTTCTCACTTCTCTTTAACTGTGTTCCTGTTACTTTGCCTTAAGATTCACTGGTACACTCCGTAATTATTTTGCTTTTGATGCTTTTGTTTGTTCACGCGTAATATTTTTTATTAAAAATAATCCTATACAAAAGCAGGAGCTGTCTACTGACAAGAAGGAAAAGCCTTTTCAAAAGTTGCGTGTGAAAGAAGATATCAATTTGCTTGGCTAATTCTACCGAGAGTATTTTATATTTGTTGTTTCTTTTACCAGATTTCGCGGGCTTTTGCAACTGCGATCAAGATCAACAATCGTGCTTCTGGCTTTCCTTCAAGTCTGTGTTCCTGTTACTTAGCGTGATACTTACAGCTATTTGCATTCAAATAAATACTTTGATTGTTCTCACGTAATATTTTGTTATTAGAAATTATATATTATTATCGGATGTTAATAATTAATATACCCTCTCTTCGTATAATGATAATCCCCAAAAATAAAAACCACATTATTTCACAACATGATGTAATATGGGCATCACACGAACACACGCATGCACACACATTCACTTGCCCTTTCTTTCTCTCGTACATGACCATGTGACGTCACAGACCAATTGGCACAGCGAAGAAAATCCAAGATGGCGGAAAAGGTGAATTCAGAGGTTATATGTAAAACCCCATGTTAAATTGCGTTAGAACCGGCATAGCATATTTTCCACTTGGTACATTGACTACCCCCCAACTCACCGACCCCAAACCAGTTCGAGACTCATGACCATCTACACCTCCCATAGACATGATGTACCCGTCGAGCCATCGAGTTCTCAACATTCAACCCCAGCCCCGCCCCCGCCTCCGCCCCCGCCCCCGCTCCTGCCCCTGTCGTCGCCATCGCCATCGCTAATACTTCCGCTGCACTCCCCTCCACACCTACGCACTCCAACTTTCACCTTCGCGGCGCGCAAGTGGGCGTGCCTCACACACACAACAATAACAACGATGACCTTGATCTACACAAACAATTAATACGTCTGGCACACATTCCAAGGTCACCCACTTACCATAATTACAGGTTAATGACCTGTCGACATAATTACACGTGATTAATCACCTTGACCTAGTGATTTGGTTCGTATCCAAACCGACCCAATACCTACTTAGTCGCTTAGTGAGGAATAGGTAACACCATATGCTCTATGATAATGTAGTAGTTTAAAAATACGGACTACGGGAGATTGTTTTACAATCTAATAGTTATAATAAACTCCGCCGTCGCCTCGTCCCAAGCCCAGGGTGTGAAAGGAGGAGGGTGGTCGACCTGCCGAATTGACCGGAATAGTTCAATCCGAAGAACCGAAGAAATTAGGCAAGAAACCGCATTTTTAAAAGCGGCGCCGACAGCAGCGTACGTATTCGTTGCGGGGACGTCCTGCTCGGACCGCCAATTCACGGATCAAAGAAGGAGAAGAATAGTTGTATTTTCAAATAAATTTCTAGACTAGTGTTCCCAAAACCTGGATGCAGGCTGTGTGAATATGCGAAAGATGAGCTCTTGTGTTGCAGGTGCTAGCCTCGGGGTAGCAGTCGCTATTCTAATACGGATATTGCAAGGCTGCTACATTCGTACGATTAGTTAGTCGAAGGGGGAGGAGGGGCTAAAGAAAGCATTACATACATAACGCAAAGGGGACACCTAGAATATCGACTCTAGCAAAGCTGTTCAGAGAAGATAAGGTAAAGAGCGGATAATAGAATAAAACCTGAGGGACACCGACAAAAATTCGAAAGATTAAGATACGATGGCACGCCGAAAAAGAACTCAATATCAATAGCTTGTAGTTTAACCTGCACAGCTGGATAACATGCGCTGTTTAAAGCCTACCGAACTGCTTTGTTCGTTTGTAATTATCAACTTTTTTCAAAAGTTATTAACGTAGTTTGTTATTAAGTCGTAGTTTGTAGTTTTTAAAACTGACACAAAATTAAACTAGTTGGGATGTGGCTCGGTCCACACGATAAACTTCCCAGTATGATGAACGCAGATGGAATAAACTGACTTCTTACAAAATAGTTATACGTTTAGCACTAGTGGAAAATTGGCTAGTATCAGAACTGATGGCAAAGCAATCCCGAGAGAAGCTAGCTCAAATAACGATAATAATATTAAATCCACAAGATTTTTTTTTAGAGAGTTTGTGTTTCCTGAACTTTAGCAAACAAACATTTCCTCCGTATTTCGTTCGCTGCACTAAAGCGGGTGTTCGAATTCGTATTGAGCGGGCTGAAGCGCCATTGACAAACTGAGAAACGAATGACTTCATTTCGAAATTCCAAAGCTTTCCGGAGATATTAGCAAAACTGTAACTGTTAAGTACTTGTCAGACTTGACCAAAAAGAACAAATTTTGCGGTAACTACTGGAAATCCCGGGTTGAGCCGCAATTTCTTGAAACTGTATCACGTGTAGAACACAATTCCCCGTCAAAAAGTGCTAATCCAAGGTTTGAAAAATTCGCGCTGTTTGTCGGTTAATACGCTTCGAATGACATCTCAACGAAATCGATATCTTTTTTGGTTCGCGCGATATCGTACAGGAAAAAATGACCACATACGTACGCACACACGCACACATACTTGCTCCCAATTTTTTGCTCAAAATGCTCCTGGGACCTTGAAAGATGAAAATACGTCGAAATTTTCGATTCCTATTTTCGGACCGATTACAATAACTTCCTATACTGGGAAGTTAACAAGTCAAACTTTTTGAAAAATGTTTAAAACAAAAACGTTTTATATTTATAGTACCTATATATAGTAATTTTGTGTACATTTTCTGTTGTATTAAAATAAAATATTTGCCAAAAACGAAATTATTTGTTTTCATATTGTGTGCATTTAACATAGCATTCAAAAGTTAATAACTTTTGAAAAAAAGTTGATCTTTACAAACGACCACAACAGTCGTGTTCCAATAATTCAGATCTCAATGAATATCAAATTTTTTCCATGTGAGAAAAAATAGTTTGTCATTTGTCCTACAGTGTTATTGTCCCCATGGTCCGAGAGAATATATGTAAGTACCTACATAATTGAAATTGGGTGGTGATTAAAAAATTTGTTGAATTCACCTCTTTCCTCTATGAGCTAAATGTGGACTAGTTTCCACAAATATGAATGAACTTCGCAGAGAAGTATGACAGATGAGATGACACACATATTTAAAGATCATATGATTTTTAGGCCACTGTACATAGCGCCATTCGTGAAGTATATTCCGTCCAATAAGGGGAAGTGACTAATCAATAAAGATCAAGCAGGGTACGAAAGGATCGAATGTGCTAATGAATCATCTTGAATTTTCTTTCTGCTATCACCTCCACGTTGTGGATAAAAGGGGTTCTTGATTATATGAAATTATTCTTGTTGGAAAAGTCCCCATGGGTCAAAAAATGGTGCTCTTTGCCACACACAGGTTCCCTACATTCTCCACCAGGGTATCTACAATATTTGCTCATAATCTGACTAACCCTCTGTGTTTAACCGTACGCTAGTGGAGAAGTGTGAAGTAAATCTGTGTATCTTGTATTAGGTAGAAAAAAGTTTTCTTTTTATTTTCCTGATCGAGTTATTACAGGCGATGAGAGCTGGTTTTTTCAATACGACCCGGAAACCTAACGCCAAAGCTCACAATGGTTGTCTCCGCGTGAGTCTCTTGCGACGCGTTGTTCTGGATTTCGTTTTTCCATTTTCGTGACGAGCACCACGAGCACACGTTTACTCAACACGACAGAGCAGGCGAACTAAACAAGCTAGAGCGATGGCAAATATATCAATGGAGAGGGGAAGGATGCCGAGAGAAGGGAAAGGGAATTTCAAGGTCGCAGGGTTACCACAATCGCGGCAATATAATCAGTCTCATTACTTAATTGTCACACCTCGTAATGTCATGGTTATTTCTCTATAAGTGTTTACTAACTTAAATGTTTAATGGATGAATAAATGATTTGTTTTTCAACAATTCTATCATTTTGTACTTAAGGTTAAAATTGTTATTGATAAACACCTTAAAAGCGTATTTTATTTCTAAAAACCTATCAAATATATATGTATTTCCTATCTAACAAAGAAAACTTCTTTTGGCAGATTTCGGCCGGCTTGTGTGTTATATACACCACACCAAGTTACTTGAAAGAAATTTGGCTTTTCGATAACAGTATTATTGCTGTTCGTAGCCTTTGGTTTGTGTGAATTTCTAAGCTGTAAAGATGATAAAGGTAGAAAGCGCAATATATTTCTGTGGCCATGCATACAACAACTCCCTTTTGTTCGATTCAGAACGGTACGGAGCATGCCTGGTGCCAATTGCCTGATATAAAGGTCACCTGCGAGGTTGGGCAGTGCCATGCCCGAGTTTTTTCAGCCTTTATCTCAAAAACTATTAGTTCAACGTAAATTTTATGTAGGACCTTTTTTATGCAGCTTTAACTCAAGAACAAATTTCACATTAATCAAAATAAACGTAAAATCGATAACTTACGAGATATTTGAGAAAAACTGATTTTCGTAACTTTTGTAACCATCCAGTTGGCTTTAGGGACTTTTGGGAAACTATTTGTGACCCCAAAATATAGAGAATTGCGTCGTTCTGTTCGCATTTCTCAGAGGTTTGGCCTATTTCCTATAAAGTAACTGGGCTATAAGTAAGCATTGAGTGAAATGTAGGTTAATAATCTAAGTAACAGCCGGCAGAGACGATGGCATAACTATCGAGGTTAACAGAAAACGACCTCCTTGGTGCATTACGGTTGATGAAACAAGGCCATTTCTGTCAACTGACCAATCATGGCTTTGAAGCTGAAAATGCTCAGCTGATGGTGGAGGAAGGTTAAATAATCTACCGAGTTGCCACGTTACAGAATGATCAGCACAATATTAATAATCTATATCATAATGTAAGAAATACTTACACATTGTCGTAGCAAACTTCCGTACATTTGTCCTAGTCATTTTATCAGATCTAAGTAGGTAATCACCCAAAGTAGAGAACGCATAGGCAAATATCATTCTCATCATATGTGGGAGACCAGAGAGAATTCCCGTCTAAAAATAAATTTGCAAAAATACAAACCTCTCAACAAATATAATAATAAAATATTTATACCATTTTAATATCCCATCCGTGAATAGTTTTGAAGTAGGTAGGGGCTTGGGTCATCAGTGTAAATAAGCCCCAAATTCCTCCCCACTGGGCAATTACATTCATCCACACTGGTTTGGACGTTAAGATCTCTCGCCACGGAGTAGGGCCTTGATTGTTATTTTGCACTGAGGCACCCAATGATTTTTCTATGAATTTCCTTTCCTTCTCACTTATCCTTGGATGTTTAGCGGGTGTATCATAAACCAGAAACACCCATGCGATGTACCATAAAGTACCGAATATTCCGCATAAATAGAAAACCCATTCCCATGATGACCATGCTATTACATAACCAAAAACTGGATAAAAAATTGCAATGCCGACAGAGCTACCTAGGTATGAAGTTACAAATTTACTACGTTCGTTTGGTGGAATCCATTGGGCTGTCATATGGTGCATCGCTGGCCAAGCAAGACCCTGAAAATATATTGTTTTATAGATTTACAGTAATAGAATGTAAAGTAGTGCGGGCTTACACAAACAATTCCTTGAATAACACGGAAAAATATCAGTGCCTTGTAATCCCAGTAAGAGACAAGTGGTAGCAGGAAACATATCCAGCAGCCTATAACGTTAGCCAAACCAAAAACTAGCTTTGTCCCATATTTTTTTGCTAAAATTCCACCAGGAATCTGTGTAATCCAATGAAGCCAGAAAAATGCGCCCAAAACTAATCCCTGCTGATACTCATTCCAGCTGAATCCATTTCCGTCATAGCTTACCTGTAACAAAATAGTAAACAAAAACAAATCAGTTAAGCGTAATCATGCATTGTCTGAGGCAAAGACCTTTGGCAGCGCTTTGTCTATAAAAAAGCATTCAAAGCCGATAAGCCGTTTTTTTTGCTAGAGATTAATAAATGTAAATATGGAAATTTCGTCACCCAGGCTAAGGCGACAAGCTCGTGGTCTAGTCCCGAGGTTTTTTGTTTAAAATCACTTGTCAAACCCGAAAATTTACAGCCAAGCTTCTGGAGCTTCTATCTTCATTGGGTCACGTGCTAATCTGTAATGTTTATTTACAAGATAATGCTATAACTTTTCTTAATTCCCAACTCTTTAAATTATCAAAAAATAATGTTTTCGTTGTTGACATTGTTCGCGCGCGTTTATTACTTTGTTGTTTTCAAAATCACTAAATTTATGTTATTCCCATTTTGAACAGAACTCCCTTGTCTATCCGTATCATCCGGACTTTGGAAGCGCATTCATAAGATGAATGGTGTGTGTGCTTATAATCAACATTTTTACGCCTTTCAACAGCGGATTTTTTGCATGCATATTATTTATCTAGTTTACATTTTAAGGAAGGCGCTTCAAAATTTGTTGATCTTGCTATGCAAATAAACAGTGATAGCGCATACAATTACGGAACGTGTGCAAGGTAACTAACTTTGAAGAGATAATAAAAAAACAACAGAAATTTCTATTCGCATTTCCATGACAACTATGTACGTGAAGAAGTAAACATGATAACGAAGTAATTTAATCGGATTAAAAAATCCAACGTCTTTTGGAAAATTGTTTTTACCAAAATGAGAATAATTTCCTCTTCTCAGTATCTAAGCAAAATCTTAAATAACGTCAGTAATTTATTGTCACTTAGTTAAAGTATTTTTTTTTTCTCTTGACAAACATGATTTTGCAACAATTACGATTTCGTTAGATTAGTTTTGAATCGTTTCACACAAAAAATTTAAAAAAATCTTTGGGATCTTAACTCTTTTTACCTGTCTAAAATATGAAACTAAGGCATTTTTGGGCAAATCTGATTATTATAAATGAGGAGCTGGGGAACATAAGCAGACTTGTCCACGATAACAATTTTTGTTTGTCTTAATTTTTTGTACTCTCTAAGCCCACGTCTATAGACCGCTGGAATATTTTCACCAAAAAGTGGTTCAAACCAACAGAAAAACTTTTTAAAAATACTGATTTCGTTCTTAATTGGACTTTTCCTATTAAAAAATTAAAAATTGTTTTCGCTTTCAAACGAAATAAAATAAACAAAACAATGTACTTGGTGTCCCAGTCAACAAGAACACCTAAGATTGGTTCTACAATCAAGGAATAGGGCGCGAATTTTAAATAATAAAACCATTATCACCTACCGTGGGTAGAAATGTCAAGAAAGCCTCTTATAGTCTGCAAAGGCTCTTCAAATCCGAACATCTAATCATAACGTCCAATCTTCTGCGTTGGGTGCTTAGCGAAGAGCACTCTAACCTCTTAGCCCTAAAGGGCCCAATACACGAGCGCTCCATCCGACTTACGCCACGCCAAAGCAACAACAATTTGTATGCACTTGTCATTTGTATACAAAGAAATTGTTATTGTATTGGCGTGGCGTAAGTCGGATGGAGCGCTCGTGTATTGGGCCCTTAAGACGAGCGCGAAGATGACCGACCGAGCCAAAAGCGAGGGAGGCCCCCGCACAAGCCCGTGAAGGCCCAATTACAATGACCGGATTAGAGCGGAACAGAATCGGATTGAACTGTCAAAGTGGTTTTCCAAGCATGCGTTTTCTATTTAACCGATTCCAATGAACGGATTCAAACGCATTTGACCGCATCTGTGCCGGATTCGATTTAGTTTGTTTAGAAATCGGATTGAGCTGTCAAAATTTTGGTAAACAAAAGCTTTGAGTGACTGTTTAAGGTTTTATTTTTTTTGATTTGTTATGTTTTTAAAAATGTTTTCGGACGAGCAGTTAATCGCAGAAGTGAAAGATTATTAAATACTGTACAACAAGGCAAAGAGTGGATATAAAAATTCCAAGATTAAAAATTAAATGAAATGTTTGTATTTTTGTACACTTTGACTTTTAAATGCCAACTGATCCGTTCATTGTAATCAGTGCAGTTCCCTATCCGTTCTGATGCGTTCTTTTGACATAATGAACGGATTTGAGCGCAACAATACGGATCGAACTGTCAAATTGGTTTTCCCAACATACATTTTAGACATGACCGATTACAATGAACGCATTCAAGCGGATTCGGTCGGATTTGAGAGCATTCATTTTTAAAAGATTAGAAATTGCCGCATTGAACTGTCAAAAATTTGATAAACAACGTTAAAAGATGAAATGCAAAAATGTTTACCGGCGACCAACTCGTCAACTAGGTTAAAAATTATGAAATTATTTATAAAAAACCAAATTTGGCTATAAAAACAACAAAATGAACAATTTTTTGCACCCTTGTTTACAATAAACTTAAACGTTTGAATCCGAGCAGATGCCTTGTTATAACCAGTCAATTTCCTATCCAATCAAATGCGTTTTTTGACAAGAGAACATGCATAAAAAAAGGGACACTTTCGGGGCACATGTGAAAAAAATGATTTTACCACTTCAAACTTGTACTATTGTGGAACCATGCCGTGTAATTTGCATCAATTATTGGCTTATGCAGGCAACATTGACATCATTAGAAGAACAAACACAGCGATACAAGAAGCTAGCACTCAGATTGAAGAGGCGGCAGGAAATCTGGGGCTGCACATTAAAAAAAGCAAAACAAAGTGCATGGTAGTTTTGTCTACAAGAACACCTAACATTGCCCAGGAATATGGTTTAAAACTTTTTAGTAAAGTTGTAATGATCCAAATTAGATCTTTTGTGTGTGATCACCAGCAAGAGCATTTATATGCCAAACTGTTGGTCGTAATTCTGCAGAAGGATGCAGTAAATGTGTACAAGTTGGTAGAAAAATTGCCAATTGTTTGACCTTATTCAACAATAAAAGCTGATCCCCGTAAGAAACGAGAATTTTTTACAAAGAACGTATAGCAACTATCACAAGCTTAGTTCTTTACAAAGAAAAACGGTACTAGAAAGTGTAGGCATCCAAATGGTGTCCCAGTTTCCTTTGGATCCTATGCATTTACTAGATTTGGGAGTCTGTAAAAAAATTTTAGTAGCTTTACTCAGTGGGAAAGTGCAAAATATTAGGTAAATTAAGTGTTACTGAAAAGGAAAATTTAAACTTAATTATTATCGTTAGTGCCTTATATAACAAAAGACTTCGCCCGTAAACCGAGGTCATTAGACGAACTTGCAAGATGGAAAGCGGTAGAATTTCGTCAGTTCCTTCTATACACAGGAATTTTAGTTCTTAAAGATAAAAATGATGATTTCTATTATTATTTCTGCTTGCTGCATTGCGCATACCGAATGTTATCACTTTTTTTTTTTATTTATTTATTTATTTATTTATTTACGCCAAACAAGGCTTGCTTAAACTATATTCACAGGGAAAGTAACTTATAAATATATACATACAATCGCTAAAAGTACATTTGCATTTAACAATTTAACAATTTATCACAGGTATATCTTAATAACTTATGGTACATTAGTTATAGTGTTAGTTCAGGATAATTCGGATGACAGGAAGGATATCAATTTTTTCTTGAAGGATAATTTGCTCATTCCAGGGGAGAAGCAGGAACTGTGGCCATTGAAAATCATACAACATCTGTTGACGGGCTCGTTCTTTCCATACTCGGTCCGATGAGAATATTCCCTAAGCATTTTCGTATGCCTATTCTGACGGACATCGTCGTTAACTTTGATCCTGTCTGACAGAAACTGAACATTGATCCTATCGTTCAAGACGTCCAAAGTAAAGCATGATATAAGCAACTTACGCCTATTAAACAGAGGCATGAGATCCAACACTTTGAGCCTGTCCATGTAGGGTGGTAGGCTATGAAAATCACGCGAGTCGTATAGATTTCTCAGAGCAAAGAGTAGAAATTTCTTTTGCACTGACTCAAACCTGTTACTGCTTACCTGGTAAATAGGATTCCAGATCGGGCATGCGTATTCTAAAATCGGGCGGACTAGCGAACAGAAAAGGGTTTTTGTAACTAAAGCTAGACATATGTTTCTAATTTGTCAACTGCAGATAATATGATAAAATTATTCGTAGAACAATTTCCCATAATATACCCGGAAAATGCAGTGTCATACAATATTCATTGTCTTCTTCATTTAGTGGAAAGCATTAAAGAAAACGGATTTTTAAACGATTTTTCCGCAAATGATTTCGAGTATTAAAAAAGAAAGTTAAGAAACCAACAAAAATATTACAACAATTATGGAATAAAACGCACTTAGAGGATTTAATATCTGTAGATAGTAACAAGAAGAACGTGAAACAGGGTGAAAATAAGAATTCCATTGTAATTAAGGGAATGTTCTTGAGCAAACGTATGCCAGACAATTACTGCTGCATTTACCCTTTTACTCCAATTAAAATTGTTAGCTTTGAAACTACCTCAAATATTAAGTACATTATTGTGGTCAAAAGCTTCTTAATAACACCAGTTTTTTGACACTCCAATTAATTCAATGGATTTAAGAATTTTCACATTTGATAATATAAACGAAGAAAAAAAATTATTCAAAACGGAACATATAGCTTATAAATTTATGTGTTTTCCTTATAAAGAAAGCTATTTATTAATTCCAGTGCTACACACCTAAAATTTTTGTGAACTAAAAATCTTATTTATAATCAACTTTAGTTTTCAACCATGAGCAATAACAAAAATCTGCCTTTCTTTAAACAATCATTTGGAGCCCCTTTAAAGGGGTCCGATGCCGTGATTAGGGAGGACATTTATGAAGGTACATTTTAAGTTAATTTATTTATCGTCATTCGTATAGCATATTTTACACTAATGGAATGTTTCCGTCTTAAAACGTAGCACAGGATATGTTAGAGAAATACAGGTGGTAGCGAACAAAATCATCCATGTGGAACAAGAACTAGAGGTTCCGCCAAAAGAGTTGAAGCCGGAGCGCGCAGCTGGGGAAATTAAAGCTACACATATTGATAAGAAATGCGCTTATGTATTTTCAAATTTTCCCTTCGAAATTTGTTGCGACTAGGCTAAGGGACGGGAACGGCATGCGGGGATTCTACTGCGCATGGAAAACGCGACTTTCTCGGCATCAACTCTTTTGGCGGAACCTCTAACAGAGGAAATAAAATAGAACACATT
Organism: Thereva unica; assembly: GCA_949987705.1. NCBI lineage: Eukaryota > Metazoa > Arthropoda > Insecta > Diptera > Therevidae > Thereva > Thereva unica. Next base: position 77,365,241 of record OX465281.1, on the reverse strand, counting down.
AGAAACTATACAATAGAAAACAATTTATTGTTAAAGAGACTACTGGATCGCGAAAGAAAGGGGTGTCTTTTCCCAATTCAAACCAAGGAGCAATTGGAAGATATTTAAAAAAATCGTGCTTCAGATGAGCGTAAGGAAGAATATGGAAGTACATAAAAAAATTTAGTCTCCCTTCGTTGCAAGATTATTTTCTATTCTGTCTCATCTTTAGGTATCTATTATAAAAAAAAATCATTGCAAAAGGAGGATTAGTTAGAAATTTTGATAAGATATCTTAAAATATAACTACGACGGGAAAAAGGGAAAATATGCCTATAAAGATTTAACAAGGCTAAATGAAGTTTTATTTTGTAAGTATAATTTTATCAAAAATATAAAAAATATACCACAACAATATAAATTATGATATTGCAATATCTTTGCAAGAAGAAGGCTATACGCAAAAGATTTTAATTGAGGACTTACGGAAGTCCTTTAAGGTGTGCAAAAATAGACACTTTAAGCAGGTGTGCATGAATAAAATGAGTAAAGCCAGTTCCACTATGTCACACGATGATGTTATTCCATGCTCATCCGAAACAAGCGTATGAAGGAAAAAAAATATTTGTTTATTAATTCTTTTTTTTATACATACATATACTAATTTTATACTGTTTTTACCATTAAGGGCCGTTTTCACAATCTCCGGTTAAACTGTCAGTAAACTTACAGTTTCTAAACTGATAGTTAATTTAACTGTGACCGTAAAGTGCCAGTAAAAAATTTCATTTTCACCAACTATGAGTTAACAAACTTGAAGTTAAAGTAAAAATGTACTAGTTTTCATATATTTACAGTACATCAAATGTCAAAAGTGTTCCTTTTCATTAAAATACACTTGTAAAGTGCAAAAATATCAACGCCAATGTGAAACTTTCAGTTAAATTAGTTAACCAGGAGAAATTCGTCCGGTTAAATTAACCTCCAGTTGTAAATTAACTGACAGATTGACTCTAACTAGAGATTGTGAAACGGAATTTTTAACTAACTGCTGGTTATTGTTGCAGTTAAAGTTTAACCGGAGATTGTGAAAACGACCCTAAGACTGAAATATTATTTTTTGATTCTTTTCCTACCATCAATTTAATTTAATGTTATACTTTTTTTTTAAATTTAAGACTGAAATACTATTTTTTTATTTTTCCTACCAAGAATCTATGTTAATTTATTTGCTAGAAAGAATTTTTGTTAATTTATTTGTTAAAAAGAATTTTTGTTAACTTTTTCGTTATTTGTTGAAAAAAAAATTTCTTTTAATTAAAAAAAGAATGTTAAACATTAAACTAAAAATATTGTTGCTTTTTATTGAAAAAAATGCGTTATAATGTGTTATGTGCCACATTCTGTGCCGCTGGCATACATGCCATATTCTGTGGCGCTTGCATTCATGGATTTTTCGGTGATGTAGCAAGTGAGACTGTAATGCATTACTTTTCAATGGCATCCTCGTGTTAAATTTCATCGATGTTTGGAATCGAAGAAGTAGTATAGCTATCACTTACTGCATCGATTCCGTAATGTGGAAATTTCCTGCTGGGATTTCTTCCATCAACACTTCCAATAATTCCAATAAACCGGTTTTATTGGCAAGGGGAAGTTTGTTACTTGTGCATCCCAAAAAATTCTCGACTGCACAGAGCAACACACTAACATAAACATAATTTCATTCTCATTCGGTCAAATTGGATGTACATCGAAGTGCGGATGTACAACCAAAACTATCGATTGTGGGCCGGTCGGCCGATCAAAATATATTGGGCTTATGGGTTTGATGAAAATCTGGATGTACATCCAATTTGACCGTGTATGGGGGCCTTTAGCTTAACTTGACAGTTTGTACACAGTTACATAGACAAAAGAATGGTTACACGAAGAAATGCAGAGCAGTCAGTTTATTGTGTAATTCGTAGAACACGCACAAACCGGTTTGTTAAGGCAGAAAGTGTTATGCCGTGTAATTTGCCTCATTGAGTGGACTTGTGGAGGGTGCCCCTGAAGTTTGATCAGGCTCTGAGAGCGAAATTCTCTAAACAGTGCCTAGAGAAAAGGATACACCTTATAGCGAAAATCGAGGTTAGTCAATACTTTCGGAAAAGCTCTCCACTCGGCGTATAAGATACCCTGCCCAATAAAGCGGAGGAAGAAACCTTCTCCCCTGGTGGAATGAAGATCTCTCGAAACTGCGGAAGTTAACACGAGAGATCTTCAATAGTGTTTTCAAACAATGCCTTCGGCAGCCTTACAAAATCTGAGTAAAACTGTACCAGAAAAGTTCTCTGCGCGATTAATAGCTTCCCCCCTTCAAATCACCCGGTTAGGATTGCATACTACCAGTCATGCTCACTGACATATAGAATGGACTGCTCATCAGAGAAATTTCTTGGCACCAAATCGTTCCATAAGTTGCAAACCTTTTTTCACTAACATTTTCTATATTTACAGACGTTTCACTACATTTACAGACGTCAGTGACTTTGGTAAATTAAAAATTTTTATTTTCGTATTTGGAAGATTGAACCAAAATAAATATTTTGTTAAAAAAATAACAAATGCAATTTTCATCACCAAACAGAGAGTTTCACAAAAGATTTATTTTTAAACATTTTGTTTGTTTTTAACTACCCACTCTAGATGAGACAATTTTTTTGTTTTTAAAAACACTATTCTCCGAGAAAAATGTTCTCAAAATTGTTAGATTTTTGCAAAACGTTGATATTTTTGTTGACAAAAACAGTTTTTGTTTCTGTTTCTTATTTTATCTGTTAGGTGGAAACCCGGCATAAGAGGTTGCAAATATAAGAATAATAAGAAACCAATTTCTTCAATAACAAATTTTCAGTATTTTACGTTTCCTAAAAATCGAAATTGTGGAGTGAAGTGTGTGACAAAAATAAAATTAGTTTCAAAAACATTATTATATGTTCAGTACATTTCAGTCAAGAAAGTATTCTAGGCTATTAAAATTTTTTTAAAAAATATTAAATAAAAACGCGTTACAAAGTTGTTGAATAAGAAAACATTTTTCAAAATTATAATAAAACCTAAATTAGAAAAAGAAATTATATAAAAAACCCGTTAAGAAATGCACAATATGTGAATTTACCAGATAATGTAAAATCTTTGTTTTTTTAGAAGTAGATTATCTTGCGGAATTAAAAATTTAAATAATAATATTAAAAATCAACAAAGAAAGAATAGAAATAAAAAATTGCAAAAATGTTTCTCTTAAAATATGCGTTTTTTAATTGAAAACCTATTTATTGCCATACAAATCTGTTTGAAAAAGGTCTGAGTAACGTCACGGCAAAAGTTTTTTTCTCTCATGAGCTTTCCTTGTATTATTGTATAGATTTTTTCAAACGTCGTGACATTCCGCGCATCTACCCTCCTTGCTGCCATCCTATCAAATCACTTGCTGCCATTTAATCAGTCATGACTGCGTATTGCTAGAGGAAGGTGTATTTTTCTGGGACTTCAATGATTATTTAAAAAATTTACAAATTATGAATGGAAACCCCCCTTTTTTAATATTTTTTTTTATTTTAAGATTTTTGTATTTTACACATTTGCTACAGAAATAATTTGTAGCGATTTCTACTAAATAAATACAAAATTTCTGTTTTTATCACTTTGATTACTAAATTGTTGACGTTTCCGCCAGTCGCATGCGCGCTTCTGGCTGGAGAGGTTGTGCTGCTAGCGACTGCGGAGAACTGTTTTATGAATGAAAAAGCTCATGTATTCAAAAGAAATTTTATCAAATTTTTTATTAAATTATTTTAAATTTAGTGATGAGAAATATTTCGCAAAATTATAGTAAAATTATGCTTATTACGATGAATTAACTGGCTTGGTTGAGCAGGAATTTTATATGTATTTAATAGCTCTGCTCAACACATATAAAGATAAAGTTAAAGCCTTTAACAAGGTACGCACTAAGGGCCACATACGATGCCATAAGTATGTCGAGTAAAGCCGGTTTTACTCAACTCCTCGGAACGCCCACGTGGCGTAATAATAGGTTTGTTCCAGTACTTTTCCTGCAAATACTTGTTGGGCAAAAACTTACATGAATGGTGGGGATAGTTTTGCCAAAAATCCAGAAAGTAAAGAAACACTTTTTGGGCCGTTTCTTGCAAATCAAGAAGAAGATAACATAAATATCGTTTTATGTGTATGCCGCTTTTTAAGATACCCACATACATGCAAAAAATTGTCAATTGACAACTTGCAAGAAATCGCAGGACCGAAAACCTCCGGCTAATTCTTGCACGAGGGGAAGTGAAAATTTCCCCGCTTTTTCTTGCATGAGAAAATAAAGAAACACAGATTGGGTGAAGTTTTGCTCCCGCGGGATCCCATATTCGAGTTCTGGAACAAAGCTAATGACTAGTATATTTGAATGCTACACAGCAGCATTTAATTTTTTGAATTGCCTGACTTGAGCAAGTCATGAGCAGAACCACTTATTTGAAATTTTGTCGCTAAATGATATATTTTCCATATGGGTATGTTTTAAAGATCAGGACCTTTATTTGTGAGTCGACCTTAAATCGAGAAATACTTACAATATACAATTTCATTATATAATTTACTAGGAGAGCTGATATCCTCCGATTCAATATCATTAGGTTTTACTAATTCACAATAATAAAAGAACAAAATAGAAAATTAGTTCGAGTTTGAACACTTACATAAGTAATAATGTATTTGTAACTCTCATGATTTTATTTTTGCAGTCTTCATAAAAATAGAAAAAAAATATATGACATGTCAACATTTAATTTCTGTAATGTATGATCAAAGTTATGTACATAAGTGCTGGCTGCCAAAACCAAAGCGATCACATTGCTGATATTCGGCACTTGCGTTTATATCATGCGATAAATCTGTGTCCTCTATCAAGGCTACAACTTTATCTTGCCAATCTCTTATCTCTATATATAAATTTCATCTGTCAGGCTGGATTGATTTTTATGTACTTTTGTGGACGTGATTAAGCTGATTCGAGAATGGTTTAGATTCATAATTTGAACCAATACTGGACTGATTTTTACAAGCTTATTAACCTCGTCCATGTGAGGAATCTTCCGTTCGGTTTTTCCACTACTTCCCGGTGATACTCAAATTTGGCACACAACTTTAATTCTGAAAGCAATACAATAAAGTATATTCAATTTTATGGTACATCCAATATGGCGGCCACAATAAAATAGCGGATTACGTTTTTCTTTACAATCTCTCGACATGAGTTTCAAATGAAAGAGTATGACGAGTAGAATACGGTAAGCAATGTGGCATTACCTTTTCCCGTACCTCTTCCACATATGTAGGTGGCATTATTTTCAGTTAAATGTCGGTTCGGTATTTATCATGCTGCGAAGCATCAATCAATCAAGACTTTGCAATGAAACCAGATATGAAAAATCTTATGAACAGCTGATCGAAACTACCATTATCAAGGGAAAGTACCAAGGCGAAGATGTTTTAATTCTTAAAATTGCATTGAGTACGAATGATCGGCTGCAATATAGAAATGCCGAGCCGAAATGTTGACCCTCTGGCGGAGTCAATAAACAAAACCGTCGAATTTGGGAAACAGAGAAAAACAAGGAAGTCACTGTCTGGGCCGGATTAGGCTCAAAAACCACCATCGGATCATTTTGATTCAAAGTTCGAGAAACCGATGTAAGTGCACTTTGTGCCTCCAAAAACACATGGAAAAGGTTTAATGAACCTATTTTCAACAAAAGGCCTCAAATTTACATATTTCACTGAGGGGAGCCCAATGGTTTGTTATTTGTTTTTTAGTGTAAGTCAAAGCTCAGGTGTCACCCTTTGTACTACCAGTCCGTCATGTCGTACACGTCAACGTAAGGTGTCTAGTAGTAGGCTTAGCTCGAAGGATAGAGAAAGGATAAGATAGATTAAAGGGACTCTGGGAGGTGCATGAGGAGATTGAGATGAACCTTGCGTTTGAGCTCTTGGATGTTGTATGAGTTCGGGATTCTTCTCGAAAAGAACGAATTTCTTAACTGATGTGTGCACGAAAATAAGAGCCATATTTCGGTGGAACCGTCGTTATGTTAGATGCAGTAGAATTTCACCAATTTCACCGCTATTCCTGCGGTGGCTTAATGAATCAATTGTAGAGCAAATGGCGACGTCGTCAATGAGTTAGAGGGCGCGATTTTCCATCTTGTCCAGCCACTCTAAAGTATTACTCGGTGTCCCTGCTCAGAGATATGAGGCGAATTCGAGGCGGGGCCGAATGTAGGATTTGTAGATTATAATCCTGACCGACGCGACGGCAGAAGGAGGAAATTTGCGAAGGAATTAAGGAATCCCAAGCTTTGTGATGCTTGTTTAGTGATTTGGAATATGTGATTACTCTAACGCAGATATTCTGTTTATTTTTTTTTTTTATGTGAAAGACTAGAGTCTCAGGAAAGGCCCTTTAAACTGTCGATAATCTATTTTCTTCGTATAGAGTGCAATGTCGAACAGTAGCTCTAGTCGGGGAAGGAAGGAACTGCCACAACCTACCCCCGATATGCTATGCCATCAGTTCTGAAAGGGCGTAGAGTTTGCGCAGAGGTTTAGCCAAAGGTGAAGCACATTTTTAAGAACCATGGGGATATATTATCGGTGCCAGTGGATTTATTGGAATCGAGCTCCTTGAGACACTGCCCATTGAGTAAGAAGAACCCACTACAACGGGGGGTTGCAAGGCAGTATCAGGCAATGAAGAATTTAAGGCAAACAGAGATGCGAGTAAGTCAGCCTTGGATTTGCTTTCTGTTAGGACCTTCCCATCGTGAATGAAAGAAGGAGTCAACGATGTGTTGAAATTTTTCCTGATGGAAGTTACCAAGGACCAGAAGTTTTTACTGGCAGCAGTGGTGTTACTGAGTTTACTTCTTAACATGTCATCAAAGGATACTTTGATTTGCCTGATGGTGGTTTTGCAGGCGTTTCTCAACCTGATGCACTCGCGTCGGGATGATTCTCGTCTTTCCTAATATACAGTGAGCATCAATATAAAGTTAACACAAAAGGCTCAACAACAAAAATACACTAAAAAAATACGAGTGTGCGTAGGACCACACTTTAGAAGTGTTAACTTCTATGGCTAGTCTAAATGCCCAAATCAATCTTATTACAAGACGATAAGGATTAATATATTTTATTTATGAATATTCTGTTAAAGTTTATTTAATTGTTACTTATATATGCACTCCCTCCAAAATGTGTTGCAATGTTTGGAAATTAAACAATTTATCTTAAACTTATCACACAAAGATCGGACGATGGATGACTGGGATAATGTAGTTTTTAGTAAAAATAGTAGATAATACATATATAGTAATAAATACATAGTACATAGTTCATAGGAAAAATGTAGTACATAGTACTTGTCGTCGGGTTGATGCAATAGTCACGAAACAGAAATTTTTGCTATTTTAAACATTGTGCAAATATGCAAAAAAGTCATATTATATTCAGCCAAAGTCACGGATCTAAATTTTTATGGGAATCCACTGGATTCATTTTGAATTCTTTCAGAACATAGTACATAATATGCAGTACATTGTATATAGTACGTAATAGATAATATATAATACATAGAAAATAATATAACATAGGGAAGTTAGGGAATGGAATTACTGGAAAAACTACTTCTACAGAAGCAGTTCAGTACTTCCAGCCAGTACAAAAAAGGCATTACATTAACACGGCGATGGCCTAGGCTGGGAAGTACTTCTTTTTTCCCTTCCATTTGGAAGTACTTATACTACATTTATTACTAAACTCATAATGCAAAGTTATTATACTGTAAATTTTTATAATGTAATTTAGTTGGCGTAGGCGTGAAGGGGTGGGGTAGCTTGAAGTAAAATTAAGCGATTTATATTTATATCATAAACATAAATTCAAATATACATATGTTTATACATTAAAGACATAAAACTTAATGGCTGAGACAACTGTGATGATTAACAAAGAAAACGAGCAGCTACGAAGTTTTTCAACACGCTTTTTGGGCGAAATCAAACGCTTGGTCACCAAACCCATTCTCCTCTGCATTACTTATAAGTCATTACAGAGAACACTAATTAAAGAAGTACTTCCAAATTGACTTCCCACAGTAAATACCTGCGATTTTCCCTACTGGGATACTACCTCAGATATGTACGTAAAATACAGATGCCCAGTCGAATAGGCGAAACGCCGAAACGTATTCCATGTCGCCGAAAGCGATTAATCCAAGCAAAAGATTTAAATATTGCAGCCATTTAGTTGGCTAGAGCATGGCAACTTTTAGTCGAGGTCCAGCAACAGACATCAGCGATGGTGACGCGCATTTTTGGTTCGCACCCGTTTCTGGGCACTTGTGCCTATGCAGCTGGCTAGAGCATGGCAACTTTTGGTTTAGCTCCACATAGAAACAGCAGCGTATAATTCTATGTGTGCGAGGAAAAATAGCCCGCGCTTGGTGAGAGCAAGACCCTCTCAACTACAGGCCCCGAAGGAGAGTTTTTCATGGTGGTCAACCCGGTCCAAAAATTCACCGGAGAGAGCGGAATAAACATGGCGCGGAAAAAGTTCGGGAACGTTTTGGTTATAGTTTTGCAGTAAAAAGTGATAAAATATTGTATTTTAACACTTTTAACTGCACTTGGATTTACCAGTGAATAGTTTATTAGTGATTTAATTAAAAAAAAATAAAAATAATTTAGTGATTAAGTGTCTTTTAAGTGTTTTAATTGTTAAGGCGAACAACTGTTTTTACATTCACGGTGTTTTTTCATGTTTATTTACGAAAAAAATGTTGAAAATTTAATGTTTTGTTTAGTTATGGGATTACAAGTGATTTTAAAGTGATTAATACATATATTATGTAATTAGTATTAAAAATATAGGTGTAGAAAAACACTTCTTATTCACTTTTCCTTTCACACTTTTCTGCACTTATATGTTTAATAATAATTCCATAAGAAATTATTTAATGACTTTAAAATCACTTTTAATTAAATAATCAGCATATTTTTCCTTAATAAAGACGAAAAAACACCGCGAAAGTAAAAGAAATTGATCACCTCGACAATTAACACACTTAAAACTCACTAAATCACTATTTTTTTTTAATTTTTTCTTATTAAATCACTAAAGAACTAACCACTGATAATCCATGTTTAGTTTAAAGTAATAACTTACAATGATTTTCCACTTTTTACCACAAAAATATAACGAAAACAATCCCGAGCCTATTCCGCGCCATGTTTATTCTAACCAAATGTCAGATTTTGTGGACCGACTTCAGCTATGGTTGGATTAGTTCAAGAGAGAACTTCATGGCCTGTAATGGAGAGGGTCTTGGTGAGAGGGATTCAAAATTCATGTCATATTCTCGCACGCCATCGCACACAGCAGCGAATGTATGAATGTATGCAGACCCGCTCTCAAAATCCATCGCATATTCTCGCACCCAGTGTTCGGATTTCGAGGGATTTTTCCCAGATTAAGGGATTTTTAGAGCTAAAAAGACATGGGGGATTTTTCATTCAAAATATTTGAATTTAAGGGATTTTTTCTCACACACTAAGGGATTTTTCCCATACCCCAATTTACATCCTTTTAGTGGTGTAAGCGGAAATAGAAAATGACGTTAGGAATTAACTTATTTATAATGTCTAGATTATGATGTGGCACTACCAATGCAAGCTGGAAAGAAGTATATGGCAGTACGGAGGAGGTTCAGCACAGTGTACAAGTTTAACAAACGTCATTACTAATGTGTTTGTATCTTTCGTCGCCATATTAAATAAATAAAACCGAAATATAAAAATATTTTTTCTATCCACACGGCCGAGACGAATAGGGTAAAATTAATAGAATCGTTATTTTAAATATGAGCAATGGCAAAAACAACTCCAGTTAAGAAACTGAGAACCCGGAACGAGCTACCAAAGTTTAAAAAGAAGATTTACGCCAAAAAATTTGTACAGAGCTGGCTAGAAAATGACAAGTATAAAACTTGGTTGGAAAAAGCAAGCGACGATGAAAATAAAGCAAAATGTAAGGTATGCAATAAAGTATTGAAATGTGGTACTTCGGAATTAAATAGGCATTCTTTGTCACTATTACATAAGCAAAATTTAAAAAAAAATGCTTTACCAAAACTTCAAGATTTTTGTGAACAATCACAAGGAAAAACTCTTTTCAAAAATCAGATTATACGAACAGAAATAAAACTCTCTGCATTATTTGCTACAAATAATATTCCTTTTGTGTTTGCCAATGATCTTATCAATGTGCTAAAAGCCAGTATTCCGGATTCCGAAATAATTAAAAATGTAACGTTAGGTGAAAAGAAATGTAGAAAAATTGTGTCAAACGTTATTGCAAAAAAAGAAACAGATGAAATAGTAGAAATTTTAAAAGACGTTAAATTTTCCTTATTAGTAGACGAAAGCACTGATATTGCTTTAACAAAATTATTCTGCATCCTGGTAAGATTTGTTCATCCCAACACCTACAAAGTGCATACGTGTCTATTAGAATTATTGGCCATTGATGCTTCCGACTGTTCGGCAGAAAAAATTTATGAACAATTTAAGAATTGTTTAAATACTCATGAAATTGCAGTTAATAATATTATAGGACTAGCGTGTGATGGAGCTAATACGATGGTTGGGGAACATAATTCTTTTTACAGCAGACTCCGTGCTGATACAGATTTTTTAATATTGTTGAAGTGCATCTGTCATACATCGGCTATAGTAGCTAGTGAAGCATGCAAAGAACTTCCACGATCAGCAGAAGATTTGATAAAAAACATTTCATGTTACCTATCTGCAAGCGCAAAAAGGTCTGCAATCTTATCAGAAATTCAGTCATCTATGTTGGATGAATCTAAAAAAATTTTAAAATTAGCGGAAACTAGATGGCTGTCTAGATTAAATTGTGTTATTCGTTTGTTGGAAAACTGGACAGTGCTTGAATATTACTTTACGCTTGCTGTTTTTGAGGATAAGCTTAAATCTGCTGAAAATATTTTAACAGAATTAAAAAATATGAGAACAAAAGCTTACTTGTCATTTATGAAATATTCTCTTTTATATTTCAATAAATTTAATGCATTATTTCAATCAAAGAAAATATTGGTACATGTTATAGCTGCTAAAAGCAGAGGATTGTTTTTCCAATTGTGTCAAAATTTTATAAAACCTAACAAAATAAAATTAGATGTGGACATTAATGATCCAAATAATATATTGCCGTTAAATGAAATAGCTGTTGGTCATGAATGTGAGAGTGTATTAAAGACTTTAGATTTATCAGTACAAAAAGAAATCCGTCAAAGGATTCTTCAGTTTTATAGAAAAGCTGTCACCGTTATTTTGCAAAAGTTACCAATTAATGATGAATTCCTTCTCGATTTGAAGTTTATTGATCCTCAAGTTTGTATATTACCTTCGGAAGAAAGGCCGAAGACATTAGTGCCAATTGCGAAACGATTCAATTTAAATATAGATTTGACAGAATTAGATTTGCAGTGGAAGAATTTACCTTATGAATTTTCGGAACCACAAAAGCAAAAACTCTTGAAGTTGAGCATAGAAGAATTTTGGTTATATTTGTCAAACTGGAAGGATGTTGATCAAGAATTATTTCCATACAAAAATATTGTACAACTTGCGAATATTACGATGTCTTTGCCGCATTCTAACGCAGACAGCGAAAGAATATTTTCAGTAGTAGCAGATTGTAAGACAAAAAAGAGAAATCGTCTAAGCGATAGTTCTTTAAACGCAATTGCTGTTATTCGAACAGCATTTCAAACAAAAGATTTGAAAGTGGCTAATTTTGAACCTGAAAAAAAACATTTTAATATAATAAAAAATTCAAATATATACGATAAATAGAAAAAATGATTTATAACTTTGTTATATTTTCTGAAATTAAATTTTATGTTTTGTTAACTTTCTCATTATAAACGGATTAATAAAAATGTTAATTTATATTTTATATACACTTTGTTATACTTTATAAATGGATTAAAAAATTTTTTTGGTTAAACGATTTTTTATTAACACGCTGAACTTTATTTGCTAAATAAATAATTCTTTAAAAAATTTTTGTAGTTAATTATGGGCATCTTCATACTATTGCTAATGCGTTTATTTGATAGTGGGGGTTTACAAATGGGGGCATACCGTAAAAACAAAATAATACAACTGTAAATTACTTCAAGGGAATTTCAGAGATTTTTTTTTTAATTTAAGGGAATTTAAGGGATTTTTTTTTTAAATTTTAAGGGATATTTTTTCAAACACGATCCGACCACTGCTCGCACCCATTCACTTCATATTTTCGCAATGCAGACGCCGCTCTTAGCATTCATTTCATCCTCTCGCATACATTCGCTGCTGTTTGCGATGGCGTGCGAGAATATGACATGAATTTTGAGAGCGGCGCGAGAATATAAAACGAATGCTGAGAGCAGCCTCTGTATTGCAACATTCAAACACAATCCCTCTCACCAAGCGCGGGCTATTTTGCCTCACACACTTATAATTATACGCTGCTGTTTGTAAGTGGAGCTCAACTAAAAGTTTCCATGCTCTAGCCAGCTGCATAGGCACAAGTGCCCAGAAACGCGTGTAGCAACAAAATGCGCGTGTCGCCATCATTGCAGCAAGTGTCCAGAAACGCGTGTAGCAACAAAATGCGCGTGTCGCGAATTCTTTGTTTTACCCCCAGCGAAAAAGTGCCAAACGCGCCTAAAGAAGTTAACACTTCAAAAATCCACGTTTTTACCTCCTCAAAAAAAATCGGAGGAGGCTACACGACCCCTTAAAATCTTCGTAACAGTCTCTACTACAATTAAAAAATAATTTAAAAATTCGCATTTGCCTCTAAGGGGGTCCTGGAGGCTCCCTAAAAGGCTCAAAATAAAAAAGGGGAATTTGTGTTAACTTTATATTGATGCTCACTGTATATAGCAACTCCCCTAAGGGGGAGAGATTATGCACTAAAGTGTAAACCTGATAATAATCCAAGACGTCATTAAGTAAGATTTGGGTCTCACTTAGCGCGAAAATTTGGGGTGAATTCGTGGATAGATGGCACAACACAGAGTGGAAATTTGTTTGGAGTCCACAAATGTTGTATTATATAAAAAAACCATAACAAAGTTATTCGTTTTCACAAAATCCAACATATCAAAAAAAAGGAAGAAGTTACAGTTAAATTCGGAGAAATGCTTATCAATTTATGTTTATGGCACCAGTTTATACAATAACTTGTTTCGAAAATCCTTTTAAATTATCTGAGATAAATTGCCGTATTATATTACCTACTTATGTAAAACATAGCAAATATTTACTCAAATTAAAATTGATTTATACCGCCACGAGTGGTGCATTAATGATAGGTGCACAATAAGATAACATAAGCAAATATTTAATATACTAAATAAATAAAAAGTCACAATTTCAAGAGCCTGTGTACTTACACCAATCCACTGTAATAATACTTTCTCCAATGAGAATCTAGCTGATCGGCTTCTTGTGATATTCACTAAACTATTATCAATTGAATTTTTCACTGCACTATCATTAAACTCTGTAATGTTGTCACCTAACACACTCCAAACACTAAAATTGGAATTCAAATGCTCTGCTGCTATACTTTGATTAAATAGCGGCACCAATTTTTGCTCTCCTATACATTCAGTGGACAACTTAAATTTTTCAAAATCTTTTTTCGTCTGGGCCACCATGTCTACAATAGTGATGTTGAGATTTATTCGAATCATATAGTTGACAGCAAATCCAACGAACACCAGGTACCAAAGAACAGTTCGGGCATCAGCTAAAAACGAGAACATTTTATTAAGCACAAGTTCAAATAGATTATTCTTAATGGAAGCACAAATGTTCTTACCTTTTGCCATCTTGAATAGCGTGCAAAGCTCAGCCTAATTTAATTTCCTGAAGCTATGTTATGATTAGCATATAAGTACCGACTAAGAATTACTATCCATTTAACGGAGGAAACTTACAGTGACTAGACTAGATGATCACAAACGGTGTAATACCGCAGTGGCCAGAACAGTAGTCAGTAGTCTATAGCCTTATCAAGACCTTGATGCTTATACATCTTACAGCTCCTATTGTATGCACAACGTTTTATCACATATGAGAACATCCCCTTATCAGATGTTTATCAAATAGAAAGCTTTTTGTCTTAAGTGCCAAGACTTGAAAAACAAAATCTAAAGCCCATTTCTTTACCGATTAAACTCTCCCTATCAAGTGCAGCACTTATTAATTTTTAATAGACCAAGGCTAATTTCAAAAAATGTTTTACAATCGTTGATAAAAATATCTTTGATGGATTCGTTGAATTCGAAATAACCACCTTAACCGCATCATACGAGTAATCTCAGATTTTAATCACTAGAAAGCACTTCTTAATACAAAAACATTAATTTCAAAATTTTTCTACAACTAAATTTATGGTACTTCGCCGATAATTACATTTGCAGATTCGACAGAAGAAGTCTGAATATGTTTTGTGTAAATAACGACAAGTCTATAAATGCCATCGACTGATTAGGTATCGCATATTTATTTATAAAATTACTTTCCCATCGTTATCGGCTTATTGACACTGTCGTGTATGCGGGTACATATGTACATATACATATATCACAGATAGCTTTGAATTGTAAAATTTTGCGGTATTGTCTGTAGGATGTGATTGTAGTAACAACAGAGCCTATCCTTGCAATTTGTCATAAAATTGATTGAGATGATTCAATGCAGCTCAAATTTAAACCTAAAATTCAACTCGAAACAATGCAATTAAAAGGAACAAACAAACTTTTTATCTTAATGGTAACCAAAGGAATCAAGAAGAATATTTGATGATAAGGTTTGAATAAATCATTACATTAGTGTATTTAAATCGTTAAATTTTTGAAATTTCGTTTTTTGTTATTTGAATAAATTGAATTTGTTTACTATAAACATTATCAAAATTTGTGGAATTTTTGTGGTCGTTATACTTAAACCTTTTGACATCCATATTATTTTCTTGACTTGAATTTTCGTTGCGCAGCATTTAGAATTTGCTCGAAATTCAAATATCTTACATATATAAATATTTTATTTTATCTCTCGCCGCCGATCTTGCACATGTAGATTTTGCCTTGTCGGGGATTTGACGCCCTATGGAGAACGTCGCCCATGAACCCTTTAAACAAAATTACCAACAAAGTAATCAATTATGTAAAATTTGACACCCTCTGTATAGCCCAAAAATTTTAATTTTGCCGACCCTAAATAAAACTGCAAAATAAAAATAAAAGTACAAAATAAAAAAAAATTACAGAGATGATCAAAAAACACGTAAATTTCTTCGAATGTAATAAATGAACAATTTACTGCTCAATGCACTATGAGAGAGGCACATTTTTCAGCCTGGCCCATAACCTGAGGGCAGTTCACGCAATTCGACACTCGACGTCGACGTCAACGCTTTATGAAAACGACATTAATTTCTACGACGTTGAATTTGGGTTCACGTAAGTCGACGTGTCGAATATCGTTTTCATAAAATAACTGCCCCCAAAAAGTATGCAAAATCTCATGGAACCGCTATAATAATACTGTTGTTGTGGGCCACTACCGTGCTCTTTCGAGAGTAGGGCCAGAGATAACATAATACCAGAGATAACATAATACTCCGTATAAAGATGCGACAGCTAGAACAAAAAAGCCGAACGCTTTTTGCCTCGGCAGGCCTCTGAGATTGCCTCCCCCTTAGCAACATGCAACATATTCGAGTTTCTAGCTCCACAAGGAGGCGAACGTGGTCATGGTCCGCAGCACAAGACATGCGGTGAGTTTGTGGATAAGGAAGCTAGAATTTTAGGGGGGCAAGGAAAGGAACTGACAACAGAATGTTTCTCGCAACATCTTTCTTTCTTTCTCATCTTTCGAACGTTTGCCTCTAGCGCTACATTGAAGGATTTCCCTGATGCTTTGTATTTTAACTATTTCTTAGAACATTCCGTGTATTTTTTTAATGACTGTCTGAGATCCACTATCAATTTCACTTGATTTCAAATTCTTGGTGAGAGGGTTTGCGATATTTTTAAAATAGGTGATTAGTTGAGGTTTTGGTTCCTTTTTTTTTATTTTCCGGTATTTCGGTATTGGCTAACTCGATTGATTTTAGAATCGAATTTAGGTAATTATTCTTTGTTTTATTTTATTCAAAATCTGGGACAAGTGCTTTTTATAAATGCTTGTAAAGTTAACTCCCCGCCCACAATCTGCTCAAAACAATTCGATCGTAATTGTTTTGGTAAAAATAAATTAAAAATAGGTTCAATACCTTTATAGGCTTCATGTCCAGGCAATTTTCAGGAAAAACGTATGACAGAAGGAATTCATTCTCGGACTTGCAATTACAGGATTTATACATTTTAGAGTCCCCTTATCAACAATTAAATATTGAGTTCGTAAATATATACTGCAAACAATGGAAGGTGAAAAACAATTTCTTTATATTTGTTCTTCTGGTGGAAACTAAAAAAAATAAGTTTTCAAATTTTTGGACTTCCATTTTATTAGTTATAAATTTTCAAAAAGTCGAAAATCTTAAAATTTTAACAAATTTTGAAATCTTTAAATTGATCTAGTTCAAAAACTATTTGACATAGAAAGCTGAAAGTAGCACCAATTTCTTCTGCTTCAATAAGGCTTTAATACGTGATATACAATATAGTATTATTAGTAAGAACGAAACTTTTGTTTTTGGAATATCTCAAAATAATATTTCTCCAAATTTTTGAAAAAATTATATTTTGTACATACAATCTTAACGTACATATAATGCCAAAATTTAGGATAGGACGACATTGGGATCATATAAAAATAAATGTTTTTAGGTACTCAATGAACGCAATATAAAAAAAACATTTGCCAAAAACATAGCCATTTACTAATTTGGGTATGGCGAATTAAATGGAAATAAAGTCAACCCTCTAACTTGATCGAAAACTACCCCCAGGACAACTCTTATTACTAAATTTTAGGGTTTCACACTTGCACTCCAAAAAATTTTTGTTTATGGGCTATTTATAAACTATGAGTATTTCTTGAGACCAAAATCAACCCTATCGGTGAAGCGGAAACCACCCCCACAGCAACCCCTAACCTTAAATTATTTTCTTTACGCCCAAAATGAAGGTTCACCACGCCAATTTTTAAAGTACATACACTAGGGCTTATACAAAAACCGACTTATAGGTACATATACAACTTTATCCATTATTATAGTCTCCCTCAATAGTGGTACATTCATTCCAACGCTTCTCTAACATTTCTATGTCGTTCTTATAGAACGATTTGATCAACCTCCTCATTGGAGCCATATTTCTTGCCGGCGACCATCTTTCTTTTTTAATTTCAGAACAGGTAATATTCGCTTTAGGCTAAATTTGCATAAGTCGGTGTACGTAGAAGCAATTCGAAGTACAACTTGGGCGATTTTGCCTTTGTTTCGATCGCCTATCGTGGTACGGTGCATTAACTTGGTGAAGGGGCACTTGTTTTTCTTTGCGGTTTTCTTCGCGATTTCGTCGTTAGTTATGTAATATTCACTATGGATCCCCTTTCCTTTTCAAAATATTCGAAGCACTTCCCAAAATAAGCGTCTGTCCCAGCCGAATTTTTCATGTTTTGTCACTTTGGACGGCTTTCCTGGCAGATGTCTACTTAGTTGATGGCCAATTCAACGGTTGGCTTCCCCGCACCCCGTCAAATCTGAACCCCACCCTATCTCTTCGGGGGTCCCCCAAGGATAAATTTTATTACCGGCCCTATTTCTTATCTTTATAAATAACCTACTTTCGATCCCCTCCAACCCACTTCTCAGCTTTGCTGACGACGGTACCCTACGTTACTCTTACAGCTACGATAGAAGACAGACTCATGCCAGATCTGTCTTGATGATCGTGAATTAATGTTCAATTCTATTAATAACGACATTAATCTCATTCTAGAGTGGGGAAAAAAGAATCGTGTCGAATTCAACTCCACCAAAACTAAGTACTGTCTTATTTCGAAACAAAAAGCTCAACACCTCACCATCCTTAACAGTGGATGACGTTAAACTAATGGCCGACCCATCCCTACACATCTTAGGCGTGACATTAGCCAAAGACTTGCGATAGAATGACCACATATTCCAATTCGCCAAACAAGGATCCCAGTGCTTGGGATTTCTTAAGAGGTGCAAGTTCCTCCTCCAGCCATCGGCCCGTGCTGTTATTTATAAATCCTACATTCGGCCTCTTCTCGAATACAACTCCCTCGTTTAGGGCGGCGATTCGATAACCACCTTGGTATGGTTGGATAAAGAGCAAAAAAGCGCACTTAATAGCCTTATGACACTGGCTTTATCGTAGGCTGAAAATGCTGCCTTGGCTAGGCTGAAAATGACGAAATCTGTTATACTGTGGGACAGAGATAGCATGTGAGAGTAAGAACGATTATTTGATTATTATAACAGATAGTTGTTAAGGGGAGAAGAAATCCGTTAGAAATATTTCAAATATTCAAATTTATCATGATTAAAATTAAATTAATTTAAATTTATTGTATTTAATATTAAACATGGTGAACATCAGGTAAATTAAAATTCTTTGTTCTCTTCTTTTCAATTTGCTACTTCCTCATTAAAAAATCTTGTTTGACCTGAGTCCTCCAGAGTAAAACAATAGCTTCAAATATTTTCAAAAATACTTCAACAACTATATATAAAAAAATAAAAAAAAAATATTTTTCTTTTAGACTCCCCCAATATACAAAAATACATATGTCTCCCACGATTTGAAATTACTTTGGGGCAATTAAAAATCACACTAAACACACCAAAAATTGTTTGGAGCGATTTTACTCCGGAGCCCAATTCTAAAAATTTACCCTTCAATAAAATATTATTTATTCTCACTACAATTATATTTGCTGCCACTTCAATTATAATTATTTCAATTTATTACTTCAATTTATTTTAATTCTCACTCACTGTTATAAAAAGTCTAGAGATGTAGCAAACTGTTATAAAAAGCATAGAAAAAAGAACACGAATTTCATTCTTTTCCTATGCTTTTTATAACAGTTTTCTAGACTTTTTATAACACTTAAAATTCAGCCGAGAAAAGTTTGAGTATATTCCTCTCACTCTTACATATGGGAAAATCTCCTTTGAATTTTTTCTTTCAGTTTTCAGCCTAGCCAAGGCGGTATTTTCAGCCTACGATGAAGCCAGTGTCATAAGGCTATAAATTAATTGATGACTACACCGCCTGCTCCACCATCGACCCCTTGAGCCACTGTAGGAATGTAGCAAAATTTTATCGCTACTATTATAGCGACTGCTCCTCCGAAATAAACGCTCTCCTGCCTCCACGGCAATCTTATAACCACAACCATTCTGTGGATATGACAGTAGTGGGGCCATCTATATGATGAACTTATTAAGTGTTGTAATAGATACACACATATGTCTTAATTTTCTTCTTCGTTACTTATTCTAACATCTCATCTTCTATAGATTATATAAGGTTGATAATATCTGTTCGGATAACTCAATGTAGCTGTCAGAAGAAGTGCAATGTATAAATTTAAAACCGTTATGTTTTTACTGGAGACCCCGAATTTCGAATTACAAAATTTTCTTGTAAAAACCGGTTTTTAAAAACTGACAAACCCTAACATACACCTATTAGATTAAAAATAAATTTTGGAAACGATACCTCTGCTCTCGGGCATCGGAAATCACCCGCACCATTAGCGGTGAGAGCTAAATTATTTAATTGAAGTTTAGGTATAAAATTAAATAATTTAGTTTTAATCCCCTAGAGGTTGGGTGGCTTCTACCTGAGGGATAGGCATGTTTTAGAAAACCATGTCTTATATGAAATATACATATGTTCTTGTTCATTAAAAATTGGCAGTGAAACCTTTATTTTGGACATAAGAAAATAATTTACCTTCAGCAGTGGCTGTATTGGTGGGATCCGCGGGTCTGACAGGGTTGACTTTGGGCCACAAATAGAGCAAGTGTGAAACCCTAAAATTTAGTAATAAGGGTTGTCTTGGGGATAGTTTTCGATCAAGTTATTATTCCAAAAGATAGTCCAAAAACAAAAGTTTCGTTCTTACTAATAATACTATAGTTTTATTCTTACTAATAATACTATATTGTATATCACGTATTAAAGCCTTATTGAAGCAGAAGAAATTGGTGCTACTTTCAGCTTTCTATGTCAAATAGTTTTAGAACTAGATCAATTTAAAGATTTCAAAATTTGTTAAAATTTTAAGATTTTCGACTTTTTGAAAATTTATAACTAATAAAATGGAAGTCCAAAAATTTGAAAACTTATTTTTTTTAGTTTCCACCAGAAGAACAAATATAAAGAAATTGTTTTTCACCTTCCATTGTTTGCAGTATATATGTATTTACGAGCTCAATATTTAATTGTTGATAAGGGGACTCTAAAATGGATAAATCCTGTAATTGCAAGTCCGAGAATGAATTCCTTCTGTCATACGTTTTTCCTGAAAATTGCCTGGACATGAAGCCTATAAAGCAGGGTTGTCCAACACGCGGCCCGCGGGCCGCATGCGGCCCCCGGCAAGTATCAATGCGGCCCACACGCAAATGAAAACGAAATGAATTTTCAATGCGTAAACTTTACGCAGTACTTTTGTTTATTTGTTTTTAATTTTGAAATAAATCCGACAAGAAAACACAATTTTTTGCAATTAACAGGAAGTTAAATATTTTTTGCAGCCTTGACAAAGTTTTTTAAACAATAACTGACGGTTTTAATTTTCAAAATAACAAGTAAACAGCAGCAAAGCTGGCTATGGATGACGTCATGGTACCTGCAGGAAAAGTACAAGAACAGAATTCTGTTAGGCTAAGAACATAGTGAAGCAGAAAGCAAAGCAGCGATGAAAGCGCAGAGCAAAGCAGCGAAATCAAATAAGTGAGTTTTCTGTTAACACACGCATAGTGGAGCAAAGCGGCGCGTTCAAACAATTTTGATTTCTCTGCTATCATCCTTTCAGCCTCTTTGCTCTCCGCTCTCATCGCTGCTTTGCTCTCTGCTTCACTATGTTCTTAGCCTTAAGAAACTCGAAGCAACTTACAGATTCTGAATTTTCTAAAGGTGCGGGAACGGACTTTATATTTATTGTTAGTTTATTATTGCATACTCTGGTTTTTTGTTTAAAACACGTAGGTATATTTTAATTTATTCCTTCAAATTTTTGTAACGTATCCGGTTTATTACTCAAGAAATATGTATATTATTTTCTATTATCGTCGAATTTTTTTTCATTTCTGTAGGATGACCTCCTCACAAAAGAAACGAAAATTGATTGATGAAAAACGAATTTTTAACGAAAAATGGACAGAAGATTACTTTTTCATTGAACAGAACAATTCGGCGTTTTGTTTAATTTGCCGTGAATCTATAAATGTTTTTAAAGAATATAATGTAAAACGACATTATGTTCAAAAGCATGCAGGCAAATATGATTCCTATCGGGAGATGTGTCGTAAAGACAAAGTTAACGATTTGAAGAAAAGTCTCTCAGCCCAACAAAAGTTACTTCAAAAGGGTTCAAATCAACCGAGAGCGATAGTGAAAGCTAGTTATGTAGTGTCCAGTTTAATTGCTAAAAAGTTAAAACCGTTTTCGGATGGCGAGTTCATCAAGGAATGTATGGAGACCGTGGCAGGAATAATTTGCCCAGATAAGAGAGCGGAATTTTCTAAAATCAGTTTGTCACATCAAACTGTCGCCAGAAGAGTTACCGATCTTGGAAACAACATTGAACACCAATTGAAAACAAAAATTCCCGGTTTAAAATATTATTCCCTGGCAATGGATGAAAGTACAGATGGTAGTGACACGGCACAGTTGGCGATTTTCATCAGAGGCATTAATAACGAATATGATATCATCGAAGAAATGGTTGCTTTAGTTCCGTTAAAAGGCACAACAACATCAAGAGACATATATGAAGCAACAAAACAAACGTTATCCCGATTTTCTATGTCGCTTTCCAATATTTCCGGCATTGTTACTGACGGTGCTCCAGCTATGACAGGTAAAAGAGAGGGACTCGTAAAATTGTTAGAAAATGATGCTATTGCTATGAAAAACACCCGTTTAATGAAGTATCACTGCATCATCCACCAGGAAAACTTGTGCGGAAAAGCTTTTAAAATGGATCATGTTATGCATACTGTCGTCAAGACTGTAAATTTTATAAGGTCAAGGGGTTTGAATCATCGCCAATTTCAAGAGTTTCTCAAATGTTGTGATGTCGACTATGGTGATATCGTTTACTTTTCCGAAGTCAGATGGCTCAGTCGGGGACAGATGCTAAAACGATTTTACGATTTACGAAGTGAAATCAAGACGTTTATGGAATCGAAAGGTAAAGGTGTGCAAGAACTTGATGACATGAATTGGCTGGCTGATTTGGCGTTTTTGGTTGATATAACCGCTCACATGAATGAACTAAACACCCGTCTCCAAGGCAAAGATCAACTCATCAGTGCATTGTTTCAAACTGTAAATGCGTTCCAAATGAAACTTAAATTATGGCAGGAACAAATAAGTCGAAACAATTTTTCGCATTTCCATACTTTGGCCGAACATAATCCTTTGAATGGACATAAATACTCAATTTTACTTCTCGATTTAATAAAGGACTTTGAACAAAGATTTCAGGATTTTCAAATGAATAAGCATTATTTTAGTATTTTTACAACTCCATTTTCGGTAGAAATAGATAAATTGCCGTCAAATTTTCAAATGGAATGCATTGAGTTGCAATCTGATATGCAACTAAAGGACAAATTCGACCATGTAACATTGATTGAATTTTACAAATCTTACCTACCAAGAGACAAATATCCTACCTTACATGATCACGCTCTCTTCATGGCTTCCCTTTTCGGCAGCACTTACTTATGTGAACAACTCTTTTCAAGAATGAATTACACCAAAAGTAAAACTCGAAACAGAATATCTAATGAACATCTGGAGAACACATTGAGAATTTCTACTACATCCATTGCACCAGATATCGAGACATTGTCGATGCAGGTACAAGGCCAAGTGTCGCATTAGTATTTTTTAAACATATTCTATATATTGATTTTTATAAATAATTATACATGCCTAAGTAAAAGATATGCAAATATAGTGTGTGTTTTATTATCAGTATTTGAACTGCGGCCCCAAGCACTTTGTACTACTAAAATGTGGCCCCCAACATCGAAAAGGTTGGACAACCCTGCTATAAAGGTATTGAACCTATTTTTAATTTATTTTTACCAAAACAATTACGATCGAATTGTTTTGAGCAGATTGTGGGCGGGGAGTTAACTTTACAAGCATTTATAAAAAGCACTTGTCCCAGATTTTGAATAAAATAAAACAAAGAATAATTACCTAAATTCGATTCTAAAATCAATCGAGTTAGCCAATACCGAAATACCGGAAAATAAAAAAAAAAGGAACCAAAACCTCAACTAATCACCTATTTTAAAAATATCGCAAACCCTCTCACCAAGAATTTGAAATCAAGTGAAATTGATAGTGGATCTCAGACAGTCATTAAAAAAATACACGGAATGTTCTAAGAAATAGTTAAAATACAAAGCATCAGGGAAATCCTTCAATGTAGCACTAGAAGCAAACGTTCGAAAGATGAGAAAGAAGGAAAGATGTTGCGAGAAACATTCTGTTGTCAGTTCCTTTCCTTGCCCCCCTAAAATTCTAGCTGCCTTATCCACAAACTCACCGCATGTCTTGTGCTGCGGACCATGACCACGATCGCCTCCTTGTGTAGCTAGAAACTCGAATATGTTGCATGTTGCTAAGGGGGAGGCAATCTCAGAGGCCTTCCGAGGCAAAAAGCGTTCGGCTTTTTTGTTCTAGCTGTCGCATCTTTATACGGAGTATTATGTTATCTCTGGTAGGGCCTTGGAGCAAAGTAATATGTATGTTTCTACAATTTATTTGAAAATCCAAAAAAAAAATCTTTCACTATTAATATAATGTGTTTCTACAGTTTATTTTAGAATCCAAAAAAAACTTTCACTATTAATATAATAAGTTTCTACAATTTATTTTAAAATAAAAAACTTTCAACTATTAATATAATATTGTGATGATTTATGCGCCATCTGTTTGTCAAAAAGCATAACCAACGATTGTCGGTAACAACTCTGGTTGATGTCTGAGCTAATGACTTATGTACTAAACTAAAATTGGAACGCGCGATAAGTGAAGACAACTTCAAGCTTCTGGACGAAAAGAAAAGAACATACCACTAGGCTCAAGAAAAAAAGGACTCGAGAAGGTTCCAGAAGTTAAATAAAGGTGGAGCTTGAATATAAAAAGCGGCTTGCAGGCGCTGAGAGAGTCAGTTTTGATTATAAAGGCGATACAAGTGTTTTAAAGTGAGAACAGTAAAAAGAAGTGAAATAAAAAGCGATAATTGGAATTGAATAGTGCGAAATATTAAATTTGCTAGTGATTATAGTGAACTCTAAGAATTGTGTTTATTTTTAAATTGTGTTTGGTTTGTAATAAATAAGTTTTGTTTGGATAATTAAAAAAGCGTATTCCTTAATTAATCCTACGAATCCGTTAAGCCGTAAAAACGTAACAATTGGTGTCAGAAGTGGGATTAATTAAGAGATAAGTGAAATAAGTGAACTTGAACAATAATTGTGATTGGAATTTAAATGTTGTGCGTGAGAAATAAGGACTTATTAATAAAATGGGTCGAAAGCTAGTGGATTTGCGCACTGTAGAGTTGAAAAAAGAATTAAGTAAACGCTCGTTGTCAACGGTGGGGGCTAAAAGTTCCCTAACCGCCCTGCTTCGAGAAGCTATGGTGAACGAAGGTAAGGATCCTGAAACCTACATGTTTGAAGGCGAGGTAGAAGCAGAGCCAGAAGAAGCGACAGTGAGTATGGCAGAACTTTTTAAGACATTGATGGTGATGAAGGAAGCGCAAGAACGGTCATCAGCAGAGATGAAGGAAGTGACAGCCGAGATGAAAGAAGCGCAAGAACGGTCATCAGCTGCGCAAGAACGGTCATCAGCTGCGCAAGAACGGTTATCAGCTGCGCAAGAACGTGCATCAGCAGAGATGAAGGAAGCGACAACAGAGATCAAGACGGAAGTGATGGCGCTAAAAGACGAACAGAAATTGTTGGCAATAGCTCATGAACGCTCGTTAGCAGAGCTCAAAGAGTCGATGGAAGAACAGAGGAGCCAGCTGGATAACATGAAAGAAAATGTAAGGAATGATCTGGAAAGTCTCGAATCTTCCATCAAGGAAAATGTAAGGAATGATCTGGAGAAGCTCGAAAATTCCATGAGGGAAAATGATGAAAAGTTGAAGATGGAACTAGAATCGGTCAGAGCCGACCTGGAAAGGGTAAAGATTCACCACCCAGCGACGGCATCTCATGAAGTCATCGGAGTTAGGAAACTGCAGCCTCCAACTTTCGACGGGCAAAGCCCATGGCCTACTTACAAGCTCCAATTCGAAGCAGCAGCAGCAGGCAATTTCTGGACTGAGGAGGAAAAAGCAATGGCCTTAACTTTGTCACTAAGGGGTACAGCAGCAGAAATATTGCAGTCAATACCAGCGGAACATCGCAACAGCTACTGGTTCTTAGTTCAAGCGCTGGAAATGCGTTACGGTGATCAGCACCTGCAAGAGGTTTATCGACTTCAACTTCGAAACAGACTTCAAAAGCCAGGAGAAACTTTACAACAACTATGCGCCGATATCGAGAGGTTAGTGCATCTGGCTTATCCTAGTTTCGGCCAAGATTACATCAACGAAGTAGCAAAAGAGGCCTTTCTTAACTCTTTTGCCGACCGAGATCTACAACAAGCAGCTAGATTGGCCGGAAAGAAGAATACCGCTGAAGTTCTGGCATATGCTCTGGCATACGAGGCAGCGAAGCAAGCATCAAGAAGTGCAGTCCGCCTCAGAGAGATCCACAGAACAGAGGATATTTGCAACAGAATGAATGCAGCGGAAGTACGCGGTCGACTCCGATGCTGGAACTGTAGTGAACCGGGTCATTTGCAAAGAAATTGCAGAAAGCGAAGAAGAACAGAATCAACCGAAAATAGGAGTGGCGGAACTTGCTGTGAAAAATGCGGACATCGCCAGAAAAGCGACCAGAGGGAGGCCGAAAACAATGACTCCGTGTCTCCCCGCAGAAAGCAGCAGGGAAACGAATAAAGACTGACTCCATGGGGCAGGAGTCAGTCGGGGAAATCGAAGCCCCCGGTGTCATCATCACCACTATCAAACAACTGCAGCGTAGTGGCAACAGCCTTGTCATCGATGGAAAGAT
The DNA here is from genome assembly GCA_949987705.1 of Thereva unica. NCBI lineage: Eukaryota > Metazoa > Arthropoda > Insecta > Diptera > Therevidae > Thereva > Thereva unica. The sequence goes on along the minus strand of OX465281.1, from coordinate 77,338,697 downwards.
TGGAGCCGAAAAATGCACAATAACTGTAGATACTGGTGCTTCAAAATCTGTTATCCGCGCTGACATGGTCGGTAATAAATGGCTGAAAGACGCACGCCAATACAGACTGAAAACTGCAACAGGAGAGCCAGTACGATAACACGGGGAAATTATGTTGGATGTGGTTCTTGCTGACATTGGATTTTCACATTCCTTCCTGGTAGCTGATATAACAGACGAGTGTATTCTCGGTCTGGACTTTATGAAAGCACATAAAATTCTACTGGACATCGGAGAGGAAATACTGAGATATGACAACAAGGAGATCCCAATGGCGACAGGTTCCACTTGTTATTCGCAGCTGAAAGTCGTCGTTCGTGAAGATACCGTGCTTCCTCCGTGTGCTGAGAAATTGGTACGAGCGATAGTCGATGGTGATCCCGGGAGCTACCGATTTTACCTTATAGAACCAGAAAAAATGGAACAAATCAAAAATATAACAATTGGATCTGCAGATTTGGTGTTCCTCATGAGCTTCACTCTGACCAAGGGAGAAACTTTGAATCTCAAGTTTTTCAAGAAGTATGTAAGATACTTGGAGTGAAGAAGACCAGGACGACGCCCCTTCATCCCCAGTCCGATGGAATGGTAGAGCGATTCAACAGGACAATGCTAGAACACCTAAGGAAAGTTGTTAGCGAGCACCAGCGTGACTGGGACAGTTACATCCCTATATTTCTAATGGCATATCGGACAGCGGTTCATAATTCCACAGGACAAACCCCTTGTAGTGTGATTTTTGGAAGACAAATCCGGCTGCCAAGCGACTTGAAATTTGGGACATCTGTTGAAAGCAACGAGTCTACTGGCGGTTATACAGGTGAACTTCGTGATCGACTCGCAGATATCCATCAGCTTGCAAGGAAGAATCTTAAGATAGCCAGTGACAGGATGAAAACTAGGTACGACCTCCGAGCAAACTGTAGCGGATACCAGGAAGGTGACCTCGTTTGGCTGTTCAATCCTCGATGACGAACTTCAAGCTTCTGGACGAAAAGAAAAGAACATACCACTAGGCCCGAGAAAAAAAGGACTCGAGAAGGTTCCAGAAGTTAAATAAAGGTGGAGCTTGAATATAAAAAGCGGCTTGCAGGCGCTGAGAGAGTCAGTTTTGATTATAAAGGCGATACAAGTGTTTTAAAGTGAGAACAGTGAAAAGTAGTGAAATAAAAAGCGATAATTAGAATTGAATAGTGCGAAATATTAAATTTGCTAGTGATTATAGTGAACTCTAAGAATTGTGTTTATTTTTAAATTGTGTTTGGTTTGTAATAAATAAGTTTTGTTTGGATAATTAAAAAAGTGTATTCCTTAATTAATCCTACGAATCCGTTAAGCCGTAAAAACGTAACAATATGTTTCTACAAGTTATTTTAAAATCAAAAAAAATACGAGTGTGCGTAGGACCACACTTTAGAAGTGTTAACTTCTATGGCTAGTCTAAATGCCCAAATCAATCTTATTACAAGACGATAAGGATTAATATATTTTATTTATGAATATTCTGTTAAAGTTTATTTAATTGTTACTTATATATGCACTCCCTCCAAAATGTGTTGCAATGTTTGGAAATTAAACAATTTATCTTAAACTTATCACACAAAGATCGGACGATGGATGACTGGGATAATGTAGTTTTTAGTAAAAATAGTAGATAATACATATATAGTAATAAATACATAGTACATAGTTCATAGGAAAAATGTAGTACATAGTACTTGTCGTCGGGTTGATGCAATAGTCACGAAACAGAAATTTTTGCTATTTTAAACATTGTGCAAATATGCAAAAAAGTCATATTATATTCAGCCAAAGTCACGGATCTAAATTTTTATGGGAATCCACTGGATTCATTTTGAATTCTTTCAGAACATAGTACATAATATGCAGTACATTGTATATAGTACGTAATAGATAATATATAATACATAGAAAATAATATAACATAGGGAAGTTAGGGAATGGAATTACTGGAAAAACTACTTCTACAGAAGCAGTTCAGTACTTCCACCCAGTACAAAAAAGGCATTACATTAACACGGCGATGGCCTAGGCTGGGAAGTACTTCTTTTTTCCCTTCCATTTGGAAGTACTTATACTACATTTATTACTAAACTCATAATGCAAAGTTATTATACTGTAAATTTTTATAATGTAATTTAGTTGGCGTAGGCGTGAAGGGGTGGGGTAGCTTGAAGTAAAATTAAGCGATTTATATTTATATCATAAACATAAATTCAAATATACATATGTTTATACATTAAAGACATAAAACTTAATGGCTGAGACAACTGTGATGATTAACAAAGAAAACGAGCAGCTACGAAGTTTTTCAACACGCTTTTTGGGCGAAATCAAACGCTTGGTCACCAAACCCATTCTCCTCTGCATTACTTATAAGTCATTACAGAGAACACTAATTAAAGAAGTACTTCCAAATTGACTTCCCACAGTAAATACCTGCGATTTTCCCTACTGGGATACTACCTCAGATATGTACGTAAAATACAGATGCCCAGTCGAATAGGCGAAACGCCGAAACGTATTCCATGTCGCCGAAAGCGATTAATCCAAGCAAAAGATTTAAATATTGCAGCCATTTAGTTGGCTAGAGCATGGCAACTTTTAGTCGAGGTCCAGCAACAGACATCAGCGATGGTGACGCGCATTTTTGGTTCGCACCCGTTTCTGGGCACTTGTGCCTATGCAGCTGGCTAGAGCATGGCAACTTTTGGTTTAGCTCCACATAGAAACAGCAGCGTATAATTCTATGTGTGCGAGGAAAAATAGCCCGCGCTTGGTGAGAGGGATTCAAAATTCATGTCATATTCTCGCACGCCATCGCACACAGCAGCGAATGTATGAATGTATGCAGACCCGCTCTCAAAATCCATCGCATATTCTCGCACCCATTCACTTCATATTTTCGCAATGCAGACGCCGCTCTTAGCATTCATTTCATCCTCTCGCATACATTCGCTGCTGTTTGCGATGGCGTGCGAGAATATGACATGAATTTTGAGAGCGGCGCGAGAATATAAAACGAATGCTGAGAGCAGCCTCTGTATTGCAACATTCAAACACAATCCCTCTCACCAAGCGCGGGCTATTTTGCCTCACACACTTATAATTATACGCTGCTGTTTGTAAGTGGAGCTCAACTAAAAGTTTCCATGCTCTAGCCAGCTGCATAGGCACAAGTGCCCAGAAACGCGTGTAGCAACAAAATGCGCGTGTCGCCATCATTGCAGCAAGTGTCCAGAAACGCGTGTAGCAACAAAATGCGCGTGTCGCGAATTCTTTGTTTTACCCCCAGCGAAAAAGTGCCAAACGCGCCTAAAGAAGTTAACACTTCAAAACTTTCAACTGCTAAGTCAACTCTACTTTATAAAAAACACTGGTTTGACTTCCCGAATATAACCGCGCGCTTCGACTGGAAAATTACTACTCGCCTTATTAATTTTTAGCTTCATGAATCTTCCCTAGATTCTGACAAGGAGCTACAGAACAAAATGCAAGATTGCATTCTTCAAAGGGCTTCTAATGAAATTCCTTTATCTATTTTTCGCGGCGTCCCGTTACATTAAAAATATTTGAAATAGGACAATTTCCGCTGCGACAGAGATGCATCTTGCACATCAACGGGTTTCTTAGAACCGACTTTTGTTGTCGCAATTTTTGGTTTCTAATTACATTGAAAATGTTTGGAATAAAAGATGGTTTCCATTACATATAGTAAGTGCATTTTGCACATTAACGGGCTTCTTAGAAACGACTTTTGCTATCGCGAATTTTGAGTTCCGATTACGCTGAGCATGATGGGAAATTAAATGATAATTTTGTTATTATATTAACGGTAGAAGTTGTAATCGGATTACAATTCTGAAAATTATACGAAGCAAAGCGATAATTTCGATTAAAGGTTATTATATGATTTATGGGAAATAAAATGTATATAGTAATAGTTGTAATCGGATTACAACATCCGTCCCCCCATGGGAGAAGAAAGTTTTACTCTTTGAAGAAGAGAAAGACTTTCGTTTTACGAGTAAGCGATTCTTATGAATTTGTGTGGGAATGCTAGATGTAATAAAAACTGATTTTTAGATTACTTTTTCAATTTTTTTTTTTTTTTTCAAAGTAGATTAACATATTTTGTTTAGACCTAGGTATTTACTTTACCTGAAGTGAAATACATTAGTTATGTCTAATTATAGGAACTTATATCTAATTCTTATGAGTTTAGTAAAAATTTATATTTTGCAAGAATATCCATAGGTACGATTGCGTACAATATTTTTTTCTTTTGTTTTTTTTAGATAAGGGATAAAATAAGTAGTCTTTATATGACTCTTACTGTTATTAATTATCCAATCTACTATTTTCAAATGAAAATTTTAAATATTTTTATAAAAAATTAAAGAAGCATCTAAAAAAGTTTTGTTTCAATTATTACATATTTTGAATAATAAAAATTGCAAAGAGCATAGCATATTTTAATAATTGATTAATAAGTGATTAATATTATTTTTGTTTCTTTTGTTTAAATGATATTATATATTTTATATTTTTCCTATATTATTTATTTCTTACCTTTCTTATTTTTATTCTTTTCTTATATTTTAGTATATATTTGAAATGATATCTCTCAAAATATTTTAACAATTGTGCAAAGAGATACTAATATTTTATATTAAAACAAAGCTTAAAATGTAGTATTTTTGATTATATTAGTTTTGATTATTTCAAAGAAATTATTTTTAACGAGACACTACTTTTATTTATTTTTATAAGGATCGGATTAAGATTTTACATTTGTTTATAGAAAGATGTTTATAATGTTATTTTCAAGGTTTGCGCATTTCTATGTCTTTTGATCTGTTTTTAGAGGCGTTTTCAATAGTTTTCGAACAAAAAAATCCGATTGTTCTTGGAGCTTTGGTTCTTGTTATTAACAGTCAGTGTCGTCTTGTAAGAATCTTACCCGTTTGCCAGTTATTTTTGGTGGAGGAGTAAGTACAAATGTTTTTCTTGGTTTGTGTGTTGGGCGTATTTCCTCCTCTAGTTCGGTACCGTTGCGGGGGATTTCTTGTGAAAAATTTACCTTTCACCTGGAAACTGTTATGATTAGAACGATTATGATCGCTATTACAATTGATAACGTTGCATATGATACGGTGTTGTGATGGATGTCATGACTATTTATATTGTTTAACGTGTCTTCTTCTTGTTTGCTGCGAGATTTCTTTGGATATTTTTGTTAGTTCTATATTATCTAATATTTTTATGAATGTGGGGTTTTCTTTAGAGTAGCTAATATTTTGGGTTTGAATTGATCTAATTATGGTGTTAAAGTTTAACTGGGGAATAAAGAAGTTTTCTATAGGTGTTATATGTTGTTGGTGGCTGTGTAGGTCGAATTCGTTGGCTCTAATGTAACATTTTGGGCTCATTGTTACTATTCCTGTTCCTAATGTATGCGTGGTGATTCTTCCTTTGCAAATTTCATCTATCGATAATTGGTGTTGGATTGCGTACAGCCAAGCATTTGGTTTGGATAACTGTATCCAAAATATTGTTTGGTTAGTTGTTCGTATTTTGCACTGTGAAGTAATGGGCTCTCGTTTTAATATGTTGATTTCGCATTGTAGATTATTGGCTGATGATTTGTAGATGGGATGCATTAAAATACAATAATATTGGTTTTCATTTGTTCTTGTGCAGCTCTTGAGTTCTGCTGTTGATAATCCATAATAATGCTCGCGGTTATAATCAACCATTAAATAATCGAAAGAAGGTTGTATGAATATGTACATTCGTTCGTACAGTGTAGGAAATGGGCACAGTCGGAAGATTTGGTACGGGTTTCTAAATGGTAGTGGTAGTTTTAATTCGAAGACTATTTTATCATTTATAATAACTGCTGATATTTTACTGAGTTGGTATATTTGGCGGATGGTATTTCCACTTTGGTTTATTGGAAGCGCTAATGAATCTGGTATTTCTTTTCGAATTTCTGCTAATAATAGTTTCGATTTCGGCAAATGCTTTGTTTAGATTACTTTTGAATAGGATTAATTTGTCGTTAAATGCATTAATTTCGTTTTCTATTATCGCTGTTGTTTTATTGAATAGATTTGTGGTTGATTCGATAATTAGTGTCTGGTTTTTTATAAGGTTCAATAGTTTTCTTTGGTTATCAGACAAGTTTTGTATTTGTGAATCGTAGAATTCTGCGTCGTTCTCATTCAATGTTCCAAAAAGTGTTTTCGATATTACCCCGACGATGTTGAGTAGCTCCCTTTTCTTCTCCTTTTTGGTGATAGTATCTCGTTTCGTGATTCTATTTCCGATAGAATTATATTTAATTGCGGGACATTAGTTTCACAAATGTTTTTTATTATTTGTTCGTTATAAAAAATGGAACACAATGAATTTATGTCTGTTATGATTTGTTTCAAGTTGTTGAATTCACTTAAGAATATTGTCATATTGTAAAACGATACTATTTTCCACTCTTTACTATATAAATTTGCTTTACCAATTTCCTCAAAGAAGATCCCTGCTGTTTCATTTATTTGCCGGATATGCAGCTGTTGTGAGACTGCTTTATGTACGGCGAGGAAGAGTATGGTATAGTGTATGATTGCATGCATATCTGGAAAAGGGAGATGACAGTTAGAATTGGACGCAGGAATGTGTGAATAAAAAATGCTTATAATAGTAACAGACCGAAAGCAAAAACAAAAATAGCCTATATTTGTTACAAATCTAATACAATTTTTAATGTTTTTCTTGTTAGTTTTTTTATCCATTCATCCATCACTAGGTTTTAAATAGCTTTATATCGTTGTTGTGAATTCTTTTATTTTTATTTCCAATTTTTAAAGTGGAGTTTTCTGCACAGTTAATTGAGATGAGAATTTATTTTCTTTATTTCGGTTTTTTAACAACACTTTATCGCCTGGGCTGAATAATTTTTCCTTGGCCGTTTTATCATAATAAGTTTTTGATTGCTCCTTGTTGATCATTTCAGTTTCCTTGGCTATTTGGAAACTATGCTGGAGACGAGCTTTTAACTCATTCGCATAATTTTCGTAATTATAACAGATGGAAGGGGATGATTTTAAATTTGTGGGAATGTCTGCAGGAAATTCGTAAAGTAGCTCATGTGGAGAATAGCCGGTACTTGAGTGAGGTGTTGTATTGTACACGAACATTGCGTACGGTATCCAAGTATCCCAGTCTTGAGCATCTTCGAGAGTATAAGATCGAAGGTACTCTGCTAAAGTGCGGTGGCTCCATTTAAGGGCCCCGTTTGTTTGTGGATGCTAGGCGGTAATTTTTTTTATCTTTAGCAGCTTTGATACCTCGGCGAACATGCCTGCCGGCTATAAGATTTTGCCCTTGATCTGTTAATATATACTCTCGGGAATTCCGTGCCTACAAATTATTTTCGTTACGAAAGCTTTTGATATTGCTTTTGACTCCGTGTTTTCTATTGGTATTGCTTCCGAGAATTTCGTTAAGTCATCTTGGAAGGTGAGGATATATTTCTTGTTAAAGTTGGTGAGGGGTAAAGGTCCAACTATAACTAAAAATATTCTTTGAAATGGCTTTGAGCTGATGGCTGAAATTGCCATTGGTATTTTTGCATGCTTTATTCACTTGGCAGTGTTTACATTTTGATATGTAATTGGATATGTCCCTCGATACTATTGGCCAATAGTAGGTACTGCTTTTTCATTCTATTTATTGTACGTGAGGTACCTTGGTGACCTCCGGTTGGCAAAATGTGAAAATCTATTAGAAGTTGTTTTATATCGTCTTGTGATGAAATGTATAATATTGGATCATTGTATAGAGTGATTTTTATATTTTCATCTTCTAGCATGCTTTGAAGGATTTCTTTTATTACTGAAAATGTTTTTACATCGGGAATTTGGATTGAGATGTGGATATGGTTTATAGAGTTAGATTTTGCTTGTTCGATAATTTCTGATAAGACAGATCTTGAGTTTTCTTCACATTGCTCGTCTGGAGCGGTAGATTTAGTTTTGAGAGATAAAAGGTAGTGGTATTATGATGGAAGAGTTTTATTTTGTTTACATATTCCTTATCGTCTTTAAGGTTCAGTCTGCATTTTAAGATTGTTTCAACTTCTGTGTTTGTCCTGGGTAGAAGGAAGAATTTATGATTTATGTTTTTTGTTAACATGAGAGAAGATCTTTTTTCTTGTATGAGATTTGTAATGGAATCATTACTAGGTGAAGCTGATGGTTGAGGCTTATCTGTAGCAGGATGGGAATAATTTTGTGTATTAAGTGGAGATATATCTAATAGCTTTTTTGTTTGATTTCTTGTTAGTACGTTTATGCATGCTCCTTTATTATTGGTACAAGTTTCGCTTTCTTCTATGCATCGGCGTTGGTGTTGAGCTTTCTTCTTTCCTTGTGAATAATTTTATAATCGTATTCTTCAAGGCGGATTCTCCAACGCATTAGGCGGGAGGAATGATCTTTGAGGTTCATGAGCCATACTAATGGCTTATGGTCTGTTACAATAGTGAATGACCGACCATAGACGTAAGGACGGAATTGTTCTACCGCGTATATTATCGCAAGTAGTTCTTTCTCAATAGTTGAGTACCGTGTTTCTGCGCTGTTTAAAACACGGCTGGCGTAGCAGATGGGATGTTCATTTTGTGATAAGACAGGGCCGATTGCCAGGTCACTTGCATCTGATGTGACACAAAATTCCTGATTAAAATCTGGGTAGGCAAGTATTGGCGATTCTGTCAATTTGTCTCTTAATTCGCAGAATGCATTATCGCATATTGCGTCGAAATTAAACGTCACATCTTTTTTCAGAAGATTTGTTAGCGGTTTTGTGATTTTTGAAAAATTTTGGATAAATCTTCTGTAATATCCGACGAGTTCCAAGAATGCTTTAACATCCTCTTGTTTCTCGGGGCGTGGATAAGATTTCAGAGCTTTAATTTTGTTTGGGTCTGGTTTGACACCTTTTTCTGTAATTATGTGGCCTAAATAAGAAATTTCCTTGCGCATGAAGTGACATTTTTCAGGCTGCAACTTTAGGTTGTGTGAGCGGAGGCGAGCAAAGAGTGCCATGAGACGGTTGTTGTGGCCTTTAAGATTGTATCCGTGCACGACAATATCGTCCATATACACAAAGCAATATATTCCTTGTAAGCCTGATAGTACATTATTCATGGCACGCTGGAACGTTGCTGGAGCACCTTTTAGGCCGAATGGCATACGATTATACTCATAGTGGCCGTAGGCTGTGCTAAAGCAGATTTTTCCTTATCGTTCTTGTCCATGAGTATTTGATGAAATCCGCTTGCCAAGTCGAGAGTTGTAAAATATTTAGATTTCCCCAACTGGTCTAATATGTCAGTAATATTAGGCAGTGGGTATGCATCGCCGGTTGTGATGTCGTTAATTCGGCGGAAGTCCACTACAACTCTCCACTTTTTATTTCCTTGTTCATCTGGTTTCTTTGGAACCAGAAGTAAGGGTGAATTCCACGGGCTTTTTGAAGGACGTATTTTTTCGGAAGTTATCATTTGCTCTATTTGCCGGTTGATTTCGGCTCTGTGAGCTTCTGGAAGCCTATATGGCCTCGTGTACACAGGTGGTTTGCCGTCCAACGACGGAATCTTATGAGTTGCCCCATCTGTATATGTTAGAAAATCTCCTTCTAGGTGAAAAAGATAATTGAATTCCTTACAGATTTCGCGAATACTCTGTGCTTCCTCTGTGTTGCAGTGATCGAGCGAAATAAGATCTTGAAGTTTTTTTATTCTTCCTTTGATTGGATCTTTCTCATTGTCAGGCGAGACAATAAGGTATTTGTATAAATGATCGAGTTTAGGTTTAATTTCGCAAGGGTTAATAATTACATCTAATTCGGATGTGTTGAGTATGGGAACTTGAGCGACACCGTTGACTGGTTTTATCATTGCGTTACCTAACTTAACTCCAGGAATGATTTCTGTTTGTAGACAAAGGAATTCCTGAGTGGAATTTATGGGAATTTCCATTGTTGATTCCAATCTAGCCGGAATTGTTACTGTGTTTGATTCCTTCGTTATTTGAATGGGGATAGTTTCACTTTGTGGTTTCGGACTAGTGACAGTTCGCGATTCCGATTCTTTCGGAATTAGAGGGTTCATGAGTTTTGGATCCCTTATGTGGGAATTGTGATTAGATTCCCTTTTGTGAGGAATTTGAAAAGATGCGTTTTCATAGTCTAGTTTTGAAGATATTGTCGGGTCATTAACGTTTGTTAATGATTGCCGTTCTCTCGTAATTTTGAAAGAATTTAATATAACAGATTCCCTAGAGCCTTGATTTTCGTTCAAAATTGCTCATTTCGTTCGAAATTGCTCTACTGGAAATGGCGTGTGTGATTCGTGAACTTTGAGAATGAGACGTTTGTTTTCATAGTCTATGTTTGCATTGTGTCTTGTTAGGAAATCATGACCTAGTATACCGTCTTGTTTCAAGTTAGTGTCGCTGGCCACAATTTGGAATGGGTGTTCTATTATAAAGAGAGTATTACCTGATTTTATATATATGTTAGCAAATATTGTCCCTTCTGTATTTGAAGATTGTGTATAAAGTGTGTCCAGATTGCAGATTATATTCTTGTGGTACATAGCACCTGTTTTAATAGGACAAATTTTTTCTACGCTTATTTCTGAACCTGAGTCGACAAGAAAGGTAGTGAAGCTTTTTGTGCAAATATCGACGGGTAAAACTGCACTAACTGATTTTTTGTTTATAATTACTGGAATACGAAGAATATACTTTAAGGATCGCTTTTTGATATGAGATTTGGGTCGACGTGTATCTGGGCCTGTGTTTTGAATTGCGGGGAGATGGCCCTTCCTGCTAGTCGCTAACTGTCGTTTCCCAAATCGCCTGATGATTGAATTTCGTCATTTTCGGCTCTTGGTTCGAGTGTGGGAGTTATTGTGTTGATATTGCTAGAAAATTGGAAATTATTCCTTTCTCGGTTGCGAAGTGGGAATGCGATGTTAGATGAAGTTGGTTTTGATTTCTTTGAAGGGTTATTGTTACTTGTGTTACCATTTCGAGCGTTGTTTCTAGCCCTTTTTCTGCACTCTTCAATAGAGTGTCCTGTTATGTGACAATATCTACATATAAGAGGTTGTATAGATGAGGAATTTTTATAATTATTAGGATTATTTATTTTTTGAAAGTTTGAGCTATTTGATTTTTGCGTGGAGGTAGAGGGTTTGAGCTCCAGCAATTGTTAGCTAAATGCCCTGTTCGGTTACACTTGAAACAACGTGAGTAAGAGTTGTTTTGTTTATTTGGTGTTGAGTTTTGTCTAATTACAGCTTTGTTTTTCATCCGCTCAGCGTGTTCTAGAATATGATCTCTGATTGATGTGAAGGTTTTCTCGGGGTGGATGACCGCCATGGTTTGGAGTCGCTCTTTTAGCAGGCCATCTTCGACTGTTCTAACTGCTTGTTTATCGTTGTCCTGTAAAAAAGATTCCAGGAGTCTTGGATCGCTTGTATACTTGAATGTGGCGTCATTTAGTTGTGACAACGTCACGTTGACCCGTTGGAGGAAGTTTTTTTCGTCTTCACCGAATTTTTACTGAGTGCTTGCGAGTTTTGCGTGCAGGGTAGATCTTTCCACTTTGCATTCAATTGTTTTTGTTAGAAGATCCTTCTGGCCAGTTTTCGATTCTGTTGTACTTGTATACTTCATATGCTTCATTTGATTATCTGCTTATTACGAAAATAAAGAAAGATTTTTTATTTTCCGGTGTGATTTCTGTTGTGTATATATTATCACAACAGGTGAGCAGTTTGTGGATATCTTTAGAATCGCCACTAAAAATAGGCGATTTTGCTTCCGAGAGAGAGAAGGATGGTAGTGTGGATGGAGATTGAGTAGTAAAATTTTGCGTCGGCGGAGTGAAGGTATTCTGAAGATGACTGTGTGGAAGTCGATGAATTTGAGCGGATGCGGCGTTTAAGCGTTCGTTAAGCTGCTCTTTTAGTAATATGATTAGTTCTGCGTAATCATCTTCTGCTGTTTCGTATCTCTCCTGGTAGTATTCCGTTTCCGTATCTTGTGGTTTTATACCCCAGAGAATGCTATTGTGAGCATCCTCGAAAGCAGACCAATATTTATCCAGGGTTTGTATTTGATGTTCTAGTCATGCTCGACTAGCTGTTGTTAAGTTATTCTCGTTTATTTTGTGTATGGCTGTTCTTCTAATTTTTGAAGATTTTTGGAAGTCATTCAATAATTTCCTGATTTCTTTACATGTTGCTATCTGGCTTTCACAGAGTTCGTCAAAGGAGGGAGAGGTATTGTCTGTCATTTTGTATAGGGGGTTGTCTTTCGAATAAAAGTGTAAAGAACACTTTTGAGGAGAGAGTCAATGGACAAAACTTGATTGAATATTTTTAATTATTTAATAAGAATGCAACGGTACGAAGTGAGCTTGATTACAATGACCATACACAATAAGCACAAATTGTTAGCATTGGCGACTTTAACTTGATTCTTTCTTTAGATTGAATATAAGTTTAACAATTTAGATTGAATATAAGATCGCTTTTCCTTGTTGTTTTGTTAATTTAAGTGTATTAAAATTTTATATTATTTTATTTTATTTTTTTTTTAAATCTTATATTGTGCTAACTAAAAAATAAAAGAAGTAAAAATAGAATGGACTTAACCTGATTATTTTTCCGTTGTAGTTTATTTTGAACCTGATATTATAGATGCTGATGTTGAGGAATGTTGATGTTGAGGAATGCTGTTATTTAGTTGGATCCGGCCGGGATGTTTGAATTACACAGGCCTGCAAGGTTTTTTTCTTTTCAGTCCAATAGTCATATCCCAAGTATTTTTTCGCGCTGAATCCGAATCCGTTGGCCAAATTGCCCTATCACGTCAGGATTTTGAGCAATCCTAACCTAAAAGTGCCAAAAAGCGTGTTTTTTGCACTTTTGCGCGTTAAATATCTCAAAACTATGTAATGATAGGGAAAATTTGACAACAGGATCGTTTTCAGCATGCCAAAATCTACAGAAAACCATGTCGAAAGCGTGAAATTTGAAAAAACTTTTTTTGTAATACTGAAAAGAAAAACTTCTTGGCGCGAAATCGACGATTTTTATTAATACATGATATTATCGTTGCACTTTTGTTATTATATTAACGGTAGAAGTTGTAATCGGATTTCAATTCTGAAAATTATACGAAGCAAAGCGATAATTTCGATTAAAGGTTATTATATGATTTATGGGAAATAAAATGTATATAGTAATAGTTGTAATCGGATTACAACACTGTTACTTTTGACATTGTCCATAAGCGAGAAGAGTTACACATAATATTAAACATCAATTAATTAATTAATTAAACAAATTCATAATAACATTTGAAAATCTTAACTCTAAATTATTTTTCAACATTGTGGTTTTTCTAGCTAAACTCTTCTTGGAGCAGTTTTATTTTTTATTTTTCGACTCTCACGTAGTTTATCTTTTTCTATTGCATTTTGCTCGTTCAGAACTGCAAGAAGTTTTGTGTGAAATTATTTCTTCTCCTGCAGTTCTTCTTCAAGAATAATGTGTGCTTCAGGAGACAAAAATGTTGATTTTTCTGCTGTTGCTAATTGAAGCGTAACATACTTTGGCCGTAGCTGCTTGATCCGTAGGCTTAGACGGAAAACAGATCAAAACCCCCCAATATCCGTTGAAATTATTTTCCGAAATAAACATCGTCGAACGTTCCGACTACCCGAGTTTACAGAAGAAAAGATAACAGAACTTTTTAAAGAATATCTAGTTCCTAATCGTTTATCCGCTATTTATACAGACGATGAGACCTTTAAAATCGTACAAAATGTATATTCAAAATACTTTTCTAACAGTAAGGCCTTTAAACTAATAAGATGCACAGAATTACTAACGGGCGTAACCGACAACGACGAACAAGACAGAATTATACGTGACTACCATGAAAAAAACAACCATAGAGGAATAAACGAAACTTTAAGGCACTTGAAAAGACTATTCTACTTCCCTTTTATAAAAAATAAAATTGCGCAAACAATAAATAATTGTGACATCTGCAATAGACTGAAATATGACCGACATCCCTTAAAATTAAAATTTGAAAAAACTGAACAACCCACAATACCTCTCGATATTCTTCATTTAGATATCAATACAATTAACAATAAATCCATCTTAACGATAATAGATAAATTTTCTAGATTCGCCTCAGCATACACCTTGACCGCAAGAACAAGTCTCAATGTTATAAAGGCAATCAGACACTTTATAAGCCTTCACGGCATACCTGAGAAACTTGTAGTAGACCAAGGATCAGAATTTACCGCTAACATAGTCAAAGATTTCTGTAACCAATATAATATAACCCTTCATATTACCTCCTTCCAACAGACAACTAGTAACTCGCCTGTTGAACGCCTTCATTCCACTCTCACGGAAATATACCGAATAATAGTAGAAAAACGAAAAGATAGGCACTACGAAATGGATCATGAGGAAATCCTAAATGAAGCTATCACCACCTACAATAATGCTATTCACTCAGCCACAAAGTACACCCCATTCGAATTATTTTACGGCCGAACACCCAAATTCAACGAAAACATAAAATTCAATACAGAGCACGAATATTTAGAGAAACTAAATCTATTTCAGAGAGAACTACATATACATATAAGTACCTATTAGTTAAAGAACAAGTACAGAAACTTAATGATAAAAATATTGAAAAGTTAAACGAAACCAGAATTGAACCAGTAGAATATAAGGAGAATGAGGTAGTTTATAGGAAAGAATGTAGGAGAAATAAGATCACCCCAAGATTTAGTAAGCAATTAGTTAAAAAAAATAATAAAATAACCATAATAACCGCAAAAAAACAAAAACTACATAAAACTAGACTAAAAAAGAAACCTAAATCTTAAATTTCAGATTAGTAATAATAGTAGTACAAGGGCAGAAATTAGAATTGCACGACTTAAGCAATAACTAGGACTTTTACCATTGAAACTCGGTAATGCTAAAGTAATACAAGGACATAGCAACCTCATACACATAGTAAAGTTACAAAATTACAGACAGACAATAGAGACTATACGAGACGCGTTAAACCACCTAAACATTACAGAAAAACTTAATAGTATAGTAGCAACAACAAAACTTAGACTAAATGAGGTAGAATCAAAATTACAAACATTACTCCCAAAACATAGATATAGTAGAAGAGGACTTATCAATGGACTAGGTTCAGCAATCAAATTTATCACTGGTAACATGGATGCTGCCGATGCCACTCGCCTTAATAAAGAAATAGAAACATTAACAACAAACCAAGCAAAATTACAATCCAAAGCCAATCAGCAATTTCTTATTAATAACAGAATGATCGAAAGATTTGAGAATATAACCACACATATAAACACTCAGCAAACCGAAATCAATAATTACGTAAAATCGAATCAATATTCATTACATAATCATATACGGGAAGAGCACTATCTCCTTCAACACCTTCAATATTTAAGTCAAATCAATTACAATATCGAAATCTTGCAAAGCCACTTATCTAATTTGGCCGAAGCAATACTATTGTTGAAAAAAGTAAACATAATATCTAAACAAATTTTAAACCCCGATGAACTCGCAGAAATCTATGACTTACTAAAGAACGAAACGATTGACATTAAATCAATAGAGCATGTCTATGAATTATTAAAACTACAGGCATATCTTAATAACACAAACATTATTTTTAATATTCAAACCCCTATTGTCCAAAACATAACCTATTCATTCTTCCATGTAATACCAATCCCAATAAAAAACTCAAAAAGAATCCTAACACAACCCTACATAGCCCTAACAGAAAAAGATATTCAATTTTTTGACAAGAAATGTCCACAAGTAGAAGAGATATTCTATTGCGAAAGATCATCATACCAAACAGCAAATGTCAACTGTATCACCCAAGTCATGAAGAATATACCAACCGAATGTGAACTTATAGAAACAGAGCAGTCTTCAGAGATCTACCAACCGGAGCCGAATTTCATCTTATTTATCAACGTCACGGAGACAGCAGTTAATTCCTCATGTCCCTTCAGCCCTAAAAACGTTACAGGAAGTGTGCTACTTCACTTTGAAGCCTGCGATGTACAAGTAAACGGAGTTACATATAGCAGCCACCCGAAGACATTCTGGGATGAAATCATAATCTATCCTATATTTTTCCACAAAATAAACTTCACCACTATTCGGGAAAACATCATTCTACAAAAACTTCAAAATTACAACTTCCAAACCAGAAGACAAGTGGAATTCCTGGAGATTAATACCGACATCAGACATATACCTCAACATTCATCCTACTTACTATTGAAGGCATTTTATTCATCATCCTGATCGTCTGTACCATCTTTAAACTACGAAAAAAGAAGCTGGAGATTACACCACCCAGTCATGGACCAGAAACTCCCAAATTGCAGTTCCTGTTCCATCATCCTCTAGGGGGGAAGAGTTACGTACCTCACAAACCTCAATCAATTTTAAGTAAATGCATTCACATAAATAGATCAAATTTCATATTTCTCAACTCTTTGGTTTAATAAGTAAATTTAATAAACTAAGCATTCCAATTTCCTTTAGAACTTCCTGCCATGTACAGACAAAATTCTTAGAACTTTTAACATTCGATTAAATTGCCAATTCAGTAAAAAAGTAAAATTGTATTTTTGAATCAATCAGTTCAAATTTCATATTTCACAATTTTTCGGTTTAATAAGTAAATTTAACAAACTAAGCATTCCAATTTCTTTTAGAACATGTGCAGACAAAATTCTTAGAATTTTTAACATTCGATTAAATTGCCAATTAAGTAAAATGTATAAAAGTAAAATTGTAATTTTGAATTAATCAGTTCTGTTTCAGAATTAAAGGTGTAACGATCTAAAATAAATTCAAGTTGTTTCTTTAATAATTTTTTTTATTCGATTTCTCGACGAGTGAGTTAACTCACGCAACTCTTCAAAAACCTCATCCCGACTGCCGTTTCCTTTCCCCCGAAACGCCCGATCAGGCGATCTCTTCGCAGGCAGTAGCAAAAAAACGCACCGTTATCCCGCATTCCTGGCGCCTTTTTCCTCGTTCGTCGTTTCAGTGCCATCGGAGTTGATTTCGTCCAAAGGCACCGACGTGCACGCGCAAATCAGTTGTGCTAATTAAGCAAATTATGTGTAAGAATATTTTTACCTAGATGTAAGTTAAAATTAAATTAAATATTGAGTACTTGTCAACAGTTTGAGTCGTTCGGTTAATTAAACTTTGTTATTAGTAAAAACTTGTTTTGTTTCATTCATTTAATAAAAATTTCTATGTTCCCGGAACATACAGTGGGTCAAAAAAGTCTGCGTACGAAGTAAATTTTTACATACTAGCGCGCGACTGGCATTATGCTCAAATGACATTTGTTTACGTCAATGTTTACGTTTTGTTGGTGTTTGTAAGGATCGGTACGCCACAAAATGAAGCGATTTTGTGGCAGGTTAATGTCACCGCTTCATGCGCCACACTCGCCAACTTGGATTTGTCGCCGCCTATACATTGGCGAGCGCGTGCCGTATGTTTTCATAATAAAACCTGCTTCTTCTCATAAGCCAGTGATCTCAACTGCATTAAACTACTTAATAACACAAATGATCGTCATCTCAAATGCTAGATCAAAAAATTTTCCTAGAAGTAACGGTAAATTCAGTCATTCCAGACCAAAATTGCCCTTGTACGCAGACTTTTTTGACCTGAATTTTGGAGTATTTTGTTGTTTTTGTTTTTATTTTGGATTAGACAAATAAAATGTGTTACTTTTTTGTTGTGTTATTATTATGTAAACATTTACTTTGTACGCAGACTTTTTTGACCCACTGTAAGTGGTCCTTCGAGCTTTTTTTTCTTTTTTGTCTTTATAAGTGAAGTTGAAACCAGCAAGAAAGTGCATTACAGTATACAGTTGTTAGAATTAAAAAAAATACTGAAATAATTTCTTTTTGGCCAAATTGTGGTCGTTAAAGTGTAAAATTAAGCGACAAAGTTAGAAATTTGTGCACTTCAAAAAGTTAACAGATTTATAAGTGTGTTTGCTTACATTTGGTCTACAGAGTTACCATTAATGTGAACTAATTAAAAATTGAAAAGCAAAATAAAGTGCGAATAACAAATGTTTAATAATTATCTCAATTACTGTAATACAAACCAGCAGCTGATCAGTGGGCATTCATTTTATTAAGGTGCCACCAAATCAACAAGTTACAACAGTTACAAAAATCCACGCAGGACCAGAAATAATACAAGTCCGCAGAATCCAGCAACAGAGGTCCACACAGGACAACAGTAAAGGTCTGTTGGAAATCAACCGCGAGTAACTTCAGAGCACTGCATACCTGCCACTGATTGTCTTGTCTTCTGTCTCTAGCTTCTTGGCCGCCATCGTGGGAACACCAAATTCTTTGTGTGGAATCTCTCTGGAGATTAAGATAATATTTTCATATATATGTATATAGTATAAATAAACCGATCCATTTTAGATTACAACAGTTTCTTTTATTTGAGTAGCCTTAGGACAAATAACTGCGCCAACAGGTTATGGGCCCAGAGCCAAAAAATAACCAAGGCAACAAAAATTAAAAAAAAAAAGTTCCTGTCACAGTGTTGTGAGGAGACAATTTAATAAAAATTCCTGTTATAGAAGCTGTGGAAATCAAATCTATATAATGGCCACTGAATTAGAAAGTGTCGTTTTTCACCAATTTAATGGAAAGGATTATTCAGTCTGGAAATTCAGACTATCTGATCTATTGAATGAAAAAGGCTTGAGAAAGCATATCGAAGAAGCACCGAACGAAGATAATCTCAAAAACGAAAAATGGACTCGAGAGGATGCCAAGGCAATGAACGTGATCATATGTACGAACAGTCGCAGATTCTTACATTGAATACATTGCAGAACAAACTACAGCCCATTCTATGGTGAAGGCGCTATATTCGGTATTCGAAAGGAAATCAATAGGTACTAAAGTATTTTTAAAGAAGAAAATAATGTCGTTGCGATGCGAAGAAAACAGGAAACTAAATGATTTCTTTAAAGAATTTGAATCAGCAGTTAGGAATTATAAGTCCGCAGGTGGGAAACTAGATGACATAGAAATTATAGTCGATCTTATGGCTATTCCGGAATCATACAATAGTGTTGTAACTGCATTAGAAACCTTAGAAGAAAGTGAACTTACTTTAGAAAGAGTGAAAGGCCGACTTTTAGAAGCAGAATTAAAAAAGAATTCCAAAAATCTAAGCACTCCAACAACGCATCAAGAAATACCTGCGTCTTTCCATATGCAGCATAAATCCAAGAAAGTTATAAAATGTTTTAAATGTGGAAAAATTGGTCATAAAGCGAACCGATTTAAGCAGCGAGCTACTTACAGTGAGTCACATGTCTGTAAAAAATTAAACGGAGAAGATAAATGTTTTGCTTTAAGTGTGGGTTGTGAAAAAGAAAAAACCAACGAGTTGTTGTTTATAATTGACTCAGGATGTACAGATCATATTATTAATGATTCACGTATTCTTTCTAACCTCAAATCGCTCAATAACCTTTCCCGATAAATTTAGCTAAGTAGCACAGTGGGGCAAAATGCCAAAAAGCTGGCCAAAAGTCGAAAAATCGAAGTTCGATTTTCGGACTTTTTACCTGGAAAACAACTAGTTGGAGACCCCTGCCACACATTAAACCGGTTTATGGCGGTCAGGTGTCCTTTTTCTCTTCGCAGGATCAGTTCAAAAGTGACCGTTGCAGCAAGTGTTTGTGTGAATTTTTAAGCCCTTGACGAAGCTGCTATTTGTTGTGCGTATTATTCTACAGTGTGAAAAGTTATTAAATTAAAAAAAATGGACTCTGCTCCTCAAGGTATGTAGAAAACATTTCCATAAGCAATATTGTCTATTTTCATATCTGTGTATATTAATTAATTAATGAAAGACAGTAAAATTTTTATTATTTTTGCTGGAAAGTCTTTTGTTAAAGAAGTCCTACAAAAATAGTCTTACTAGGTCCCGCTTTAAAAATTTTTTTAATATGTTCTTTAAACATTTCTACACAAAATTTAAACAACAAAAATTGAGATTTTTTGCGATCTTTTAGTCGGTGGACGTTTTTATGTAAAAAGTGCATCATTTTATGGTTTATTCTTTTTTCTTTTACTTGTCATTCGTTTCTTATGTAAAAGGGTGAAGTTCAATGTATTTATGGCTGTTTCTATGTTTCAGAGGTGGACAGCAGCAGAGCTGTCTCATTAACAAAAAAGGAGATTTTTGATTTGATAAAGCCAAGTATAAATGAGCAGAACACTGTAGCGAAGTCCATCATTGAGAAATTCGTTTCTGAAAAACTGGATTACCCGTACATTCTATCAGAGGACGTAGAAGGAGAAAATTAAGAAGGTGCTTGCCAACATAAGAAAAAAATGGTCGGAGAGTCATCGGAATGTGGAACATTTTTACAAGAAGAATAGCGACTGGCTCTCCCAGTCTCTTCTAATAACCGACAACATTTCGGAGGAAAACACGGACGTAGACAAAAATGTATCAGTACTGGGTCGACCTTCAACAAGTTTTGCGGCTGCGAGCGATAGAACGAAGAGAAGGAAAACCGAAAACATACGACAGAATTTTGGCACCGATCAACTGGCATATGCTACAAAGATGAGTCTTCGTGCGGAGGGCAAATTGGATGCTGCAAAGGTGGTTTCTGACGTCACAGAAGGGACCCCTTCAAAAGCTTCTTCATACCGATCATCAATACATCAAGTTAGGGAGAGAACTTTAACATCAGAGGAAGCACTCGCGATTTTTGTCGAAAGTAATTTGTCAAAACATCAATATGAGATCATACGATCGGGATGTAAATTAGCAAATAGTAAAGCTTATCCTTCGTATAAAGTTATTTCAAATGCTAAAGAACAATGTTATCCACCTGAAGTATTTGTTATTGTTACTGAAAAACGCGCTGAGGTAAAACTTCAAGCTCTGTTAAATCATACTGTAGAAAGAATTATTTTAGCCCAATTTGATGACTTTAAAAAATTGCATTCTGATAATTTAGAAAATTTAATTCTTCATTGTAAATGGGGTTGCGATGGAACATCGGGTCAAAGTACGTTCAAACAAATATTTACTGATGACGACAATGGCACCACGGATGATGAAAATATCTTTTTTACATCCCTTGTTCCATTGCAAATATTTTATAAAGACAAAAATAATGAAAAAATAATTGTATGGCAAAATCCACGACCCTCCTCTCCGCGATTCTGCAGGCCAATTAAAATAGAATTCTTGAAAGAAACTGCTGAAACAACAAAAGCGGAAATAGCTTATGTTAAGCCCGGTACCCACTTGTTGCAAACCGGCGTTTCGTATCCCTGTATCGTTTCAATTGTTGATTGATACGAACAAAACAGGAACCCAAATTTTTCGGGTATCATCACTGCGTTTCGAATCATCCAGCCTGTATCATGTTTGATGCGGGAGCGCGATACGGTTATCTGGTCAGTGTGTGATTTGAAATGACGATGAACAGGATACGCGCATGCCCATCCACACTTCCTCCTAAAGTGTATCGTATCATTCCTTTGATGTGACGGAGAAAAACCGCTAAATGAGAGATCGGGTTTGAATTGTATCATTTCGCACATTTTGAAACGAAGCGTTGCAATTTTTTTAGAAAAAAATTTAAAGAACGGTGATACGAAACGCTGGTTTGCAACAAGTGGGTACCGGGCTTAAGAGAGCACCAGGAAAAACTTTTTCCATGTTCGGTTTTTAAAGAAGGAATATCATTTACTGTGAAGTTTGAGCTTTCGTTAACGATGATTGATGGCAAAGTATGTAATTCGTGACAGACAACTCTTCAACTCAGCGATGCTATATTTGTAAAGCAACATCCAAAGATTTCAATGATCTTGATAAAATGTTCAAGCGTGAAATTATTACCGAAAATCTAAAATTTGGGATTTCTTCATTACACGCGTGGATTCGCTGCTTTGAGTGGCTTTTGCGCTTGTCTTATAAACTCGATGTACAAAAATGGCAGGCACGTGATGCGAAAAGCAAGGACATTATTAAAAACCGAAGGTTGAAAACGCAAGAGGCTTTTAGGAAAACTAGTGGGATGTTGTGCCTAGAGACTAGCCACTAATTACGCTTTTTCATGGTATTCTTTCTGTTGAATAACACTTCAGATTGGATGACAATATATTAAGTGGAGATTGATCCGCACTCACTTCCAACCCGCCGGATCTGGGAATCGAGGCCAATAATTCGAATGTGTCAAATTGAAAAAAAAAGAGAACATCACACATGTAAACACTATAGAAAACGAATCTAAACATTTTTCTTTGGAATGGAGGAAAATCTAATGTGATGCACTTTGCACAACAGAATTAGGTGTATTATTTTACTTAAACATACATGTCTTATTGTTAAAAATTCGGCTTACCGCACCCTAGTTTGGCCATGGAGATTCATAAGTATCACACTGACCAACGCTATATATAATTAATCTTGAAAAGTTTTTGTTAAAGGCTTATGTAGGTTATAAGTTGTGAGACTGAATCTAAAACTTAACAAAGTATTTATTTTCATTTTTAATATTTTCTATTTTTTTTCCTCTCTCTTCTTTTATTTAATATTTGCAATTTCTTTTTCTTTTTATTTTTATTATTTTGCTTTGTTTTGTTTTTGTTATGCTTTGTTTTAATTTTATTTACATTTTATTTTATGTTTCCTTTTTTATGCTAGCTTTAAGTGTTTCGCCTAGTCTTCTTCTTCTATTTTTCTTCTTTCTTCCTAATTTTTCACCTTTTCTTTATTTTCTTGTTCCGTGTGTATTTTGGCTTCTGTGGCTCATCTCTTAATGATGAACTCCCCTGATAGAGTTTACAATGAGGGAACGCTACTAAATATCCTTTGCTCCTCCTCCTCAGGGCTGAATATATGTACCTTCAATGCAAGAAGTTTGAGGAATAAAATAGATGAACTGAGATACATTTTTGATAACACTAAATTGCATGTTATTGTAGTCAATGAGACGTGGCTTAAACCAGAAATCCCAACTTCTTATGTCTCCTTGCCTACTTTTTCTTTGCATCGAAATGATCGCTTGGGTCGTACTGGGGGTGGTGTTGCTATTTATGTCACCTCCTCTCTCTCCTCAAAAGTAGTGGGCCAGTCCACTGGCTCACAATTTGAATTTATCGCAGTAGAAATAAAATCATCCCATGACAAATGTGTTATTATAAGTGTCTACTGTCCACCTAATGTGTTTACTCCTGATGTTGCTGGTAACTTTTTTGATCTTGTCTCTAGGCTTTCCCGTCATTACGATAATATAATTGCTGCTGGTGACTTTAATGTTGATTTACTGAAGGCTAATGAACGTGCGAATACACTCAAGTACTTCTTGGGGTCATTGGATCTACGTATTCTAAATCAACTGCCCACATTTTTAAACTGCCGTAATCCATCGCTCCTTGATGTACTCACTGCTACCTCCACCAACTCAGTGTTAAAACATAACCAAATTTCTCCCCCCAGCTTCTTTGATCACGATATTCTCTTCCTCTCGCTTCGTTTTACTTTTTACCCTTCCTCCTCCTTGCCTGCATTTTCTTCGTATCGTGACTTCAATAACATCAATTTTACTCGCCTCTCTGAAGCTTCATCGTCTATACCTTGGGCTGATATCTATAATACAACCTGCGTAGACACCAAAGTCGATTTGTTTAATTCTTTCACTCAGTCTCTATTTAATCAATGTGTCCCTTTAGTTACAAGAAGACGTTGTAAAACTCTATCTTGTCCTTGGTTTTCTTACGAAATTCGCAACTTGATTGTTGAGCGTGAGTTCTTGTATAGACGATATCGCAGAACGAGGATCCTGAGCTACCTTCGTGAATACAAAAATCTTCGCAATTTAATCAATAACAAAGTCAAATCGGCCAAGCGTGAATTTTACTCCCGGAAACTTGATCCTGCCCTGTCCACTAAGCAACTTTGGTCTAATCTCCGTTCTCTAGGCATTCATTCCTCTGAGCTTAACTCCTATGATGTAGATGTAAACTCACTCAATGCATCCTTCATTCAATCCCCTCCCAATTCCTCATTGTCTTCCTCTTCTTGTTCCCCTTTCTCCAATGCTCTATGTTTTGATGGTTTTAATTTTCGTTGTGTTGACTCACGTGAAGTACTTGGAATACTGCTTTCGATTTCGTCCAACAGCATTGGCTATGATGGAATTTCTCCTCGCTTTGTTAAGATTCTCTCCCCTTTAATTGTTGAAATTATCACGCATATTCTTAATTATTGCCTGACAACCTCCCAAGTCCCTTTACTATGGAAAAAAGCCTTAGTGACTCCCGTACCTAAAAAGCCCTTCCCTGCTGATTTGTCTGATTTCCGACCTATTAGTATTCTTCCCTTTTTAGCTAAAGTCTTTGAGAAAATTGTATTCACTCAAGTCATTCGATATCTTGATTCTAATAATTTCGTTTCTAATCTCCAATCTGGCTTCCGTAAATTCCACAGTTGTGAAACTGCTATACTGAAGGTAACGACTGATCTTCGTTCCGCTCTTGATCGAGGTGATATTGCAGTACTAGTTCTTCTTGATTTTTCCAAGGCGTTTGACTCTGTGGTTCACTCGCATCTCCTTCATAAACTTAGCCAACGGTATCACTTCTCTTCTTCTTCTGTTCGTCTTTTTTCTTCTCTTCTCTCTAATAGGCTTCAGTGTGTTCGGCACAATAATGTGGTATCCTCTTTCCTTAGAGTACCTGCAGGTGTGCCTCAGGGTTCGGTTCTTGGTCCTTTGTTTTTCTCCCTTTATATTAATGATCTTCCATCCGTTATCCGTCACTGCTCTTTTCATCTCTATGCTGATGACCTTCAGCTATATATCTCGTGTCCGCCTCATCAGATTGAGTACTGTGTCTCTAAACTCAATAGAACCCTATCTCAAATTAATGAGTGGAGTTCTAGTAATTTCCTCAAACTAAATCCAATTAAATCACAAGTACTTTTCCTTAGTCGTTGCTCACTGTCCCTGGATGGTTTCCCGCCTATTTTACTTGATAATGTTCCTCTACCAATTGTTGAATGTGCCAAAAACTTGGGTATTGTTGTCAATTCCAAACTTTCCTGCTGCAATCATGTCTCCTTGATGCTCTCTAAAATCTATGGCACTCTTCGTAAATTGTGGCTACATGGAAGTCTGTTATCTTCGTCTATTCGAGCCAAACTCATCAAATCACTTGTTGTTCCCCATTTTCTGTATGGCTCGTTGGTGTATATTTCCTTCGACTCATCCTGCCGTCAGCGTCTTAAAGTGGCATTTAATGATTGCATTAGGTTCATTTTTCATATGAGAAGGTCTGATCATGTGTCGGGTGTCCAAAATTCCCTACTGGGTTGTGACCTCTTTAAATTCCTTGATCTCATGGCTCTACTTCTCTTGCATAAGGTCTTTTATTCCAAAAGTCCCTGCTACCTTGCTAACTTCCTTGTTCCTCTGCAATCCTTGAGATCCATAAAATTCCTAATTCCTGCCCACACTTCCCTAATTGGTAGTCGTTCCTTCTTTGTATATACTCTTAGAATCTGGAATAATCTTCCTAGTCACATTCAGAGGATGAGCACGGCCACAGTATTCAAAAAACATGCATCTATTTTTCTATCTTCTTCGTCTCACTAGCTTTCTTTATCTCCCTTTCTTCACTTTCCTACTTCATTCTTTTTACTTAATTCTGTATTTCATTCTTAATTTTCTTCTTCTTTTATTTTTGCTTTAATTTTATTTTAATTTTAGTTTTAATGTAATTGTAATTTAATTTAATTGTAATTTTTAAATCTAATTTTAAGTTTTTTCTTTGTAAATCCTTTCTGTTGCTGTAATTTCTGTATGTACTCTAAAAGATGTGAATCTTGTGTACTTTCCAAAAATAAATTATTATTATTATTTAACAAACACTACAATATAATCATCATAGCTTAAAAAAAGGAAATCAAATGTAAACACTAAAATTCTTTGATTCTTCACCCACGTCATGGTATATTTCTTTATTCAATATAAACAATAGTTTTTGAGCAGAAAATAAAAACTATATGCCATAATTTCGTTATCATCGGTTTTTGTTCTGGAAGCAAATTTAGAGACGCATTCATGTCAAAAACTTGTTTCATATGAAACAAAATCCCCGAAGGAAATTAAAAAAAATTATTATGACGAAAAAAAAGCACCGCGAGCCGAAGGATCGAACTCGCAGCCCCACAGACGAGGGACTTTCCCTAGCCCTTTATAGTCCATGGAAATGGTACTTTAACATTGCAAAAATGCAGGACAAGGTTATTAGATTAGGATTAGGTTATTTTTGGGATGTGTAGGGGGGGGGTCAGGGTGAGCTTAAGTTTGAGTTTTCGGGATTCTAACCCCCCCCCCATTTGGCCGCCATCTTGGAAAACGTATGCAAATGGTTTTTCCACTATATCTCCGAAAAGGCACATCTTACCGGAAATTTGCAAGGACACTTTTTGTTTAGAATTAAATAATCTACAATTTATTACTTAGAAATTTTGTGGTTAAATGAATAATTAAGAACACAAAAATTAGTCACAATATTTTCTTTAAAGGCTCTTTTTGGTGTTTAAATACACTTCTGGTTGAAATTTCCAGACCATTTTCTCAGTTTTTGGTCTTTTGACCAAGAGCTACATTTTGAGATATTTGCCAAGTCTGTAGCTGCAGTACTTTCAGAGATGAAAGTAGGCTTCAGACGGACAGACGGACAGAGCCTCTGTATAAGCTTTTTTTTTTGAAAAAGCTAAAATTAGGATTAATTGTTGATAAGCCCAAGCCGGGATATGGGAGCTCAAATGATGTTAATACAGCTCGGCGTTTTTTTGCTAATGCATCAATTTCATCCCAAATCACTGGTGTTGATCAAAATTTGATTGAAAGATTTCATGCTATTTTGCAAGTAATTTCTTCCGGCCATGACATCGATATAAATAAATTTAAAGAATATACTCTTGAAACTGCAAAAATGTACGTACAATTGTACCCGTGGTATTACGGTTCGTAAGCTACCAGACAAAAACAAAGCTGAATTAACAGATGATGCCATTGAATTGCTTGCAAGAGGACAATTGCCAGTTGACCAAATTGATAATGTACAAGTAGATGTAGATAGCGATTAATTAGCATGTAAAAAACTGACAAATAAATATAAAATGTACTGTACCACATGTTGTTTTATTTAAAATTTTATTTTTTTTATGAAAAAATGGACACTAAATTCGTAATCAGCGACCCCAAAAACCCCCGTATACCAAGTTTTGTGCCAATTGAAGGATATTTCACTACTTCGGGTCGCCATTTTGAAGCCGCCATATTGTTTATGAAAAAAAATATGAGTGTGCTTATGACCACACGACTGAAGTGAAACTTCTTCGCTCCATCTGCCTGTGTATATATATATGGGTGTGTGTACAATATATACATGTATGTACATATACATATATTAATTTCCTACAAATATTATAACTTATTTCATGTTTTCATTGGTAAATAAATATTTTTGCAAAGATCTTTTATTTTTATTCATTATTATTCATTATTTTCATTATTGGACACATCAGTAATTACTGTGGTTAATGGAAAAACCGAGACAATAGGCTTATGGTACGAGAAATAAGACACATATATTTTCGAATTAAAATTAGACAGATATCTAGAAAAAACTGCATCGATTTTTGTTCCATGTCTTGTAGTTGGCTCATTACGGTTATTATTCATTTGCAGTTCTAATTTATCTCGTAGAAAGTTTACCAAGAGTTGTCCATCTTCGGACGCGAAATTAATATTGAAATCTCCTGCTAAAATTAGTGGCAACGTATGATAGTTTTCTCCTAATTCTTCAGAACCTACTCGACCGTAAATCATAAAAGTAAAATAAAAATTAATTTACCTAACTCCAATAATTTGTTTCGGTTTTTGTACATTATCTATAGCGAGTTCTCCAACATCAACATCCATTTGATTATTACCATGCTCAACCACGATGTCACCAATTATTTGTAATGGTGAATCTCTACAATTAATAAGTATTTAACAATTCACGCATTAGTTAAATTTTATGCCATCCTATTTAAAAATTTTGCTGAAGTAAATTGTAGAAACGTGAGGCAAAAATACGGAAGAGTAACAAGGGAAAGCGAGGGAAATGGAAAAATACATAAAATACATGAAACACATAAAATACATAAAATAGATAAAATACATAAAATACATGAAACACATAAAATACATAAAATAGATAAAATACATAAAATACATAAAATACATAAAATACATAAAATACATAAAATACATAAAATACATAAAATACATAAAATACATAAAATACATAAAATACATAAAATACATAAAATACATAAAATACATAAAATACATAAAATACATAAAATACATAAAATACATAAAATACATAAAATACATAAAATACATAAAATACATAAAATACATAAAATACATAAAATACATAAAATACATAAAATACATAAAATACATAAAATACATAAAATACATAAAATACATAAAATACATAAAATACATTACATAAAATACATAAAATACATAAAATACATAAAATACATAAAATACATAAAATACATAAAATACATAAAATACATAAAATACATAAAATACATAAAATACATAAAATACATCAAATACATAAAATACATAAAATACATAAAATACATAAAATACATAAAATACATAAAATACATAAAATACATAAAATACATAAAATACATAAAATACATAAAATACATAAAATACATAAAATACATAAAATACATAAAATACATAAAATACATAAAATACATAAAATACATAAAATACATAAAATACATAAAATACATAAAATACATAAAATACATAAAATACATAAAATACATAAAATACATAAAATACATAAAATACATAAAATACATAAAATACATAAAATACATAAAATACATAATACATAATATGTACATAATACATAGTACATAGCACATAGTACATAGTACCTACATAGTACATAATACATAATACATAATACATAATACATAATACATAATACATAATACATAATACATAATACATAATACATAATACATAATACATAATACATAATACATAATACATAATACATAATACATAATACATAATACATAATACATAATACATAATACATAATACATAATACATAATACATAATACATAATACATAATACATAATACATAATACATAATACATAATACATAATACATAATACATAATACATAATACATAATACATAATACATAATACATAATACATAATACATAATACATAATACATAATACATAATACATAATACATAATACATAATACATAATACATAATACATAATACATAATACATAATACATAATACATAATACATAATACATAATACATAATACATAATACATAATACATAATACATAATACATAATACATAATACATAATACATAATACATAATACATAATACATAATACATAATACATAATACATAATACATAATACATAATACATAATACATAATACATAATACATAATACATAATACATAATACATAATACATAATACATAATACATAATACATAATACATAATACATAATACATAATACATAATACATAATACATAATACATAATACATAATACATAATACATAATACATAATACATAATACATAATACATAATACATAATACATAATACATAATACATAATACATAATACATAATACATAATACATAATACATAATACATAATACATAATACATAATACATAATACATAATACATAATACATAATACATAATACATAATACATAATACATAATACATAATACATAATACATAATACATAATACATAATACATAATACATAATACATAATACATAATACATAATACATAATACATAATACATAATACATAATACATAATACATAATACATAATACATAATACATAATACATAATACATAATACATAATACATAATACATAATACATAATACATAATACATAATACATAATACATAATACATAATACATAATACATAATACATAATACATAATACATAATACATAATACATAATACATAATACATAATACATAATACATAATACATAATACATAATACATAATATATAATACATAATACATAATACATAATACATAATACATAATACATAATACATAATACATAATACATAATACATAATACATAATACATAATACATAATACATAATACATAATACATAATACATAATACATAATACATAATACATAATACATAATACATAATACATAATACATAATACATAATACATAATACATAATACATAATACATAATACATAATACATAATACATAATACATAATACATAATACATAATACATAATACATAATACATAATACATAATACATAATACATAATACATAATACATAATACATAATACATAATACATAATACATAATACATAATACATAATACATAATACATAATACATAATACATAATACATAATACATAATACATAATACATAATACATAATACATAATACATAATACATAATACATAATACATAATACATAATACATAATACATAATACATAATACATAATACATAATACATAATACATAATACATAATACATAATACATAATACATAATACATAATACATAATACATAATACATAATACATAATACATAATACATAATACATAATACATAATACATAATACATAATACATAATACATAATACATAATACATAATACATAATACATAATACATAATACATAATACATAATACATAATACATAATACATAATACATAATACATAATACATAATACATAATACATAATACATAATACATAATACATAATACATAATACATAATACATAATACATAATACATAATACATAATACATAATACATAATACATAATACATAATACATAATACATAATACATAATACATAATACATAATACATAATACATAATACATAATACATAATACATAATACATAATACATAATACATAATACATAATACATAATACATAATACATAATACATAATACATAATACATAATACATAATACATAATACATAATACATAATACATAATACATAATACATAATACATAATACATAATACATAATACATAATACATAATACATAATACATAATACATAATACATAATACATAATACATAATACATAATACATAATACATAATACATAATACATAATACATAATACATAATACATAATACATAATACATAATACATAATACATAATACATAATACATAATACATAATACATAATACATAATACATAATACATAATACATAATACATAATACATAATACATAATACATAATACATAATACATAATACATAATACATAATACATAATACATAATACATAATACATAATACATAATACATAATACATAATACATAATACATAATACATAATACATAATACATAATACATAATACATAATACATAATACATAATACATAATACATAATACATAATACATAATACATAATACATAATACATAATACATAATACATAATACATAATACATAATACATAATACATAATACATAATACATAATACATAATACATAATACATAATACATAATACATAATACATAATACATAATACATAATACATAATACATAATACATAATACATAATACATAATACATAATACATAATACATAATACATAATACATAATACATAATACATAATACATAATACATAATACATAATACATAATACATAATACATAATACATAATACATAATACATAATACATAATACATAATACATAATACATAATACATAATACATAATACATAATACATAATACATAATACATAATACATAATACATAATACATAATACATAATACATAATACATAATACATAATACATAATACATAATACATAATACATAATACATAATACATAATACATAATACATAATACATAATACATAATACATAATACATAATACATAATACATAATACATAATACATAATACATAATACATAATACATAATACATAATACATAATACATAATACATAATACATAATACATAATACATAATACATAATACATAATACATAATACATAATACATAATACATAATACATAATACATAATACATAATACATAATACATAATACATAATACATAATACATAATACATAATACATAATACATAATACATAATACATAATACATAATACATAATACATAATACATAATACATAATACATAATACATAATACATAATACATAATACATAATACATAATACATAATACATAATACATAATACATAATACATAATACATAATACATAATACATAATACATAATACATAATACATAATACATAATACATAATACATAATACATAATACATAATACATAATACATAATACATAATACATAATACATAATACATAATACATAATACATAATACATAATACATAATACATAATACATAATACATAATACATAATACATAATACATAATACATAATACATAATACATAATACATAATACATAATACATAATACATAATACATAATA
The DNA here is from genome assembly GCA_949987705.1 of Thereva unica. Classification (NCBI taxonomy): domain Eukaryota; kingdom Metazoa; phylum Arthropoda; class Insecta; order Diptera; family Therevidae; genus Thereva; species Thereva unica. The sequence continues at coordinate 77,305,740 of OX465281.1, read as the reverse complement.
CATAATACATAATACATAATACATAATACATAATACATAATACATAATACATAATACATAATACATAATACATAATACATAATACATAATACATAATACATAATACATAATACATAATACATAATACATAATACATAATACATAATACATAATACATAATACATAATACATAATACATAATACATAATACATAATACATAATACATAATACATAATACATAATACATAATACATAATACATAATACATAATACATAATACATAATACATAATACATAATACATAATACATAATACATAATACATAATACATAATACATAATACATAATACATAATACATAATACATAATACATAATACATAATACATAATACATAATACATAATACATAATACATAATACATAATACATAATACATAATACATAATACATAATACATAATACATAATACATAATACATAATACATAATACATAATACATAATACATAATACATAATACATAATACATAATACATAATACATAATACATAATACATAATACAAAATACATAATACATAATACGTTGCCCGATCACACATTTTCGTAACGTTTTCGTTACACTTTCGTTACACTTTCGCCAGTTTACCCCCCAAGTCAAGCGTTCGTAAAGAAGTTTCCCAAGGCAAGCGTGCGTAAAGAAGTTTCACTTCAAAAATGGACACGAAATTCGTAATCAGCGACCCAAAAAACCCCCATATACCAAGTTTTGTTGGAATTGAAGGATATTTCACTACTTCCGGTCGCCATTTTGAAGACACCATCTTGTTTATGAAAAAATGAACACTAAATTCGTAATCAGCGACCCCAAAAACCCCCGTATACCAAATTTCAAATTAATTGGTTAATTTTAAAGACTTTTGGCCAGCTTTTCGGCCTTTTGCCCCACTGTGAGTAGGGCGAAACAATGGAAGCAACAAAAGCAGCTTCAGTGGAAGTTACATCATTTGTCAATGAAAGGAGGATGAAAGGAGCAATTCGCAATGCACTCCTGGTCCCTTCATCACGTCAAAATTTTTTGTCGGTCAGTCAATTCAATAAAGGAGGAGGAAAAGTTGTATTTGAAAAGGGGAAAGTGGTAGTTTGGCTGAATAATGAAATAATCGCGAAAGGAGAGTTGAGAAACGGACTATATTGGATCAATTTTAATATCTTCAGTTCATCTGCAAACGTATCATCTAATCAAATAAGCGTGAACGACCTATGGCACAAACGTTTAGGCCATTTATCTGCTCAGAACATGTGTAAGCTAATAAACAATAATATCGTCGGTCTAGAACCAGAAGAACGTAACCACCAATTTTGAAATTTTACAGGAGAGCTATTAAAAGGTGAATTTTATGCATTATCGTTATGTGAAATGGAGATACGATAAAATGGAAACTACTACTATTATAAAATGTTATGGCCGAATTTATATAAAGACGGATAAAGTAACTCTTCTACAACCAGAAAATTCAAAAAAGTAATTTTTTTTTTTGACATACGTTGTTCTGGTTCTAGACCGACGATATGGTGATTGGAAAAGTGACAAGGTTACCAGAGATATTTCTTCATGTAACAGTTGTGCTATGGCTAAGTTCAGTCGGCTACCTTTTAACGGAACACGAAGAAGGGCAACTCGTCCTGGGAGCTGGTTCACTCAGATGTATGCGGACCCGCAGAGGTAATTGCTTATGATGGCAGTAAATATTTTGTGATTTTTATAGATGATATGTAAAATCACGTGGTGACTTATTTGATAAAACAAAAAGGAGAGGTTATGGACTGTTTTAAGCAATATAAATCAATGGCTGAACCGCACTTTGGAGTCAAACTCAGTTGTTTAAGGAGCGATCAAGGAGGTGAATTCTCATCAAATGAATTGAAGGTGTTTTGCAAAAATCAAGGAGTAAGACTTTAATATACAACAGTATACACACCACAACTAAACGGAGTATCAGAAAGAATGAATCGGACCTTAATTGAGAAAGCAAAATCTATGTTATCCGAATCGAAATTGTCCAAAGAAATGTGGGGTGAAGCTATCCTGACAGCCACTTACTTGACAAACAGAAGCTGTACAAACGCAATTGTTGGCAAAACACCATATGAAATGTGGTATGGGGAAAAACCAAATTTGTCTAAGCTACGAACTTTTGGCTGTGAAACTTATGTTATGATCCCTCACAAAAGGCGTCAAAAATTCGATGATAAGTGTAAATCATGCATTTTTGTTGGATATGGTCCTAATGGGTATCGATTCTGGGATGAGTGTAATCATTGTATAATATATTCCAGAGATGCTAGATTTAAAGAGAGTGAGCAAGTAAGACTTTTATTTGATGAACAATCTAAAAATAATGCTGAAGAAATATCAGAGCAGACATCGCCAGTAAACGAAGGAATACCCGTAGAAACGTGGTCAACGAATGAATCAAAAGAAAATTATGATGAGAATACTTTCACTCAAGAGAATAGCTCTTCCGCCCGTCCGAAAAGGGCAACAGTTCAACCAGTTCGACTGAAAGATTATGAAACTGATATGCATCAATTAGATTCAGATGACAATGATACTTATGCACATGCAGCATACAATTTGTACACCGAAGCTCCAAACGATTACAACGTAATCGAAGGAAGACTAGATGAGAAGGAATGGAAAGCAGCTGTTGCAGATGAAATAATCTCTTTACAATAGAATAATACATGGACGGCTGTAAAAAGACCGAGTAATACTAAACTAATAGATACTCGCTGGGTGTGTAAATTGAAATCCACGCCGAATGCAAAATACAAAGCACGCCTCGTAGCCAGGGGGTGTATGCAGAAAGAAAACATCGATTATACCGATATACAGTGGAACTTCTCTAACTCGAACTTCAATAACTCGAATTATTCACTAAATCGAATTTTTATGACGAATATTTATGTTTCGTTCAATTTTTAATGTATTTTGATCTCTTTAAGTCGAATTTCTTTAACTCGAATATTTCTATAACTCGAACGGATATTTCAATCGTAAGTCATATTTTTCGGGGAAGTCCCCTTTTCTGCACATAACAAGTGAACAACGAAAAAATAAATTCAACAGCAACACAGATATCTGAGTTAGTAACTAAGTGTGGTGAATTTTTTACATAGTGCTAAAATTACCTCCAAAATGGCGAAATTTAAAGTGTCTTATCACTTGAAGAGAAATCACATTTAATTGTCGAGGTGGAAAAGAGGTGTAGGATGGTTGGATAAATTTAAAAAAGGCATAATATTGTCCAAAAAGCGATACATATGTGGCGGAAGTGTTACAGCGGATTTGGAAATTCGTGATCAATGGCTACCAACCCAGTTTGAGTTTTACCCAGTTTAATTGTACATTACGATAAACAAGACATATTTAATGCCGATGAGACTGGATTCTTTTTTAAATGTCTACCAAATAAAACCCTTGCGTTTAAAAATGAAAAATGTTAGAAGAAAGAGAGAATAACTGCTAAAATTACTCGTTATTGGAAAATAAAAAAATCCGCGTTGTTTGAAAGATTGATTGTATGGATTATGAAAGTAACAAGAAGGCTTGACAAGTGAGCTTTATGTCAGAAAAGGAACACTTTACTCTTTGCGCCTGTTTAGACGCTTCGCTCCCAGGAACGTTCCTCACGAACTTTGCCGATGAAGGGAGAAGTGGGGTGGTACCTCTATCTGTCCCCAACTAATGTACAAGAAAAGCTAAAAAATATCAAACTTGCATACTTTCCACCTAACATGACCCCATTATTACAGTTAATGGACCAAGGCGTTATTAAAAATATAAAACAACATTATAGAAAACGAATTGTAACGAAAGTTATCCTCAGTAAAACATGGGATGTTAATGTTTAAGAGCAAAAAAATTGAATATTGGGATGTAGAAGACTTTCTTCCGCTATTACCGAAAAATTAGCGAATTCTTTGAAATAAAAAATTACTTTATTGTGTATTTTTTGTGTATTTCTGTAAGTCGAAATCTCCGTAACTCGATTTTTTTTGTAGTACCTTGAGATTCGAGTTAGGGAAGTCCCACTGTATATATATTCACCAGTTGCACGACTACCCACAATTAGAACAGTTCTTGCTGTATCCGTTCAGAAGATGTACCGGATTTACCACCTGAACAGCATTCTTTCATGGCACCATTGATGAAGATATTTATTTGAAGCCTCCCGAAGGAGTCCATGTACCAGAAGGATACGTATTGAAGCTGCAAAGATCTCTTTATGGTCTGAAACAAAGTCCCAGATGTTGGAATGCCAGATTTGACAAGTTCATCACGTCATTGAAATTTAGACGTTCAAATGCAGACTACTGTTTATATATCAGATCTGCAGGTGATTCAATTACGTATTTAATATTACTTATATGTTGATGATATTTTACTAAGTGGCAACAATGAAAACGAAATTGAAAAATTAAAACTAAGTTTATCAAGAGAATTTAAGATGAAAGACCTTGGGAGCGTCAAATCATTCATGGGAATAAACATAGACTACGACATCGAAAATCATGTACTGACACGTGACTAATCAGACTATATCACGAAAATTTTGAAACGTTTTGGAATGCGTGATTGCATTGAGATTAGTACACCAATGGAAATTAACTGTAAATTGGTTAGAGAAAATACAATAAAAACTAATCAACCGTACAAAGAGATGCTGGGAAGTGTAATGTATCTCATGGTGGCTACAAGACCTGATCTACGTTATGCGGTGAATTACTTAAGCAGGTTCCAAGACTACCCTGGTGAAGAACATTGGAAACATCTGAAGCGCGTTCTTAGAATTTAAATTTGACCTATAAAAGAAATGATACGGAAACAATCACTGGATATGTAGACGCGGATTGGGCAAATGATCCAACAGACAGGAAATCAACAAGCGGTTATCTTTTCAAGGTATACAACAATACAGTGCTATGGAGCAGTAAGAAGCAAGGGATTGTAACCACATCTACAACAGAAGCAGAATATGTTGCTGAATCTACAGCTGCAAGTGAGGGAATTTGGATAAAGAAGATACTGGAAGATATGTTGATTGATCCTGGATTACCTAGAATAATTTATGAAGACAATGCTGGATGTTTATTTATTGCAAGAAATCCCGAGACAAAAAGGTCGAAGCACATCGATGTAAAGTTTCACCATCTAAGGGAGAAAATATGGAACGGACAGATAGAAATGAGAAAAATAGAGTCCCGAAATCAAATTGCAGATTTGCTAACGAAGAGCCTGCCGAAGGAACTCTTGTGGATGCACATATACAAAATGGGCTTGCAGCGAGGAGAGGTGTTGGAAATCAACCGCGACTAACTTCAGAGCACTGCATACCTGCCACTGATTGTCTTGTCTTCTGTCTCTCGCTTCTTGGCCGCCATCGTGGGAACACCAAATTCTTCTTGTGGAATCTCTCTGGAGATTAAGATAATATTTTCATATATATATATATATATATATATATATATATATATATATATATATATATATATATATATATATAAATAAACCGATCCATTTTAGATTACAACAGTTTCTTTTATTTGAGTAGCCTTAGGACAAATAACTGCGCCAACAAGGTCGGCAGAATCCAGCAACAGAGGTCCACACAGGACAACAGTAAAGGCTACAGAATCCAGCAACAGCGGTCCACACAGGACAGCAGGAAAAGTCTACAAAATCCAGCAACAGAACTCTACACAGGACATCAAAGGACATCAGTTCCACAAAACAAGATACCGAATATAAGATAAGTACTCAAAATATAAAAATTACATAATTTTCGAAAGATATATAAAAAATCTATCTCTACAAAAAATAATCATTAAAATAAAATAAAAATCTACAAATATATTGTTTTTCATAAAAAAAATTCAGTACACATATTACAAACATTGTTATTATATTACTAGCTGGGACCCGGTGCGCCTACGCTGCACCCATAAGTCAATAGTAAACAATAAAAACCATCCATTGACTTAATATTTTTCGAGATATGAATTTTACACAGATGAAATGCCTCAAAGAACATGGGTCTTGCGTCGGCCGCCATGAATCGGTATATTTAGTCTACTACATTGCTTATTGTATTCTACTTATCATACCCTTTAATTTGATACCCATGTTGAGGGGGTTGTGAAGAAAGTGGTAATCCGGCCTCTTTAGACGGCCGCCATGGATCTAAAGACATATTTTGTATACTACATTGCTTATTGTATTCTACTTATCATACCCTTTCATTTGATACCCATGTTGAGGTGGTTGTGAAGAAAGTGGTAATTCGGCCACTTGAGACGGCCGCCATGGATCTAAAGATATATTTTGCTTATTGTATTCTACTTATCATACCCTTTCATTTGATACCCATGTCGAGGTGGTTGTGAAGAAAGTGGTACCCCGCCCTCTTGAGACGGCCGCCATGGATCTAAAGATATATTTTGTATACTACATTGCTTATTGTATTGTACTTAACATACCCTTTCATTTGATACCCATGTTGAGGTGGTTGTGAAGAAAGTGGTAATCCGGCCTCTTGAGACGGCCGCCATGGATCTAAAGATATATTTTGTATACTACATTGCTTATTGTATTCTACTTATCATACCCTTTCATTAGATACCCATGTCGAGGTGGTTGTGAAGAAAGTGGTACACCGCCCTCTTGAGATGGCCGCCATGGATCATTTTAGTTTCAATAGCGTCATGGCCTACCTATTGTTTGACAGCTGCGTAAATTTGATATTTTCATTAAATGTAATGATTCAATTTAATGACAATTTTACATTTGTCAAACAATAGGTAGGCCATGAAGCTATTGAAATTAAATGAAGTGAAAATTCCTAAAATTACCATTTTTTTTGGATTGTGCAGCTGTCTTTTTGGTTAAAGGTATAAAAAATAGCGTACGACCTATTCTCAGACCTACCAAATATACACAAAAAATTTCATGCAAATTGGTCACCCCGTTTCGGAGGAGTACGGTAACAAACACTGTGACACGAGATTTTTATAGATATAGAAAGAAGATATATTTTTAATTTTTTACTCTTTTTAACATTTATGATTAAAACCCAATAAAGTGTCGATTATTATCATTATTCCATTAATATTCAAAATAAAAAACCCTATCGTAATCAAAAATTTTTCTGTAAAGTGTTCATTTACACCGCGCAAGTTCCAAATAGTTTTGCGTTTATCAAGTTTAAAACCGTTTACCGAGTTAAAGCGTTATAATTTCGGTACAAGTTAAAGTAGCAAGCAATTCTTTAAACATTATCCGTTCTCCCTGACACTAAGTCGCTAATCAAGCCTACGATTCTCAGAAACCAAAATGAGTAATATTGCCCAAGATTTAACACAACAAGAGCTAGGTGAGTCAATACAAAGGGTGGAAATTAATTATGGAAAGGATTCTTCCAAAAGGAAAAGTAAAGAGTATTTTGAAAAAAAATTGCGCAAATTAGAAGAATTATGGACAGAGTTTCATTTAAAAGACTTTGATCTCCAAACAACCAAAGACAAATACCAAACAATAATAATACAGTTACAAGAGTTATCTACCAGGACACGACATGAGAACCAGAATATGGAAAATCATACAGCTAATAGGGATAAACCAAATAGGGCCAAGATTAAACTTTCTCCAATAACAATCCCAAGATTCAATGGAGACTATAACACATGGAGACAATTAATAGTTTAATAGTTTAATAGATTTTAAAGTACACAAGATATACATCTTTTAGAGTACAAAAAAAAAGGAACAAAATTAAAATTAAAATATAATTAAAATTAAACTTAATAATTGAAAGATAAAAATAATAAAAAAGTAATAAAAAGTAAAAAATAATAAAAATACAAAAATAAGAAAATAGTAAAAATTCCAGAGCAAAAAAAAAATAGAAAGAAAGTAGAATTAAAATTAAGATTGAAGTGGGGGTGATAGAGATAGGAGGGACATAGATAGTTAGTGAGAAGAAGAAGATAGAAAAAGAAACGCATGTCTTCTGAATGTTGTGGCTGAGCTCATTCTCTGAATGTAGTTTGGAAGATTATTCCAAATTCTGAGAGTATGCACAAAGAATAAACGATTAGGGAAGAATGAGCAGGAATCAGGAATTTAACGGATCTCAAGGATTGCAAAGGAAAGAGGAAGTCAGAAAGGTAGCAGGGGCTTTTGGTATAAAAAACCTTATGCAAAAGAAGAAGAGCCATGAGATCGATGAATTGAAAGAGGTCACAGCCCAGTAAGGAATTTTGTACTCGCGACACATGATCAGATCTTCTCATATGAAAAATAAACCTAATGCAATCATTAAACGCTACTCTAAGACGCTGACGGCAAGTTGAGTCGAAAGAAATATATACCAGCGAGCCGTAAAGGAAATGAGGAACAACAAGAGATTTAATAAGTTTGGCTCGAATGGGCAAAGATAACAGACTGCCATGTAACCATAGTTTACGAAGTGTGCCATAGATCTTAGAGAGCAGCAATGAGACGTGATTGCAGCAGGAGAGTTTGGAATTTACAACAATACCCAGGTTTTTGGCATAGTCAACGATTGGAAGGGGAACATTATTAAGTAGAAGAGGAGAGAAACCATGGGGGGACAGTAAGCGACGACTAAGGAAAATTACTTGTGATTTAACTGGATTTAATTTAAGAAAATTATTCGAACTCCATTCGTTTATTCGAGATAAGGTGCAATTAAGTTCAGACACACAATTTTCAATTTGATTAATAGGACAAGAGGTATATAGCTGGAGATCATCAGCATATAAATGATAAGAGCAGCGACGGATTACAGAGGGAAGATCATTAATATAAAGGGAGAACAGCAAAGGACCAAGAACCGAACCCTGAGGGACACCTGCAGGCACACTTAGGAAAGAAGAAGTAACATTATTATGCCGAACACACTGAGATCTATTAGAGAGAAGTGAAGAGAGAAGGCGAACAGAAGAAGAGGAAAAGTGATACTGTTGACTAAGTTTATAGAGCAGATGCGAGTGAACTACAGAGTCGAAGGCTTTGGAGAAGTCAAGAAGAACTACTATAGCAATGTCACCTCTGTCAAGGGCAGAACGAAGATCAGTTGTAACCTTCAATATAGCAGTTTGACAACTATGGGATTTGCGGAAGCCGGATTGGAATTTAGAAAGGAAATTATTAGAATCAAGATATCGCAAGACTTGAGTAGATACAATTTTTTCAAAAACTTTAGCGAGAAAGGGTAGAATACTAATAGGGCGAAAGTCTAACAAATTAACGAGGGAGGACTTTTTAGGAATGGGAGTAACTATTGCTTTTTTCCAGACTAATGGTACTTGGGAGGTTGTCAGGCAATAGTTAACAATATGCGTGATGACATCAACGATTAAAGGGGAGAGAATCTTAAGAAAGCGAGGAGAAATACCATCATAACCAACGCTATTGGACGAAATGGAATGCAGTATGCCGAGTACTTCAAGCGAGTCAACACAATAGAAATTAAAGCCGTCAGATAATAGAGAGTTGGAAGAAGGGGAATCGGAAGTGGAAGACAGTGGGAAATTAGGAGGAGATTGAACAAAAGATGCATTGAGTGAGTTTACATCAACATCAAATGAGTTAAGCTCAGAGGTATGAATGCCTAGAGACCGAAGATTAGACCAAAGACATTTAGGGGACAGAATAGGATCAAGCTTACGTGAGTAAAATTCACGCTTGGCCGATTTGACTTTGCTATTGATTAAGTTTCGAAGATTTCATAAGAAAACCAGGGACAACTTGGAGATTTACAACATCTTCTAGTGACTATAGGGACACATTGATTAAACAGGGATTGGATGAAAGAATTCAAGAGTTCAACCTTAGTATCAACACAGGTGGAATTGAAGATATCAGCCCAAGGTAAAGACGAAGTAAATTCAGAAAGGCGAGCAAAATTGATGTTATTGAAATCCCGGTATGAAAAGAAGTTAGGTAAGGAGGGAGGGTGAAAGGTAAAATGAAGGGAGAGGAAGAGAATATCGTGATCAAGATAGCTGGGAGGAGAGATTTGGTTATGTTTTAATACTAAATTGGTGGATGTAGCAGTGATAACATCAAGGAGCGATGGATTATGGCAGTTCAAAAATGTGGGCAGTTGATTTAGAATACTAAGGTCCAATGACCCCAAAAAGTATTTGAGTGTGTTCGCTCGTTCATTGGCCTTTAGCAAATCTACATTAAAATCGCCAGCAGCAATTATGTTATCATAATGACGGGAGAGACTAGACACGAGATCGAAGAAGTGAGTAGCAACATCAGGTGTAAATACATTAGGTGGGCAGTAAACTCTGACAATAACACATTTGTCATATGGTGATTTTATTTCCACTGCAATGAATTCAAAATGTGAGCCAATGGACTGGCCTACTATCTTTGAGGAGAGAGAGGAGGTGACATATATTGCAACACCACCTCCAGTACGACCCACACGATCATTCCGATGCATGCAAAAAGCAGGCAAGGAAACAAAGGAAGTAGGGATTTTCGGTTTCAGCCACGTCTCATTGACTACAATGGCATGCAGTTTTGTGTTTTCAAACATGAACCTCAGTTCATCCATTTTATTTCTCAGACTTCTTGCATTCATGCTACATATATTCAGCCCTGAGGAGGAAGAGCAGAGGATATTCAGTAGCCTTCCTTCACCGTGCACTCTATCAGAGAAATTCATCGTTATATAGTGAGCAGCAGAACCACATAAACAGAATCACACACGCAGAAATAATATAAAGAGAAGTGTGAAGCATTGGAAAAAGAGAGAAAGATAGAAGAAGAAGATAAGACGAAATTCTTAAGGCTAACATAACAAAAAAAATATAAAAACGAAAATATAAATGTATAAAAAATTAAAAAAAAAGAAAAAAAAACAGAATAACAGAAAAAGTTAAAACAAAATCAAATTATATATATATAAAAAAAAGAAAGAAAGAAAGAAATTAATAACAAATTCGAAAAAAAAGCAGTAAATAAAATAAAATAAATAACAAAAAAAAGAAAAAAAAGAATCAATTCTACTCGACTGTGTACGCTCAGCTCCACGATGACAACAGGCAGTATTCCATGGAGAATTTAAGGACATGGCGAAGCGCCGGCAATATCATTTAAATCCAGGGCAGAGGTTATTCGGCGTGGCTGCTGGTTCCGATCTTGCTGGACATAAACATGTCCCCGCCTGGTAAAAACAGAAGTAATGACATTCCTCTTTAAAAGTTTACGTGCCGTTTGGTATATATCATTGTTTTTGGACGTCAGACTTTCTGTCACTCGAACAAGACTATCAGAGGCGAATCCTAAGTTGAGTTTCTTCAACGTTAGTGTTCCATGCTGACGGCTTTTTCTCAAAAACTCCAGCTGTTCGTTGGCAGACGGGAATTTAACCACAAGTAATGAGCTTACTGCTTTCCTGCCTGTCCCAGACTGCAACGGGGTACCATTTCGCTGTTGTGGACGGAAAGCATGTACAATTCCATGATCTTTTTGCATAGCTAGTCCATACAAACGAAAATCTAAGTACGGTTCAAAAAATGCAGTATTTAAAGGCAAATTTAATTGATGAAGCAGCGCAGTTGGTGGGCCATCTACCAATAACAAATGACAATTACAGTACAGCAACTACAGCGCGGGGGCTACTAATTAACAGGTATGAGAATAAACGTTTATTAGTGCGAGCTCAACTAAATACATCACTAACGCAGACAGATGCTGTTATATAATTAATTGTTAGCATTCGTTATATATAACTAATATTCCTATATCATGACTATCTCACATGTATATTAAAAACAAACACGAGTTGAGTTTTTTTTTTTTTTTGTTTTAAGCTATTGCATAGCTTTTATCGCAGGCTTTGAGCGGGGTGACCGAATTGAGAAATTCCGTAACGAAAAAAAACCTAACACGAGAGGGGAAATTTTATGAAGCGCCTACTTCGATGTTTAAAAATTTCAAAAATTTCAAAATTAAACGGAAGTAAAGTGTCTGTTGACAACTGTTACACGAAACCCCCCTCTACAAAATAATAAATAAGTTTCTAAAAAATCAATAATTTTTAAGCTATTGCATAGCTTTTATCGCAGGCTTTGAGCGCGGTGACCGAATCGAGAAATTCCGTAACGAAAAAAACCTAACACGGTGCGTCATTGAATGGGGTTTACCCAAACCGCTAAAGCTATAGGGCTGAAATTTTGACAGTGCATCCCTATAATGGCGTGGACATCCACTAAAAAGCGATTTTTCGAAATTCATCCCCTAAGAGGGTGAAATGAGGTTTATCCAAACCGCTAAAGCTATAGGGCTGAAATTTTGACAGTGCATCCCTATAATGACGTGGACATCCACTAAAAAGCGATTTTTCGAAATTGATCCGCTAAGGGGGTGAAATGGGGTTTACCCAAACCGCTAAAGCTATAGGGCTGAAATTTTGACAGTGCATCCCTATAATGGCGTGGACACCCACTGTAAAGCGATTTTTCGAAAATCATCCCCTAAGGGGGTGAAATGGGGTTTACCCAAACCGCAGGAGCTATAGGGCTGAAAATTTGACAGTGCATCCCTATAATGACGTGGACATCCAATAAAAAGCGATTTTTCGAAATTCATGCCCCAAGGGGGTGAAATGGGGTTTACCCAAACCGCTAAAGCTATTGGGCTGAAATTTTGACAGTGCATCCTAATAATGGCGTGGACATCCACTATAAAGCGATTTTTCGAAATTCATCCCCTAAGGGGGTGAAATGGGGTTTACCCAAACCGCGGGAGCTATAGGGCTGACATTTTGACAGTGCATCCCTATAATGGCGTGGACATCCATTAAAAAGCGATTTTTCGAAATTCATCCCCTAAGGGGGTGAAATGGGGTTTACCCAAATCGCTAAAGCTATTGGGCTGAGATTTTGACAGTGCATCCCTATAATGGCGTGGACATCCACTAAATAGCGATTTTTCGAAATTCATCCCCTAAGGGGTTGAAATGGGGTGTATCCAAACCGCTAAAGTTATAGGGCTGAAATTTTGACAGTGCATCCCTATAATGGCGTGGATATCCAATATAAAGAGATTTTTCGAAATTCATCTCCTAAGGGGGTGAAATGGGGCTTACCCAAACCCCTGGAGCTATGGGGCTGAAATTTTGACAGTGCATCCTTTTAATGACTTGGACATCCACTAAGAAGCGATTTTTCGAAATTCATTCCCTAAGGGGGTAAATTGGGGTTAACCCACACCGCTGAAGCTGAAGGGCTTTAATATGGACCGTGCATCCCTATAACGACGTCGACATCCACTTAGGAGCGAATATCAAAGAAAAACCTTGAATTGATATCGGTGAAAAAATACTGCATAAATAAAATAAATAAATAATTATGAGTTGATAAAAAATGCTATGCAATAGCTTTACCGCGGCAGTTCTCTAGTGCCACAGCCCTTTTTTTTTATTATTAGTTTTTAGCACTATTAACTATTAACACTGTTTTTGGGAGTAAGTTGGAATTTTTGTTTATATTTATATATAAACTTACAAATGTTTTGCACAATAATATTAACAAAAAACTAATATCGTAGTAGTGATACCAAAAAAAAACGATTAATACCCAAAAAACTTAATTATTAAAGAAAATTAAACTTTCACACACTTTTTATTTTTTTATTTATACTTATGTATATAAATTTATTTTTATCGAACCGACGACCCGCCGCCGAGAACCGAGAATCTCTTTTTTAAAAGATACACCCGCTGGTGGTCACGGTTAAAACAACACTCTCTTTTTTTCCACCCGCCGGTGTCCGCGGTTATAACAACACTCTTTACGAAGGGTGGCGACGCGCCCGCCGCGCTTGACCGTTAAAACACTCTATTTTTTTAATTTCCACCCGCCGGTGGTGGCCAGGAAAATTGTCCACCTCTGGGGAACGCGCCCTTGAACTTTTAGTTCCCACCTGCGCAACTCGCTTACCGTGCGCTTCTCACGCGGCAAGTTGCGCTAGGTTATCTTCGGGTGGGTCAGGTTACGTTCGCCCGTGGGTGTCTATGCCTTTAGATATATGAAAGAAGAAAAAACTAGCCCCTTAGAAGGTTTGATAACCCAATTCCCATGCGGATACCAGCGGATTTTTCGCTTTGCTTTGGTTTTTAATGTTTTTCAAATGTGGGAAATATCAGCGAAGTTTTTCAATGAAAATTATCTTGGGGTGGTTCAAATTTTGTCTGGGCCGTTTCCCTTAAAATTTAAATGTGGAACTTATGGAAAATTTATATTTTTTGGATAATTTAATAAATTTTCCCTCCTAGGATTTTTTTTACATAACATTCCTTCCCCCCTGGAGCAAGAGAATCGCTACGTAGTAGAGCGATTCTCGTACTCCAAGGAATGAGGGGATGAAGGAGGTTAGGGCGGGTGGCCGTACCTAGTACTTGAAGGGAGCACTATTTTTTATATGGGAAAAATTATGCAATTATGCGGCAGGGTCATTTGCATCTTACGGTAACGAGAACAGGAGATTAGTTTGAAGTTCCTGGATCGGATCATATGGATCAGTAAGGAGGTACATTTTTATGGGGTACCCTAGCAACATTGTTAGTTATAGATTAAGGATCTGCCCATGACTGTCGTCCAACACGGCGTTTTACGAAATAAAACGTGCTTGGGTATTCATTGACCAGGCCGTCATTTGATCGTCTAAAGTGACCTTTTATCTTCATAAAACGGCTTTAAACGTTTGTTGTGGATAGTAACTAATTTCCTGTTTCGTACTATAATTGTTTTTTTGTTTGAGATCAGAGGAGACGTGCCGTGGTGTCTATGAAGACGCCTTTGAGGGGTATATGGTCGGTCTACACATTGAATTTGGGACCCATTAAAAAACATGGAAGTCTCCATGAGAGGAGGCGCCCTTTGTGTACTGTACTGTGTCAGTACTGGCGCCCGTTGTGAGATTGAACGGTTAGCTGAAATCTGGGTATGAGTAGTGGAGGGGGGACTAGAGAGAACTTAATTGCCTGAAATGCTTCTTCGTGTTTGGAGGTCCCGGGAAAAATGCCTTTTCGTAGTAAATTTGCTAAGGGACGGACTAATTTGGGGGAATTAGTCTTGAATTTTTTGTAATTGGCAAGGCCCAGGAAAAACTGCATTTGCCTATCTGTATGGGGCGCTGGGAAGTTTTGAACGCACTCCGTTTTTCTGGGGTCTAGTAAGGCTCCTTTTTTAGAGCATATGTGACCCAGGTAAACCGTTCCTTTTCGGAGGAATTACCATTTTTCCGGGGGTAATTTGAGATTATTTTTTCTCAATCGCTCAAAGGCTCTTCGTACTTTTTTACTGTAGATGACGATGCCATCTAGATAAACGAAACATTCGGAGAGTAGCAGGCCTGTGAGGATATAATTCTTAAGTCGTTTTTTCACACCATTGAGGCCCGGTTGTTTAGGGACCACTAGAAGGGGTAAGTTCCACTGACTTTTACTTGGTTGGGCAACGATGTTGTCCAACACTTCTTTAAATTGCTCATTTATGATCTGCCGTTGTGTTTCAGGTAGTCTGTACATTTTTTGATTAATGAATTGTTTCAAGTCTTCCGTGTAGGTAAACTTGTCCTCTTTTAAATAAGATATCTTGGCATATTCGCCGCAAAGTTCCTTTATGGGCCGCTCCTCATCGGCCGTAAGAGAATGCTCGATTTTTCCTAACTTGAATTTTGCCCGTTTTTGTTTGGGTATACCATGCGGGATTGCACCATTTTTGGGTATACTTTCGCGCCTTACGTTAGAGGACGATGGGGTATGGGCGTTCTTGAGACCGACTGGTTCAGAGCCTGACAGATACCCGCATGCGTCGTTAGCGTTGGTTAGAGGCTTAAGGTTGTTGTTGGGGGCTAGTTGATTGGTAGTGTAGTCTGTTTTTGGGGCGAGCGTGGGAGTTAGGCTTGTCAGGACTACTGGTTGGATGTTAACATTAAGAAAACCAACAGACACTGTTCTTGTTCCAGAGGGTAAGAGGACATTGGCGAGGAATACGCCCTCGCTCGGCTCGTATGATTCACAGAGCATTTCCTCCTCTAGCTTTAGTGAAATCGGAACTACCATTTGAGACCGACTTAGTAGGCAAAGGGGTTTGTCCAATGCTACCTTTTGTTTTGTGCGTGAAGTGGTCTCGAAGTCGTTGAGGTTGTTTTCAGATATTGAGGAGTCTCTCGTTTGTGCGGACTCCCAACTCGGTCTTTTTCGACAGTCGCCCACTTTGTGGCCGCGTTTTCCGCAAAAGTCACACATGAAGCGGATATTAAATATCCTTCGGGTGTTACCGTTCGCCTGATTTGGGCTGTTTGACGGTTGTTGGCGGGGCTGCAGCTGTTGGTGGTTCTGTTGTAACCGGTTATTATTGTTCGTAGAGGGATCACTGCTATTTTGATTAGTGCGCTGTACTTGAAAATAGCCACTGTTAGGGAAATTTGGTTGTGTACGTTCTTGAAGGCGTCGACAATCTCGCGCATCATGATTAGTGGCCCTACAAATGATACAGAAAGGGGTGTTTTTCTTTTTGAAGCAGTCTATATATGTATGTCCCTTGTTCCGGCAGTAACTGCATGAGACTTTCGCTTCTGGGTTCCCTTGTGATATTTGAGGCGCTGAAGATACGAGTGGCGCTTGTAATATTGGAGTATTTTCTGAGGGACCCTCAGGAAAACAAAATAATTGGCTACTAAGAGCAATGTGATGTGGAATGTTGTAACCGCTAGGGGTGGTGTTAAGAGGATTGATGGCGGTGTTTGGTGTTGTTTGCGGCGGTATGGGGTTCGGCAGTATATTATTCTCTGTGGGTGTGGAATGGAGGCCGTTCAGGCCTAATTGTGAGGCGAGGATGCTTTCATATGGGAGGAGATGACTCGGTTTAGGCACGACATAGGTTTGGGTACCTTGGGGCATTTGAGCCATTTGATGTTGTGCATGCACGTTTAGTGTCATTTGCTGGAGTCTCTCCATGTCAAGGGCCTTTTTATCTAGGCCATCTTCGCCCGCTGCCAGCAAATACTGGCATAAATGAGGGTTTGTTACTATTCTGCTTAGGGCATTGACTGAAATCTTCCAATTGCGCTGTAACTGGGGTCGCTGTAGCACCATATTTGAGAGTAGCTGAGTCCACGCATAAAGTGAGTTGTTGTTTTATACTATTTATGTAGGTAGTAAGAGGTTCTAAAGGAAACTGGTGAAGTTTGATTAGTTTGCCTACCAGTTCTTGGTACGTTTCCCTTGGAAGGTAAGTCCTATTGAGGAGCCTTTCAGCTTCTTCGAAGGAAGCTGGTTGATTTGAGGCTATTAGTTGATAGGCTTCACCTCGAAGTCTTGTAGGGAAAATTTGTACGAAAATCGCTTTTTCCTCTTCTGTGAGGCATTGTAATACACAACGGCAACAGTCTATAAATATTTTTAGCTCGGTCGTTAGGGTCGGGCTTTGCCCGCTAGAAAACAGGGGGACCATTTGGACTGTTAATTTGGAAACTTTCAGGAGCTTGTCGGCCATGGCTGTTGCTTGTATTCTATTTAATATTTAGGGATTGGAATTCGACTCTTGTTTTGAGTCTAGAATAATTCTGCCAAGACATATATGTAGAAAGTGGACGGGTTCGTCGGCGTGAGTGGTGTCGGCGAGTGTGTTTTTATATTAGCACTACTTTTTTTTATTCTTGTGTGTAATATATGAATTATTGTATTTATATATAGATATTATACCTAAGTTCAAACGTTCAATATTAATTACAAAAAAAAAATTTTTCATATAAGAAAAAACAAGAGAAAATGTTTTTTTTTTGTTTTATCAAATTTTCGTTTTTGCTATTTTTTCCGTTTTTTTTTATATTTTTTCCAAAAGTTACGTTTAAACTAATGCACGGTATACATATATAAGGTAATGTATTCCCGAAATGTCAATTTTATGTCACGTCAGTGAAATCGTTCGGCTATAAACAAATTGAAGAATAAATTTCGCGAATATTATTAAGGTGAAAAGTTGTGATTACTAAATGAAGGAAGTATTAAGGTAAGAAGAAAATGGTTAAATACCTAGTTGTAAATAGTGAGAATTATAAAAACTAACAATATTGTGTGGTGAAGATGAAATATTTTACATTTCCGAAGGGCGCAAATTTATGTGATATGTGGATCCGAGATTGTGGAAAGTGATTTAAACCAGTGGCGTAGCGTGGGGGGTGCCGAGGGGGCCATTGCCCCGGGCGGCGTAGTTGTTGGGGGCGGCGGCCAAACTGAACAGAGCTAGAGATCTTGCCGGCAACATGAAGCCCTGACCATTGCCACATCCAGCACGATGTCCTGGCTGATGGTGTCTACAGGCCAAACCCAAATGGGAAAGCAAGTGAAGTGAGGTGAAGTTAGGTATCATTCCAAATAAATGTATGAGAGCAAGGGCGGCGCTTTCATAGGTGAAAATGGTGCACTTGCACCGGGCCCAATTTCAGAAATTAAAATTTAAAATTTTTTTTGAAAAAGTTGGGAAAGTGATCCCATTGTCATATATTACACGGAATGCATCTTCTGTGCGTTTTACCATTGTCTTCTGCAAGGTGTGACCAATGCAATTTCATTTAGTTCGCCTGATTTTGTCGTCTATCCTTTCTTGGTTGGTAACGGTGCCATAGGTCATGATTTGTAATTCAAATTAATCGTACAATTATAGATCACTACTTCGGCGAGAAACACCTAGATCGCCTCTGTTCTGAAGTTTTTGAAAGCGGCTCCTATGTCCAGTAAGGCTGTTAAGTGGACTGCTTTGTTATGTAAGACTCTACCGTAGAAACCAATACATGCCGTGCAGTAACCATCTATTATCCTTCGAAATATAAAGGATTGGAGAACGACATAGAGACCTCCGTTATGGAGATTCGAGTTTATAGTATTATTAGTGCTGGAAATAGTTAAGGAAGTGCAGCTCATAATGAAAATCATCGGGAGAGTTTTGTGAACTTAAAGCGTAAATAAACTCAGCACAAAAGCAAGATCGCGAAGCAAATCCTGATTGGACAAAGGCAAGGGCGCGCTTTCATAGGTGCAACTGGTGTATTTGCACTGGGCGCAATTTAAAAAAAAAGTGAAAGAAAAATGCCGTGCCTTCATTCTCAATGAGTGTTTGTGTCGTCTTTCATTTTCCTTTACTGCCATCAAAAAAATTAACAACAATAAAGGGGGCGCAATATGTATATGGCATGCTGCACCGGGCGCAAAAAAGCCAAACGCCGGCCCTGTGTGAGAGTGACCAATTTGGAAGTAAGTGGATGTTACATCTGCTTCAGTGGAAGTTACGTCTACTTTACTTCTGCGTTACTTTTCATTTGGGTTTGGTCTTATTTCTGGACTATAAATATGAACCTTATTTCTGGACTAGCGCATATGAAACACGATAGGTGTGCATTGGCAGCTGACAGCGGATTGCCAAATTGTGAATAAATCAGTCGGTTAGATTGTGGTGAAAAATTGATTCAATTGTTTATTTTCAGTTGAATTGTAGTTTTGTTGTAAGTTCGTTCGTTCGTTTTTATACAAACAGAGTGACGTTGCTCTCTTGTATGAGACTCTCAATGTGCATGGAAACAGCGATATTAAGATTCCCTTCTTTTATGACGCGGGCTGTAAATGCTGAAGTTTGAGAAGGACTCCAACAGCTGCCGCATTTGTCGTTAAAACCGCCTGTAATAGTATTGTGCTACGATGATGGGAAATGAAACCTCCAGATATTGGAACAGAGAAGAGTTTAGGCGTCTACGAGGCTTTCTATCTAAAGACAGACTGAAATAAATTACAGAGAGAAATTACTGATTCCAGCTCTCTGGGTTTGTTAAAGTTTATAATTTAGGCCAACCTTGAAGCACGGATATAGCCTGCGCTAAAACAATTGGAAATCTCAAAATCGATTTTTTAATGCGCAGTGAAAGTCAGTAGATATGCTATGCCGGTTCTATCGCAATTTAACATGGGGTTTTACATATAACCCCTAGATTCACCTTTTTCGCCATCTTGGATTTTCTTCGCTGTGCCAATTGGTTGTGACGTCACATGGTCATGTACGAGAGAAAGAAAGGGCAAGTGAATGTGTGTGTGTGATGCTGGGTCAGGGTCGGTGGCTTGGTCTCAGCGGTGGCGGCGGCCTCGGCGGGGCTTCGGCGGGGTCCTCAGCTGGGGCTGTGGCGGGCTCCTCGGCTGGGGCTTGGGCGGTGTCACTTTGATTGGCTGGTGGTTTGGTTTGCAGGTGTTCACTCGCGGGTGGCTTTTCTATGTCACTTTGATTGACATGCATCTGCTTCTCATTATACGAAGAAAGGATATTAATTATTAACATATAATTAATATAATATATAATTTGTAATAACAAAATATTACCTGAGAACAATGAAAGTATTTAATTGAAAGAAAAATAGCTGTATGTATCAAGCGAATCTAAAAGCAAAGTAACAGGAAATCAGACTTGAAGAAAGGTCAGAAGCACGATTGGTGATCTTGATCGCATCTGGTATAAGAAAAAATAAATAACAAATACTCTCGGTGGAAGCAAGCAAATTGTTTTTGTCAGATATCACTTGCAAGAGTGCATAGCTTTTGCAAAAGCTTTTCGTTCATATCAGTAGACAACTTGCTCCTATTTTATATAGGAAGCCCCTGCCTAGTCGGAAGATGCCAATTGGAATTATAATTTATGTGTTGTTACATATACTCGAGAAAGGTTTCTAAGCATATTAAAATCTTTTGCACGTGCGTATCTGTTAGCTAGAGAACAATTTACATCGATTTCTTGTTTCATTTAAGAATGAAATTTCTTAATTAGGTGTAACCATAGATCGAGATTAATAATAAATAACACTCCAAAAAGTAAACTGCTTTTGCTGTTGTCCGGTAAAAAAAACACATTTTTCTAGCTGTGCTAATTTATATAATGTAAAAGAATAGGATAGAAGAGGAACATATTTTAGTAGTGTAGCAGAAATTTTAAAACCAGTCATCCTATATTTTTTATTATTAACAGCAATTGATAATATTATTTTTAATAAAAAATGTTATGCGAAAACAAACAAAAGCATCAAAAGCG
This sequence comes from Thereva unica, assembly GCA_949987705.1. Taxonomy (NCBI): domain Eukaryota; kingdom Metazoa; phylum Arthropoda; class Insecta; order Diptera; family Therevidae; genus Thereva; species Thereva unica. The sequence goes on along the minus strand of OX465281.1, from coordinate 77,284,584 downwards.
CAATTGTGCGGTGTGTTTCTGACTTTTCTTTAACTGTGTTCCTGTTACTTTGCCTTAAGATTCCCTGGCACATCTCGTAATTAGCCCCATGTTAAATTGCGCTAGAACCGGCATAGCATATCTACTAAAGTCTCAAATCCTCACCACGAAAGTGGATTCGAAAAGAAAAGTGCACCTCGCCATTCCGTTCGTTTAAAGCCCCAAATCACCCGCTCGTTTATATGTTCAATCACAATTCAATCCGTCTCACTACGCGACTCTTGTCCTGGTCAGATGCTATGGTGGAGTGTTGTTCCCGGAAAACGAGTTTCAAAAGGGAAATTAAAAGCATGTGCGCTTGAATTTTATCCATACACGGAATGTTAATGTATGTGGAGTTGTCATTTCCTCACCTGCGCGTAAAATTCCCATTTATTTTGGCGCGCACTATACCGAATATTCATTAGTTACATATAATTCATTGCGTTTACATGATGCCTTAAATTCTTGGATTGAAAATTACTTGAAATTCAAGTTGAGTTTTGATTCATTGATTAAAGCCGCGTCTCCACCAACCGAACATGTTTGCCGAACAGTGTTCGCGAACATAAAAACGGACAAACATTCTACATTTGGCTCCCAAACATGTTCGGCGAACATTTTCAATAGCTCACAAATCAATGTTCGCTACAACACCGAACAATGTTCGGCGGACATCACAAATGTCTGTCGAACACTGTTCGGCGAACATGTTCGGTTGGTGGAGACGCGGCTTAAAAGAATCAATTCGAAAGTAGGGGGCAGCAAATTTATGGTTCGCCCCGGGTGGCACAAATCCACGCTACGCCACTGATTTACACGTTCATAACGAAAAAATACGCTTTGAGCACTAGGGCAGGGCTATATATGAGAAGACATTCGTGATATTCAAGACATTTTTCTTGACGAAAAACCTTAAGAAAGGAGCTATTCCTAGTAAAAATTGGCCAGTTACTCATGCTGGCATTACTGGAAGAAAAAGTTAAAAGAGAACAAAGGTAAATTTTGCAGGGACCAAATACAGAATATGGGGAGCAACATTATTTTTCTAATAAATATCGCATAACTCGGTTCATTTGAGTGTTTCCATTTTAGAAACCAAGAAAGATCAGGTGAAGTTAGAAGGTAGCGACAGAAAATTTAGTAATGAGTATATGGGGACTTGACTCCGTATCTTATCCTCATAGAAATAAATTTAGAGAGGAGGATGATTTATAATTCTTTTATTAAGTTGTTAACCCGAAGACTGTACAAAGAGAACTGATTTCTAATTCTAAAACAATTTATAAATTAAACGTTAAAATACATCAGTGCTTACTTATCCTAAAATTAAATCTAATTTGGTCTAAAGTAAAGTGTTTTAATTTCGTTTGTGTACAGTGGTTTTTCTGTAACATGTTGTTGTGTATGATCGTCTTTCATGTAGATGGCGCTGAACAACCTTTGCAATTGGGTCGCCACATTACTCCCCTTCCAGTAACACCGTAACTAGTTGTTAGGTGTTGCGAAACGTACCAGATTTCTTTTTGCGGCTGGTCCGTCGTATGTTCTTGGCGTTTGACTAATTATTAGATCATCTTGGAGAATTGTTTCCTGTAAAATCGCAGGCTTTAGTCGGTCTACTGAGACGTTTGAGTGTTTTCCGTTGACCTCAATGGTATAGTATGCGTCATTATCTCTCTTGATAACGGGATGAGGTCCGGTGTATGGCTGGTCCAATGGTTTCTTCACTCCATCTACTCTTAGGAATACATGTGTACACGTAGCTAAATCCTTATGTATGAAGATTCTTGGCTTGTTATGATGTGCGGTTTGACGTGGGCGTAGCTCTCGCATGTGTTCCCTCAGCGCTTCCTTAAATATCGTTCTATCAGGTTGAAAGTAGTGGGTGCTTCCCGGGATTTCCCGGGAACGAAATCCCGGGAAATTGACTGTTTTTTATAATCCCGAATCCCGGGATTCACTTGTCAAATCCCGTGATTCGCCTTTAAAACCAGGGAACGAGACTGATGAGCAACTTTGAATTTATTAGGAACGGAATGCCAGTGCCAGATTCATTTGGCTCCAGTTAATTTTCTCAGAAAAAAAACTCTCAGAGTTTTCCTGGAAAATTTCTTACTAAAAATGGCGCAAGGTATTCTAACTAATTCCAATTATCAAGTTTTCCAGGAAACTCTTTCTTTATGTATTCATTTAATTCTCATATCGGTTGAGATTTTGTAGGGAACGGACGTTTGTTACGGTTTATTTTAATGTTGAGATCAATTATTTGAGTTTATTTTGTGCTGCTAGTGTGTTTTGAAGTTGTAAGTATTAAAATAAACTTTCGTAAAATTAACGAATTGTTAAAAAAAAAGTTTTTACCAGGCCACAGCGTTGCCAACCCAAATTTAGAAAAATGTGTAGACTTGAGTTGAAAAGTAAGTAGATCTCATAAAAACCTGCCATTAAAAATTCGTAGATCTACGTACTAATTTCTTATACATATACATATGTACATATTCTAGTCGAAGAAAAATGCCAATACCGATATCAGACTGACATGTCTAGAAGAATTGTCTGTAGAAGCAATTTGGAAACTAGCATTTGTTCTTATAAAATTACCCGCAGATAAGTATCGGCATGACCTTATGGTAATTGGTTGAGACAGGTAAACCAGACGGAAATCAGAAAAAAGTGAAAAAAAAAACATTCAAAATAATCTCTGTATTTTGTATTTGCAAAAATTGCCGTACATGCATAAAGTACAGAGTTTCTTGTGTGAAGAAGCGAAACAACTTACAGATTCGGAAGGAAATCTATAAAGTTGTTACATGTTTTGTTTAAATTTGTACATATTGGTATTAAATAATTTTAATTGATTTTCTGTTGGCTCTGAATTTTTTTTAATGCGCTTTTCAGACTAAGATTTCAATATTTGCTTAAATTATATGAAAAGAATTTTTAATAAATCGTTAAATTCTTACTTGCAAACAATAATTTTTTTTTTGTAAAATTTAATTGAAAATACGTAGATTTAGAAGTCGATGTTCGTAGGTTTGCTGGAAAGGCCTAAAATACGTAGATCTACACAAAAAGAAGTAGAGTTGGCAACGCTGCCAGGCCATGTTTAAAAAGAATTTTTCGGAAGTGTGGAGGCATTTTGAAAAAAATGAAACATGTGAAAAGGCATCGTGCAAATACTGCAGTGCGGAGATTGGGTGCAAAGGATCTTCAACTAGTGGACTAATCCGTCATCTGTCATCTATTCATCCAGAGAAATCTAATAAACGTAGAGGAAGTGAAGAAGAGACATGTGCTGGTCCATCAACTTCCAAAATTCCCAAAACTCGGCCAACAATATTAAAGTTCATGAAACGACAGTCTATGGCTGAAATTGTGGCTAGATTATGTGCGCTCGATGGCTTCTCAGTCTCTGGTGTCTGTCAAAGTTCATTCATAAGAGAAAGTTTAAGTGCTCGGGGTTTTCACTTACCTAAAAACAAAACAAATGTTATGAAACTTATACATGATTACTATGAATCTGCAAAATTGAAGGTAATAAAAGAACTTGAATTATATAGAAAAGAAAATTCACGCCCATTATTAAGTTTGACACTTGACGAATGGACAAGTTTTAAAAACCGGCGGTATTTAAATATAAATGTACATTATTCGAATGGGAAGTACGTAAATCTAGGTCTCATTAGAATTTATGGAAAATGTTCAGCTGATGTCTTACAAAATCTACTTCAGCGGAAGCTTTCCTCTTTTAAAATACACACAAAAGATATTTTAGCTACAACAACAGATGGTGCATCTGTAATGGAAAAATTTGGAAGAGAATCACCATTTATGATCCACCAGTTGTGCTTAAATCATGGAATTCAACTCGCTATTTGTGACCTTCTTTACAAAAAGACAACAAGGCCTAACATATGTATTGATATTGACAACAATCCTCCTGATGACGACGATGATGACAACTCCGCATATTATGACGATACCGACGATGAATATATTCAAGAAGAGGAAGAAGGTAAAGATGAATATGATGCGACTGCAAGTACTGTTACTACTGCGATGGAAATGCTAGATGATTTTAAATCAGTTTTGGACAATGTCCGTAAAATTGTAAAATTGTTTAAAAAATCAGCTGTCAAGAATTGCGTGCTACAAAACCACGTTAAAAATGAGTATGGGAAAGAGCTCAATCTCATGTTAGATTGTCAAACTAGATGGAACAGTATTCCACCAATGCTTGAACGATATTTAATGTTGAAAACCTGCATTGAAAAGGCCTTGATAGATCTTAACTCCCCAATACAATTGTGCGAAGTCGAAATTGCCAAGATACAGGAATTGTTAAACGTATTGAAACCTGTACAGTTGGCGGTTGACGCATTGGGTAGAAGAGACTGTACTTTAGTTACTTCTGAAGGAATCCTTAAATTTCTCTTGGATTCACTTTATGATAGCCACACAGTTTTAGCAATAAACTTATTAGAAGCTCTAAAAATCAGATTATCAGAAAGACGCTCCAAAGATCTAGTTTCGCTTGTAGTGTTTCTACAAAATCCAGAAAATTTGAAACGGACGACTGAATTTCATAAACATGGCCAGTTTTTTTCAAAATCATCCATTTCTTCCATCGCTAAATATGCGAAAGATTTGGTTAACCAGTATTTCTTCGATGATACAGGATGTGAATCGGAAACGGAATCTATTGATTTAGTAGAAGTGAACGATGAAACTTCTCCATCTACTAGAGAATCTTCGTTAAGGCTGTCTTTAGCAAATGCGATCAACGCATCCCATAAACCTATGGAAGAAGTAAAATCCGACAAATTCAGTTCAATTTTGTCAATTCAAAAGCAGCTAAAATTATATGAAGCAACAGGGACGAAGACACGTACTCTGAAACGTGTATTCGATTCGTTATTGAACATAAAACCAACATCGACAGAATCAGAACGCGTTTTTTCAATTTCTAGTACAATCGTCACAAAGAAACGCACTGGTCTGTCTGATAACTCTGTCGATGCACTATGTTTTTTAAAAACTTATTTTAAAAATGAACAAAACTTATAAATGTAACATTTACTTCTTTTTTTAATTGACTTTTACTTTAACTTTACTTGACTTTTATGAATTTTTAAAAAAAGGATGTTTATATTTTTTAATAGTATTTTATGTAATAAATAATAAATATGCTTTTGTTTTCTATTAAGCTTTTAATTATTTTCATCAAAAATAACTAAAGTGCTATACAATATCAAAGATTTAATATTTGAATAAAATTTCGCGGTTCCCGGGTAATCCCGGGATTTTACAAAATTTTGATCCCGACTCCCGGGATTGAAAAAATCTTCGGGAACAGCACCCACTAGTTGAAAGTCGTCTTGCATAAAAAATTCGCCAGGTATTCGTAGGGTTGTACCAAATACCAACTCGGCGCTGGAGGTACCGATGTCTTCTTTGAGGCAGTTCCTTAATCCTAACATAACTACTGGTAATACTTGTATCCAGTCTTCATTTTGATGACATTTTATCGCGGCTTTGAATGACCGATGCCATCGTTCGATTAACCCATTCGCCTGTGGGTGGTATGCTGTAGTGCGATTCGTCCGACTTCCAATCAGTTTAGCGAAAGCGTCGAAAATCTGCGAGTCGAATTGCGTGCCTCTATCCGTCGTTATGATAGCTGGTGTGCCGTATCTCGAGATCCATGTTTCAAAAAACGCTTCGACCACCGTGGTTGCCGTTATATCCTTGATTGGCGTAGCCTCCGGCCATCGTGTAAAACGATCAATCATCGTTAAGCAGTATTTGTACCCTCTTACTTCCGTCATCGGTCCAACAATGTCGATATGCACATGTTGAAATCGACCATCCGGGACGTCGATGTGTTGTGGTATTCGTTTAGTATGTCGACTAATCTTTGACCTTTGGCATGGTAAACAAGATCGTGACCATCCGTTGATGTCTTTGTTCATTCCTGGCCAAATAAATTTTCTCGCAATAGCTTTTCTCGTAGCTTTGCCGCTGCAATGCGCAGTGTTGTGAACGTTGTCAAAGATCCTCTTTCTTAATGGTTTGGGTAAGTATGGTCGTATCCTATCGGTAGAAACATCGCAGTATACCGTAGTCTCCGTGTTACATAGTCGTAGCTTCTTAAATTTTATTGCACCTGGGTGTTGCAGTAGTTCCTTCAGTTCTTCGTTCTCCTGTTCACTCGCTATGTCTTCCGTAGTGACACAAACTGGTAAGACAATATTGTTAATTCTCGATAAAGTGTCGGCTACTGCATTATCCGTTCCCGAGATGTGTCTAATATCCGTAGTAAACTGCCCTATTAGATCCAATTGTCTTTGCTGTCTCGGTGATGCTTTCGATGATTTTTGGCTAAAAGCATACGTTAACGGTTTATGGTCCGTGAATATCGTTGTATTTCGTCCTTCCACCAAGTGTCTAAAATATTTGATCGCTGAGAATATGGCAAGAAGTTCTCTGTCATATGCGCTATATCTCGCTTGTGTTTCCGACATCTTTCTTGAGAAAAATCCTAACGGTTGTCGTTTTCCCTCGATGTCTTGTTCCAGTACCGCACCAATCGCGATGTCAGAGGCGTCAGTCGTCAGCTTCAGTGGTGTGTCCTCTGCTGGATGCGCAATGATCGTGGCTTTTGCTAATTCCTCCTTGCACTTTTCGAATGCCGCCTCTGTCTCTGTGTTCCAGTTGATGGGTCATTTATCCCGTTTCTTCGTTCCCGTGGTAAGAGAATGCAGAGGTGCTTGGATACTTGCTGCACCCTTGATGCATCGTCTGTAGAAATTAAGCATTCCTAAGAATCTCCTTAATTCCTGAACCGTGTTTGGTTTGGGAAAATTCCTTATCGCAAGTACTCGATGCTCGAGTGGTCTAATCCCGTCCTTCGAGACTTCTTCTCCGAGGTATTCTACCTTTTCCTGTCCCCAATGGCACTTGCTTAATTTGATTATAAGCCCATAATCCTTTAGTCGTTGGATGACTTCTCTTATGTGTTTAATATGTTCATCCCTTGAGCGCGATGCTATTAAAATGTCGTCCACATAGCAAAAACAGAACTCCAATCCTCGTAACGTTGTGTCAATAAACCGTTGAAAAGATTGCGCGGCATTTGTTAGTCCAAATGGCATTACGTTAAATTCGAAGAGTCCAAACGGTGTTATTAACGCCGTCTTCTCTCGGTCTTCAGGTGCCATTGGTATCTGGAAATACGCTCTTTCCAAATCCATCGTTGTAAAGTAGGTACATCCATGCAAACGATGTGAAAAATCTTGTATGTTCGGTACAGGATATTTGTCTGGTAAGGTCATCTTGTGTTATGATTGGCCAACATAGTTGACCATCACAACTTTGTATTTTCCTTTTGGAAATACATTTTGCTACTTTGTAGCACAACCAACAAATTTAGTTTGCTAAAATGCAAACTAATCATTTTAACGGCTTCATAAGATAAATATTCGTTCGCACGAATATTCTTCTCTATGATACCCGAGCCTCATAAAAATATAGCCAAACATTCTTGTATAAACAAAACTTTAATCGCGCCTAGGTAATGATACCAAAGCGCTACACATATTGTTTCAAACGTTTTCTTTGCAACAATGTATGACACCCGATCCCCAAGATGATAATTAAGCATTTTTACACGTAAAGCTTTTGCGCCCTTGGCCCAAGCGTTATCTTGACCACGCCGACGCCAAGAGCAAAATTGCTGACTAAGCAATCTGCGCGAAATCCAGAGCTAAGATCTGGAGACTTTCTGCAATCGAAAATCAGTCCGGGTCAGATCTCCTCCAGGAACAGTAGGTTCCTAAAAATAAAAAACTCGCTTTAAAAAGAAAGGGAAGAAAGTATATAATATGTTAAAAGTAATTTGTTGAAAGTTAAAAGTAATTTGTTGGAAGTGTTATGAGAAAATAAAGTTTAGAAGTTTCATTGAAGTTTAAAAGTTTCATTGTTTAAATAAATATACCGTGCGACGAGACGCCGGGAGTGAGAAATTCTTTTACAGGTACTCTGACCCGCAGACTCCTTGGCCCCTCTTCTCCTTTCTGGAAAGCACGGGCGGCCAAGAATATAACACTGGTGGCAGCGGTGGGATGGATAGATCCTGGTAAGGACCAATCCACCTAAAATCAACTCTACTTTTTGTCTACTTGACTACTATTAGGCTGCTCGCACACTGGATCAGAATTTACGCGAATTTTTTTCGTGCGAGTTCTGACGAAAAGTAATCGCCAGAAATCGCAATTGCAGTGCGCACACTACATCAGAAATCTTGCGAATATTCATTAATTTTTCGCTTTTGTGACAGTTTCGTGGAAATGGACGGAATTATAGAAGAAAATTTATTTTTATTAGAAAATTCTTATCTAAAGCGAAAATATTTAAGAAAAAGAAAATGGGTTTGTGAAGTGTTTTCGAAACGACAAGAATTTGGCGAGTACCATCACTTGCATTCCGATTTAGTTAATGACCCTGACAAATTTTTCACATATTATCGAATGAGTCCAAATACATACGAATATGTTCTTGGTTTGATCAGCAAATCCATTGAAAAGTTTTCAAATTTTAGAAAAACAATTTCACCCGGTGAAAGATTATCGTTGACCTTAAGGTAAGGTTGTAGAATATATATAAAAGTAATAAAAAAGTTGTTTTTAATATAAACTGAGCATTTATTACCAATGAATAATTTCCATGTGTTTCTTTTTATTCCGTGGTGTTAAAAGTTGAATAGTAGTTTGTTACACTATATCGTGCTTGTGCCGAATCCACTAAATCTGTATTTCGAGTAGAAGTTTCTACATACGTATCAGATGGCAAACTATGTGTAAAATTCTGATCAAAGGTACATCCTGGAGAAGGAGTAGGAGTTGGGCTGAAACTTTGGGAAGAATTAGAAAGTGCAGAAGAATTAGAAAGTGAACGAAAGAAATCTTGTTCATCAATAAAAATTTGTTGCAATTTTGCTCGAACAATAAGTTTCCTATTTTCAGGAATTTTTTTTAAAAAAGGCAGCAAGCTCATTAAAAACTGATAGTCACTATCTTCTCTGTTGACACTATTTTCTTTGATTATTTTCAATTTCTTCTGTTCGATCTCAAGATATTTATCGTCAAACCTATTTGATTGACGTTTGGTTGCTTTTGAAGATTTCTTGGGCGCGTACTTCTTCGTTCTAGAATGAGGAGAAGATTCCTCCTTTTCCATGTGGCTCATACGACTGGACTCGTCAACTGCAGTTTCAATAGCCTTTTCAATTGCAATCTGGTCTTGTAGATTGATGTCGTCATGATGTTCCAAGAAGATATTTTCTTCGTCATTGTTTTGCTCACTTTCCCTTGATAAGTTTCCCTCTAGTTTTCCGCGTTTAAAAGTGCCTTTAAGAAACATCATCTGTTGAAAAAATGGCCACTTTGAAGAAGTACGTGCACTTGCTCCATCTCCAGATTTACAGTTCTGGGTTTTCTGAAGTTCTTTTCTAAAAGTGTCCCTCAGATTTCTCCACTTTTTCTTGATGTCATCAACTGAAAACAAAAACTTTAATTGTAAACTATTTTCTAATAAAAAAATCTTTTGTTTTTAGATTTTTGGCGACAGGATCCTCTTTTCGATCTCTTTCTTTATCTTTTCGAATATCGGATAACGAAGTAGGACAAATAGTCTACGAAACTTGTGAGGCAATTTGGAAAACTTTACAACCATTGCATATGCCTTCTCCATCAAAAGACCAAGTACTGTCGCTATCGGATAAATTTTGGACTAAGTGGAGGTTTCCCAACTGCATAGGGTGTATAGATGGGAAGCACATACGAATAAAGTGTCCGGCAAACACGGGAAGCCTATTTTATAATTATAAACATTATTTTTCTGCTGTTCTTTTGGGAGTTGCAGGACCTGATTATAAATTTATTGCAATTGAAGTTGGAGCATTTGGTAAAGAAAGCGACGGAGGTATCTTTTCAAACAGTCAAATATGTAAAAAATTGAGGCTGGTGATCTAGGTGTGCAAACTATGCAAAATTTGCCGGGAACAAATACTACTGCGCCTCATGTCATGTTAGGTGACGAAGGATTTCCTTTGAAACCATATTTAATGAGGCCATACCCAGCATCTCGACTGGGAATAGAAGAAAAAATTTTTAATGAGCGTTTGTCTATAGCAAGACAAGTCGTTGAATGTTCTTTTGGCATTATTACCAAAAAGTGGGAAATTCTGAATAAACCAATAGAAATTAACCCCCAGAAATGCAACACAATAATCAAGTGTATTTGTTTACTGCATAATATCATTATTGATAGAGAAGGAAATACTGAAATTGCTTCTTTTGAAAGTTCAGTTAATCAAAAAAAACAACGGTATTGTACCGTTGGAGAAAACAGAGGAAATAATACCGCATCAACTATCAGAAATAAATTCAAAGCATTTTTTTGTTCACAAGAAAATTAATACAATAGACAAACATATTCTCTCATTTGCTTTTCTAACGGTATGTAATTAACTAAAATAAAAACTTTAATATAATTTTTACTTACTTTTATTATTCATTTCTTTTCCAATCTCGTCCCATAACTTTTGCTGAATATGCCTCATATGATAATTTTTGTTAGACATATCCCACAGTGCCGTTCTTTCAAAAACTAGTAGAATTAATTTTTCAGCATCCATTTTTTTAAAATCTAGTTAATAATTTCATAATTTCATTGAATCAAAATTTTAAAACACGTTCTATTCTGACGAAATCGCACGAATGAATCCCATCAGAATCGGATGGTTCGCAATTCGCAACAGTTCGTACGAATTCTGACGAAAAAAAACGCTTTCAATGTGAGAAGGAACAATTTGAATGTAATGAATGGGATCGATCGGATGTTTACGTCAGAAATCGCACGAACAAAATTCGTATGAATTCTGATCTAGTGTGCGAGCAGCCTTAAACTCCAAGGAAGTTGCGAAATTCGTGCAATTCCTTTTATCATCATCATCAACTCTACTTTTTGTCTACTAGACCATCCGCAGAGGTACCTGCAAGGGCAGAAGATCCTGCGACAACCATTATTTTTACCTTATCCACAAGGAGCCAAAGACGACGTGGGATGAAGCAAGGAAATATTTTCAAGGTTTTTACTTTCTTTTCTTTATGAAAATTTTTTTTTCTTTCATGAAGTAATTTTTTTATAAATAAAACACATAAATGCATTATATATATACATATGAAAAAAAATTTTAAATTAAACTTGTATACAAGATAAGCGATTACGTGAAGTAATGTGATGGTTCTTTCTCATTAAATAAATTGAAATTTTTTTTGTTTCTCTCGATAAATATTTAAAATAGTTTTTACACAATTCCTTATTGTTTTTTTTGGAAGTGCGAATTAATTAAGAAAAAGTGCGACAAGGTGAAAATAGATTGAAAATAGATGAAATTTTGTTTTGTAATTTTCCACTGAACGGAATTATCAATAGTGCTGTAACTGTGCGCTTTGTCCGCTTGTAAAGTTTTCGTTAAAGTTTAACAAATACCCTTTTCTTTTCACGGAAACTGAATTTATTTTTGTGTTTTCTTGTACACGCGAGGAATTCAACTCTTAAGTACATGAATTTAACCCCAAAAGGTTTTGTTCTCTTCCACTTCTTTCACTAAAACGCAAGAGTGAAAAGTAGTTAATCTTTGTTTGTTAGAAAGGTAGATAATAAAATTAACATACCTTCATGAATTCGCTATAAATATATTCTCTATGTAAGGCGTTAACGGAAATACTTATTTTTACCAACAAAATAAAACTTTTTTGTGGTGTTTTCTTTGAAATTCTGAATTTGAATTTAATTGACTTTTGGAAAGGAAATTCCCCATAAATATTTAAGGAAGCTAAACTGGATCTCAGTAAAGGGGTACTGACTAGAAGTCGTCTTCGTTTAGTTAAATCCCTTGAGGATTTGCCTAATTTAATAGCATCGAACCCTGCCTACTATTCTATAATACGGAGGTATGACCCTCCGCACAGCGGCCTCAAACGGTCATCTTCATCGCTCGAACTTTCTGCACACTCTTCTATAGCATCTTCAAACGAGCTCGATAACGTAAGTGAAATTATACTGGAGGAATTGAGTGAACCCGCAAGTCCAGACACCATGGGCAGTAATATTAATTTAACTGACGTCTTCAGCTTGGTCCCAACCTTTGACGGTACGTCCAATAAACTAGAAAAATTTATCTCCTGTGGGGATACGCTCTTCACTTTAGCGAAGACTCCCGCCGATAAGGCACAATTTCTCATTATAATAAAAACTAGGTTAGAAGGGCAAGCCTTCCTCCTAACGCAAAACAAGGAATATGAATCCTGGGACGAACTTTCTATGGATTTAAGAACCAACTTTCAAGAAGAGCAATCGAGATCAACCATTCAAAATGAGTTGATGTCGATGAAGCAAAATCATAAAGAGACCGTCCGAGAATATGGACAAAGGCTACTTCATTCCCTAACTTCTCTCGACTCTGCTACTTTTTCCCACGTAAAGGAAAAGGCTGCTCAGGATTTTCTTAAGCAAGAAAACCAAAGGTTAGCAGTCCAAGTCTTCGAAGATGGGATAAGGAATCCGTCTTTAAGGCTATTGGTAAAAGCTCATGGCGAGACAGAGCTCAGGAAATCCATCTCTTATGCGGTAGACCATTCTCTCCGACTGGAAACACAGCCTTCTACTTCAAATCCTTCGAGTAATACCCATAGAAATTTACAGGGTAATAATCTTGTTTGTCAAGTTTGTCACAAGCAAGGTCACTCTAAAGAAACCTGCTTCAGACGGCAATATAACTTTCCAAATTTTAAACCCCCTCAAATTAAAAAGGAGGTGCAACACTTATTCTGCTCTTATTGCAGAAAACCAAATCATACAGCAAACGAGTGTAACTCCAGACGTTATCAGTCTAATCGTAATGACACTCAACAAAGACCTTCGATAAGCCCAGAACAATATCCTTCACACAATGGGAATACACCGCATCCCTCACAAGCTTATCGTGGATGGAATCAAAGATCGGCATCGTCACCCCGAAATGTTCATTTCGCATTACACAATAATGAACCTAGAGTCTCTGATACAAGCAATGCAGTTCGTACTCAGGGAAACTCAAGATTACAGATGGAGGACGGCACTCCATCTGTTACCCAATTCGCCGCCGGAATACACCACAACTAAATCAAAATACTTTCATAAGATCGGATACGCAAATTAAACTAACGATATCACTTGAAATTACGAATAAAGCACCATTTGCGCGTATACCATTGAATCTTTCTTCTAGGCCATTTTTAACATTTTTAATTGATACCGGCGCTGAAATTAGCATTTTGAAGTCGGATGTGGGCGTTGATTTAACTACGACGTCGTTTACTAACCAATGTTCTATAGTAAGTTTGAACGAACATTTAACGCCTTCAATTGGCAAATTAAAAGCAAATCTCCATTTTTCTAATGAGAAAAACTCACTTCTCTTGCAACACAAATTTTATTTAATTGAACCGAGTGCCGCCTTAACTTGCGATGGCATACTCGGACATGATTTCTTTACTAAACACAAAGGAGTTATAAACTACGAAACTCAAACTTTGGGGATTAAACCATACGAAGCTGATGTTGTGGCTTACGACACCGAAACACATTCTCTTAGGGAGGAAATAACGAACAGTACCGCACATCTTGGAAGACGTTCCGAGGAGGATCTGACGAAGGATACCTCAAATCCTAAAAGAAATCGGTTGAGAAGAACAACTAAATCAGGTATGCAAAATAAAGTACCCTTAGAAAATAGGAAACATTCCTTCGAAACATATAATCCCGAAGCTATGGCTAAAACCCAGATTGGGAACCCTCTTACGAGAGACAAATATGGGAATCTACACTGTCAGGAACAGGAAATTTCCTACAATTACAAAATATCACCTTCTGATACCGAAACACACCCCTTTAGGGAGGAAATGATCACAACCTCAAATCTTGAAAGTGCTTTTAGGGAGGAAATACCATGTAATACCTCTTATCCTAAAAGTCCCCTCGAGAAGGGCAATGAAAAACTTTTTAGTTTAGAAGCTTTGGCTTCAAGGAATATGGAAACTCCTCTTACGAAAGAAACCTCCGACCGGTATGAAATACCCGCTCGATGCGAAAAAATTATAGAAATACAAACAGAAAATGATAATGAAGTAGTAATAAAGAAACGGGAACTAATGCCCGGAGTATATTTGGCAGCCGCAATAATTAAGCCTGTTAGTAAAAAAACGCCTCTTTTAATATTAAATTCTACTGGAAGTAAAGCACTTATCTCTGCTAATCAAATTCCTATAGAATCAGATCCAATGATAAATTATAACATTGTACGGTTAAACGGACAGGACGACCCCGTCCAGAATAGGTTGTCTAAATTAGAGTCAGTATTGGACCTTGCCCACTGTAACTCCGAAGAGGAGAAGGCAATTCGCGAAATATGCAGACAATATAATGATGTGTTTTATCTAGAGGGCGACCATTTAACTTACTCGCCCACTACTACTCATAAAATACATACATTGCCAAACAAACTTCCAATCTACACTCGTCCCTATAGGTTACCCGAGTCACAGAAAACTGAAATACATTCCCAGGTAAATGAAATGTTGAATGAGAAAATAATTAAACATAGTAAAAGCCCCTGGAATTCCCCAGTACTATTAGTACCCAAAAAACCAGACAGTTCTGGAAATAAAAGGTGGAGAACGGTTATAGATTTTCGGAAACTAAACCAGATAACCATAGGAGATGCATACCCACTACCTAACATAGTGGATATATTGGATCAATTGGGCAGATCTAAATATTTTAGTACTTTGGACCTAGCAAATGGGTTCCATCAAATACGGGTCGATAAAGCTGATCGCGAGAAAACGGCCTTCAGTACTCCATACGGGCATTACGAATTCAACCGAATGCCTTTCGGATTGAAGAACGCCCCTGCTACTTTTCAGCGGTTAATGAATAATGTTCTAACTGGCCTACAGGGAATTAAATGCTTCGTATATATGGATGATATCGTGATCCACGGCAACGATCTAAAAACACATAACACCAATTTGCAAAGTGTATTGAACAGGTTAAGGGAACATAGTTTAAAGTTACAACCCGAAAAGTGCCACTTCATAAAACACGAATTGAACTACTTGGGTCATATTATATCAGAAACGGGAGTATCACCCGACCCATCTAAAATCAAGGCCATCACCAGTTTTCCGGTACCACATAAAGAGAGAGGTGTGAAATCCTTTCTTGGATTTGCCGGGTATTATAGAAGATTCATCCCCGATTTTGCTAAAGTAGCAAAACCATTGACAAACCTATTAAAGAAAACCACAAAATTTAAATGGGATGCCCTTTGTGATGAAGCTTTCAGAAACCTAAAGCAAAAGCTTACCCAATCTCCTATTCTATCATATCCAGATTTTACTAAAGAGTTCCTAGTAACAACGGATGCTAGCGATTATGCTTTAGGAGCAGTTTTGTCCCAAGGTGAAATAGGTTCCGACAAACCCATACATTTTGCTAGCCGCACATTGAATGCTGCTGAGATGAAGTACTCCACTACTGAAAAGGAACTGTTGGCAATAATTTTTGCCATCAAACAATTTCGTCCCTACATTTTCGGAAGAAAGTTTAAAATTATTACGGATCATCGTCCTCTTCAATGGCTTATAAATCTCAAAGAGCCTTCCTCGCGCTTAATGCGATGGAAAATAAAACTGGAAGAACATGAATATGAGATCATATATAAACCAGGCAAGCAAAATGCGAACGCCGATTTTCTCAGTCGTATACCTCAAGAGCTTAACGAGGAACACATAATAAGAGTCATTACCCGCAGTCAAGCGCAAGCAAAACAACAAAGTGAGGCTTGCGAAGAAACTTTCCAACCCCCAACACATGTTCAATTAGAACCTCAGGCAATTTCAGAAAGGTCTGAATCACTTTTGTCTAAGAAAAATGTCGACACTAAAATATTTCTACTACCCCTAATCGAGACCCAACAGGAGCACTCGCTGAAACAACAGATCCCTGAATATAAAACCTCTTCCGTAGGAGAATTGTCAATTTACAAGAATAAAAATACTACATACATTATAGCCAAAACAACTATTCCAATACGGTCCGGGAAGGACCAGGACAACTTAGAAGGCATTCTTAATGAAATTTCTACCTATAGCAAGGAAAATCATTTAATTGATCTTCATATATCTATACCTATTAATGAAAAGCGTTCTTTAAACTCCTTAAAGTCATTGTTAACGCAAATTTTCTCCCCATCAAAAACTAAAGTTACACTGTACAATTATACTAAAATTCACCCCCGAAGTCCCGAAGACATAAAGGAGGTATTATTACAATATCACTCTTCACCTATCGGTGGTCACCAAGGAGTGTCACGTACCCTGAAGCGCATCAAAATACACTATGAATGGCCTAATATGGTTGATAGTATAAAAAAATTCATTAGTACATGCGATTTATGTCAAAAGAACAAGCTTATGAAAAATCCTAGAGTACCTATGGTATTAACCACTACTAGTAAAGTGCCCTTTGAAAGAATTGCCTTGGACATAGTGGGCCCTTTGCCCATCAGTCACTCAGGAAAAAGGTACATTTTAACATCATTTCAAGATGACTTGACAAAGTTCTCTGAAGCGATAGCAATTGATAACGCCGAAGCTCAAACAGTGGCTAGAGCATTTACCGAGAACATTGTCTGCCGACATGGCATACCTGAGTCCCTATTAACAGACCAAGGAACTAATTTCCTTAGTAAAATGTTCACAGAAATGTGCAAACTACTTCGTATAAAAACTATTAGTACGACTCCTTATCACCCGCAGACGAATGGCGCTCTAGAAAGAAGCCATCGCACACTTGCGGAATATTTGAGACATTACGTCTCCAAAGACCAATTAACGTGGGAAGATTGGATCCCCTACGCGATGTTTGTATATAATACAACCCCTCATAGTAGCACTAACTATAGCCCCTATGAACTCTTATATGGCTATCCTCCTAGAATACCAAGTCCACTTATGCATTCACCGCAGGTATGCTATAACTATGATAATTATTCAAATGAACTCAAAGCACGCCTGCAGCATGGCTATGAAATCGCTAGGCAATACATAATCAAAAATAAGCAATCGGCTAAAGCCCACTATGACTTGAAAACGCGAGAGAAACCACTCATACCTGGAGACAAGGTTCTCCTAAGAAACTTTGCTCGCGATAATAAAATGACACCCCTGTGGACTGGACCCCATGACATTATAGAAGTGCATTCTAACGAGGACTGCACTATCAAAATAAAGAATAAGCTAAAAAAAGTACATAAAAACGACCTTAAATTGTTTATCGAGTAAAACTTATATTCAAGATTCGCTCTCAATAGGGCTTAAATTTGACTCATCTGAATCATCCATATTTCTTTCTTGATTTTCAATGGAAATCTACATAAAAAAAATCTTTTCCCTAGTACTTGGCCACTTTTCTTCTCCAAGAAAATACTACTGCAGTTAATCATTTAAACTAAATTGTTTAAATTTGTATGACCTACTGTTGTTTTTTTTCTTACTTTTATACAATATAATAAAAGCTCGCTTGTTCAGAGTGTTAAAGTTAACCAGAACAGGTTTGAATTCATCATGATAAAAATTCTTACCCTTCAAGTAGTAACTTACGCGTATCGACATACATGTTGGACTCATAAGTACAAGTTACACTTTTAATATATTTCTATATGCTTTCTTTTATTAAAGCGACTTATGAATCCTAGTCATCTTACTTTTGTTTCAAATGTTCAGCGACTTTGTTCCTCTAAACTTCCCTAACTCCTCAGCGATTCAGAAGAACTTTGGAATAATGAAATTTTGGAATTGGAATTGGAATACCCCGAAGTCCTCACATAATAAAGAAAAAAAAACACAATTTTGTCTTTCAAATTCTTAAGAAGTCACTTGCATCACCTAATTTCCGACCTTTTTCAGGTCATAATCACTTTCGGTTGGTGCCTGCTGTATTACACGACTGCTTTATCCAGGAAAGGTGTGGTAACAGCCCCCATCAACCACAATCCAGGTTTATATTATGAGGACGTTGGTAAAGCCGAGCTATACTCCCATGAATGGAAAGTTGTGGTCTACTACGACCTGCATGGTATAAAATCTTCATTAACTTATATAAGAAAGCATGTAAACGAGATGAAGCACCTCTGCGAGCTACTACATAATGATTACCTTCTGCTGCAATCATGCAACGCAACCATACCTGAGATAAGTCACCTCATGACGGACATAGATAACAAGTATAGGTTCCTTGAGGAAAAGAAGCGTCAGAAACGCGCGCCCCTTGGTATCATCGGTATGCTTAGCAGATCCCTATTTGGAACTTTAGACGAAGAGGACGCCGAATATTATAATTCGCAGATCCTAAAAATAAAGGATAACGAAGAGCACTTACTGTCTTTAATTAAAAAACAAACCACCATTGTCGAAACAACGGCGAATATTTTCAACAAATCGCTGGACGCAATACAAACCCAATATTCTGTTCTTACAACTAAGTTTGAATTTATTAAAGGGCTCCTAGCTGAAGTCACAAATAAAACTAAAGACCTCAATTATCATTCAGAATTGGAGTCCCTCACTACATTAACTACTCTATTGATCATGCGAAGTCAAAATGCCATCGATAATATAGTGGAACTACTCACAAATACTCGACAAGGCAAACCGGTGCCCACGATATTAAATCCTGAGCAATTGACAGAAATATTATCAGTAATACGGAAGGAGTTGCCACAAGATACTCGTTTACCCGCCAGCGTAAAAGACGCAAACCTTTTATCTGTTTATAAAGTCAGCCATATTAGCGCTGCCATAATCGATGGCAAGGTTCTTTACGAAATGAAGATTCCGCTACCTTTTAAAGAAACTTATCAGCTATACAATCTCATTCCACTCCCCGTAAGAATGCAAGAAAAATTTGTATTCATTCAACCTAGTATGAAGTATATAATGATCGATTATGGGAAGGAGCATTACTATGATCTAACCCCAAACGATTTAATAGAATGCATCATAGAGGAATACGAGAAATATCTATGTCATGCAACACACCCTATTTTCAATGTTCATGCCAGAAATAATATCTGTGAATTAGGACTACTCCTGCAAGACAATGTCCTGCCCAGCACCTGCAACGTCAGGGAATCCGTCTACAAAAGTGTATGGTTACAACTAGCACAAATAAATAAATGGCTCTACTCTACGTATGAAAGCACAACTCTCACTGTGATTTGTCAAAATCAGGCTAGTTCCATTAAACTAAATGGCACAGGCGAACTAACCATAAGCCCTGGATGCAGTATCCGTACTAAAGATCTCACAATTCGGGCATATGACTCTGATAACACTCAAGTAATTAAAAACTCATATATACCACCCTTGAATATAACGACCTCGTTGCTAAGTTTCACATATAATGACCATGGTAAGACAAGCGAAACGGCCGTGCTAAAGTACAATTCAAAAGATGATTTTGCAAAACTTTCACAACAAATCAAATCGCTTAAGGATAACGAAGAGGAAAAATTAGAACCCCTCGACGGGCATACGGTACACCATTACGCCTTAGGCTACTTTCTTCTTTTTATATTAATAATATATACCACTTACAAAGTATGGAACAAATTCAAGCCAAATTGCAAGGGTAAACCCACTGAGAATCCCAATGTACCGGTTGAAATCGTACTAGAGGAAGTAATGCAATCTGCAGAGAGCTTATCAATGAGCGCACAGCCACAAGCATCTGTAAATCTATTATATCGCTGATGTATAATACACATATATAAAAATAAATACGACAAACTATTTTTGCCTTGTCCCACACTATTGATATAAAACGTAAAACTTATTAATTAATACTACTTATATGATAATTTTATATTACCTTGATTTCTTTTATTATTGTTACTAATGCTATTGTTGCTATTACTACTTTTATTACTTTTATTACTATTAATATACACGCTGTGCGTATAATTACAACCACTAATTAGAAATAAGAAACAAATACTATTGATTGTTTTAAGTCAACAAAAGGCATTGAAACTCAAATTGAAAATATAACGCACTCATTCCATTCACACCCAAATTAAGTTCGTAGAACCTCAGTATGAAAAAATAAATACACTCAAAAAAAAAATACATATATATAAATAAATAAAACAATATATAATAGATATAATTTTTATCATTAATGCTATCACTCTAAATTTTATCCCTACTTTACCATGCATTAGATTAAGATCTAAAGAACATACAAAAATATTATATAATTACAAGCTTTTACATATATAAAAAAAAAAATATATAAATAATAAATAAAAAAAAAAAAAAAAAAAAAACTAGGTATAATAGATATTTAATAAAAATAATCATTTTATATAAGAAATAAGGCACTATAGTAAATTAAGAATTTTTCCCGATTTTACATGTAATAATTAATAATTTAAGAAAAATAAGGCACTATAATAAAATAAAAGTTTTCCGATTCATACAAATACATATACACATACTAATGAAATTATAAAATTATATAAAATAACCTCTTAATTTTCTCTTACATTACGTTATTATACACATACCTATGTCAAATAATTATTTTTTTGTAAGAAATGCACATGCATAAATTGTAGAGGAGATTTGATTCTGACCGGCGTGTAACCTTTTTTTTGATCTTTTCATTTGTTTAAATTTTCCATGAAAATTGTTCATGATCGCTCGTATTAAGAAAATTTCCTTACTTTTCAAGCGCGTCAATTTTCCTTTTTAGGGGAAAGGTGTTATGATTGGCCAACATAGTTGACCATCACAACTTTGTATTTTCCTTTTGGAAATACATTTTGCTACTTTGTAGCACAACCAACAAATTTAGTTTGCTAAAATGCAAACTAATCATTTTAACGGCTTCATAAGATAAATATTCGTTCGCACGAATATTCTTCTCTATGATACCCGAGCCTCATAAAAATATAGCCAAACATTCTTGTATAAACAAAACTTTAATCGCGCCTAGGTAATGATACCAAAGCGCTACACATATTGTTTCAAACGTTTTCTTTGCAACAATGTATGACACCCGATCCCCAAGATGATAATTAAGCATTTTTACACGTAAAGCTTTTGCGCCCTTGGCCCAAGCGTTATCTTGACCACGCCGACGCCAAGAGCAAAATTGCTGACTAAGCAATCTGCGCGAAATCCAGAGCTAAGATCTGGAGACTTTCTGCAATCGAAAATCAGTCCGGGTCAGATCTCCTCCAGGAACAGTAGGTTCCTAAAAATAAAAAACTCGCTTTAAAAAGAAAGGGAAGAAAGTATATAATATGTTAAAAGTAATTTGTTGAAAGTTAAAAGTAATTTGTTGGAAGTGTTATGAGAAAATAAAGTTAGAAGTTTCATTGAAGTTTAAAAGTTTCATTGTTTAAATAAATATACCGTGCGACGAGACGCCGGGAGTGAGAAATTCTTTTACAGGTACTCTGACCTGCAGACTCCTTGGCCCCTCTTCTCCTTTCTGGAAAGCACGGGCGGCCAAGAATATAACACTTGTTTAATCGTCTATAATCGCCGCATAATCTCCATGTTCCGTCCTTCTTCTTTGTCATCATCATGGGATTTGCGTAAGGGCTGCATGAGGGGCTAACAATACCTTCTTCTATCCATTCGTTGATTTCCTTTCGTGCTGCTTTGCATCTGCCTGGTGATAATCGTCGGGGGCGTTCGTAGCAGGGTGGACCTTTCGTGATTATGTAATGCCTCACGTTGTGCTTCGGCTCCCTGTACTTCCCTCTTCGTGTGACGTCGATATTTTCTTTGACTAGCTTGAGAAATTCATTCTCCTCGCATACCGTTGTAACTGTTGGCGTCTTGCTTGCTGTCAGCGTGCCAACCGCGGTAAGGTTCGTTATATTATTATTAACTTCCGATTCCTCAGATCTGGAAGTAGATGGTACTCGTGTAAGAAATCGTTTCCTACAATCGGCTGGGCTACGTCAGCAATGATGAAGTTCCATGTGAAGATGCGTCTTAATCCGAAATCAACAGTCATTCTCATTTGTCCATAAGTCGATATTTTGGTATTATTTGCAGCATAAAGAAAAAAATCAGGATCGCATTGACAATTTTTGCTAAAATTCTTTGTTAGTACTGAAACTTCAGCTCCCGTATCGATTAAAAATCGCGTGCCAGTCTTTCGGTCTTGCATTAAGAGACGTTTTGAGCTTGATAGCTGACCGACGGACGCCTCGGTACTCGTCGGTTCTCCTAGTTTTCCGAATTCTTCGTCCAAGAACACGATTGTCGACATTTACGTGCCTTGTTTCCAAACTTTTGGTGGTAAAAACAAGTTTAACTATTCTCTTGTGGTTTTCTCCATGGCGATTTCGATCTACCTCGTGCGTGCATGGCGTTGTCTCTACCACGTGACCTTGACCGGAGATTCCTCACCTCCTTCGACAGAGTTTCAACAGCAAGTCTCAGCTCGCTGATGACGCTGTCGTTCGCGTTGTCACCTCTTCCCGCGTTATCACCTCTTGTGCTGTCCCGTTGGCGTTTGCTTAAATCTCTTATCTGGATCCTCGTGCATTTTCCTTTCTAGCGCGTAGACGTGTGGCTGCATGACTTCAACAATCCGATCA
This sequence comes from Thereva unica, assembly GCA_949987705.1. Taxonomy (NCBI): domain Eukaryota; kingdom Metazoa; phylum Arthropoda; class Insecta; order Diptera; family Therevidae; genus Thereva; species Thereva unica. The sequence goes on along the minus strand of OX465281.1, from coordinate 77,261,774 downwards.
GCTTGAAGTGCTAAACCGCTCAGATCTTCAGTATCGTTGACGGCTATGATACCACGTACTTGCTCAGGTAGCTGTTCAGTGAACAGCGAACGCAGGACAGTATTGTTGCATTGACCTCCAGCCAAATTCCTCAGGCGCTGGAGATATAACGAGGGTTTCTCATTTCCAATTGGCTGTCCCCTTAATAAACGCCGCACTCGTGTCTCAGAAGACTCACCAAACGCTGTGATGATCCGTGTCTTCAAAGTGTCGTACTTGTTTCTTTCTGGTGGAGAGTCTATTATGTCCCCTACGACTCCCAGCATTTCGCTATCTAAATTGACCAACACATGCCTAAACTTCGTAGAGTCCGCAGTGATCCTATTCAATCCAAACGCGTCTTCCGCCACTGCAAACCACCTGGCTGGAGATGTCTTCCAGAATGGTTGTGGTAATTTAATACTAGACACCGCATTTATGTGATTGCCTTCGTATTCATTACCATGACCCGTTGAGGAAGCTGCTTCGAAACGGGGTGGTGGCTGTTGCTCGTTGGCTAATGCCTGCACAGCACTTGGTGTTTCGGCTGGCCGATCCATGTCACCAATTCCTTCCCCGTTTGTGAGAATATATATATATAAAAGACTTCGCGTGTACTTATTAATTGACTTTTACTTGCGCACACTTGTTAAGAAGACAAAAAAATTACGATTTGCTTTCGTGGTTCTCGAAATATAATATGTATACTGCCCGGTTCCCGTAACTCTCGGACAGTAATATTTGCAACGCACGAAAGAAAACTATGTCAAATCGGTCGAATTCACTGTTAGTAACTCGTGGTTAGTGAATTTATGACAAAAATATGAGTTATGTGTTTTGACTTTTGTAAATATATAATTGAACAAATTGAACAACCTCTTAACTCTAAATACTAACTTACTAACTTTTGTCTTCAATGCAACTTCCTTCGCGTTCGGCAATGGGTCGTCTTCTTCTCACTTCTTTATGTTCCTCTTCTCGTTTCTTTGTCGTCCTCTTCTTTCCTCCGGTTGGAGGTCCTTGCTTCACCGTCCGGAACCTTCCTTAGGGCCTTAGCAGCCGGCTGGGCCCTCACTCGTACTCAGGATCTTCTTTTCGCTCTAGGTAGGGGTCTTCCTTCGCTCGTCTTTGGGGCTCCTTCCTTCCTTCTCTCGTGGTCAGTCCTTCCTTCGCTCTTATTCGGGACTGGTCTTCGTTCCTGGGACTTCCTTCCTTCTTTCGCTCGCGTTCTGGTCTTCCTTCGCTTTGATTCGGGGTCTCTCTTCCTTCAATCGTCGTCGGGCCTCCTTTGCTTGTATTCGGGGTCCTCCGTCCTTCGGACGTCGTCGGGCCTCCTTCGTTTGAATGCGGGGTCGTCCTTCCTTCGAACGTCGTCGGCCTTCTTCGCTTATGTTCGGGGTCGTCCTTCCTTCGGACGTCGTCGGCCTTCTTCGTTTATACTCGGGGTCGGTCGTCCTTCCTTCGTTTATGTTCGGGGTCGTCCTTCCTTCGGACGTCGTCGGCCTTCTTCGCTTATGTTCGAGGTCGTCCTTTCTTCGGACGTCGTCGGCCTTCTTCGTTTATGCTCGGGGTCGGTCGTCCTTCCTTCGTTTATGTTCGGGGTCGTCCTTCCTTCGGACGTCGTCGGCCTTCTTCGTTTATGCTCGGGGTCGGTCGTCCTTCCTTCGTTTATGTTCGGGGTCGGTCGTCCTTCCTTCGTTTATGTTCGGGGTCGGTCGTCCTTCCTTCGTTTATGTTCGGGGTGGGTCGTCCTTCCTTCGTTTATGTTCGGGGTTACCAATTTCCTATGGGGGTTGACTCCGTATCTTATCCTCATAGAAATAAATTTAGAGAGGAGGATGATTTATAATTCTTTTATTAAGTTGTTAACCCGAAGGCTGTACAAAGAGAACTGATTTCTAATTCTAAAACAATTTATAAATTAAACGTTAAAATACATCAGTGCTTACTTTTCCTAAAATTAAATCTAATTTGGTCTAAAGTAAAGTGTTTTAATTTCGTTTGTGTACAGTGGTTTTTCTGTAACATGTTGTTGTGTATGATCGTCTTTCATGTAGATGGCGCTGAACAACCTTTGCAGTTGGGTCGCCACAAGTATTTAAGTAAAATCAGTATTGTATTTCATATTTCCTTTTTATTCAGCAGAATTTGCCTTTAGTATCTTTTATTAGCCCTTTCTTCTCCCTTTTGACTTGGAATAATTCCTTTCTTAAGGTTTTACTTCACAATTGGAGTCTTAAAATGAATGTCTTCTAATCTATAGCTCTTGTCTAAAAAGTGGTCAAAGCGTATTTTTGCGGTATGAGCATTTAAATCACTTTTATCTCCACAATCTCGGATCCAAATATCACATAAATTTGCGTCCTTCGGAAATGTAAAATATATCATCTTCACCCCACAATATTGTTTGTTTTTATAATTCTCACTATTTACAACCAGGCATTTAACCATTTTTGTCCTAATTTAAAACTTCCTTCATTTAAAAATCACCACTTTTCATTCTAACATAACACACAAAAATTTATTTATAATTTTTTTTAGCCCCGAACGATTTCACTGACGTCACGATCGAAATGACACCTCAATGTTTACATTAGGATTACATTACCTTATTATATGTATACCGTGAACTAATGCTTTTGTCAAAAACTCTAATAATTGAATGGGATAACAATTCGAAGATTTCTGAATAGAATTAAATCATAATAAAGAAAAGATTGATTGTTTAAAAGAAAAAATATTGGTCTTTTATATCGTATGTACTTGAATTTAAATATGTACGTCTAAATACTCATTTACTTTACTTTGTTTGTTAAATTCTCGCGTATTCTATTTTAAAACATAACATTTTTAAATTCTTTTATTTAACTTGCACTGTTTGTCGTCAAATCTTGGAAGTTAAATTTGATCCACTTCCCGGTTTCGGATAGAGCTGAAATTTTGCATACACGTTTAGTTTGGATGACAATGCAATCTGGCCATTTTGTAAAAATATCAAGATAGCGGTTCCAAAATGGCGCCCGCTTTTATTTTACTTACACTGTTTGTCGTCAAATCTTGGAAGTTAAATTTGACCCACTTCCCGGTTTCGGATAGAGCTGAAATTTTGCATACACGTTTAGTTTGGATGACAATGCAATCTGGCCATTTTGTAAAAATATCAAGATAGCGGTTCCAAAATGGCGCCCGCTTTTATTTTACTTACACTGTTTGTCGTCAAATCTTGGAAGTTAAATTTGACCCACTTCCCGGTTTCGGATAGAGCTGAAATTTTGCATACACGTTTAGTTTGGATAACAATGCAATCTGGCCATTTTGTAAAAATATCAAGATGGCGGTTCCAAAATGGCGCCCGATTTTTGAAATTGTGCTCCGCGGCCCTCTGACATGGGTATCAAATGAAAGGATATGACAGGTAGAACGCAATAAGCTATGTGGCGTCATTCCAAATTCAAAATGGCGGCCAACACTTACACTGTTTGTCGTCAAATCTTGGAAGTTAAATTTGACCCACTTCCCGGTTTCGGATAGAGCTGAAATTTTGCATACACGTTTAGTTTGGATGACAATGCAATCTGGCCATTTTGTAAAAATATCAAGATGGCGGTTCCAAAATGGCGCCCGATTTTTGAAATTGTGCTCCGCGGCCCTCTGACATGGGTATCAAATGAAAGGATATGACAGGTAGAACACAATAAGCTATGTGGCGTCATTCCAAATTCAAAATGGCGGCCAACACTAGATTGCGGAAAGCTTATAATAGACTAAAAAGTAGAAAATATAACCGATCAAATTCCAATTTTGCACACACTCGTAGTTCGGGTGGTTAATGTGTATGAATGATGAGATGAATAGTTGAGTTAAGGGTGAGTTGATAATAAAGAAGCAATACACGTTACAAAAAATCACAAACAAACACAGAGATGCTGCTGTCAACTAAATTCAACTACTCAAATACTGAACTCATGTCCGTATGCATAATTTCAACTAAACCCAGGTAGCAGAGCTGAGTCGAGTTCAGTCAACCTTAACCCAACTCGACTCCCGTTTACATGTAGTTAGACTTGGGTTCAACTTGAGTTCAACTCATCATGTATAAGTACTAAATGCAATCTGACCTTTTTGTAAAAAAATCAAGAAGACGGTTCCGAGATGGCGGCCGTTTTTAACCGACTTCAAAAAAAGAGGAGGTTACTCAATTCGACGTGTAGGTATTTTGTGGTCCTGTTCACGCATAACTTTGTAACCCAATAACTTTTTTGCTTTTTTTTTGGTTCATTTGAAGGGGGAGCTTCCCACGGTGGTCCCGTTAATTTTTTTCTAAATTCTGATAACGGAGTTCGAAGTTAGGCAGAAAAAACTGTTAAAATTCAACCTGTTAAAGTTCAACCTAAACATTTCATGGGCACCGAAAAAATTACTTTATTGTTGTAAATCTGGCAGCAGGCCGATGGCGGAGTGGGTAGAGCGTCGGATCCTCGATTCAGCGTTGCAGGTTCGATTCCGGTCGGGGCAGCCGTTTTTTCTCTTTTTCTCTTTTTCTTTTTTCTGAAATGATTTATTAACATATTGGTCAGCGGCCGATAGTACTTGACATAGCGCAAAGGGCTAGAGTGTGAAGTATTCTTGTCTGTGGGATCTGTGGGGTGCGAGTTCGATCCCAAGGGCTCGCGGTGCTTTTTTTTCTATATATCGATAAAATAATTATTTTTTAATTTCCTTCGGGGAATTTTGTTCCACATTAAACAAGTTTTCGACGTGAATGCGTCTGTAAATTTGCTTCCAGAACAAAAGCCGATAAGAACGAAATTATGGCGAAATTTGCAGTTCAAAAAACTATTGTTTATATCGAATAAATAAATATACCATGACGTGGATGAAGAATCAAAGAAGTTTAATGTTTACATTTAATTTCCCCGATATCAATGGCAACTTAACTTTTTATATGCCTTATATTATCTTGATCTGTATGTGTGTATAGTGTAAACAAATCTTGCAACTTGATTTTGACCCAGTTCCACATAACCGATCAACTGCAAATTTTGCACATACGTATAGTTCGCATGACAATACAATCTGCAATCAAATTTTGCAATTGCGCTCCCCAAGACATGGGTATCAAATGAAAAGGTGTGACAAGTAGAATACACTTCGCTATGTGGCGTCGTAAAAACGTAGGCTCCTTGCAATGACAGGCAATATTAAAAAATGAATGGACTAAAAAGCACGAAATAAAAAAAAATTTTAAAAACCGACTTCAGAAAAAAACCCGCGATACACAAAAAAGGATGAAATAATTGTTTGTAATTCTTAACAACATCAATCCAATAAGAATGGATCTAGAAAGAAGAATCACTTTTGAAGACGGTGCCAGGTAGTAGTTGACTTTGATTGCACTAACTTTTGCTTCGGCAATTGTTTACATTTCTTTGTTAGGCTTATGCCCTTAATATATCACCCACATGTGTTAGCACCGTCTTCAAAAGTGATTCTTCTTTCTAGATCCATTCTTATTGGATTGATGTTGTTAAGAATTACAAACAATTATTTCATCCTTTTTTGTGTATCGCGGGTTTTTTTCTGAAGTCGGTTTTTAAATTTTTTTTTTTTGCAATTATGTTCCACCGAGCCCACGACATGGGTATCAAATGAATACAGTAAACTGTGTGACGTAATTTTAAATCTAATAGAATTGCCATCATAAAATGGCGAAATACATATAATAAACTAAAAAGTAGAAAATAAAATAAATGGTTAAAAAATTTTTTTAAAAAAAATTCTTTTCATTAACTAAAAAATGTACTGAAAAGTAAAAAATAAAAAATATTTTAAAGAAAGCGTGAAATTTCAATTTTAATGAAAAAGTTAATTAAAAGAATGGCGCATTTTTCATCAAAAAATTTTGTTAGAATTTGAAATTAACAAAGCAAAAAATTGATGGTTATTGTAAATCTCACGCGATTTACAGTTATATTTTCAATTTTTGATGAAAAATGCGCCATTCTTTTAATTAACTTTTTCATTAAAATTGAAATTTCACGCTTTCTTTAAAATATTTTTTATTTTTTACTTTTCAGTACATTTTTTAGTTAATGAAAAGAATTTTTTTTAAAATTTTTTTTTAACCATTTATTTTTTTTCTTTTCTTTAATAAAATTTCGAATGATGTTGGCACTCGTTTTTTTTAAATAAAAGAAACACGAACTAAGAGCTTATCTAAGACTACTTTTCTAACTATAACTAATATGTATATCTGTTTTTAAAGTATTAAGTTATTACATACAGTAAACTAGCGTTCGTAACTAGGGTAGCCGATAGTGTTGTGGTGTGGACAAAGCCTTCTAGTCTGGAGGAACTGGAGTAGACGCTGATGTTGTTGGGTGCATCCTTTGTTGAATATCCTGGTCTACCGAGGTGTCGGTGGTCCTGGTAGGTGTAATAGCATAATGGCGCGTTAAAATATTGGGCGCCACTTATGCGAGGTATTACCCCCTTAGCCATAAGCCCGGAAAAGCATGACTAAGGAGCCAATACCATACATAAGAAAGGAAACAAAATTCCGGAACTCCTACGCCGGCCACACGGAGTTATCTAGCTCGCCGGAGGGGTCGTGGGGTGTGTGGCCGGGCCTTACCGCGGTTGGTTCACCACTTACCTGTGACTATGAAAAATCTTATTCAATTCCCGTCGTCCTTCGGTCCTCGCCTGAGCCGCGTCCGGGCTCCCTGTTTCCCTGACTGCTCATAGTACCGAAGACTATCAGCTTCAGGGAACGCTACTATCTAGGATACCCTGAAAAGGAAAGACCACCCGTCCCAACCATTCCACAAAAAAATCCTAATGCACGAACATTACATTTATATTTATATTATAACCTTTTAACATTCACAAGCCAACAACGCACAATATTATATCAATTTAATAAAGAGCCTCAGTATTCAATAACACTGCCAGACTAAGGTAGCAGATACTATACTATCATCAACAATTCTCAAATACACAAAAAAAACGGTAATCTATATTAAACGGTAATCGTACAATTCTTGTCGACAGACGGTGTTGAAAAAAAAGAAAAGTGTCGTACGGGTACCCTTACGTCGCTTTTGTACAGACGCTATTATTTTTATTAAGTATGTGTACAACTACCTGTAAAACAATAGAAGAAAAAAAAATATCTCCACTAAGGAGCAACCAAATGTATCCACAAATATAAATACAATGTAATAGAAAAAAAATTTAAATAAAATGCTGTCATTCTAATTAACTGTAAAATTGTTAAATGTCAATTAAATTAATCAAATCAATCAAAGCATGCAAGTAAAGCATACACGAATAAATGTTGTTTGCTGTTGTGGTGGATGGTGCATACCCATTGTTTGACCCAGAGCGGTCGCTATATATTATGTTGCTGTTCAATAGTCTTGTAATTTGCATATCTAAGATGGTTGACTATGAATTTTTCTTCGTTTTTTTATTTTTAGTATGATACGCGCTACACATAAGGGGCACACGCTCACTACGGTGACACCGGCAAGTCAATTTCAGTCTGTGTTAAAATCCAACATCCTGCTAACACCAGGAAAAATATTGTTGAGCTGTCACTATCACTGTAGTTTAGTAAATAATAAGCGGTAATAATCGCTGATGTAGCCTCTTGAGGGTGGCCTCCTATCTCCCACCTTTCAATGATGCCAGTCTGGTTTTGATGATAGCACGGGCTTCTTTTTCACTAGTTTTCCTGCAAAGTTCCAATTAAAATAAAAATTACCGGGAACTGATCCTTGTTAGGCTTGAGAAGTTCTATTCTAATCCATTTTCTTTGTAGCAAAATGTTGGTTGTGACAATTTCCACCAGTCGTCGAGATTATCTCCTCCTCGGGCAGGGCGATCTTCGGTAAACCTTCACACACACAAGTCGAGCTGATTCTTTTAGTAAGCACAGTGATGCCGTACAACTTTAGGCACAGATTAATGAATGTTCTTTTTTCTAGGATGGAACTTTTCGTAAAATCACGATTTTTCCTAAGCAGACTAGCGTATTTTCTCTAGGATGGAACTTTTCGTAAAATTACAATTTTTCCTAAGCAAACTAGCGAAAAGTATCAGTACCCCGAGGACCGAGACTACATCACACACCCGTGACTGCCTTTTTTTTCTTCTCTCCTTTAAAAAAATTTTCTTCTATTTTTGTTTTATTTTCCCCGCCTACTTTCTTAAAATTTCCCTTTTTACTCCCAAGTGATTTTGAACAAAATTCCCCATTACAAGTTGATTCCAAAATAAATTGCCCACCCAAAATGAATTTTCAACCGACCGTTATATAGGGCTGAAGGACCTGTGATGTATTTGTCCCTCGGTGGGGGATTTTTTGATGATGTTGTCCCCTTGTTGGCCCTCGGACATAAGGCGTCTCCTGGGCAGGGATGAAGCCCACTAAAAGTCCCGCGATTAAATTATTTGGGGGTGAATGCTTGCTCACCTGGAGCAGAGGCACTTGTTGATCACCCCGAGCGTTGATTCTTTGGAGGATCTGGGATATTTTACGCACTGTAGCTGTAGACGCTAACACTGCCCCCAATTCAGGCTCAGCCTTGGGTTGGAGGTCAAACGAGCCTTGACCAGCAGTATTAACGTCTTTTTAGTTAGCGCACCCAGATCCTACCGGCTGCGCCAATTGTTATATAATTAATTGTTAGCATTCGTTATATATAACTAATAGTCGTATATCATGACTATCTCACATGTATATTAAAAACAAACACGAGTTGAGTTTATTTATTTATTTTTTTTTGTTTTTTATTATTATTTTTTAGCACTATTAACTATTAACACTGTTTTTGGGAGTAAGTTGGAATTTTTGTTTATATTTATATATAAACTTACAAATGTTTTGCACAATAATATTAACAAAAAACTAATATCGTAGTAGTGATACCAAAAAAAACGATTAATACCTACCCAAAAAACTTAATTATTAAAGAAAATTAAACTTTCACACACTTTTTATTTTTTTTTATTTATTTTTTTTTTATGTGGCAGTGCTAAGCTTAGGAGTCACCCTTTGTACTACTAGTGCGTCATGTCATTTGTCACGTCATGGTGCAATGTCTAGCAGTAAGCTTAGTACGGGGGAACGATGAGGGGGGGGGGGTATAGGTTAAGGATTAAAAGGTACGGGGGGTATTGAAGAAGGTGGTGATGAACCCTGCGTTTGAACTCTTGGATGTTGTAGGAGTTCGGAAATACGAGAGATTATTCCACGAGGAGAGATTATTATTCGAGGAGAGATTATTCCACAGCCGAGTTGTTCTATTAACAAACGAATTCATATCTTGTTGAGTGCGTGAAAGGGGTAGCTGCAGGTGAAGGGAATGAGACGAGTGGGCTAATCTGGTGTTGCGGGTATAAGATTGCCGTGGAGGCAGGAGAGCGTTTAACTCGGAGGAACAGTCACTATGATAGTAGCGATAAAATTTTGTCAGTACTGCTACATTCCTACGGTGGCTTGAGGGGTCGATGGTGGAGCAGGCGGTGTCGTCATCAATTAACTTGAGCGCCCTTTTTTGCACCTTATCTAACCATGCCAAGGTGGTTATTGGGGCACCGCCCCAAACGAGGGAGTTATATTCGAGAAGAGGCCGAATGTAGGATTTATAAATAACAGCACGGGCCGATGGCTGGAGGAGGAACTTGCACCTCTTAAGAAAACCCAAGCACTGGGATGCTTGTTTGGCGATTTGGAATATGTGGTCATTCCATCGCAAGTCTTTGGCTAATGTCACGCCTAAGATGTGTAAGGATGGGTCGGCCATTTGTTGAACTCCATCCACTCTCAAGGGTGGAGGTGTTGAGCTTGTTTTTGGAGATAAGACAGTACTTGGTTTTGTCGGAGTTGAATTCAACACGATTCTTCTTTCCCCACTCTAGAATGAGTTTAATGTCGTCATTAATCGACTTGGACATTAGTTCGCGATCATCAAGACAGGATCTGGCATGAGTCTGTCTTGTATCGAAGCTGTACGAGTAACGTAGAGTACCGTCGTCAGCGAAGCTGAGAAGTGGGTTGGAGGGGATTGAAAGAAGGTCATTTATAAATATGAGAAATAGGGCCGGTGATAAAATTGACCCCTGGGGGACCCCCGCAGAGATCGGGTGGGATGCGGATTTGACGCCATCCAATACCACTTTGATTGAACGGCCAGAAAGGAAACTCTCAATCCACTTTTGTAGAAGTGAGTCAACTCCAATAGCTTTGAGTTTAGCTAACAGGGCTGTGTGCCAAACTCTATCGAAAGCCTTGGAGATATCCAGAGCAACCAGACTAGACTCACCGGATCCATGCAGGCTACGGCTGAGGTGTTCTGTAAGACAGACTAAAAGATCGCCAGTGGATCTTTTTTGTCGGAAGCCATACTGTCTGTCGTTTATGAGTAGATTGGATTCTAGATATCCCATAAGCTTTTTGTTGATTATCGTCTCCATGGTTTTGGAGAGAATAGAAGTAATTGCTATTGGGCGGTAATTGGAGGGATCTCTGGAATCACCTTTTTTCGGTATGGGCTGAACATGGGCAAGTTTCCAAGAGTCGGGATAAACTCCGGAGAAATATGACAGGGAAAATAATTTGCGCAGAGGTTTAGCCAAAGGTGAGGCGCATTGTTTTAAGACGATAGGGGGTATATTATCGGGTCCAGTGGATTTGTTGGCATCGAGCTCCTTGAGGCACCTGTACACCTCGCGAGTCCTGAAAAAAACCCTGTCCATTGAATGGGCGTTACGCTCGGAAACAGGGGGTAGCACATCAGTTTCGGGTAAAGAAGAATTCGAAGCGAACATAGATGCTAATAAATTGGCCTTGGATTTGCTGTCTGTTATTACCTTCTCATTGTGAATAAAGGAAGGGGTTGAAGTTGTAGTGAAATTCTTCTTGATGGAACTTACCAAGGACCAGAAGTTTTTGCTACCGGAGGTTGCATTTAGGAGTTTACTTCTCAATTTGTTGTCAAATAAGGTTTTGACTTTCTTAATGGCGGTTTTACAAGAATTTCTTTGTTGTACGTACTCTAAACGGAGCGATTCACTCGGGAAGCTCTTGTACGCTCGGAAGGCGGCTTCTTTAGTTTTGATTGCATTCATACACTCCCGATTAAACCATCTGTTGGGCCTAGGCTTCACAGATTTGGTAGAATGGGGAATGAACAAATGCATTCCTGCCTGTATGATCCTGGTGATACGGATAGCGGCAGAGTTGGCGTTTCTATTCCGGAAACACAGGTTCCAGTCTGTAGACTGGAAGAAATTAATAAGCCCCAGCCAATTGGCCTTCCCATAATGCCATACAGTTCTTCGAACTGGTTTGGGAGGGGTGGGAAATTCGAATGGGAAGTTAGCACTGATTAGGCAGTGGTCTGAATTGCCGAGAGGTGAATCAACTTCGACGGAGTAACGCGCTGGATGAGAAGTTAGAAAAAGATCAAGGAGATATCCTCCTTGACCAGCAACATCAGGGACTCTTGTGGGATGATCCACAATTTGATGCAAGTTATTGATGTCTGCAAAGAGCTCGACGTCCTTGCCAGAAATACTGGTGCCATTTGAGTAAGTCAGCCATTTAACGTTGTGAACATTGAAATCACCCGCAACGATGATTTCACACTCAGGATTGGACGACAAAAATCCCGAGATTTGTTCGGAAATAGTATCAAAAGATAAGGTGGAGGCTTCGTTACTTATGTTAGGGCTTCTGTATAGGAAGCAGAAGAATATGACGTGGCTTTGGAAAATGATTTTAATCCAAAGATAATTAAAATCTGAAGTTGTGCTTGAATGTATTTTACAATAAGCCACGTCGTCCCTAACATAAATGGCAATACCCCTATGGGGGGAGAGATTGTGCACTAAAGTGTACCCCGACACCTGGTAATAACCTAAATCATTATCGGGTGATATTTGGGTTTCACTAAGTGCGAAGATTGGGGGTTTGTAATTAGATAAGTGGCACTCAACAAAAGAGAAATTCGCTTGAAGTCCACGAATGTTACAAAAGTCAATACCAAAACTTGACTTGTAACGGGACTTCGGTTGCGCGGGCTCAATCGTCACATTCTTTGGGATATTTTCCGGAATTACACTTGCCGCATCCATCAGAGGCAATAAAGTTTGTCCGCGTCAAAGTGTTATGCCTTTTGAGACGGGACAAATTTCATCGACCGTTAGATTTTGGCCGCGGCACGTGCAGGTCCGAGAATTGAGTGAGGAAAGGGAGCAAGGGTACTTACTTGTGCGTCGGTCGCGAGTCTTGTCTAGTTAAGGGTGATGAAGCCTTGCCGTTAGACTGCGTCGATTGTTTTCCTTTTCGTGAACACTTTTTCACTTCACTTTTTTTTTTTGTTTTTTTTTTTTTGTTGTTCAGTTCGGACGCGCGTTTTAGTTTAGTTGCCCTCCAGCGGACTCTGTTTTGCGCGACAGCTTTCAGCTCCGACCAGGATCTCCCAGTTGTTGCGGCTTCTGCTAGTAGGGTTCTCCTCCACGTTGTTCTAGGTCGTCCTACTCGACGGGATCCTTGCGGATTCCAGTCAAGGGCCTGTTTGGCTAGATTTTCGTTTTCGCGTCGCAAGGTGTGGCCTACCCAATTCCATTTCCTTCGCCTGATTTGGTCGTCTATCCTTTCTTGGCCGGCACGGCGCCATAGTTCTTCGTTTGAGATTCTATCTTGCCAGCGAATTTTTAGGATACGACGAAGGCATCTGTTGATGAAGACTTGTAGGCGCCCTGTGATGAATTGGGTGACTTTCCATGTTTCGCAACCGTACAAAAGTACTGCCTTCACGTTGGAGTTGAACAGCCGCAATTTGGTGTCAGTTGAGATCTCCGTTGATCTCCATATGCGGAACAGGCATGCATATGCGCCTCGTGCTTTATTTATTCTGGAACTGACATCTTCTTCTGCACCGCCATTTTCGGTAATAATACTACCGAGGTAGCAGAATTTATTTACCAGTTCCACGTCACGGTTATTCAGCGCTGTTCGTTCAATGGTGTTTGCATTTATCCGCATTTCTTTAGTTTTAGTCGGATTTAGCCTTAAGCCTGCTGGACTACTTTCTGTTGCCAAATTGTTAATCATGTTTTTGAGGTCCTGGTGTCTGTGGGCCAGCAAACAGATATCATCTGCGTAGTCGAGATCCTTAAGGCGGTCTAACAAACCCCATTGTATGCCGCCTGTTCTACTATCTAGAGCGCCGACAAGGATGTCATTTATTACTATAAGAAATAGTAAAGGCGAGAGTAGGCATCCTTGTCGTACTCCTGAGCTCACCTCGAAGCTGTCGGATAATTTTCCATTATGGAGAACTCTGCATTTGGAATTGTTATATAGGGCTTTTATCAATTCTATTATTTTATCAGGCAGTCCACGTCGCCGTAGTGCCTGCCATATAAAGCTCCTATTGACCGAGTCGAACGCTTTCTCATAATCTACGAAAGCAAGGTAAAGGGGGGATCGGAATTCAGTAGACTGCTCCACTATAATTCGTAAGGTGTTGATATGATCAATACATGAGCGGCCCTTCCTGAATCCGGCCTGCTGCCTCCTAAGCGTTCGGTCTACTGCCTCACTTATCCTAGATAGTAATATGTGGGACAAAATTTTGCCCACAGTAGATAGTAAACAGATGCCTCTCCAGTTATCGCATATTGTTAGGTCCCCCTTTTTTGGTATTTTGACTATGATACCTTCCGTCCAATCCTCCGGAAAGGTACAGGTGTTCCATGCTATTTGTAGGATTGGCTGAAGCGCATCTGCTATGAGGCTTGAGTCGGCTTTCAACAATTCTGGCGGGATGCCATCTTTCCCAGCTGCTTATCAGTGGCCATCGCACGAATTGCGGTTACTATTTCCGTCTTGGATGGGGCCCGGGTGGTGATTCGAATTGGCTGTGCATTGTTGCTGGTTTCCTGAGGTTCCTGTGTAAATGAACCATTCAGGGCGGCGAAGAAGTAATCTCTCCATCTTTGGAGCTGCTCCTCGTCGCTGCACAGCAGCCTTCCATCCGCACTCTTAACGGCATGCTTTTTAGTAGAGTGCTTTCCCGAGAGCTGTTTAGTGATTTGGTACAGCACCTTACTGTTGCCTGTGTTTGCCGCGTTTTCCGCTTTTTCTGCGAGCTCATTTATCTGCTGCCTTTTATCACGCCGGACACTTCTCTTTACTTCCCGGTGTAATTGGGAGTATTCCCGTTCAAGTTGGTAACGTCTTTCGGGGTCGCTTGTAGAGTTTACGTTATTTTTTAGGGCTCTCCTGCGTTCTATTTTTTGCCAGGTTGTGTCCGAGATCCAGTGTTGCTGGTTTCTTTGGACATAATCGATGCTCGATTCCGCAGCCGTCAATATTGCGCCCTTTGTCCTACTCCACAGCTCTTCAATATTTGTGTCGTCAGAAACGTTTTGCTGGTTTAATATTTGCTGTAGGTTTCCAGCAAATTCCCGCTTTTTAACGCTCTCCCGCAGAAGATCTACGTTGAACCGTCTACGGTTTATAGCGTCGCGTTGTACGTTTCTGATTGCGGCGATTTTAAGGCGAATAGTTGCTACAACCAAATGGTGGTCGCTTCCAGTGTCTGCTCCCCTGAAACTCCTGACATCCTCAAGGATAGTTCTCCATCTGCGGCTTACGGCCACATGATCTATCTGATTTCTCGTCCTACCATCGGGCGATACCCAGGTCTCTTTGTGTATCTTCTTGTGACAAAAGTAAGTTCCACCTACCATGAGTTGGTGGGAGCTACAGAAGTCAACGAAAAGCTCACCATTGTTATTGGTAACTTGGCTTAGACCTTGATTTCCGATTGTTTGCTCAAGGCCGGTGTTGTCACGGCCGATCTGTGCGTTTAAGTCACCCATTAATACAATGATGTCTCCCCTTGGAATAGAGCGAAAAACCTCATTCAGCCGCAAATAGAACTCGTCTTTGATGTCATCTTCAGCGTCCTCAGTTGGAGCATAGCATTGGACTACCGTAGTACTTCTTAGTCTGGTACGCAGGCGTACGGTAATAATCCTCTCAGAAACTGGTGACCAGCTGATGAGGCTGGACCTGGCTTCTTTGGTGAGTATTACGCCAACGCCACTCCTACGGCTTTCAGTTTCATTTCTCCCAGAATATAAGAAGGACTCGCCATTTGGGCAGATATGTTCCCCCGCATCGGGCCATCTGGTCTCGCTAAGTCCCATGATCTTGATTTTATATCGATTCATCTCGTTGAGGACTTCATCCAGCCGTCCCTCAGCCAGCAGTGTTCTCACATTCCATGATCCGATTCGTGTCCTTGTTCGAAAAGCAAAGGTCGTCGTCGT
Organism: Thereva unica; assembly: GCA_949987705.1. Taxonomy (NCBI): domain Eukaryota; kingdom Metazoa; phylum Arthropoda; class Insecta; order Diptera; family Therevidae; genus Thereva; species Thereva unica. Next base: position 77,246,402 of record OX465281.1, on the reverse strand, counting down.
GTTGTCCATCCGGTTCCGAGGCATTGTTTGCCGATTCGTAGCAATGGTGTTTTTTATGGGAGCGGGTTGCTAACCCTCAGCCCAACCGACTTAAAACTCTGTTTTGTGGCGCAGAGAGTTCGCCATTCGCCCGTCTCCCGTTAGCTCCTTCCGAAGAAGTACCCCAGGGGACACCGCGGGGAGGTGGGATTAGGACTTGCTAACAGGTCTGCTAGGTGTTTGTCTGCAGTGACTTTTCTCGGGTTTTGGCAGAGGTGGCAAATCGGGTACCACCACTTTCCGAGGTCTTTGTTAGCCGTTTGCCCCCTATATATATATATATATATATATATATGTATATATATATGTACATATATACATTTATAGATATATACATATATCAAAAATAAACAAAAACCTAGTGTAATTAAACTTAATATAATATATAATAAATATACTTTAAATTTTATTGATAACTTTTAATGGGTTATGATAGTGACCTATAAAATAAACAATTTAGGATACTCCAAGGGGAGGGCTATGAGTAGGTTAGTGCAGATGGAACGATAGTTCCATCGAGATGACAAGTTTAAAGACCAATATCAAGCATTTATTAAGGAATATCATAACTTTGGTCATATGAGACCAGCATTAAGCACACAAAATGCATGCTATCTACCCCATCACGCTGTTTTAAAAGCAGACAGCACAACAACAAAATTAAGAGTGGTCTTTGATGCGTCGTGTCCTACAAGTTCAGCAGTACGAATCAATGACGCCTTACTAAAGGGGCCACAATTACAACAAGACTTAATGTCGATACTTATCAGGTGGAGAAAACATAAGTTTGTCATATCATCTGACATAGAAAAGATGTATAGACAATTTAAAATTGTAGACGCTCACCAGGATTACCAAAGAATCTTGTGGCGGGAAACTCCTCAAGCCCCTTTGCAACAATTTAATCTTATCACGGTAACATATCGTCGGCTAAAACAGTGATACCACGTATCTTACATTTTTGGCGATATTGAGTTATGTATATGAAAATTCTCGTCGTGAAGAGCTCTATCTACCAATGTCATATTATCCGGTAGTCCGAATAAAACATATTAAAATAACTGAAAATTGTTTATTTCAATTATAAAATTAATTTTTTAAATGTTTTTTTTCTCTCCTGGAAAATTGAATTTTTTCAGATACGGGGTATCACTGTTTAGCCGACGATATGGCAAAAAACCTGCACCATTCTTAGCGATACGCACCTTGTATCAATTGGCCAACGATGCAGGACAAAACTTCGTCAGAGCGACAACAGCGCTTAAGATTTCTATGTTGACGACTTGTTAACAGGTACAGACACCATCGCATCGGTCAAGGAATTGAGAATACAATTGGATGAGTTGTTAAATAGGGGAGGGTTTAAGTTAAGAAAATGGGCTAGCAACAGTATGAACATTTTGGAAGGCGTTCCTGAGTCAGACAAAGAACAAAATCTTTTAAGTTTATCAGGTGACACTAAGGTAAAAACCTTAGGAATATATTGGTGTCCACACAGAGATACCTTCACATTTAAAGTAAATACAAGTCAACAGACTATAACTCCAACCAAAAGAGTAGTGTTATCAGAATGGTCACAATTGTTTAATCCCCTAGGTTGGTTAGCTCCCTGCATCATTAAGGCCAAATTAATGTTTCAATCATTATGGAAAGCTAACTTATCATGGGATGAACAATTACCAGATCCAATACAGGGAGAATGGAGAACATTAAGAAACCAATTCCCTGATCTGGAAAAACTTGATATTCCTAGGTGGGTTCGTTCACTTATTACGAACAAACTCGATTTTAGAACTCCAAGGATTCTGCGATGCCTCCGCAAAGGCATATGCAGCGGTTGTCTATACGAGAACAATAGACCATCAAGGGTCAATACATGTCTAATTGCTTACCGCAAAAACAAAGGTAGCCCCTCTAAGCAAGGAAGTGAGTCTACCACGTTTAGAACTTTGCGCAGCGGTTCTGTTGGCAAAACTATTGTCTCACACAGTGAAGGCCGTTAATATTGAAGGATTGAAGGTACACGCGTGGTCTGATTCCAAGGTAACACTGGCGTGGATACAAAATAACAATAAAAAATACAGTACTTTCGTGACCAATAGGACACGGGAAATTAACAATTTAATGGACGAAATGTCGACGCTACTGTGCCAAATCGAAGCCTGTTTAAATTCACGCCCATTATACCCACTACCGAGCGACCCTAGTTCGATCCTTACTCTAACACCTGGACATTTCTTGGTTGAGCAAGAATTAGTAGGACTACCAGGACCAACCATAGACAACAACAGTACCACATTGAGCCGCTGGAAACAAGTGCAGAAGATGACGCAAGACTTCTGGAAGGTGTGGCAAAGTGAATATCTATCACGACTCCAACAAAGAACAAAATGGAAATCAGGAGCAAGGCTGATCGAAGTTGGGCAAATTGTTCTCGTAAAAGATGAAAACTGCGCTCCATCCATAGGTGCCAACCACCCGAGTGGATCAAATAGTCTAGCAATTTCTGATAATATTGTCCGTTTGGCAGTAGCGTAGCGTGGGGGTGCAGAGGGGGCCATGGCCCCGGGCGACGCCCTAACCATTGCCACATCCAGCACGATGTCCTGGCTGATGGTGTCTACAGGCCAAACATAAATGGGAAGGGAAGTGAAGTGAGGTGAAGTTAGGTACCATCCCAGGGCGGTGCTTTCATAGGTGAAAATGGTGCACTTGCACCGGGCGCAATTTCAGAAATAAAGATTTAAAAAAAAAATTGAAAAAGTTGAAAAAGTGGTCCCATTGTCATATATTACACGAAATGCACCTTCTGTGCGTTTTACCATTGTCTTCTGTAAGGTGTGGCCAATGCAATTTCATTTAGTTCGCCTGATTTTGTCGTCTATCCTTTCTTGGCTGGCACGGTGCCATAGGTCATGATTTGTAATTCAAATTAGTCGTACTATTATAGATCACTACTTCGGCGAGAAACATCTAGATCGCCTATGTTCTGAAGTTTTTGAAAGCGGCTTCTATGTCCAGTAAGGCTGTTATGTGGACTGTTTTGTTATGCAAGACTCTACCGTAGAAACATATATTGCAGTGCAGTTACCACCTATTATCCTTCGAAATATAAAGGATTGGAGAACGACATAGAGACCTCCGTTATGGAGATTCGAGTTTATAGTATTATTAGTGCTGGAAATAGTTAAGGAAGTGCAGCTTACAATGAAAATCATCGGAGAGCATTAATCAGCATTAGCGGGAGAGTTTTGTGAACTTAAAGCGTAAGTAAACTCAGCACAAAAGCAAGATCCCGAAGCAAATCCTGATTGAACAAAGGCAGGGGCGCGCTTTCATAGGTGCAACTGGTGTATTTGCACTGGGCGCAATTTCAAAAAAAGTGAAAGAAAAATTCCGTGCCTTCATTTTCAATGAGTTTTTGTGTCTTCTTTCATTTTCCATTACTGCCATCAAAACATGAATAAAAATGAAGGGGGCACAATATGTATATGGCATGCTGCACCGGGCGCAAAAAAGCCAAACGCCGGCCCTGTATGAGAGTGACCAATATGGCAGTAAGTGGATGTTACATCTACTTCAGTGGAAGTTACGTCTACTTTACTTCTGCGTTACTTTTCATTTAGGTTTGGCCTTATTTCTGGACTATAAAGTTGAGGCATCAAAATTATCCAACCAAACTCTCCTATTTGATGGATTATCAAAAAAGCGTACGCCTGTGATGGAAGACAAGAATAACTCATGCATGGACCTTCTTTTTGTATCCATGTTTGTGTAAATGGTTCAAAACACTTGTGAGCGCGCATATGAATCACGATAGGTGTCCATTGGCAGCTGACAGCGGACTGCCAAATTGTGAATAAATCAGAGTCGGTTAGATTGTAGTGAAAAATTGATTCAGTTGTTTATTTTCAGCTGAATTATAGTTTTGTTGTAAGTTCGTTTGTTCGTTCGTTTTTATACAAACAGAGTGACGTTGCTCTCTTGTATGAGACTCTCAATGTGCATGGAAACAGCGATTTTAAGATTCCCTTCTTTTATGACGCGTACTGTAAATGCTGAAGCTTGAGAAAGGCTCCAACAGCTGCCGCATTTTTCGTTAAAATCCCCTGTAATAGTATTGGGTTACGATGATGGGGAAATGAAACGTCCAGATATTGGACAGAGAGAATTTAAGCTTATGCTCCTGCGTCTACGAGGCTTTCTATCTAAAGACAGACTAAAATAAATTACAGAGAGAAATTACTGATTCCAGCTCTCTGGGTTTGTTAAAGTTTATAATTTAGGTTAACCTTGAAGCACGGATATAGCCTGCGCCAAAACAACTGGAAATCTCAAAATCGATTTTTTGATGAGCAGTGAAAGTCTCACATCCTCACCACGAAAGTAGATTCGAAAAAAAAGCGCACCTCATCATTACGTTCGTTTAAAACCCCAAATCACCCGCTCATTTATATTTTCAATCACAATTCAATCCGTCTCATTACGACTCTTGTCCTGGTCAGATGCTATGGTGGAGTGTTGTTCCCGGTAAACGAGTTTCAAAAGGGAAATTAAAATGCATGTCCGCTTGAGCCTCGCCTGCGCGTAAAATTCCCATTTATTTTGGCGCACACTATACCGAACATTCATTAGTTACATATAATTCATTGCGTTTACATGATGCCTTGAATTCTTGGATTGAAAATTACTTGAAATTCAAGTTGGGTTTTCGATTCATTGATTAAAAATTATTGAAAATCTACACATTGAATTTTCAACATCGCAGACTTTTACCAATTCAATTCGAAAGTAGGAGGCAGCAAATTTATGGTTCGCCCCGGGCGGCAGAAATCCACGCTACGCCACTGCCGTTTAGTAGGTACTTCTGGTGTTGCATTCAATTTTACCCTAAAGTGGAATTTGTCTGCTGCTGGTGTCCAGCATATACCCAAGGATTTTACGGCCTCGTCATCTTTTATTTCAATGGAGCCTTGATCCCTAAGTTCTGTTGGTAGATTATCAATTAGTTCACTGTGGTTGCTTCTCCATTTTCTTAGGTTGAACCCTCCTTCTTTTAACGTTTGGATCAGCTCACTTTGTAACCACTTTGCTTCCTGAATTGAAGACGTTCCAGACATCATGTCGTCCACGTAAAAATCATTGAGAATTATTTTTGCTGCTTCTGGATGATTTTCTTCTTCATCGCGTGCTAATTTTTGCAATGTTTTTATAGCTAGGTAAGGTGCTGATTTTGTTCCGTATGTCACGGTTGTGAGTTTAAATTCTTGAATGCTATCTCTTGTTGAAAATCGCCATACAATTCGTTGGTAGTCTTGATGTTCCTGTGAGACCCTTATTTGCCTGTACATCTTCTCAATGTCGGCACTAAATACATATTGATGCTTTCTCCATCTTAGTAGAATGTCCTGTAGGTCGTGTTGTAGTCTGGGGCCACAGTGCATTAAATCGTTTAGGCTTAGCTTGGTGCTTGTTTTGGTAGAGGCGTCGAAAACTACTCTTAGTTTGGTAGTCGTGCTTTCTTCTTTGATGACTGCTTGATGAGGCATGTAGTATATGTTACGTGTATTGCACTGAAGTTCTTTGGGATCAATGAGTACCATATGTCCCAGTTGTAAGTATTCTTCCATAAATTTGTTGTATTCATTCCGCAGAGTTTTGCTTTTTGAGAACCGCTTTTCCATTTGATATAGTCGTGCTATTGCAACTGGTTTTGATTCTCCTAACCCCTCTGTCTGCTTGAACGGAATTTGTACTGTATACGTGCCATTGGGATTTCGTTTAACTGTTCGATCAAATTGTTCTTCACACGTTCTGTTTTCCTCTGACATAGGTGGTCTCATTACTGTTTCTTCAATTTCCCAAAACTTTCGAAGCTGTGAGTCGATATCTACCCGTGAAATCATGGATGTGATTTTCCTGGTTACTTCTATCTGTTCGATTGGTCCAGACAATATCCAGCCAAATTCAGTTTTTTGAGCTAACGTTCCACATTTCCTTTTTCTAATTCTGTTCATTAGGATGTCTCCAAATACGTCTGCGCCCAATATCATGTCAACTGGTCCCGGGGTATCGTATTGTGATGATTATGCGCCATCTGTTTATCGAGAGGATGAATCAACGATTTTCGGTTGTTGTCTGAATTAAGAATTTATGTACTAAACTAACGAGCGGTAAGCGAAGACAACTTCAAGCTGGTCGAAACTTAAGGAAATAAAAGAACCTACCACAAGGAACCAGAAAACGAAGGTTCCAGAAAGTAGACAAAGGTGGAGCTGCCTATATAAGAGCGCCTGGCAGCCGCTATCGAGTCAGTTTTGATTATAAAGGCGATACAAGTGTTCCAAAGTGAAAAGTGGTGATTTATAGTGAAATAAAAAGCGATAATTAGAATTGAATAGTGCGAAATATTAAATTTGCTAGTGATTATAGTGAACTGTAAGAATTGTGTTAGTAATTAAATTGTGTTTCGGTTTGTGATAAGGAAATTATGTTGGATGTGGTTCTTGCTGACATTGGATTTTCACATTCGTTCCTGGTAGCGGATATAACAGACGAGTGTATTCTCGGTCTGGACTTTATGAAAACACATAAAATTCTACTGGACATTGGAGAGGAAATACTGAGATGTGACAACAAGGAGATTCCAATGGCCACAGGATCCACTTGTTATTCGCAACTTAAAGTCGTCGCTCGTGAAGATACCGTGCTTCCTCCGTATGCTGAGAAATTGGTACGAGCGATAGTCGATGGTGATCCCGGGAGCTACCGATTTTACCTTATAGAACCAGAAAGAACGGAACAAAGCAAAAATATAGTAATTGGAAAATGTCTGGTGAGCATCGATGACAAAAGGGAGGCGTTCATGAGAGTGCTAAATACCAACGAGCGCGAAATACGATTGAAGAAGGATACGGTTTTGGGGAAAGGAGAACCGGCAGAACAGATTACATTAGTGGAGTGCGCTCACACGGAACCGGTGGCAAAACCAAAGCCAAAGGCCACGAAATTGGTAAACACAGTGCTCTCAAGTAGTTGTCTTGAACAAAACCAGTATCTCCAGGCAAGAACATTAGTGGAGGATTTTAGTGATATCTTCGCCATGAGAGATGATGACTTTGGGAAAACGGACATCGTTCAACACAGGATCGACACCAAAGATGCTCAGCCAATTAAACAACCGCCGAGAAGACTACCACTAGCCAAGCGGGAAGAGGCAGCCGGTATGATTGAAGATATGAGAAGACAAGGCCTTATAGAGGAGTCGAAAAGCCCTTGGATGTCTCCCGTGGTTCTAGTCAGAAAGAAAGATGGCAGTACAAGATTTTGCGTGGATTATCGGCGGTTGAACGACATCACTAAAAAGGACAGCTACCCATTACCTCGTATCGATGACACTCTGGATACTCTCTCTGGAGCTCAATGGTTTTCTACCCTGGACCTTAAGAGCGGCTATTGGCAAGTCGAAATTCACCCCGAGGACCGCGAAAAGACAGCCTTCTCTGTAGGAAACGGCTTGTGGCAGTTTACAGTTATGCCGTTTGGACTGTGTAATGCTCCAGCTACATTCGAACGACTGATGGAATGCGTTTTGCGAGGACTGACATGGAAGACTTGTCTGGTTTATTTGGACGATATCATCGTCGTTGGAAAAAGTTTCGAGGAACATCTGGGCAATTTACGAGAGGTTTTCCAAAAGTTGAGAACTGCCCAACTGAAACTCAACCCTAAAAAGTGCGTGCTGTTCAGTGACCAAGTCAACTATCTCGGACATGTGGTTTCATCCAATGGAGTTCAAACAGATCCGGAGAAAATAGCAGCAGTTAAGAATTGGCCCACACCGAAGGATAAACATGAACTTCGAAGCTTCTTGGGACTTGCCACCTATTATAGACGTTTTGTCAGGAACTTTGCCGACATAGCTAAGGAATTACATAAACTGACAGAAAAAGGAAGACCATTTATCTGGACAGAAAAATGCGAGGAAAGTTTCAAGACACTAAAGCAAGGACTTTGCCAAGCACCAATACTTACATATCCGAAGCCAGGGGAAAAATTCATATTGGACACAGATGCGAGTAATGTCGGAATTGGTGCAGTGCTATCACAAAACTTCGAAGGGCAGGAAAAGGTCATAGCTTACTACAGTAGGGCGCTGTCAAAATCGGAGCGGAATTACTGCGTCACAAGGAGAGAACTGTTGGCAATCGTGCACTCAACTAAGCACTTCCACAAGTATCTCTATGGGCAAAACTTCATCCTTCGAACGGATCATGCAGCATTAAAATGGCTGATGCAATTTAAAAATCCTGAAGGACAAGTGGCAAGATGGATCGAGAGACTTCAGTCCTACGACTTTAATATAAGCCACAGAAAAGGAGGAAACCATGGAAATGCAGATGCACTCTCCCGGCGACCATGCGTAAAAGATTGCAAACATTGTGGGCGTATTGAGGAAAAGTGTCAAAGGACGACCGTTGAGCCAACGACAGGATGGGACGACCAGGGACTCCGAGACGCCCAACGCGACGACCCAGATATTTCTTCGATTCTGGCATGGAAGGAATACGAGGAGAAGCCTGAATGGAAGGATATTGCAGAGAGAAGCGAAACCCTGAAGAGCTATTGGGCCCAATGGGATTCATTGCACATCGAGCGAGGAGTGTTAAAGCGCAAATGGGAAACCGCTGACGGTACCTCTCACCGAATGCAGGTGTTAGTCCCTCGCAGTAGAATAAGAGATATTCTCGAGGAGTGTCATAATGGCGCATCAGGAGGACATCTGGGAGTCAATAAAACTTTGGCAAAAATAAGAGATAGATTCTATTGGCTTCACATGCGGGACGATGTTACAGACTGGTGCCGTAAATGCACAATTTGTGCCAGCAGCAAAGGCCCTCGAGTAAAAACAAAAGGAGAAATGCAGCAATACAACGTGGGAGCCCCATTTGAAAGAATTGCAATCGATGTGGCGGGACCTTTTCCAGCATCAGACCGAGGGAATCGTTACATTTTGGTGGTTATGGACTACTTCAGTAAGTGGCCCGAAGCATATGCCATTCCAAATCAGGAAGCGATCACTGTTGCAGAGGAATTAGTGAACAATTGGATCTGCAGATTTGGTGTTCCTCATGAGCTTCATTCTGACCAAGGGAGAAATTTCGAATCTCAAGTTTTTCAAGAAGTATGTAAGATACTCGGAATGAAGAAGACCAGGACGACGCCCCTTCATCCCCAATCCGATGGAATGGTAGAACGATTCAACAGGACAATGCTAGAGCACTTAAGGAAAGTCGTTAGCGAGCACCAGCGCGACTGGGACAGTTATATCCCTATTTTTCTAATGGCATATCGGACAGCAGTTCATAATTCCACAGGACAAACCCCTTCTAGTGTGATTTTTGGAAGACAAATCCGGCTGCCAAGCGACTTGAAATTTGGGACACCTGTGGAAAGCAACGAATCTACTGGCGGTTATACAGGTGAACTTCGTAATAGACTTGCGGATATCCACCAGCTCGCAAGGAGGAATCTCAAGATAGCCAGTGACAGGATGAAAACAAGGTACGACCTCCGAGCAAACTGTAGCGGATTCCAGGAAGGTGACCTCGTTTGGCTGTTCAACCCTCGAAGACAGAAAGGCAAGTCTCCGAAACTTCAGCGTCAGTGGGAGGGGCCCTATAAAATCCTAACACGGATCAACGATGTGGTCTACAGGATTCAACAAGGACCCAAAGCAAAGAAGAAGATTGTGCACATAGACAGGCTGTGCCCATATCATCAGCCGGATCCAGGATGGACAACTGTTCGGGACGAACAGTCCTAAGAAGGGGGCAATGTGATGATTATGCGCCGTCTGTTTGTCGAGAGGATGAATCAACGATTTTCGGTTGTTGTCTGAATTAAGAATTTATGTACTAAACTAACGAGCGATAAGCGAAGACAACTTCAAGCTGGTCGAAACTTAAGGAAATAAAAGAACCTACCACAAGGAACCAGAAAACGAAGGTTCCAGAAAGTAGACAAAGGTGGAACTGCCTATATAAGAGCGCCTGGCAGCCGCTATCGAGTCAGTTTTGATTATAAAGGCGATACAAGTGTTCCAAAGTGAAAAGTGGTGATTTATAGTGAAATAAAAAGCGATAATTAGAATTGAATAGTGCGAAATATTAAATTTGCTAGTGATTATAGTGAACTGTAAGAATTGTGTTAGTAATTAAATTGTGTTTCGGTTTGTGATAAATAAATTATTGTGTGGATAATTAAAAAGTGTATTCCTTAATTAATCCTACGAATCCGTTAAGCCGTAAAAACGTAACAGTATGTAGGGTCTGCAAGAATGAGATTACTCCAATTGGTAAGATCTTCGCTAACGATATATTTTTGTGGTTGGTCGCTCGTCAGCGATGGAAGTATTAGAGCTTCACACTGCAGTTTAAAGTTGGATGGAAATCTCGGAATGAGTTCTACTAGAATTTTGCTGTGAGATGTCCCAGCGTTGCTCTCGTGTATTCCTGAAATCTCTGAATATATTTTCATTCTGGGAACTCCTAGTGCTTGCGCCGAATTTTCGGTTATGAAGGTGACTTGGGATCCGGGATCTACCAATGCTCTCAGATACTCATAGGTGTTTCTTACGGTCTTGGCTCGTACTAGTGCTGTTGCCAGTATTACATTGCAAGATTTCCTTGCAACGTGTGACTCAATTGTGCGTTGAGATGTAGCAATGTGTGATGACATTACTCTCGGTACATCTTCTTGTTTTGCTGTTGGATTTTTTGCCTCTTGGTGAATTAGTGTATGGTGTTGCTGCTTACAGACGTTGCATCGGCTTTGACTGTGGCAGGGGTCGTTCGTGCCATGGTTCAAACAGTTGGGACATGTTTTACTCTGCCGGACGAAGTTGAGCTTCTCTGCTAATTTTAGTACTCTGATTTTGACATACGTATATACTGTGCTGTCCATTACAGTATCGGCACTTTGTGGTACTAGTGTAATAATTCTTTATTTGGTAGTTACTTCGTGATTGTCCATGGTTTATGGTGCGGCTGCTTTCAGTTTTCTTCCTAGGCTCTGCAATTACTTCTAGTGCTTGGAATCTAGTTTCCAAGAACTTCAGTATGTCTTCTAATTGCGGTATCTCTCGTGGATCGCTCAATGATTGCTCGTAGGCTTTATAGGTCTCTGGATCCATCTTTCTTCGTATAATATGTGCAATAAAGGGTTGCCAGGGTGGGGTTTCTAGTTGTAGGCTGTTGATTCCATGTAGGCATTCTTTTATTTGGTCATGCAATTGTTTTATTGCTTTGGCAGAATCGATGATTAACGTAGGTTGATCCAGAATTGCATCGGAAAATATGGAGAATATTTTCCGTTTATTATTAAATCTGCTTGTTACTAGGCTCCATGCTGCTTCATAACTGGATTCGCTGCTTGCCAGGTGTTGGATAAGGTTGTGCGCCTCACCACTTAGTGACGTTTGCAAGTAATGCATTTTCTTAGCATTACCTAAACGTTTGTTGTTGTGGATTAGTCTACAGAATATATTTTCAAAATATTTCCAGGCCTTATAGTCACCGTCAAAGTTAGGAATTTTTATTTGTGGTAGTTTCGTCTTTGCCTCATCCTCTTTCTGACTTTTTTCTTCTATCACATCTTGTAGTTCTATCATGGTTTCTTGGTAAGCTTCTTCAAGAGTTTCATATTGCTCCTCCTTGAAGTACTTATGCGACAGCTCTTCCTCTTCGGTAAACGTCATGATTTCTTCGTGCAATTCTTGTATAGCGTCCCATTGCGTTGTTAACTGCTTGATTTTAAATTCGCAGTACGTCTTGGTTTTCGCTTGGCCTCTCTCTGCTACCTCCGCAAGTAGTCTCCTAATGTTGCTCATTTTGACCCTCTGCTTCTTGAGACGCAATGACTTCTCCTCCATGTCGTCGTTTAATTTTAAGTTGAAGTTTGCTCCTGAGGTGTTTGCTGCGGTCTCGACCAGCTGCTTGCTCAGTTTTTGTTGATACTCCCTCAGTAGTTCCTTGGCTTCATCGTATTTAGCTTTCACTTGATTGTAGAAATTCTGCATAAAATACGGCTCCGAAGGTCTGTTCATTCCTTCCAGATAGGCGTGGTTTTCTTGGAATTTTCCCCAGGAACTGTCAAATTCCGCTAGTCTCTTCTCTATATAGTTCTTGTCTTTCCTCCCACTGCTGTCTTTCTTCATATTTGAGAGGGCCCGGCACATGGCTTCCCCAAGCTTCTTTTGTTCTTCTGTTATTTCCGAAAATGACTCCATCGTGGTACTGCAGACTCGTTGATTCGGTTCTTGATGTTATTGTTTTTTTACTGTTTAACTCGGTGCGAGTTGTGCGTAGGTGTGATTCTTTTCAAAGGCTCGAAGGACCAATGTATAGCTCACTGGTATGAGCTGGACTGTTATATGTATGTACGGGGTGATTAGGACTGCACAGCCTAATCAATTTAGTAGCAGTTTTTATGTTGGTTAAAGAAAACACTTTGAGTTGCTGTTCGTTCTCAACTGATTTTTAATTTTCCAGAGCTAAATTTATATTTTAACATTTGTGCATCATAATCATTTTTTTTATATTATTAATTAGAGCAACATTAATCAATAAGTTATTGACTTGTTGCGTGGTTGCGGTGATCGTAATTATATTTTATTATTGAGTCAGCAACATGAATGACTCGGACGCGTGTGGCATACTTATAGTTTTGTTTGCTGTGCAAACAACCAATGACGAAATGGCATTATGTCAAATCAAAACAGAATCCTGTGGATTGCGCCTTTCGTGGTTTAGATCCATCAAAATTAATAAATTTTACGCTATGGTGGAATGGACCAGAGTGGCTCAGACAAAAGGACTTTGAATATATCACCAACAGTGAACCGACCGATCGAGAATTAAAAAGTTACATCCAAGTAACATTTACTTTGAAAAACAATGGCACTTTCGAACAGTTGTTATCAAAAACAAGCGAGTTTCAAAGGTTATTGAGAATAATCGCGTATTGTTTACGCTTCCGTAAGCTCATGGAGCGAAAGGTACTTTTAAGGACGAACTACATAAACATACAAGAGCTAAGAGAGGCTAGAAACCTCATAATCAAACTAGTTCAAGAACAGGAGTTCTGCGAAATAACTGACATCAAGTTGACTGGAAGAGTATCTCAGAAAAGGAAGCTCCTCTCATTAAATCCATTTTATGACAAAAAAGGCATCCTTAGGGTAGGAGGAAGGTTAAGGAATTCATCGCTCGATGATGATGCGAAATTCCCCATCATTATATCGCCCCAGAGCCCACTCTCTGCGTTAATTATCTCAGAGGCACATTTACACTCCCTACACGGTGGACCAACACTAACTTTATCACACATTCGTCAACGATATTGGATACTCAATGGAACTAATGCTGTAAAGAAACAGTTACACAAATGCATAACATGGCGTAAACTAGTAGTAGTAGTAGAAGACTTGCCCAAACCACGGGTCGCAGTTACCAAACCGTTTACACATTGCGGAATCGCGGGCCCTATCACATTAAAATTAATGAAAGGTAGAGGCAAAACGACATTTAAGGGATATATCGCCGTATTTATCTGCTTGGCAACCAAAGCAATTCATATAGAACTAGTAAGTGATCTCACCGCCGAGGCATTCGTCGCAGGCTACAAACGGTTTGTCGCCAGAAGAGGTAGAGCCTTACACACTTAAAGCGACAACGGCACAAACTTCGTGCTGGCAAACAAAATATTGAAATTCCATAGCAAGGAAGAAAAAACTGAGTTCTTCGAAGTAATTCAAAGAGAACTTTTGAAGCAAGAAACTGAATGGTATTTCATACCGCCAGCCGCACCACACTTTAAGGGATTGTGGGAGGCTGGAGTACGCTCAATCAAATACCATTTAAAACGAGTGATTGGGAATTCAATCCTCAATTTTGAAGAAATGTATACCCTCCTTACACAAATCGAGGCTTGTTTGAATTCAAGGCCCTTATGTCCTCTTTCAGCAGATTCCGAAGATCTTGATGTTTTAACACCCGGGCATTTTTTAGTGGGGATGCCATTGCTATCTGTTCCAATGCAGACCTTGTCTGAGGCGCCTATGAATCGTTTGAAACGATGGCATGTGATTGAAAAAAAGCATCAAACCTTCTGGAACAAGTGGAGGCACGAATACTTATCAAGGTTGCAGCAACGTCCCAAATGGATGACAATTCAGGAGAATATCAAGATAGGAGACGGGCGCATCCAGCGCACTCAGCGGCTGAGTAGCGACTAAGTGCTGAGCTCGTTGGATGGCTAGCTGAACTAAGCAGCTTAGCTCAGCGGCTGGCAAATTTCTCAGCGTAAAAATTTTATGCTAAGTAGCTCAGCGATAGTGAATTGATGTTATTTAAAATAGAAAAAAAAAATTAGCTGTCAAAATAAATTTTAACTTAGCTACCCATCCAGCCGACACATATCGCTGAGATACTTTTTACGCTGTGCTGTTCAGCTAAGCGGCTTTTCCGCTGAGTGCGCTGGATGCGCCCATTGTCCTACTAACCGATGAACAAACTCCTCCAACACATTGGCCGCTAGCAAGGGTGGTAGAAACTCATCCTGGACCAGACGGCCAAGTCCGAGTCGCAACAGTAGCTACCGGGGAAAGCAAATTTAAAAGACCAATCACTAAATTGGCGCGTCTACCAGTTTCGCAGGACGAAGATGATTCAGCAGCATCCACAGAATTACCTACAAAAGAGTCGCAAATTATCAACAGAAATGATCAGCAAGTGACGGAAACGAAGAAGTCACGGGGTCGGTACTCTGCCCCACATTTGTTACAGTCTCTACTAGTATTATTACTAGTAATAAGTCCATCATACGCCTTAAATAAATCCTTAGTAACTCATCCCTTGACAGCACGAGCAGGGTTATATTTCGAAGATCTAGGATACGTTAACTTAGTAAATAATGCATGGAAAATAATCGTTTATTATGACATGGAGAGCTATTGGAAAGAATACGCGGGAATAAAAGGAAGCATCCAGCAAATAGAAGGTCTTTGTAGCTCACACTTGACTGAGGTAAACTTCTGTCCAATACTACTTCAGCAATTGCAACATTCCTTACAAGAGATAGAACATAAAAACGAACTTATTACAGGCAAGGGTTAAACAATAAATTAAGGAATCGACGATCACCCCTTAATATTGTCGGAAATGTTGCCCATGGATTATTTGGGATTCTTGATGACGTATTTGCGCGAAAATACGAAGAGCAAATCAATCTAGTCAAGGTTCAACTTATTCGTAATCAAACGTCTATTGCGGACTCAACAAGCAACATTATCAAGAAAAATAATAAGGCAATCTCGGACCAATTTCTGGCATTAAAGCATCAGTTGGCAGCGATTCAGCGTACTATCAACAACACAAATCAAGAAGTGGCCAAACATGACAGGTATGAAGCGTTTACAACGGCGATGTTTCATACAACCTTGATGTTGCTAGCCTACCAAAACACTCAAGAGGCTCTGTTTCAACTTATAACAGATACTCAACATAAGAAAGTCAGCCCACTCTTACTCACCCCCGAACAACTAAGATCCCAATTAGCACTTATTCGAGAAAACATACCAGAAACAGTAACGATTCCTGGCAGCACAGACCAGAAGGGTATCTTACAGACCTACAATTTAATGAAAATAAGATCTAAGGCGATGGAGCGCTATATATTATTTGACATATCTCTACCTCTTCCTAACATTGAACGTCTCCAGCTATTCAAATTGATTCCTACCTACTCCAATCCTAGACGACGGTAAATACATATACGTACACTCAGTAGCAGAGTATCTAGTGACTAGTTTGCACAGGGATTACTATGTCCCATTGAGTAAATCACAGGTTGAATCCTGTGTTCCAACAGAGAATAACCGAAGACTTTGCCAACAATCCTTTCCCTTATACAATCACAAATCTGTAGTTGGCCGATGTGAAATGAGTATTCTAACACGGCAACAGACTTTATCCGAATATTGCAAAATTGACACGATGGACCCAGTAAATCTGTGGATTTCGATGCAATCCCCAAATCGGTGGATCTACTGCCTCAAGGATGATTACAATTTCGATGTGATCTGTGGCAGTGTAGTACATCCATACACACTCAATGGCTCGGGAATACTAGAATTGCAGCCGGGCTGCACACTCAAACAAGAATTCATGGTGATCACCTCATACCATATATTCGGAGGTAGCATAAGGTCTTCCTACACACCTACAGCACCAATTAACATGCCCGTGAGTAACAGCGGCCCAAGCTTGAAAACATCCTCAGCGAATATTCCTCTTATATTTAGCGGCATGTCAGAATTGGGGCAAGCAATCAAGTATCAGAAACAAAGGGAAGCACAAGGTCAGCTGCGTCAAATAAATGAGCATGACATTCATCACTATTCCATTTCTTATATTTTTATAGACATGCTTGACCATAGGGCTTATTTACCTCTATAGGAAACGGCAGCGAGTAGGCACTTCTGAATTCCAACTTCCTACAATTTCCAAAACAATGCATCCACAACCTACCCCAAGACGTTAACCTTTCTTCAAACAACCTCTCGCGGGGAGCATGTTCAAGAACAATAATATTAAATTTATATTTTTACTGCAAATATTGATGCATAATTATAATTTGATACCTGTATGCGGCGGATATCCGCCAGGCGGAAATTATAGATTAATGGAAACTTGCGGGTGCAAATGGACACCGTGCACGCGCAAATCAGTTGTGCTTATCAAGCAAATTATGTGTAAGAATATTTTTACCTAGATGTAAGTTAAAATTAAATTACTTGTCAACAGTTTGAGTTGTTCGGTTAATTAAACTTTGTTATTAGTAAAAACTTGTTTTGTTTCATTCATTTAATAAAAATTTCTATGTTCCGGGAACAGCATGTCTTATTCATATGTGGGCAATGTTTATTTGTGTGTAATTTTCTTTTACCCACATGCCCGAAAAAAGGAATATCTGGATGGCTATGTATAAAATAAGTATAGGGAAGAAAGGAGAGATTTCATTGACACGGATCATTATTATGATTCTTACAATAAACCCTCCCGAATGTTGGCTACGTCCTTGGCATACGTACTTCAAGACGGGGTACGTCACAACTGCAGTATTTGTGCTGCTCCAACGACAAAGCCGAAACAGCAGGAAATTGAGCAGGGCGCTTTTCAAGCAATTTGTAGTTAACGACCTTAGCTTTTTACAAAACTTACATTTTAGCAATTTAAGGAGTGGTGGCAACAAAAATATCGTGGCTTGATTGTGGCCGTTCCTTCACTTCTCTCGATTCATTATTCTCATATTCTCACATTGCACTCTATACGAAAAAAAAAAATAGATTGTCGATAGTACAAAGGCGCTTTCCTGAGCCTCTAGGCTTTTACATATAAAAAAAATGATACAAAAATTAAATCAAGAAATTAAATTAAGGTCATGTAATACTATATTAACTTTGTTCAAAATTATAGAAATTTTATGAATATTTAAAACTATTATTAATCATTTTGTCAAAGAAATCTATTACAGCAAAATACAAATGAAAACTTACTTTCTACGACTAACATTTACGGTTCGTGTAATAGCTGTTGTACCTTCATCAAACTTAGTGCGGAATAAAACATTAGCATTGTTGAACATGCCATCTTTAAGAGATACTATAATAAACTGTGAGTTGGTAAAGTGCGATTTTAACATATTTCCTATATTTTGAGTGTGCGACATATCTAAAGCAGCATCAACCTCATCAAGAATATAAAGAGGAGCTGGAGAAAATTTCAACATAGCCAAAATTAATGACAGCGCAACCAATGAGCGCTGACCACCACTTAATTCGCCCAACGTCTCCTTCCACAAGCCATTAAAGCCAACTTTAATTGTCAAGCCATAAAGATTGTTATTTTGATAGACTGGATGAAGTTTTGCTTGTGCTCCTGGCAATAAAGTGCTAAAAATGCTACTAAAATTCTCATTGACAGATTTCCAAGATTTATCTAATTTATCCTTCGCTTTCTCATCCATTTCGTATATAATATTTTTAATTTTCTCTTTATCTTCTTCAACAATCTTCTTTCTACGCATCGTCTCTTTATACTGTTCTTCTTCACGGTCCAACAACATCATAGCTTTAAGATTTATATTTCTTTCCATTTTGCCTTTTAGTTCGCGCATTTTACTTAGTTTAGCACCAGCTTCGTCCGGATCTTCCTTTGAATAATCATAGCGGGTATTTTTCAAGCCAAAAAATTCTTGATCTTCCTTAATCCAGGAGTATTTTTCTTCGAGTCTTTCGAGTTGTTGCTGAACAGATGTTCGGTCGCTCTTCGCTTTTGATAACTCCGTTTCCTTCTTTTTGATTTCTAGTTGAATTTCTTGACTTTGTTTTCGCAATTTATCCTTTTTAGCATACTGTGCTTTTAATTCCCTGTTCTGCAAATTGATTTTGTCCTTTTGCGCCTTGATTTGAGCTTTTAATTCCGCTACCGCAGATAGCGAAGCATTTACAATTTGCCGTAATTCAGCAGTTTGTGCCTCTTGAGCCTCAACGCTATCGGATTTTTCAAGCAATTGTGATTGAGATAACTCAAGACTTTTTCTAATTTCTTCAATTTCAAGGCGTAATGTTTCGTACTCCTGTTCATGCTTCTTCCAATTGGCACGACTTTCTTCGCTTTTTTTCTTAGCTGCATTCATTTCTTCTGAAGCAGCTTTAAGTTCACGCTCTCGAAAACCTTTGGCATCAGCTAATTTCGCTTCGATATCTTTTACCTTTTTATTTGCCGTTATTTGCTTTTCGCGTGCGGTTTTTATCTCCTGCTCAAGAGATGCTAAAAATTAATTAATTACTTTACAAATAAAACTTTTAATATGATTTTAGAAATACCGATTTTTTCTTTTAGGGCTGCAATTTCATCCTTGTTTTGCTGAAAAGTAGTCTGAGCCAAACGGTTGATGCAGACATTTAACTCATGCTGTCGCAACTCAAGGCGCTCTTTCAAATTATTGTAATTTTTTGAAACAGCTTGCAATGACCTGAACAAAATTATGTAAAAGTCTTGATTCATAATTACATTTTTTCATGTTATACCTCAACTGTAAAGTAGTTTCTTTACATTCCGTTTCCTTCTTCCTTATTTCCTCTTCAAGGCGTTTGATTTCGGCCAATTCTTGTAGAATATTCCCTCCCTTTGGTCTAGAACCTCCAGAGAGAGTACCTTCGGGATCGACAATATCCCCATCAAGAGTAACAGATCTCGACATAATACTGCTGTGATAAGTGACCTATGCGAGATATGATTTATTATTATCAAAATCAATTAAAAATAGTATATGGCAATAATCTTGTTATATTTTTGATTTTATAAGAGATAAATAAGTTAAATGTGGATACTGAAAAAGAAAACTTTGTATTCTGTCCTTGATTGAGTGTCTCTGATGAGTTTAGAATTACTGACTGTAATAGTTATGTTATTATAACAAAAAACAATTTTGGGATGACGTGGGCAGAACCCAGAGAGCTAACTGATTGCGCTCAACTAATATTGCGGGAATAATAGCGTTGTTGAACCATTACATCTCCAAAACCGGAAATTTGCTGATGATGAAGTAAATATCACTTCGCCGATTAGTTACCAACTATTGTACACAATCGACAATATTAAAGTAGCTTTATTCGAAAGAGGTAGCTATAGTTTTTGGATCATCTCAGGCACTGACAATTACCTAGTTTATAGCTACTCCAAAAATAATTCGAATTATGGATCATCCAAAATTTTTTACCCTATAAACGAGGTAATTCGAATTATGGCTTAAACCGAAATATTTCGGCTTAAGCCATAGTTATAACAAAAATTACCCAGGTTATAAGAATGTATTTAATACCCGTTTATACGCTAATTCGAAATTTGGCTGTAACTTTGAGTTAAATCGATTTAATTTTTCTGCTATAAACTAGGTAAATGATAAGATTAACCAATATACTATAGTGTCATTGACATAAAGGTTTAATTATCCAGAGTTGCTAGAAGAAATTTAGTGGTATTCTCGTTAGCGAGTGACGTGACTATGTGGAATATAACTGATAAAACTTACAATAGTATCAAAGAAAATGTCACTTTACACGTCAAGGTAGTATTCTCCTTGGCGAGTGACTTGACTACGAGGAGCGCGGTGGAATGAAACTGTCAACACCTATTTCACTTCACATACTATCTTGCGACAATTAAATACGAATTGAGTCGATTTACTCGGCAGAAGTCTATTAGATTGACAATGAGAATACAATTTAAAGTCGAAGTGACTTATCTGTCATGTCACTCGCGTTGGCCGAACTGGTCGTCAGGGATCTCTTAGAGTGACAATGAGAATACCAATTTAAGGTCGAAGTGACATAGACCAATTTAAGGTCGAAGTGATAAGGCTGATTATTTAGCCCAGATTCCACATAGTCGAGAACTAAATTGAAGGAATCGAAATTAGAATACTTTAAATCTAGTTCCTTGAATTGTATTGCAGCACCTGTGAGATTCGACCCTTCCTTTCTTCCAGTTATGTGTACATTTAGTTCTCTTCCCCTTACGTAGTTTACATATACTTTCTAGAAAGTAGTACTTGTGTATCCTCTATTTCTTTGTCTTCCTACGCTCCCTTTTCGCATTAGTCTACGATAAAAAAAATTCAGAGTACTACTACTATTACTAAAAAGCTCCTTTCAAAAATAAACGATATTACAAATTTGAAAGATTCATTCTGCTCTACGAAACTACGTCGAACTTAATGAACGTTACATTTTCCAATAACAAAAACCTTGATAAGTTGCCCAAAATGTTTTTATCATGCAATCAATCGATGGCAAGGCATCCCGGACCCACTTTTCTCAATCTCAACTACCTTGCAATTAGCTGTTTTCGTTCAACTATAACTTAATTAATAATATGCTTCCTTGGATATTTTACCAAACGGCTGTCGTTTTGCCTATTTGCCTATCTGGCAAAATCACTGATTATACCTGTGACACACTATACTTTCATTATGATGGTAACTTTCATTATTATGGTTAAGGAAATGATGGGGTGACACATTTACTTTCATTTGCATGTGTCATTTGCAAGTGACAAAAGATAAGATACTAACCGATTCTTTTGGCCACTATTGCTTTTTTTTCCTCGAGTTTTCCTGAGACATCGTTATTTTTGAACTACTTGGGCTCAGATTTGTTTGTTTGTTTTGAATTGACTGTTAAATTGTCAGTTTTAAGGAGAAAGGAGGGGAAATTTATTATAAAAATTAGTTTCCAGTTTTGCAACAGAGGTCACTTATCCGAAATTACAGTCCAAATGAAGGTAAAATACTTTCATTTTGAACTTTCATTATGATGGGGTTTTGCCGCGATAATGAAGGTTACTTTCATTATGATGGTATATGTGTCACAGGTATAATAAACCTGTATACAAATTTTTGAAAATCGATACATCAAATATAATAGCAGAAAGATAAAACAATAAATACAATTTTTTTTCAAAAGCATGAAGACCTTAAATACTTACTTTTTTTGCCACATTCATATCTTTGCAAACTAGGGTATGACCAAAGACATATCTCATAACGGGTTCAAAATAACTATCGTATTCTATAAGAGATAACGCAGAAGCAACATTTTCTCGTCCAACCTATGATTCAAATAAGAAAAAAAAAACATTTAACTAATAATATAATGTATTACCAGATTTTGCGCCGTTTGCACAATCGAAGAATTAAGGACAGAAGATGTAATTTTATTAATTGGAATAATAGTAACTCGATGCTGCAACTGTCCTTTTTGCAAAATCTTCTTACTCGTAACATCATCGTCAGTAACGTAACTATAAAGCTATTACAAAATATGATTTTTATGTTAAATAAATGACTTAAAAATATATTACACTTCCTCCTGCACACATCATCAATGCTAAGCAGTCACGTTCGCTTCGAACACTAAATAGTTTTCCAACCATTCCGCGAACTTTTCGCCTATCAAAATTTGGCTCTGGATCACGATATTGTAATTCATATCGATATGCGTTTTTACGATCTAATTGAGATTTAATTTGTCGTATTTCATGACTGAGACTTCCTTGGAGTTCTTCTAATTGTTCATAACTTCCATCTTCGTATTTTATTTTAGATAGTTCTGCCTATTTTAATAATATACATCATACTTCAGTAGTAATAAAATATAAAAACTTAACTTTAATGATTTAACATTCGCTTCTATTTTATCAAACATTTCCTTGTCTTTTAAATAAGCGGTGTCATTAGTTTGCAGTTCACTTTCTTTTTGTCTGAGAACATTACGACTGTGTTTTAACTCCAACTCGCATGTTTTAATTGTCGTTTGGGATTCAATTATTTGCTGTTTAGCAGCTGAAAAAAATGTAGTTTTTTATGAGCTAAAACCAAGCTTAGAAATCACTTTTGTAGTCCGTCATGTCATTCAGATCACGGTTTTATATACATATAATAGTTAAGTTTTTTAGGATAGGAAAGGATTTTTAGGGCTTAGGGATGTTGCAGCAGAATGTGATAAAAACATATTTACACTACAATTTGAACTCTGGGATGTTTGTTCCAGAGTCAAGTTGTTTTTTTTTGAAACGAATTTCTAGACCGCTGTGTGCGCGAAAAGGAGTGGCAAGGAGTGAATAGGCTAGTCTTGTATTAAGGGGCTAAATGTAGATTATAGAAGATTGAATTGTTTCGAAAGAATAGGTATTCCCCGAGTCCATTCAAGAGATATCTCTCATTTAAAATTGCCAACCATCAGTTTCATGGGGCATTCCCAGAGTGAAATGAAGTGAGTTAACTGCCTTTAATTGGAAGTTTTTATACGTGCAAATTTCATGTGAGAGATTCTGAATATGATCACTTGAGTAAGGGGGTATCTTTTCCCTAGAAATTCAAATGTCTTCTGCAACCACCGGCTCTGTCAGTTATATACAAATAATATACATACATTCGGCCCTTTCTCGAATACAGCTGTATCATTTAGCGCGACTTCGAAAGCTGCCTTAGTGTGGCCATACCAGGTCAAATAAGGCCTAGCACACGCCAGGCCGAAGGCTAAATGTGTACTTGCCTTAGGGAGCCTCACACTAAGGTTGTTTTACTCTAGGTAAAACAATTGCAAGACGGTTGGATGGCGTTGAAAGACACGTTGCATGTCTAAGAGAAAAACACTGGTGTTCAACAACTAAGGGATGGAAACAGATTGTTAAGGCGACAGCGTCTCACAAAAGGCTATAGCGACATGGAGAAAGAAAGTATATGGAAACATCAGCAAAAAACTTCAAAAAAAAATTTATGCAAATTTCTCTACTTACTCATTAACTGATCTTGCAGTGAAGAAGCTTCACCCTCATCGTTAGTTGATAAACCTTGAGTTACTGCTTCAAACTTCTTTTGCGCATCCGTATAAGCTTTAGCGTCTTGTTCATCTGCTTCCTTCAAACCTTGAAAGAGATTTTTCACCTGGAAATAAAAAAATAAATTGCAACTAAAATAAATATATCGCATCCTCAATTACCTTTGCCATTTGTGCTTCTTTTTTATTTAAAGCATCTTCGTCATCCTTAATATTTTTCGAAAGTAACTTTAATTTTTTCTTTTCTTGTTCTAAAGAGCTTAATGCAACTTTCATACTTCCAGATATTTTAGCCTCTTCCGAGGTTTTCGCTGCCAATTTCTCTTCTAAAGCCGTCAGCTCACCGCCACATTCATTGTCAATTTTGTGCTGCATCTCTTTAATTGTTTGCTCAATTTCGACCACTTCGTTTTGGTTGCTTTCAATTTTCTCCTTGCTATCTTCTATGTATTTAACTACATTATCATAATGAGATTCAGCCTTCTGTAAAATTTCCTTTTGTACAAGATACGTCTTAGAAACATGAATACGGGTAAGATATTCAATATCCCGGCATAATTTCTGGAATTCAACATAGGTAGCCCGTTCTTTTCTTAATTTCTCAAGTTTAGGTTCAATATCTTCCTTCAGCAGCGTATTTGTTTCACGTACTTTAAGGTCTTTCTTCTCAATTAATTTTGTAGTAGCATCTCTTTTTGATTCATAAACGCTCGTGCCAGCAGCTTCTTCCATCATTGACAAAATCTTATAAATTTGATAAATATTTACTTAATGAATATTAGCAAAATGAACATTGACTAGCTTACCTCAGGAGGTTTCATGTTTAAAACTTTAGTAATTCGTCCTTGCATGATTAAAAAATTCGGGTTATTCACATTTAACTGCACAGAACAAAACAAATCCTCAATTTTTTTGTTTGGGACATTTTTTCCATTGATCATATACTTATTTTTGCCACCTATAACAGTTTGGCGAGTAACGGATATCTCTCTACATTTTTCATACCCCAATGGACATTGCGCCGCGTTGCTGTTATCAAAAACTAGTGTAACAGTTGCTTTTGAAGCTGATCCCCCCGGTCCCTTATGAACTAAATCAGCAGAATTTGCAGCGCGAACCTACATCACATAATAAGGTAAGGATGTTTTTTATATAAAATCAGTCTTACCGCTCCCAAATTACTTATTCCTAAAACATAACAAATGGAATCCAACAGATTGGATTTGCCAGAGCCGTTCAATCCCGTTATAGCTGTAAATTCGGGATCAAATCCATGAACTTCAGTTCGTTTTCCGTACGACTTGAAGCCTTCCAAAATAACTGACTTCAAATGCATTTTAACCGTATAGCAATTAATGAAATATTTCACATTAATTTTAAAACATGTTAGACCAACAACTCGCGGCGTTTAAATTAAGGTTTGACGTTTAATTTAAAAATTGTATAACGCTTTTCTTCTTCTTGTTTCGAATGTTAGAACTACAGCTTTCCAGATCATTCATTACGTTTACATGATTTACTTGAGTTCCTGACTTGAAATTTACTTGAAACTCAAGTTGCGTTTTCGGTTCATTTACTTGACTTCAAAATGTCTTGAAATTTTCTTGAACTGACACTTGACCTTTCATATTATAACAGAAACTATCTTCAAATTATAATATAAATAGCTTTAAAAATATTGCATCAAAAGTATACATTCACTACAGTTTTTATCTTCCTCTTGTTCCAAGGAAAAAATACGCATACAAATTTTCAAGTATTCAAGTAGTGTTTACATGAGCTTTTTCAAGTCAATCAAACAAATTTTTGTGATTTACTTGACTCAAGTATACTTGAAGTCAGGACGAGTTTACATGCATATTTAGTTACTTGAAATCTACTTCAAGTATACTTCAAGTAAGCATGTAAACGTAATGATTGTCTGCTTTCCATTTAGGCACAGCCACTGCGTGCTTTTCACTTAGCCAAATAAAGCCAACTACATATTATGAGCGCGTTCAAAAACCTTACCATGGTTAACTATGGTAAACTTTTGTCGTTCAAAAACTGCGTGGTTAACTACAACATAACCGCGAGCATAACTTACTACATAACAAGAAGCAGCATGCTGCCTCTTCCGCTGCTGCTGTCGCTGCTCAAAAATTTGATCTGATACGTACTGTGTTTCCATGAGCCGAGTAAGAGTTTTCGTTGGGTAAACAGAAAGCTTTTTCCCTCAAGTTAACTCAAAGCTGTTTCCATGCCGGTTCCGGGTTAAACTGACAGATAATCAATTTTACATTGCGTCGCCGTTGGTATATGTGCAGTAAAAGATACTTAAACACACACATATATAAAACCCAGCTTAACCGGACTGGTTTCGTCGAGTTTTCTTGGATTTAACGAAACTTTACTCAATCCCCGTTTCCATGGGCGCTTAATCTGAGCAAACTCAGGGTAAACTCGGCATGGAAACTCAGTAACGGCCTTTCGTGTGGGATCTGGCAGAGCAGCACACTGTGTCGGACACAGAGCGCGTTCAAAAACCTTACTATAGTAAACCACGAGGTAAGCTGTGGTTATGATGCATCACTTCACTTAACCACGAAAGTTTATGTTTAACCATGTAGGAGCGCGTTCAAAAACCTTACTATGGTTAACCATGGTTAACTATGGTAAACTTTTGTCGTTCAAAAACTCCGTGGTTAACTACAACATAACCACGAACATAACTTTTTGGCGTTCAAAAACTCCCGTGGTTAACCATGGTGTAGTTAAATTAGATAATCTTTCCCTGTCTGTTGACGATATAATGTCCGGTTTAAATAATCTCGACACTAATAAAGGTCACGGCCCAGACAATGTACCTGCAATTCTCCTGCAGCGCTGCTCAAAAGAGGTACTGCTTCCGCTCCACCTTATCTTTAACAGATCATTATCGCTAGGGAAGTTTCCTAATATATGGAAGAAATCCTACCTCACGCCAATTCATAAAGCTTCTGATAAACAATCGGTCGACAAATACAGAGGCATTGCTATCTTATCATCAATCCCTAAACTTTTCGAGAAACTTATTCATGACAAGATCGCCCCCTTAATCGATCCTCATCTCAACGAAGAACAACACGGTTTCAGAAAAGGGCGCTCAACCACTTCTAACCTTATGGTTCTAACCTCCGAAGTGCTTTGTGGGATGGAAAACGGTTATCAAATCGATGCTGTTTATACTGACTTCAGCAAAGCTTTTGACCGAGTTGACCACAATACCTTAATTTCAAAGCTTTTTAAATTTGGAATTTCGGGACCTCCGCTGGAATGGATAAAATCATATCTTGACGGAAGATCACAGGTTATCAGATTCCAAGGATTTCTATCAAAGGAGATTGACGTCACTTCCGGCGTTCCTCAAGGCAGCCATCTAGGCCCTCTACTTTTTAATATATTCATCTCTGACTTATCTGAAAAATTAGGTAATATTCCTCATCTCTTCTACGCAGATTACCTCAAAATATATAGCACCATTAAGTCCCAAGCCGACGTATCATTTCTCCAGTCGAAACTCAAAGTATTGCAAGATTGGTGCATAGTTAATAAATTACATCTCAACACTGACAAGTGCCATGCAATTACTTTCTCTCGAAAGAAAACCACTCAGCTGCACAACTATTATCTCAATGACAAGATATTGAATCATGTCGATCATATTGTGGATTTAGGTGTTGTCCTAGACAAGAAACTAAATTTCAATATGCACTACGATAATATTACTGCCAGGGCCAATAAGCTTCTTGGCTTTATAAAGAGAAGGGCTAAAGAGTTCGGTAATGTATGGGTTACAAAAACACTTTTTTGTTCCTTAGTCCGCCCAATCCTGGAATGGGATCCCATTTTCGAAGTTAACAAGATCAGGATTGAATCTGTTCAAAAGAAATTTCTCCTTTTTGCTTTGAGACATCTGCATGATCCGCACGATTTTCGAAGCCTGCCACCCTACAATGACCGGCTCAAAGTTTTAGAGCTTATGCCACTGTCGGCGAGGAGAAAAATGCTTATTTCATGCCTTACCCTGGACATTATAAATGACAAACTTAAAGTACAGTTTCTATCGCGTATGATCAAATTCAATGATGATGTTAGACATACAAGACATACGAAACTTCTTAAGGAATACCCGCACCGCACTGAATATGGAAGAAACGAGCCCGTCAACAGATGTTGTATGGTCTTCAATAGCCATGGATCATGTTTTTCCCCTACAATTGACAAAATATCCTTCAAGAAAAAACTTAGATCCCTACTTATAGTATGAATCCTTCCCACTAACAATTATCTTTAGCCAGTGTAATTTTTAAGACTGAATATTATAAGAAAAGTAACGTAACACCACGCTCTAAGAAACTACTCGGCCTCTACTAGTCTGAACAAAATTTGTCCATATTGATTCATCCAGTAAAATTAAGCCTTTTTGATTCGTTACCCAAATTAAAAAAAACAGCTAAATTGGTGCAATAGAAACTGACTCCTTTTTCGAGCGAATTTGAAACGCGCCTAGCATTCCTGGCGTCGCCGAGTTAGCAATTTTTGTGGAAAAAACGCCTTAGTTGCAGTTTTTTGCCAAAAATCTTAAAAAAATTAAAAACCATAAAAAAAATTAAAAACCAGGATTTTAATGTTTGGATATTGTAATATTGTGATATTATTGTATTGTTAGAGCATACGTAAAAAAATCAGGACCAATATAAGAGTTTTTCTTTTGGCGCAGTAACAAATTTAACTTTTTAAATTCACTTAATTGCAAAATTCATTATGCAAAAACTATTTGACCGACCGTAATCGGGTTTTGGATATAAGTTTATCATGCCTTTAACTATCTAATTCCAAAATTAAATTGGAAGATAATAGTCTCTCCTTTCCTTGTGCTAACTTTAAAGTGAGGTACTTTTTTCGCGGTTTTCGGCTATTTTGCAATGCAAAAATTCAAATTTCAAAAATCCACCTTGGGGTAAGTTTTAGCAAATCTAATAACGAACAAAACATGCTCAACAAATTTTTCGCTAGAAGCCTTCGTTAAGAGATATTTAACAAGAAAGGCCAAAAAAAAGGGAATTTTTAGTGAACTTTTCAGTTTTTGGGCTACCAAAAGTTTTCCTGGGAGTTTCATGCTTGCGCACCCCCTAAATATTGTTGAGGATATCATTTCTGACCGATTCCACCAGACTACCTGTGAAATTTCGTTCGAACTGGAGCGCGTTCAAAAACCTTACTATGGTTAACCATGGTTAACTATGGTAAACTTTTGTCGTTCAAAAACTCCGTGGTTAACTACAACATAACCACGAGCATAACTTTTTGGCGTTCAAAAACTCCGGTGGTTAACCATGGTGTAGTTAAATTTTAACCATGCTCGGGAGCATGGTTAGCGATAGTTAAGAAGAAGAAGAATAAAAACAATTTTTTGACATTTGTTTTAATGTTAATAGCCGTGTTCCTTTTCTGCTTTTTTTTTTCCTTGTATTTACTCCCAACTACACCTGCCTTTACAGAGGTGTAGATAACTAGAGTAAATACGCATCTAACATCCACTAGGGGAATATCGCCATTTGCAGTCTATTATGAATTATTTTTCACTTACTAAAAAGCCGACAGATGGATTTTCGGTGTTATAAAAAGAATCAAGAATTTTTATGTCCGGTTTTTTAATTTTTATTTTTGTAATTGTAAGTTTTAAGTACCCATATTATATTTACAATAATTGAACGCGCTTTTATTTAAAGGAAAGTTCAAAACGTTACCCAAAACAAAACAAAAATTGTGTTCCTTTTAAGTTTTACTCCGGAGTACTTAAGAGGAGAAAAGGAACACGGCTAATAATGAACAAATCAGAGTGGGATTTGTGAGATTATTTTAATTAAATAATTATTGGAAATAATTGAGGCAAATAGCCGACACTATTTTATGGAAAAATATTTTAAATTTTCTTTACCACGTAGTCACTGACATATAGAAATGGACTGCTCATCAGCAATTATTCCCATACAAACCGATGGCACCAAAAATGTATAGTGGGTATAGTTGACTCGCTCATCCATAAGCCCCTTTTTGCCCTGAACTGAAATTTCGATTATTTTCAGTGCATTCACTGGCAGAAGCAAAATCACGAGTGCCAAAACTGAAAAGCGAAAATTAGACATTTCTCTTTGACAGTTCTCGTTGACAGTTTGCAAAACAGCTCCGATATCTTCAATTGATTTTTTCACTTGAAGTGTTTTAAAAGTTATTTTTAAGATGAACATCGACGACATCATCATCTCTCATCATATACTTAGCGTGTCTAGTGTCCTGCATCTTATTCGGGCCATATTACACAAATATTAAAGATGATTCTCGGAGGAAAATTATCGGAACTGGCTTTGGACTTTTTATAGTTTTTGTGGTGTCTGGATTTCACATTTTGCATTGCCTAATATCATTTCCTATATGTGCTTTCCTTATTACACAACTACATCCGAGGTTAGATAAACTTATCAAGTTGAAAGCGGATTTAATCAGATTATATGTATTTGCAGACAATGTCATTTGGCAAGCATGATATTCATGTTCAGCTATCTTGTATTCTTTGGGACAACGCGACTATTTGGAATTTTCTGAGCCTCCGGGCCATACTAATATGATACAGATGATACTAACACTCAAGGTTGAGAAATTTCTTAGCACATTAGAAATGGAAAAATGCCCTTTGGACTTAACTTGATTTTTTTAGGTTGTTGGTGCCGCATTCGAAAACAATACGGCTTACAATAAAATTATACAACGCAATCGGGAGTTGTTTGGGAAGAATGATCAAAAAAGATCTACAACCGGCGATGCAGCCAATACTGAGAGTTATGCTAAAGGTGTTGAACGCGACTATTTGGATTCTTTCTAGTGGCCCAATTCTCCTGCCATCACTGGTAACCAATCTAAAATACTTGGCACCAATTTCAGTAATCGCCAATATTTGCATGATATCAGGCATCACAATCACCATGTACTATGACTTCAAAGGTGGTCTACCATCACCAACTGAGGGAAACTTCTTTACCAATGGCGAACAGCTGGCGCTTTACTTTGGAACAGCAATCTTTGCCTTCGAAGGCATTGCCTTGGTTTTACCACTAAAGAACTCTATGTTATTACCAAAGAAATTCGATAGCCCACTGGGTGTACTAAATGTTGGAATGACCGCAGTTTCATCTCTGTTCATATTTGCTGGATTCCTTGGATACTTAAAATGGGGTGAAGATGTCGAAGGAAGCTTGACTTTAAACTTAGACATATGAGATTGGTTTGTTACAATAAATATTTCTCTTTTAACACGATCTTTTCTAAATATAAATATATTTTTTAGGCTCGCCCACTAGTTAAAATCACAGTCTCGCTTGGGGTACTGCTGTGATATCCATCCATTATTTTTATGATAAATTGGTGCATTATTATTTGCACCAAACTAATCTTGACAAATTCATTCCATTATAAATATATCATGGCATCTCACAGAGCTCTTTCTTATAAATATGAATCCTGTCCTCACTCGAGCATTTTTTATCACCCTAGTCTCAAAAAATCATTTGGCTGATGCGAGCTCTCGTTCGCCGGGAGCAAAAAATATAAGCCACTTGCCACAAGAATGTTAAATCGACAGCTGATTGCTAATAGTAGAGTTAAATATAGTTTGTATATTTCGTTCCTTTATTAAAGGACGTGCTTTACTCTTATTTAACTACGCCAAAAAAGGTAGATGTACGATGTACATCTCCTTCGGAGGCGTCATTTACTTGATGCGTCTTATATGTCTCGCGTATGTTAGTTTATATGTTTCAATTAGTGAACAATAAATATCAATATGTTATGCACTCTTGCAGGTATATCCCAATGTCCATTATTTGTACCCCCATAGTAACAGTTTTGTGTCAATTCAAATGTAAATGCGATTTTAAGAAATATATTCTTTTATTCTCTAGCGTATATCCAAAGGGCTGTTTTAATAAGAAAGATTTTATAGAAATACCCCTGTTATCAGAATGGGATATAGAGACTTGGAGCTCTACTATGAGGTACAATTGTGGTATAAACAATATCGTTAAAATAAATCAACATTTAATCGAAAACTTTGTAATAGCATTTTTTTTTATTAAAACGTAGATCTTTTTCTTAATTTTCGTAGGGTCTTCCACCTTATAATGTATCCGGTAGCCCTTTTACCGTTTTACCAATACATCACTGTCCTGATTTGCTACAGGAATGTTGCAATCTAATAAACTCTGAGTGGCCACGAAGCGATGCAGCAAGAATGCGATCTCTTGAAGCATCTTGTGATACATTACCGGTAAGCTTAATATTGACAACAGACAATATGAATAGAGTTGTAGCGCACTGCAAGTTAAGTGCCATTCCAAGTAAGGAGAAGTGAGGCTTTATTGAATCGGTGGTTGTCGATAGAAAGTGCCGAGGACAAGGTCTTGGGAACCTTATGATGAAATGCGCCGAAGATTATTGTAGAGCAGTATTAGATTTGAAAATTATATATTTGTCAACAATCGATCAGGAGGGATTCTATGAGAGGATCGGATATGAATATTGTGCACCAGTTGCAATTTATGCGCCCCGACATTGCGAACTACCAAGCTTACAAATTAGTAAAAAGAAGTACATGAAGAAAATACTTTGAATTCCATTAAAACATAAAATTAAGTGACAAGAAACATTTCAAGGCTTTTGTTTTCCGTTTGTCTTCAGTCTTTTAACACACATTTTTTTGTATAAAATATTTTTTCAGACAATTATTTTTTATATATATTCAAATTTCCAATTTTTTCCACGTTTTAAAAAAACCAAAACTTATAAAATTTTAACGTGTTTTAAGCGCAATTTAAAAAAAACTGCCATAACGATAGTTAAAATTTTAAAGTTGCCATACCTGATTTCATATTTTCCCTTTTGCAAATGTCAGAATATTATGAAAAAAATAGATGACTATAGTGATTTTTATATCTCTTGCTCTTTTCCCCATAAGCCCCGGAATTTGTTGAAATCGCTGTCATATAGAATGTCAGTGGCTAAAACAGGCGTTGAGAACTTCTGCCAATTGAACATTAATTTTTGTAATTAGTGAAAAAAAGCATTTCAAAAGGTGAGACAAGTGAAAATAGTGTTTATTATTTTTTTTAACAAAATTGGTCTCTTGTTTTAGTCTTTTAAGTGCGAATTCAAAATAAAAAAGTGATTTTCGTGTTTTCATGCAGTGGAAAAAGGTGCGCAGCATATGGAACGAATTGGTGCCATCAAAATTTCCTGATCAGCAGTCCATTTTATATGTCAGTGCACGTAGTTAACCACGGTGCGTTCAAAAACCTTCATGGTTAAACATAAACTTTCGTGGTTAAGTGAAGTGATGTAGCATAACCATAGCTTACCTCGTGGTTTACTATAGTAAGGTTTTTGAACGCGCTCCTGGATGCTGATAAGCGAAACACTAGCGAAAAAAAAATTCGCTCCCATTTCACTCACCTTTTTTACATGTATTTAATACAGGAAGTGAAATTTCACTCGATCTGGATACTAAGCTATAGCTGCGAAATGTAAAAAACTATGGAAAAATTTAGTGATTGTAGCTAGCGACATTCCCTATTTGTGTTTACAGGACTATTTTCGCAGCGAGAACGCCCGTGTTCGTCGCCATAGTTGTCGTCCCAATTGTTGTTATGCAGTTATATAGCGTGGTCGTGCTCGTCACCGTCGCCGGGGTACAATTTTGGGCGGGTTCATAAGAATTATGTGTATTATTAATGTGTATGACAGTAGTTGCGTTGATAGTTTCGCCCGTCGCCCCAATTGTGGTTACACCATAACTTAATCAAATACCGCATATGTCAAGAGCTTTAACAAGTATGTCTTTTTACTTTGAGATGGCGCTGCCATTAAAATTTTAACTAAGTTCAGTGCAGAAATCCCAACTTCCGTTCTTTTCCAGTCAGAGCGTCAAGCAAAATGCAGAAGGTATTTTCATTTAATCGAAAAGTCTTGTATATTGCCGACATAATTAAGACAAAATTATTCAAAATGTTTCTTCTAAATTATTACAGAGACGTGAACCAATTCATGCAGTACAGGTCTTCGGCCGAAAGGTAAGAAATATGATAAATTAATTCCGAATTACACATGTGGTTAAATTTGACATATGTATGTATCTATGTACATAAGTAGTTCGTGGTATCTTAATATTTTTCACCTATATTTTAGTTAAATTAATAATTTTGAGAAATAATTATTTTGCATTTATTTCCCCCTTTTCTGACTCGGTTTAAGCTTCAGTATTATATTTGAGATCGAAGGAGGGATAAATAAAATCGGCCTCTTACCAAGTACACATTTTTGTAGAAATGTGTTCTAAATACGAGGCTGGACAAGAGATATCTATCAAATTTTTTTTCTTATTGTTTGATGACTTTTTTAATCATTTTTGTATGTTTTACAGAAAACAGCAACAGCTGTCGCTTATTGCAAGCGTGGTTGCGGGCTTCTCAGGGTAAATGGCCGCCCTTTGGATATGATTGAACCTAAAGTTTTGCAATATAAATTGCAAGAACCTCTTCTATTACTAGGCAAGGTAAATTTCTGTATAAAAATATGTTTGAAAAAAGGGAGTGTCTAGGGAGACGCGAAACGGAGATCTAACGTAGATATAACGGAGATGCAACGGAGACGTAAATAAGCTACTGTTTCCCCTTTGCGGCTCCGTTAAATCTACGTAAAAATCACTGCATCCACATTAGAGTGACGTACTGCGTATTACTGAATAAAATCGTGTCAAATCATGACTGCGATGCTTTAGAGAAGGCATATGGAGCAGCAATACGCAGTACGTCACTCTAATGTGGATGTAGTGGTTTTTACGTAGATTTAACGGAGCCGTAAAGGGGAAACAGTAGCTTATTTACGTCTCCGTTGCATCTCCGTTAGATCTCCGTTTCGCGGCTCCCCTAGACACGTCCTTGAAAAAAAATAAAGTCTAAGATGATGCCTACCTCTTATCCCGAAATTGATCAGACGTGAAAACAACTTAGCTTTCTGATTAGGCAGTTTTCACAAATTGTTCTTTTCGGTTTAATTACATGTGCTTAAAAAATGTCTTTTTTTAGGAAAAATTTGCTGGTGTTGATATTCGAGTTCGAGTAAGTGGTGGTGGTCATGTAGCACAGATCTACGCTATTCGTCAGGCAATTTCAAAGGCACTTGTAGCTTTTTATCAAAAATGTAAGTATTTCAAAAAAGTAAAACATATCCCTTCGATACCAGATTTTCACTAGGATTTTAAATTCCTTTTGAAAGATGACAGAAAGGGAAATTAATTGAGTGTGCCTTTACCAACCGGATTGAAATTTTAGTTTTCAATTTGGGTGTTGTGAACTCGACAATAAAATAGTCCTGCGTTCTGAAAACTAATCAAATTTTTATTGTAGATGTTGATGAGGCATCCAAGAAGGAGATCAAGGACATTTTGATCCAATATGATAGGACATTATTGGTAGGAGACCCACGTCGTTGTGAACCCAAGAAATTTGGAGGTCCAGGTGCCCGCGCACGCTACCAGAAATCTTATCGTTAATTTTTTTTATATTCCTGCTGTAATAACACTAACGGCATAACGAAAAAAATATAATTTTTAAGAAAAGATATTTATTTGTTTAAATTTAGAGGATATTTGTACCGATGCCTTAATCTCTCTTCCGATTAAACTACAGGAAAGCAGAAGCGGGGCAGTTTTCCTTGAAGCATGGTTTTTAACGCACTACTCCCAGGTTCCGACTGCTTCGAAAATTCAGCTAGCTGCGCAGAATTGGTAGTAGGTATCACAGAATCGGCTGCAGGGGCCAGCTGACGAAAACGACGCGTTAAACGTCGTTATGGGTTCACGCAAGTCAATGTTTTATGTTCGTCGCTTTAGGTGTCGTTAATCCTCTCGACGTCAAAGTTGGTGTCGAATTTTGCTTTTGGTATGTTAAAAAATTAGTTGTAACCATATAATTGCAAAATTAAATTCAAACGGATCGAAGATAAGAAATAATGGATTGCAAAAAGTATCTCAAATAAATAAAGAAAACAATTTACAATTGTATTAAACATATTTTAGGTATGGCGAGTTTTTTTGAATATAACATCAAAAGAACACTAGTAGTGGAGTCAGATGAGCAAAACATAAGGAATTGTCTCGAGAGTAGTTTTTTTTGGAACATGTTAGTTACATCGAATACTATACGAAATGGACATTTTCTACCTCCAGCAACCGCCGCTACGAAAGTTATCGGCCATTATGTCAAAAAATTTCCATTTTGGTCGTTCTTTCTAAATATAGATGCGTATATCTCGGCATGTGTAGGTCCGAAAAAATAGAGGTTGTTCGTTATGATATTGGCTACCAGCGGTTACAATATGCAACTTTTATCTCCACACATAACCTCAAAAAAATTCAAAAACTGAAGAAACTGCTCAATTTTGGTTTTAGTGATAACTTCGATATTTTTCGTGAAATTTGATGAAATTTTCAAAAGTTATACTTTATAATGTGAACAATAACTGGTCAAAATATCTAAATTGACTTCAAATTTGAAAATTGATTGGCCTATCAGTTTTGTGCATCGCTTCGTATGAGGTTCTTACTTTTTTTAAAATGTAGCTTCTTTTATGCACTTTTTATGGTGAAAAAGAAAAATTTTTAAACTTGAAGAAAAGTGAAAAAAATCGAATCGACAATTTTTGTATTTTTTCGTCAATTTTTTTAGAAAAAATACAGTTTTTGATAAAAGTCAATTTTTCGATCATCATACATACTTATGTCAAAAATTAACTAATAATACAATAGAAATTGAACTTTGCCAAAAAAAAGCTCAAATTTTTCTAAAAAATTTACGAAAAAATGCAAAAATTGTCGATTGTAGATGCGCCATTCTTTTAATTAACTTTTTCATTAAAATTGAAATTTCACGCTTTTTTTAAAATATTTTTTATTTTTTACTTTTCAGTACATTTTTTAGTTAATTAAAAGAATTTTTTTTAAAAAATTTTTTTAACCATTTATTTTTTTATATTTATTTGCGAAGGTGGTTGATTTTTATTTAATCTAGCCAAATTTTATCAAGCATTAAGGGATAACATAAAACTAAAGGGAAGTAATATTTTAAAAATAAACTTTATACAGCAGCTTTTTTTCTACGCTTTGGGTAATTGTTGCTGCTACCGGATTGCAGGTTGGTTGCTTGGTATTGTTAAGAAGAAATAAGTCATTTTCAACCACCCCTAGATACAGGTTGTATTTGAAAAATGATTCAAATATTTTTATGTGTTTAAATTTTATTTTTGATGAAATAATATCAAAAATAAATTGGAAAATTTATTATAACCTCTTTTTCAATGCGGTGAACCACCCTTGAATCAAATCAAAATCAAAAAAAAAAACTTGAAAAATGTTGTACGATTTTTGAACAAATTTCCCAATATAACTCTTGTACAACTAGTCCATTATTTAGTTTGTCATATCATGGTTCATTGTCTTGCAGTAAGATTAGTACAAGGGTGGAATAGGTTAACCATTATGATCGTTGGGAGGTGGAATTGACGAGAAATTCTGCGTTTGAATTCTGGGATGTTGTATGAGCTCGGAAATACTAACCGATTATTCCAGAATCCAGTTGTTCTTTTAAGAAACGAATTCCTATTTTGTAGAGTGCCCGAAAAGAGGGCTGCAGGTGGAAGGAGTGAGACGAGTTATCTAATTTGGTGCTGAGGGAATAAGATGCAGTCAGGAGAGCGTTTATTTCGAAGGTACTGAGATAGTGGCGATAGAATGTTGTATGTTTAGCAAGTAATTTGTTGATCTACACAGGAAGCATCAAGATTTATTGATTGTCAGTTCGCCTTCGACGATAACTTCGGAAGTTTACGGGATAAAACTGATAAAAGTGTTTAAATATTCTCCGTTTTTACAACCCAGCGGGAAATGTAATGGCTAGGTAAGCGAGGTGATAATGAGTGATGAAATAATAGCTTACTTTTACATAGGGATGTCCTATGGCGGTAAGTACTTACTGTAGGCATTACAAACGAGGACTTATTTCAGAGGTGAAGTGTATTAAGTGAATACATAGATTACCATGTAAGGCACGCAGAATAAAATTCTGGCTACCCTTTTTAGCATTAAAAACATTACTATCCAAAATTACCATTGCATTTCAGCTACATTTGGTGAGAATTTTACTAGCAAGATATCTTTTTGACTGCACTGCACGATCCACACCGAACGAATTTGGAGGACGGAATAAACTCAAGAAGAGAGGCTTCGACAAGACAAAGAATAATAAAAGCACATCACATTTTCAACGAAAGTATTTCACAAGTCATTACCTAGTCGCTTACCGTGTAATTACCATGTAAGCGGTTACACAAATCATTAATGAATTCTTGGGTTACCTGAGTAACCCCTCGCTAGTTTTCCCGCTGGGAAGTACAGCCTTTGATTTGTTACATATAGGGTGTTAGTAATACTCTATTTACAAATTTTATAGCGCCAAACTATTAGTAGTCCTAGCATACGTGACAGACCCTGTACAAGCAGTTGCGGAAAAATTGTAAAGATGAGAGGATGAATATTAACAAAACCAGTTAATACCAAGTATAGCCGGTTTATAGTACACTTCAGCCTGTCCCTGTTATGCGGTCTGTAAATTTTGGAAAGAAGGATTCAATTGTTTTACAGTTCCAGGATGATATATTTATGTGGATCTATCATTATAGCCAAGGTCCTAAATCCAAAGCAATACCTGAATGCGAAAGGATCTTTTTGGTGGTGTGGAAGAGAGTGCACAAGACTTATTATATTTATAAAGCACTTACAATTCCTGGTGCGTTATAAATTTTAAAATATTCTTTTGGAGTAAAGTGCGACAGTTTAGCATGGAATGGTTTTACATAAAGAAAGATTTTATTTTTCCCATATCATTAAACATCAAATCTTAATGATGAGGCAAAATACTTCATTGCCTGGGATAGATACTATATGATAAAAACCTCTTCCATATGTAATTTAAAACTTTTACTGAAATTTTCTCAGGCTCAACTTTTGGTCGAAAATAGAAAAATTTTTATATTCTGTATAAAGCAGAAATTAAAATTTGCGGCACCGTATCCACCTGCAGACAAAAAAATATGATTTCATAAAAAAATAAAAAAAAATAAAAATCTTCCACGACTAAATTTTTCCCTAAACCTGAAAAATCGTTTTTAAACAACACAACAACAAAAATTCCGAAAATTTTGTCTCAAAGAACGGCAGGCGCAATCGCAAGTATCCCAATTCATGCGATTGCTATATATGTACATGAATTCAAAAGTTCAATGTACATAAGCAGCAAAACCGATAGACAGCTTTTATATATTTCGAAAGTACTGAGTCTCAGTTTTAACATGGATTTTTGAAATCAGTGTAAGTAAGGCCATCTATGTCCAAAGCCCGCAAACAAGGTTACGTATCTACTTATAGATAATCAATGTAGATACGTAACCTTGTTTGCGGGCTTTGGACATAGATGGCCTTACTTACACTGATTTCAAAAATCCATGTTAAAACTGAGACTCAAGAGCTTTCGAAATATATAAAAGCTGTCTTTCGATTTCGCTGCTTATGTAAATTGAACTTTTGAATTCATGTATATAGCAATCGCATGAATTGGGATATGTACTTGCGATTGCGCCTGCCGTTCTTTGAGACAAAATTGTCGGAATTTTTGTTGTTGGGTTTAAAAACGATTTTTCAGGCTTAGGAAAAAATTTAGTCGAGGAAGATTTATTTTTTTTTCCTTTTTTATTAAATCATTTTTTTAATGAAGGTGGATACGGTGCCGCAAATTTTAATTTCTGCTTTGTTCAGAATATGAAAATTTTTCTAATTTCGCCCAAAAGTTGAGCCTGAGAAAATTTCAGTAAAAAGATTTTAATAATTGATTTTAATATGGAAGAGGTTTTTATCATAGGCAAAGAACTATTTTAGCTCATCATTAAGTTTTGATATTTATTGATATGGGAAAAGTAAGATCTTTCTTTATGTAAAATAAGCCATTCTATGCTAAATTGTTGCACTTTGCTCCAAAAGAATATTGTAAAATTTATAACGCACCAGGAATCGTAAGTGCTTTATAAATATAATAAGTTTTGCGCACACTCTTCCACACCACCTAAGCAGTGTCGGATTTACCAACAAGCAAAACAAGCAATTGCTTGAGGCCCCTACCCTCAGGGTAGTCTTGTGTAGTACATGTACTACGTACTAAAAAGAATTAGTTCCCAGCATTGTACTAGAACGAACTATTCCCCAAACAAATCGGTCTTAGTTCACTTAGTTCACAAGAATTTTCCCATTTAAAAATTTCATTATCACCTTCTCAGCAACTATAGACCCTAAAACATAATATAAAAAAAACAAAAAAGTCGTAAAAAGATAATAAAAAAGGCGGCGCGAGCCAGGCCGTAAAAACCACCCTTTGCAAGGGCAGGCAAAAAAACTATTGCGTAATTCCTTCATAAAAAAAATCCCTCAGCTCAGTCCCTGGTTCGGTTTGTTCGGTGTTGTGAACTAGTAAAAGACCGAGACCGAGTTTATTCTTGTGTAGTACATGTACTACGTACTATTAAAGGCTCGCGCATACTACAGCCGCGACGGGCCGCAGCGCATCGCATTGCAAAATTGCGCCAAAGCACATAAGGAGTCGCAGCGGGCCGCGCCGCAAAGCATTAATGAATCAGTCAGCCGTGAAGTCCAAAGCGATGGATGGTTCTGATGAGGAGTTATATTTATTCAACCTTCTGTTTGACGAGGAGTTGAAACAAAAGGGAAAAAAGGAACGTAGTATGTGGGTGCACGAAAGCAAAAAAAGAAAGTTGTTTGGTGAATTTCCCACCCTTTTTAATGACACCCTTTTAATGGCTTATTGGAAGTAAAGTAAAATCGCGAGCAACAACGTCCGATAACTGCGATTTCCAACGCACACTGAGGCGGGCCGCATCACAACACATGACATCGCCGCAAAAATACGCCTAGCAAGCGATCCGCCAGTGCGCTGCGATGCGGCCCGGTGCGGCCTGCCTGTAGTGTGCGATAGTTCATGTAAAATGTTCGAAAGTGATGTAGGAGGATTTTTGTTATGCAATGCGGTGCGGTGCGGCCCGCCCTAATGTGCGCGAGCCTTAAGAGTTCATTTCTAGCACTGTACTAGAAATAACTATTCACTGAACAAATCGGTCTTCGCTGAGTTAGTTCACTGGTTTACAAGACCGAACCGAACGAACTAGAAGAGAATGAGCAGAAAAGACCGAGACCGAATGAACTAGTAAAAGACCGAGACCGAGTTGATTCTTGTGTAGTACATGTACTACGTACTATTTAGAGTTCATTTCTAGCACTGTACTAGAAATAACTATTCCCTGAACAAATCGGTCTTCGCTGAGTTAGTTCACTGGTTTACAAGACCGAACCGAACGAACTAGAAGAGAATGAGCAGGGATTTTTATTAATGAACAAATTGCGAAGGCCTTTTTTTGGCTCTTTTCGATATGTAAATATATATGTACCTGTCGTGCTCGTGAGATGCGACAAGTTAATGGCTGAATTTAGGGAAATGGATTTTGTTTTTGGAAAGTCGGCTCCATGGTTAAGGGCATTTTCTATTATTTCTAGATTATGGCAACAAAGACAATTTATGGGATTATGTGATTTTTTCTTAATTTTGTTTTCATGCAATTCCCTGATTATGTGTGATTTTTAAAAAAGTATTTGAAACAATCCGATCTTTTCCCACTCGGAAATAGTAATTTCAGTTACAGTGTAAAGGGGTTCTATAAAGTGGTTGTAAAGTACCGGTATTGTTATCGTAATAACCGACTCAAGGGGCAAGAATCCAATTTATTTGAAAGAACAGACAGACTTATGAAGGAATGACGGAAATGACGCAACTATAAAAAAGGTTGACATGAAAATATGGATTATTGTAAATTAAATTCAATATGTTCTTTTATGTACTACTGTACTAACAGTACTATAAGACCGAACTAGTACATTTGAACAATTGTACTAGTTCAGAACTCTCCTTTCAATGACCGAGCAAGCACAACACTACCTCAGGGGGCCCGCGCCTCTTATATTTTTTTTGGTTCGTCTTTAGATAAAAGGGAGAGGAGAGAGAGAGAACTCGCAACTTGACCCACAAAGATATTGAAATATATAGTTTATTTAAATAAAATTTATATTCCATTTTACTTAATTGATTTCTCATTAAAGAACTTTTCTTTTGTGTGTGTGGGGGGCGGGGGCGTTAGTCATTGTTGGGGGGCCCCATCACGAGGTTGTGCTTGGGGCCCCGCAATATATAAATCCGGCCCTGCACCTAAGGGTCGATACAGGGCTGGTTTTTTTATATCGTGGTGTCCCCAGTATGCATAATCCACGGCTTTCGCATTCAGGCATTGCTTTGGATTTAGGACCTTGGCTATAATTATAGACCCACATAAATATATTATCCTCGAACTGTAAAACAATTGAATCCTTCTTTCCAAAATTTAAATTCGACAGCACAAGGCCGTACCCAGGAAAAAATTTCGGGGGGGTTAAGACACCGGGGGTGTGGGATGTATGGAATACCCCTAGTAAGGCAGGGGGTCCAGGAAAATTGACAAATTTTAAGTGTAAAATGACGCATTTTTAGGCCGAGTTTAACTCTTAATTAACCAGAGTTTAGAGGCAAAAAACTATGGTTTGACTCGAGAATTTTGACTAAAAAATAAAAGGATATTTAAGTCATTAGAATGTTTTTGCATTAACATATCATGTGGGCAAAAACGCGGAAAAAGGCATATGCGTGTCCGGAGCCGATGACCGTTATAGAGTCGGAAATGAGTACTCAAAAAAAATGCTTTCGGTGGATACCGACCTAGACAACATTTTTCCACAAAAAAAAAACGGCCATCCAGCCAGCCATAAATCCGGCAAGCCCCAGAAACTGTGCAAAATGTCCCCTCCGTGGCATGACCCAACTACAAAAATCCAGATTTATTGCGCATATTAAATGAACCAACTTGTGCGATTCGGGATAGGACGTTCACGAATGGTTTTTGGGACCTAAAACTTTGATTTTTTCTCTTTTATCGCAAACCGGAACGCCAGAATACAGAACTTACACGTATTCGAATTTTGTCCGAAATTTTCCGTTAAAATTGCGAACCGCAGTGCCGCTAGAGCCTGCATGCGTTCGAATGTTCTGTTGTGGCTCCCTCTGATCGGGGGATGTTTCATGAACCTGCAACAATTCGAAAGCCCATTCGGCGCGTTCGATTTGAATCCCTAACTGTAAAATTCGCTTGCTCTAAAATTCAAAGTGAAAACGCATATTCAAACAAGTCCCCACCGTGGCAGTCGCGGATTCAACTTCAAACCGAAAAAACGCGTCAGAAGTGGAAAGTTCAAGTTGTTCTAAGAAGCTGTGGTCACCGGTAAGAGGAAATTCACTCAGGATTCTTCCCGAACTCAGAAAAGCGATTTTAAGTCAAATAGTCCCCTTCGTGGCGGTCCCCTCCGTGGCAGCTTTTTCTTGAAATCTTCAATAAAAAGTAACCTCTTCAATAAAGTAAAAAAATAAAAAAGAACCTCTGTAGCAGAAACGGGCTTGTTTTGGGGCCATATGGGGGGAGAACCCACAAGAAACTCGGTCGGTAAACTTTTTTTTTGCTGGGTTTTGAATGTGCAACTACGCCTTTTTCACGTTTTTGCCCATGTAACCCTTTGACCATAAGAATGTGTTGTCTTCAGAGTTGGAGAGCTATAGAAAATTGTGTGCAGCTGGCATCTAGCAGTAGCACTAGCTACAGAAGATCTACACTAAAAAACAAACGAAACTAACAAACTGAACTGAACAGTGAAACAAAGTCACCGAATAAACTAATGCCCAACCGACTCAACAGATGTAAATAAATCACAGTCAAAATGGCGACGGCTTTGCTTTTATAGACGGCCAGTAATAGGAAAGTTACACTAGCGCTAGGCTAGTGCTGGTGGGCGGGATGGTAGTCAGAGAGAGAGAGAGGGAGAAAGAGACACGTTAGC
Source organism: Thereva unica (assembly GCA_949987705.1). NCBI lineage: Eukaryota > Metazoa > Arthropoda > Insecta > Diptera > Therevidae > Thereva > Thereva unica. The sequence continues at coordinate 77,202,741 of OX465281.1, read as the reverse complement.
GATACACCTCTTACATAACATATCTACTACTGACTTGATTGGTTGTGAGCAGAACAGGCGCTACGCGGGTGGCTGCGAGTAGACTATTATAGACATGCTGTTTTGCCTGTTTTCACACATGCTTCTCGTGATGCATCAGCAAGGCCAGTTGCCAGTTCAATTCATAAACACCATTAATTAATTAAATTATGAAATACTTTACTTACAGATAGCAAAATATCAAGAAAATATCATTCTCTTTAATTCAGGAAAACTTGTGTTTTAAAATACTTATTTCTGAAAAATTTCGGGGGGGGTTTCAACCCCTCTGACCCCCCCCCCTGGGTACGACCTTGCGACAGCATAACAGGGACAGGCTGAAGTGTACTATAAACCGGCTTTACTTAGTATTAACTGGTTTTGTTAACATTCATCCTCACATCTTTTCAGTTTTTCCGCAACTGCTTGTACAGGGTCTGTCACGCATGCTGGGACTCCTATTAGTTTGGCTAACTATACTAACACCCTATATGTAACAAATCAAAGGCCTTATTTGTAAAAAACGGAGAAAATTTAAACACTATTATCAGTTTTATCCCGTAAACTTCCGAGGTTATCGTCGAAGACGAATTGACAATCAATAAATCTTGGTCCTTCCTGTGTAGATCAACAAATTACTAGCTAAACATACAACATTCTATCGCCACTGGCCACTATCTCAGTACCATCGAAGTAAACCCTCTCCTGCCTGCACGGCAATCTTATTCTCGCAGCACTAAATTAGATAACTCGTCTCACACCTTCCACCTGCAGCCCTCTTTTCGGGCCCTCTACAAAATAGCAATTCGATTCTAAAAAGAACAACTTGATTCGGGAATAATCAGTTAGTATTTCCGAGCCCCTACAACATCCAAGAATTCAAACGCAGAATTCCTCGCCAATTCCCCCTCCCAACGCCCATAATGGTTAACCTATTCACCCTTGTACTAATCTTACTGCAAGACAATGAACCATGACATCACAAACGAAAAATTGGACTAGTAGTATGTACAACGGTTATTTTGGGAAATTTGTTCAAAAACCGAAAAACTTTTTTTCAAGTTTTTTTTTTGATTTTGGTTTGATTCAAGGGTGGATTCTCACCCCATTGAAAATGAGGTTATAATAACTTTTCCAATTTTTTTTTTGATATTTCATCAAAAATAAAATTTAAACACATAAAAATATTTGAATCATTTTTCAAAACAACCTGTAGGTATATCTAGGGGTGGTTGAAAATGATTTATTTCTTCTTGATACTTAACCTGCAAATCCGGTGGCAGCAGCAATTAAACAAAACGCAGAAAAAAGCTGCTGCATAAAGTTTATTTTTAAAATATTACTTAAATTAAAGGGTAGTTTTATCCCCTAATGCTTGATAAAATTTGGCTAGATTAAATATAAATCAACCACCTTCCGCTATAGAAATATAGAAAAAGAGTGCATTTAATTTGATTATTATAATTATCGCGAAAACCCCTTAAAAGGGGTGTATTTTACATTTTTAAGGGTACAAACATATTTTATTCCTGTCCTAAAATTTCCTGCTGATTTTCATAATCAGCGACCTAAAAAACATGAAGAGAAATCGTTTCAAAATGGTGTTTCGACACCCCTCCCTCTCCCATTCCTTTGCGTTGCGAATGGACTTTTCGCTAACTAATGCAAATAAGTCTCATAAAATCAAAAAGGCCGAAAACTGAAAAATCATGAGATTCGATATCTCAAATTTGTATACGGCACCGCGCCCCAGCCAAAATAAATTCAACTTCATTTTAATGTTCCAAGAAAATGCCTTCTTATGTAGACTTTATTTACATCATCGATAGCCCTCAGCTTTTTTATTATATATTATCGAAACTCCAAACCAAAGCTTCCAAATCTTGCAAGTTTTACCGAAAGACCAAACCGCAAAAAGAAAACAGACGCCAGCGCCGCCAAACACGAACACCCGCCATCTTCGCAGGTCCCATGATTACGCATCTACTTATAGATAATCAATGGTATCTACTTATAGATAATCAATGATATGGACAAACATCTTTCCAGCTGGTTTGTTAGATGGCGATAGTTGTACCGATTTAAGTTTTAGTGATAGGAATTTCTGTTTTAAACCTCTAAAATCAATGGGAATGAGTTTTCAACATTAGTTTAATAATATAAATAATAATATTTCTTTATAAGTGCATAATAATCATAAAGTAGACACATTTTTTAATTTTGTTATTTTTTAGTAAAAATTGAAAAAAAAACAGGTTCGCGCCTGAATTTAAAAAAGCATTTCAAAGCCCTTGACGCATGTTAGAAGAAAAGCCAAAAGTTTCGGATCTAAAAATAGATTTCTGCGCGGGTATTCCTTTTGTTTTGTTTTGGAAGGGGGTGGGTCGGCTGAAACTACGATGATTTCTTGGTCGGTGGCTGAAATTTATCAAAGAATTAATGAATGGGAAGAGATTTAATAGGAAATTTTGCATCGCGTTTTTTTTAATTTGAGAAAAATGAAATAGGTTTTTTTGAGCAAAAATTCAAGCTTTTGTGTATTTATTTTATTATTGATTACAGAGAAAATCTAAGCCATTTAGTTTGGGTCATTTTAAATATACGTGTTTACTTACAATAATAGAATTATAATAAAGAATATCAGAATTATCGTTTAAAACTCTACTTCATATTTTTCAAGATTAGGTAGTCGTCAATGAAGGAAGAAAGGTTCCGGTTTTTTAAAGATTTTTTCAAATGTTTTTATATAGGGTAATTGTTTACTTTATTAGTTCGCCCGTCCTCTGCTCTGGGAGCAGCAATAAAAGATTGTGCCCAATTCGAGAATGAGGTAGAGGTTGGGTGGGAGAGTTTTTGGGTCTTACAGCGTCAAAGTCGTTACTGCAATAACTACTTATTAAAGTCATAAAATAATACTTGTAAAAAGGTGATTTTTACAAAATTTAAACAGTGAATAACTTTTTAAGGGATGACCAAGGGATAATTCCAAAAGAAACGTGTTCAGGTCAACCCCCCTTATTACCCCCACTCCTACCCCCTGGAAGTGGGGTGTTATAGTAAATAATTACCAAAAACTCTAAGAATTTTGGTATATTATGTACATGTATATAAAAAACTTATTATACAACTGGAAGCATGCCGTGAAAACCCGTAATTAGTGGCCGGTGCCTCAGCACAAAAACACACTTGTTTTGTGCGACAAAAAGATTGCAAACAAGTAGGAATTCTTGATGTACTTTTATCCGTAAAACAAAGGAAAGCCGCTGGAAAGGTGCCCACGTCGGCCGTTTCATTCAAAGATCAAAGTGCGACGGACTAGAGCCACTTTCGTATAAACCCACTATTAAACATCAAATCCACTTCAGCTAGTTTATTAATAAGTTCTATAAATAATTCGACAATATTTTCATTCATTTTTAATATATTTTTTTTGGTTCAAGGGTAGATATTTTTTAAATGCTTGTCATTTTCTTAACAGTTATTACTTTGCAAATCACTGAGTTGATTGAATAGATAGAAAAACCGTCCCTCTTCAAAACTACACACATTTTTGCAGAAAATTAAGAGTAGAGTTATGCGGGCAACGTAAAAAGTGAAAAATTCGACGCCTGATGTAAAACTGTGAAATTAACTTACATCTCAGTTCTAAAGAACTGATTTGAGGGCTTCGTTTGTGGCTGTTCAATCAAGCTAGTACTGGATGGCGTCGAATCACGGCGGGCGTGACCCAAGGGTCGATTCTCTCACCTGATCTCTTTCTAATATTCTTTAGTGATCTGCTCTCAATCCCCTCCAAGCTCCAACCCAATTCATAGTTGTGCCTACTTCTACGCCTTCCTAAATATAAGACAAGCACGGACCAGATCTTGTCGAATAGAGTGTGAGCTCTCATCCCTACGAAAACTTGTACCATCCTTCTCTTTACCTCAGTGGGCAAAAAGAACCTAATGGTGCAAGTTACACTATCCATCACTCGATACTCACATCAAAACGGTTTGTGTATGAAGCGGGTATTACACTAAGCATTCATTTTTCTACCTCTTTTTTGTGTAAAGATGGTGATGCGTTTGTAGTTGTGCAATAAACGCGAATAAGAGGGGGAATTTCTCATAGTTTTCGTAGACCCCCGAGTACGATGTTATATTTGTGTTAGTGTAATGGAGGGTGAGTCTGGCAAATTTTCTGGCTCAAAAGTGAGGAGTCATATGACGCATGAATTGTACTTCCCTGCGACCCCTTGCCTAAAAAACCGGTTTTGTGTATGGGGGTAATAAACGAAATGAATGATAGTGTAACTTGCACCAATAGCTGGCTCATCTCTTAACATCTTAAGCAGGGTCGGATCCAGAAACCATTCTTGGGGGGGGGGGGGGGGGAATTAAATTTTATGAGGCCCCTAGACCTAGTGAAATATTTTGTTTTGTTCAATATAATTGACGGTCTGTGGGTGATATTGAAAGTTTGCCTGCGGCAAAGAAAGAAACCGTCAATATTTTGCTCAATATTATTGCACAATGTTATTGATAGTCTAGGTCCCACTTTACTCAAAATCTGGAGATGAAAGTTAAAAATTTTATTAAAAAAATGCATCCCTAAGAATAAAATAACTCGCAAAAACAATTGTGTATAACATACAGAGTCAAGTGACATATTTTATTGCACTGGAAAATACACTTGTATATTTACATGTTAAGTATGTTGATTGTGTTTTTATACAGTATATAAATAGTTCATTTACATGTTGGGAAAGATTTCATAGAGCAAAACGGTGCCTCCCAAGTTTCGCAAATCTTTCGATGACCTCTTCAGCAGTGACGTCAATGTCATGATGTGTGTGTAACAATGCCAAACCAATCAATCTTTCTTGTAGCATAGTCGTCCGGAGCCATGTTTTTAAGCGGCGAAGAGTAGAAAAAGAGCGTTCAAAGCTCGCGTTTGTTACGGGAAGTGTGCAGAATATGCGAAGATAAGAGTTAATTATCGGGTAAATGTCAACATCGCAGTGCTTTAATACGTCCAATGCGGTGGTTGGTAATACATTGATTCCAAATTTTCGCTGCTGTTCCCAATGACATCGCCAGGAATTCAATTCTCCTTTTAGCCTCAAACGTTGCACGATCTTGTCATTATTCTGAAGGCCCCCAAATCTGTTTATCAAACAATCCATAAGAATTTCCATTTCATTCGTTTTGAGTGTACATACTTTCGCTGGAAGCAGCAAACTTAGTTGGAAACCATCTAAAACTTCTTTGGAAAAACGATTTTTCAGATCTTCACTGATAGTGTCCAACAGAGGAATGTACACCGAGACCCTATAATAGTCTATACAAGTTGCCACGCTGTAATTTTCGCGTTTTGTTTGTCGGCCACATGTTCTGGGTTTTTCTTCATTCACGTCAAGCTCTTCCGCCATTTTTGTGGCATTTGAATAAATGAGACGAAAGTTTTCATCAGCGTTCTGTCTTTTATCTTTGAAAGTTACAAGCAGCGCATCTATCATTGTAGATGCCTTCGCCAAATCGATTGTCTCCTTTTGAAGAATCACGCTCAGTGAATGAGTGAGGGATAAAATATCGCACAAACAGAACAGCCCGACAACGAATTGGAAATTGCACAGAGCGGCAATGAGAACCGTTGCTCTTCCTGCTGTTTCCTTGTTCTTCCACTCACTTATTTTTGTTAGAGCTTCGACGATCAACGGCAATTTCGCAGCAAATTGAATGACCGCATCATGCCGTTGCACCCATCTTGTTTCACATAATTGAACAAGATGCTCACCAAGTACCTTGGCCAATGCAGTCGTACGCTTGGGATATGAATTTTTGAAAAACTTGTCTACCTCTCGTATGGTACTGCAAACCATCTCGATTTTTACGCATTTCGAAATACTGCTGTTCAGTTTGTGCGAAAAACAGGGAGTCACCACAGCATTTTCTTCTTTCCGAATTTCATTTACTGCTCCACAATCCGACAGCATGACGGCACAGGCATCAGTCCCTATGGAAGTGCATAATTTTAAGTTTAGCTTCATTTTCTTCATTTCTTCCAAAACGATTCGTCCAAGTGCAACTCCTGTGGTGAGAGATAATTCCTTATCAGTTTGGCTGTCTTCTATTGCAGTCTTTGAGAACGAAGTTTCATCTTCTACTTCCGAGTCTTCAGAGTCAGTATCGTTTGCAATAAGATCCTTTGACAATTCACCAAAAGCATCCAAAAACGTCAAAAAATCTTCTCTAATGGAAGGTCCAGCAGGAGAAACATCTACATAACGAAGTATGAGGCTAACCTGTGAAATTGAAAACCAAACATTTTACTTCAATAAAATTAATAAGGAAATCAATCAGTAATCGGGCATATGCGTAATATATCTGTCTGATGCATATTGATATGCGATCAAGAAAATGGATCAAATTTTCCTGCATAATTTATATTCAAATATTACCTGAGCTTTTCCGGACAGATCTGGTGATTCATCAAAAACGAGTGTGTAGAATTCAGCTCGGGCAACTCTTTGCAAAATTTTGTCCAGTATCTCAGCTCTGCAGCATTCAATGAGTTGATTTTGGGTGCTTTTACTGATGTAAGTTGCTCTCGAAGACGCCGTCTTGAAATGAGACTCCAAAATTTTGTCACCCGAATCGATTCTGAACCTAAGCAATGCCCTGAAATTTCCTTCATTCTGTATAGGAGTTGTGTTCAATAGTATTGTCCCATCATCTCTGTGTCCACGGAGTGCAATGTTTTGTCTACCCGAAAATATTATTGTCTTCGCGATAGGGATGAGTCTTCTTCTATTTTCTTGTTTTTCCAAGGCATAGCTTTTATGGAGAAGTTGCTGAACTTCATATTGAGAATTGTGATAATTTCTCAGAAAGTCTTTCCCCGCAGCCATCGCGTTTTTATGATAAGCATTTCGCTTTTCGTTCCCACTAAATTCTTAAAATTTGTCAATGGCTGAGTGACGAGTATTCCGAGAGGAACATTTTCCTGATAACCTCCTTCATTTCTCGATGTAAACCATGGACAATATTTACAAAAGAGGCCCTTTTTCACATCGGATAAGACAAGCCATTCTTTATGAGAATTTAATGTTTGAACGAAACATAATTCTTTATTTCTTTACCAGACACAACTCTCGTGGAGAAGGGAAAAGTATAATCATTTGGGGGAATCCATGGATTTTCCAGAAGATTTTTCTTCAAGTGATTATCAATTCTTTGCCCCAAATATTTTCCCACGTCGTTGGAAACGCCTACTTGAAGATTAGTATCTTGCAAATGGCTTAAGGTTTTTGAGGTAGATGGCATCTCGCTACGCAAATTTTCCATCTCCTCAGGTGAAGAAGAACTGTCGGCCGCAGTGATGGAACTCGCGTTTTCCAGCTGTGATTCTGTATGAGGTGAAACATTCGAAACACCTTCATCTTCCTTTCTTTTTTTTGCAGGTATGAAGTACGACGAGATAGACTTTTGCCGGGATGACTGAAAATCATTAGTAAAATAAAAATAGTTTTGTTTTCAGTGGTTAAATATTTGATATCTAAGCCTAGTTACTTTGATGTTTGGATCAGCTCATTTCAAATCGATCACGCAGTGGGAATTGGTTTTTAATTTCCACATGAAACTTTTTTTACAGTTTCTCTGTCGCAATCAATTAGACACGCTTTAATCCTTTTGTCTGATTTTTTATTGTTTACCCGTGGGAAATTTCGAAAAATCTACTGAAAATTCGGTTTTTCTATATTCACGCGGTCATCTATTATTTAAATACAATTCGATTTTCATAATGTTTTTCACCCCTAAAAACGAAATTTTTTTTTATTGCGACAGAGAAGCTGCTGTAAACAATTTTACTTGCAGGAAAATAAACAAACTCCTCAAAGCCGCCCTGTTGATTTAAAATGGAGTGACCCGTTTATAAAAAAAACTTCTCGAAAACTTTCGGAAAATCACATTTGTACTTACCATGGCAGTGTTCTTTTTTTAAACCGTTGTTTTTCAATTATAAACTCTCACAAATGTTTTTCAATCAGTGTTTTTTAAAAGTTGTTTTTCCACAATAAGCTTTCACGATACACAATATGTCGAAAATGCACAATGTTTTTCAATAAGTGTTTTTCCACAATCAGCTCTCACAATACACAATATGTCGAAAACGCACAATGTTTTTCAATAAGTGTTTTTCCACAATAAGCTCTCACAATACACAATATGTCGAAAACGCACAATGTTTTTCAATAAGTGTTTTTCCACAATCAGCTCTCACGATACACAATATGTCGAAAACGCACAATGTTTTTCAATTATTTGTCAGATTTTCAATGTTAGAAAACGCAGAAAAACTTGACGACCAACCGCAGGTAGTGTTGTATAACACGATCTTGTACAGGGGCATCTTTTTTCGAGGGGGTTGCCAGTAAGTTTGGGTGGAAATATCCCCACTCGTGGCTGAAAATCGCAAAAGGCCAAGCAGAGCCGGACCATCGTGCTGCATTTCCTTTCATCTCATATCTTCAATTTGCAGCACCCTTTCGGCCTTTAGTACCCACACTGCAGTAACCCAAATTGTGACTTACAGCGCAACTCATATTTAGTAGAGATGGGGTATGACAAGAACCCCAATTTGCTATAAGTAACCCAATCTGGCAAGCCAAAGTCAAAATTTGAGCCAGCCAGTACAAGAAAATAATGCCAATTAAGAGCGTTTTTTACTAGTTTGACCCTAATATGCATTAGGCCTCATTAGAGTAAGAGTAAGAGAGTAGGAAACCTATGCCTCCACAATGTATTCTACATACAATCTTACATTCACAACTCCTCTTGAATATTACTGCTCAAAAATAAATAAGAAAAAAAAAACCCTGTCTCTCTTCTACTTATGACTATTCTCAAATCGCCTCATTTCTTTATGAATGTTAAAAATCGAAAATCAATAAAAAACCTGGGCTGTGGTCCCAAATATCCAGCATACACTTTTGCATCCGACTGTCGTGTCGTGTGTACTCTCGTGTGGAATCACCCATACCCACTGACATATAATAATGGACTGCTCATCAGCAATTATTCCCATACAAACCGATGGCACCAAAAAGGTATAGTCGCTCGCTCATCCATAAGCCCCCAAACTGACAGAAGCACTCAGAAATAAAATCAATTAGAAAAAAATAGACGGGTATAGTGATGTTTATATCTTTTGCGTTAAATCAATTAGAAAAAAATAGACGGGTATAGTGATGTTTATATCTTTTGCTCTTTTCCCCATAAGCCCCCGGATTTTGACATACAGAATGTCAGTTGCTAAGACAGGCGTTAAGAACTTAAATCAGATACACATAAAATTTGCAAATTAATGAAAAAAAGGCATTTTAAAAGGTGAAAAAGTGAAAATAGTGTTTATTAATTTTCTTTAAACAAAATATTTGTGTTGTTTTAATGTTTTAAGTACGTATTTAGAAAAATGTAAATTTCAAAAGTGATTCCGGTGTTTACATGGAGTGAAAAAAGGTTTTTAGCCTATGGAACAAATTGGTGCCATGAAAAATTTCTCATAAGCAGTCCATTCTATATGTCAGTGCCCATACCGGCCAGTGTTATTGACGTCTTAAATCACGACCCATTCTTTATTTTATCCATACCAATTGCGTGAGATTTAAGACACCATCGCCACTGGCTGTTATGCTGGCTTCTCTATTTCGGAAATTTGTATATAACACAGGCATGATTTTTTTGCGTTTTTGCTTTAGGCCTGACTGTGACGATTATTTTCCTGTCTAGTAGTTGAACAGTATTCAGGGATATTTTTTCAGGGTAGCATTTTTTCAAGATATTTTTTGTTAATGTTAAAAATCAAGATAGTATTTTTTATGATTATGTTTTTTAAAGTAATCCATAAATTATAGAGCTCTTTGGGGGGGGGGGGGAATGTCCCTCATTTCCCCCCTGTATCCGCCACTGTCTTAAGGTACAAATCCACCAAGGCAAACAAACATTTGCTCGCGGGCAAATTGACGTCATGAAGAAAGTTCATATCGCAGCTATGCACATCTGAAACATCATCTTTTTACGACATTATCACGTCAAAAGCCTACAATATTGTTAAATCCGATCCGAAAACGAAACAGCTTTCAAGTAAAAATTTGCCAATATCGTTAAATTTTCATATAAAATGAATGCCAATATTGTAATAGAAAATACGGTTTCAGTATTTCGTTAAAAAAATATGACGTAAGGTCCCAGATCTGCGATGGAGTATCACGTATTCCAAATCGCCAAACAAGCTTATCAATGCCTGAGATTCCTCAAGAGATGCAAGTTCCTCCTCCAGCCAGCTGCCCTGACTACAATCTACAAGTCCTACATTCCGCCTTGTATTGAACATAACTCGTATATCTGGGTAGAAGTTCTACTCCCACGGCCACATCTCATACGACACATGACCCCAACCAAAAGTTCACGAGTCTTACGGCACAAGCCGCCATCGATGACCTCGATACTTCGGGAGCACCCGGTTACCCCCAAACGCTTAGTTAGCAATATTGTAAGATTATTAATATTAAGTAAGTCAGCTGTAAGCTCTTCTTTCACCTTTGGAAAAATTAAATTAAAGAACAGAGATTCAGTTTCGGTTAAGCCTTTATCAAAATACGTCTGGATGTAATTACTATAATTTGTTTAATTGTCCTCTCAATTTATTTTAACTCGTTCTAAATCCTTAGCTTTTGTTGTAATAAGAGACTTTAAATTTAATTGTTTTTGAAGGTTGCGTGGCGCGAACCTATATTACCCTAAAAACTAGCTTGCCTTGGCTGTCATTTTGCTCCTCTATAGACTCTTCAAGCCACTGTAGAAATGTAGCAGCCCCCGCCCTACCGCTTTTACCTACATGCACCTTTTTTTCCAAGACTAGCCAAACGGCCCGTCCTAGGCCCACTACATACCTCCCCTTCGTTAATAATTAGAACACAGTCGGTGTTGCTGGGACCATATAACACCTCACAGATAAAACCCAAGGTTCATCGAAATCTACTGACGCACCATCCAGCCACCTAAACTTACTAATAGGCACTTCATCCTGACTTGAAGGACATGACGTACTAACGATACAAAGGGTTGTTTTTGGCCATGCCACATACATAAATAACGATAAATAAAATCAAAAATAAAAATGATTTTATATATATCAATAGTAATACAATTATCCGTAAAAATTTCAAATTTTTACGAACTAAAATACCTGAGAAAAAATCTAAAAATTTGTCATATTTTCGCTAAAAAAGTGAAATAATTCCTTCAAATCCATTTCATTTCTCAAGATAATAAAAACATGCTTGTAGCCCAATTTCCCATTAAAGTTGTCTCGTCCATTCATTTTTTCCCTCATTGTCAAATTTCACCCATTGCCCACGAAACCATCATCATTTTTTCATCCTCTTTGCCCTTCCCGAACAAAACAATAGGAATAAGCGCATAGGAATCTGTTTTTAGATCCACCGCCTCTAAAATTAAAGCCGCAGCTTCTGATTTTGTTTTCAAATGCGCAAAGGGCTTTCACCACTGACATATAGTAATGGACTGCTGATTGACGATGCTGAATGGCACCATTTTTCTCCAGAAATAGAAAACCTTTTTCATGTAAACAAAAAATTTTTCTTCGAATTTATGCGAAAATAAGTGATAATATGTCTGTTATAATTAATAGAAATTAATTTCCATCACTCATTTTTATTTATTAGCAGTTTTTTCATTAAATAAATGTATTTATTCCAAAACCGTGACGGTTATTTCCCCTGTTTAACGAAGTTTTCAAAATAGCTCAAGAGTAAGACAGAAGAACGAAAACTATACCTGTCTATTTTTTTCTAATTATGTTTATATCGCTGACATCACTGACATATAGAATGGACTGCTCATGAGGAATTTTTCATGGCACCAATTTGTTCCATAGGCTACAAACCTTTTTTCACTCCATGTAAACACCGGAATTACTTTTGAAATTTACATTTTTTTAAATACGTACTTAAAACATTAAAACAACACAAATATTTTGTTTAAAAAAATTAATAAACACTATTTTCACTTTTTCACCTTTTAAAATGCCTTTTTTTCATTAATTTACAAATTTTATGTGTATCTGATTTAAGTTCTTAACGCCTGTTTTAGCAACTGACATTATGTATGTCAAAATCCGGGGGTCTATGGGGAAAAGAGCAAAAGATATAAACATCACTATACCCGTCTAGCATCATGTTGCACGTTTCTGATTACGGTGATTTTAAGGCGAATAGTTGCTACAACCAAATGATGGTCGCTTCCAGTATCCGCCCCCCTGAAACTCCTGACATCCTCAAGAATAGTTCTCCATCTGTGGCTGACGGCCACGTGATCTATCTGATTTCTCATTCTACCATCGGGCGATACCCAGGTCTCTTTGTGTATCTTCTTGTGACAAAAGTAAGTTCCACCTACCAAAGTCAACGAAAAGCTCACCATTGTTATTGGTAACTTGGCTTAGGCCTTGGTTTCCAATTGTGTGTTCAAGGCCGATCTGTGCGTTCAAGTCACCCATTAAAACAATGATGTCTCCCCTTGGAATAGAGCGAAAAACCTCATTCAGTCGCATATAGAACTCGTCCTTGATGTCAGCTTCTGCGTCTTCAGTTGGAGCGTAGCATTGGACTACCGTAGTACTTCTTAGTCTGGTACGCAGGCGCACGGTAATAATCCTCTCAGAAACTGGTGACCAGCTAATGTTGTAACGGTCAGTTTTGCCTAAATATCTACTTGACTAAAAATTACTGTAGGGAAGAAAATTGAGTAGTTGGTTCGAAAACAAACAGTAGGCGGGGAGAAATAAAACAAAAAGAGGAACGAAAAATTTATTGGTCAGTCTGGGGAAAAAAATCGGAATTATGAAGGAAGTTTTATCGGCGAGTTTGTTTTTTTTGAAAAATCGGTGTTTTTAGTCTAAGTCGAGGAAACAAATAATTAAATTCCTCCGTAAATTGTTACCAGAACATCGAAGTATAGCAGCAAATACGAACAATTCGTGAAAAAGCCAGTTTTTAGTTTGGCTGTCTTAGATGGTGTGCAGCAGTGAGAAGCCCCTAGCAAATGTCAACATCCAGTCATCACGAAACCCCAGACAATCACCTCAAGTAGAAAAAAGTCAAACCTGGAAAAATCTTCAGTTTTAGGATTTTGTTGAATCATCTTTAATCGAAGTTGTCGTGTGTAATTTGCACGAAAGAAAATCCTGTTGGATAGAAGAGACCGGGAAATCAAAGTGGTATCTGTCAATAGTGAAGATTTAAATATTGTGAAGTAATACCGGCTAAGCTGACCAGAAGGTACGTGGGTCGCAGTTGCGACAATCAAACTCGGACGACGCAGAAAGGCCAGCGCAGAAATTCGTGAACTTCTATCAGGTGACCCTAGGTTAATTCGTATTTTTTTTGGGGTGCATTGCACAAAGTTTCAGATAAAATTCCACGCGAAAAAAACCGTTCGGACTTGGCTGAAGAAAAAAAGATTGAGACAGGTCGTATCAGTTTGTTTCATTCGAGGATGCTAGAAGGAATTGAGATTGAGTGTTGAACGAGATGAGAGTATAGCGAAATATCAAATTTCACCTGTTGTATTTCCGCGGTTTAAAGTAATCAAAAATTTCACGAGAGTGTACTAATTAGAAAAAGAGCATATACTCGAACGGGTGCAGGGCTTACCTAGCCTAGAGGGAAGAAACAAAAACCAAACATACCCTTACCACAGAAAATAACATATTTATTTATGCTTTCATTTAGTAATTTAATGTATTAATATCCATTAATTTTTTTGGTGCAGTTATCATTATATTTAATATTATTATTGTTTGAACATTGGTTTGCTCCTTATTGGAGATATTTTTTTCTTCTTGCGTTTTACAGGTAGTTGTACACGAAATTGATATATGTAATATCGTGAATATCGTCTGTACAAAAGCGACGTAGGGGTACCCGTACGGCACTTTTCCTTTTTTTTTAACAACTTCCGTCGACAAGAATTGTACAATTATAGTTAAATATAGATTACGTTGAGAATTGTTGATGGTAGTATCTGCTACTATTTGTCTTGCATTGTTAATGACTATTGATTTTCTTCATTAAATTGTTATATTCTCGTGCGTTCTTGACCTGTAATAAACAGGAATGTTGAATGGTTTGTTAAATGGTTGTGATATAAATATAATGTCCGTGTATTAAATTTTTTTTTGGAATGGTTGAGGGCGGGTGGTATTTCTTTTCAGGGTGTCCTAGATAGTGACTGTCCCTGAAGCTGATAGTCTTCGATACTATGAGCTGTCAGGGAAACAGTTAGCCATGACGAGGCTCAGGTGATGTCCGGCGAAGGATGGAGGTGGAATTCAAGATTTTTCATAGTCACAGGTAAGTGGTGAACCAACCGCGGTAAGGCCCGGCCACACACCCCACGACCCCTCCGGCGAGCTAGATGACTCCGTGTGGCCGGCGTAGGAGTTCCGGAATTTAGTTTCCGTTCTTATGTATGGTGTTGGCTCCTTGGTCATGCTTTTCCGGGCTTATGGCTAAGGGGGCAATACCTCGCATAAGTGGCGCCCAATAAATAGTCGCGCCATTATGCTGTTACAATGTTGCTGGACCTGGCTTCTTTGGTGAGTATTACGCCAACGCCACTCCTACGGCTTTCAGTTTCGTTTCTACCAGAATATAAGAAGGACTCACCGTTTGGGCAGATATGTTCCCCCGCATCGGGCCATCTGGTCTCGCTAAGTCCCATGATCTTGATTTTATATCGATTTATCTCGTTGAGGACTTCATCCAACCGTCCCTCAGCAAGCAGTGTTCTCACATTCCATGATCCGATTCGTGTCCTCCTGTATATGTACACATGAATATATAAGCCGCTATACAAACTGTTCTAAATAATACACTATAGTTCCATGTCAAAAACAAAAATCACACATTTCAACCTCGACAGATGACGGGTACGAATTAGAAATTTATCTGACTTAAATAGCAGGAATATAAATTTAGCTCGTTCTGATTACTTTCCATGGTTTTTACTTATCTATAAATTACAAATATGCCAAAAAGTTGAAATTTTGTTTTGATGTGAGTTCAGCTCTATTTTAACTCTAAGTGAATTGAACTCGAAACGACGGTGGCCGAAATTTTAGCTCAACCTCGCCTTAACTTTTTCAACCTAGCGATAAGTGAGCGGAGTATAATACCGAGGTTACATGACCCACTCAACACGAATTGAGCTCTATTTTGGGTTCGGGTGTTGTCATGGATCCAGCGACCGACCGAATAAATTGTACCGAATGTGTTCTGAGTGGGTTCACAAGTTTTTGCTTTGTTGAGCACAATTTTCAGTTGTATTGTCTTGTAACTAGCGACTGAAAAATGAACCCTAAATTGAGGTTATGTGTATGTTTTGTAATTATTTACAACAGTGTTTAGTTGTTTTGGTTAGTATTAAAAGAAATATTAAACAATTTAACCTGGCAAAATGTCATACATTCATTTCAGAAAATGCATTTTCAGGAAAAAAATTATTTCTTCAACCAAAATGACAACTAAAAACTCAAGTTCGAGATGTCATATAAATAAACGCAACAATTCTCAATTCGATTTTCACATTTAAGAGTAGAGTGATCGGGCAAAATTTTGCCTCGTTATTATTATCATTTGTCACACAAAATTTTGCCCCAAGTGTAGAGTGGTGGAGAATAGTGTAAAGTTTTTTCTTTCGGTAATTTGTGCTTGAATTGTATCAAAAAAAAGTAAAATTTAACTTTAAAACAAATAGAAAATCCATCTACTAGAAATACTTGTAAGCTTGTGTATTGTGTCAAATTTTTGCCCGAACAGAGTACATTTCACCACCTTCTTTTTATTGGCAAAAATCACCCGAGAAGCGTTTTTTTATTTTCAGATTTTTCATAAAATTTCCTCCATTCTTGGGGTTAGTAAGTGTGTTCGCGTACTGGCAGGAGGGATCCGAAACCGCCAGATTTCTTTTGTTTACTTTCTCGGGATACAAAAAGCGAGGACATTTTTACTTGCCCTACAGCCACTGACATATAGAATGGACTGCTCATGAGGAATTTTTCATGGCACCAATTTGTTCCATAGGCTACAAACCTTTTTTCACTCTATGTAAACACCGGAATCACTTTTGAAATTTACATTTTTTTAAATACGTAGGTACTTAAAACATTAAAACAACACAAATATTTTGTTTAAAAAAATTAATAAACACTATTTTCACTTTTTCACCTTTTAAAATGCCTTTTTTTCATTAATTTGCAAATTTTATGTGCATCTGATTTAAGTTCTTAACGCCTGTTTTAGCAACTGACATTTTGTATGTCAAAATCCTGGGGTCTATGGGGAAAAGAGCAAAAGATATAAACATCACTAGTGCAAAAGGGAAAATATAAAATCAGGTCTGAGTGCTTCTGTCAGTTTGGGGGTCTATGGATGAGTGCGACAACTATACTTTTGGGTGCCATCGATTTGTATGGAATAATTTCAGATGAGCAGTCCATTATTATATCAAAAATTACCCACAAAGATACGACACTCTCAAAATTTCCCATAAGCTCCCTTGCGAGTGAATATATCAATCGACAAGGTGCAAGCGAGATAAAATTCAATTTAAAAACAAAACAAAAATCGAAGAAAGAAAGGGTAAATAAAGAAATGTTATTTCACGAAGTGCGAAAGAGACGCACTGATTTCTCTTCTCCGCAATTTTTTGTGCCGTCTGGACTTTTATTTTGCTTGTGTGAATTCATGTACCATTTTCGTGTACTTCCTGCTCTGCATGTGTTTGTGTAGTTTGCCGTTGCTCCGCCCTCTCGCCATTCCGGAGCGCGTATATGAATAGAGAAGTTGATCATAGATTTTTACTTTCCTTTTTCTTCGCACAGAAAGGATTACATTGTCGTATCTTTCTGAGTAATTTTAGATTATATGTCAGTGCCTACAGTCAGTAATGCCGTAAACATGCTACACACGCGCACAGGAACATACGAGAATAGCAACACAATCCCATGTCACACCGCCCAGGCAACTTTGAGGGGCGACGGCTACGAAATAGAACTTGGATTGATTGAGTCGCCGATAATAGTAATTTCAAATGACAGCTAAAGAACTCAAGCTCAGTTTAAGCTAATATGCCGTTTCAAGTAGGCAGAGAATATACGCGCTAGAGTTCTTGAGATTTTTAAGCCATCGAGTACTCAAGCTGTCATGGAAACGTAGTAATAGACATATCTCTTTAGCCCTAACTATAGTGATCTTAAGACGTCATAATATTCTTCGTCAAATTCTCTTAATGGTGTAAATACAATTGGGGCGACCGGCGAAACTAATTTCGCCGCGACTGTCAAATACGATAAGAATACACTGGTTCATATGAAGATGCATATAACTCGGACCACAACCTCGGCTACGGCGCAAACCACAGCGATGCAATCAATCTATTTTCTAATTTGTGGTCGCAGCTCCAAGTTGGCCAACTGAGAAAAACTCATTTGACACTTTTTCTTGACTGTTGACGTTGAAATTTTAAATTTTGTTTACATTTTGTAATAAATTTTAAAATTGGTTTTTTTGGTTGTTTTTTCAAATTACATTTTTATTTATATGTATGTATATGTATATAAATAAACCTGCGTTGTTGCATTTAAGTTTTTGTTTATTTTTTTACAAAGTAGCATATTAATATAGAAACATTTATTATTACTTTGTGTATATGTTGCTATTTTTATAAAATAATGAGTTTTGATCGATTCATTTCTCTTACGGCCCATCTTCTATTTCTTTTATTCGAATGTTCTAAAACTTTATAAATTAAATGCACCATGTACAAAATTGATAAAATTGTTTGAAAACAAATTATTTTTTGCACCACCCTCATGATCTTAAAAAATTACTTTCAAGCAAAATCAAATTAAAAACGTTTTATACCCGCTTAAAAAACAGAAATAATGTTGACAGGTAACAACACGAACAAAGTTGCTGCACCTGATATCATTTCGCTTCGCTCTAATTGTATTCATACGACGAATTTCGCCGCGAATATCGGTGTGGTTGGGTTCGTCGCTGTAGTTCTCGCCCCAATTGTATTTACACCAGACTGATTAATTATCTGTCAAATCGTAAGCTCAGCTATTACTGAGTTTCCATGAGAGTTCAACCAGAGTTGAACCCGAGTTGAACTCCATGGAAACAGTCGCAGTCAAGAGTTTTCGTTAAAGATTTTCAACTCTGCTCAACTCAACGAAAATAGGTAGATTGAACAGAGTTCACGCACACAATTACAAACGGGATTGTCAAATGTTAAAGAAGTTAAAATGTCGCGCCTGTTTATAACATTTCTGTTATACAACGAACACAATAAATTAATTTTATGGTCCATGATCACTATTTTATAATAACAAAAATATTACGTCAAATTTAAACCAGCTGCTTGCTTAATACAAGTACACATTCAGCTGTCTGTACACAGGCAGAAAAGTCAGCCATGGAAACGCATAGAGTTGAGTCGTTGAGTTGAAGTGTCATTTCAACTCAACCTCAACTCAACTCGACTCCCATGGAAACTCGGTATATAATAGCCTTAAAGGTAGAAACAGATTGGCGCGACAACTTTTGCCGCGCCGCTCGACGGATTTTAGATTCCGCCTTAGCTAACAGATTGGCGCGGCGCGGACAATTTAACGGAATTTAACGGACGATGGAATTTAAATAAATGAATTTGAAATTTTTAATGTAAATATAATTTAATGAATTTATTTTGTACTTTTTTAATTATTTATTATGTGAAAACACATGATCCTTAATTATAACTGTGCTCTTACCTAGAAATAAAAATTTAAGCTACTTTCAATATTTTAATACCTATATTGTTTTTTTTCCAATATTTGAATAAAGCAAAATTTACTTGGAATTAAAAAAGGAAGAATTGAGGTGTTAAATAATATTTTGCCATTTACAGAAAATTACCTGAAATTTTAAAACTAAAGGGTTTTATTTGAAAGAGGGTGGTTCCATGACTTGTTTTATGGTACTAAATTAGATAATTTTACCTTCAAGTAGGAGATGGGCGGTTTGTTTTTCACATTGAACTGCATAATGACATTTTCCCATGTACCCAAAATTATTTAGAATTTAAAAATTAAAGGGTTTAATTTGAAAGAGGGTAGTTGCTTGACCTGATTTATGATATTACATTATATAAGTTTACCTGTAAGTGAAAAATGGGCGATTTGTTGTTTACATTGGGCTGCTTAATGATATTTTTCCATTCACCGAATATTACCCGAAAAATTAAAATAAAAGGGTGGGTTTGTTCGAAATTGTTTTTCCCATTTATAGGACCTGCCCAAAATCACTTAAATAGCTTAGTTTTAAAAATTCCATATCAGTTGATTTTAAAATTTCAAACGTTGCTAGTGATTGTAATTGTTTGTGTAGTTTTTTAAAAATTTTCAATAATGGAACAAGAACTTCAAAGGTGCCAAATTGTGTATAATGTGTTCATGGCATATAGTTTCCAAAGAGAAATTATGAACAGAAGAAGATGGTGGGAAAGACCTATAAATAGGACGCGAAACCAGCTGGGGTTTTATGAGAAAATATTTCGCGCAATGAGAAGTCAAGATCCGGAACACTTTTCTTTAGCTACGAGGATGGACTGCAAACAATTCAAGTTGCTTCTAACATTGCTAGAAGAAGGATTAACAAAACAGTCCCCCGGGAGTCTATTTCCCCAGAAGAACGTCTTGGTTTAACTCTAATGTAAGTAGTTTTGTGATATACGGATTGCGATATCCACTTTCTTTAAGTAAAGATAGCACCTCGTAGTACTGCCATTTCGGTTAAAAAATAATCGCTGAACTACCCGATGGCTGCGAATTTAACTTCCTATTCAATTTACGGAACTGATCTCGTAAATTTTTCCACCTTGTTCTACAAGTGCATTCTGTAATTGAATTTAATATATAAAATCCTGATTTTTTTTGTTTATAAAACTTACCATCTTTCCCCAATTTTTCTGAGATCTCCTTCCACGTTTTTCCCCTCAGAGACTGGTTCTTGTATTTTGAATTACTTAAATCGTATAGAAAGGGTTTTCCCCTTACTTCCTCTATTAACCGCTCCTCGAAAAACATTTCTATTCAACAGCACTTGATCAATTGAGACAATATTTCACACAGGCAATATAAATAAAGCGAAATGGTTAATTACCTCTCGTAAATACTTCTTTAAAACAGAGAAGGGCGAGAAACCCACCAGGTAATTTTTAAACCCTTTATTCTTTATGACTATACTCAGCAAATAAATAAATTGCTCATATAAGAATGAAGATGACTCAAGAATCTGGTCGTCAGGGTTTTCCCGTATTCGCATTTTATGATACAAGAGCCTGAATGGGTGTGTAACACCTTGTCATGGAGAAGGAACTTTTCTTGTTAACAAGAGAAAGAAACGGTCATATAGGGAAGTTTTGGTTCAAAATTCTTTCGTCTCTTTTCTGGAAACCTATTTTTGCCTATTTAATACCACCTGCTTCACAACCTGAAAGTTTAAAATATGTATATTACATCATTAGAAAGTATTAAAAAATTCTCCTTCCGCTTTTCCGCCTAAAATATCTATCATCAATATTTCCAGCTTGAACCCTCAGCATGTTTTAATTCAAATTTTAGCTGACCAAAAACTTTAACTAAAGACTTTCCCAGAAATTAATTTAATACTTTACTTTTACTTTGGCTCCTGTTTTTCCCCCGGCTCCGAAATTTTATAGTTTTTAATACTATGTTAAATTCCTCTGGGATAAATATAAACATTTCACTAAAAACTAAACTTGAAGTACCTCCAAAAGCTTAAATTAACCGTCACATTGAGTTGCTAAATAGAGACAAAATTTTTTTATTGTTGACTGTTTTTATTTGATTTTATTACAATAAATTAGTTTTAAATACCTGCAACACAGTCTTTTTCATGCCCCATAATTGGTAAATTTCTTTTTTGCCATTTTATAATAAAATGCATTAAAAAACTAAAAAAAAATCACGAATTCAATTTAAAAATAACCGCCACGAACAAATTGTCAATTTGCAGGCAGACAGCAGTTCAAAGCAAAAAATGTGTACTAAATCAGCTCGTCATGGTTGGTACCACTGGGCGACCAGCGGCAGAATTCGAAATAGCTCGAATTTGTCCGCGCGACAAGTCGCCTCCGCGCCTTTGTGGTAGCATATATGGTGGTGCGTGTATTTTAATCGATTTTGCCGCCACGGACACCGCCTCCGCGACAAAATTCGCGCCAATCTGTTTGTACCTTAAGACGTTTTGACATTTGTAAAAGATAAACAAATCGAGTCTGGAAAAGCGTCCAATAAATTAAAAAATGGAAATTAACAATAGTTTTAAGGAAGAACTGATTGAATTAGTTCAAAACTGTTTTTTTATTGTCTCTATTTATTTTTCTTACACAACACGATCCAGGTTTTCTTTTTATTTTTTTCACATCTTCTACCAATTTCACTAATAACGCCAAATTATTTAATAACTCCTAATTATCCATTTTGCAAAAAAACGTTTTCTGCAACTAGAAACACTAAAGAAAATTACACTTTTCTTATGATTGCTTAAGATTTGTACGCTCGTTACCGTACATTAAAGACTTGACGAAAGATTAGCCCTAACTATAATGGTCTTAAGATACCTTAAGATTTTTTACGATCCTATGAAATGTCATAATACCAACTATAATGGCCTTAAGCAATCTTTCGTTAACTTTTCCAATCTTTCGTTAATTTGGAGTTATTAAATAATTTGACGTTATTAGTGAAATTGGTAGAAGATGTGAAAAAAACCTGGATTAGAAAAATAAATAGAGACAATAAAAAAAATGTTTTGAACTAATTCAGCCAGTTCTTCATTAAAATTATTGCTAATTTCCATTTTTTTAATTTATTGGACGCTTTCCCAGACTCGATTTGTTTACCTTTTACAAATGTCAAAACGTCTTAAGGCTATTATAGCTGAGCTTAAGATTTGACAGATAATTAACCAATCTTAAGAGAATTTGACGAAGAATCTTATGATGTCTTAAGATCATTATAGTTAGGGCTATTGGAAAAGTTAACGAAAGATTGCTTAAGGCCATTATAGTTGGTATTATGACATTTCATAGGAGCGTAAAAAATCTTAAGGTATCTTAAGACCATTATAGTTGGGTCTTTTGTTATTCGCGTTCGGGTTGTGCACACATAGATATTCCGTGTAGGGATAATAAAGTTACTCTCGGTAAAATAAATACCTATGTACGCCGAGAGTATCATAAAAAACCGGTTTTTGGTGTTGATATTACGATCCGTGTATGCCAGCCCAACAGCTGCTTTAGCAGAAATCTTGAGCAGACCCCTGTAAGTATTCGCACAGGCACTAATTCATTTTTACTGGGTGCCTGCAAAGTTTGGAAAGGTTTAGTAGATTTTTTGACCAAGCTTTACTTCAGCTGTAAAAACCGGTAAGGCAGATCAAAAACTACATTACCAGCCACGTTGGAAGTTTTGACGTTTATGTCAGATTAGTTAATGGTGCATTTTTTCTGGATAAATTCCGAATTTCCTACAGTTTTTCCATTACTGGTAATTAATACATTCTAAAAATTAGTTTTATTTTTCACATACTTAAATTTGTCTTGTACAGTTTCTTGTTTTCTTAACGGCATATATATGAACTCAATAATTTAATCGACTTTCTGTGTTTATAATTTGTTTATTTTTAGTTCTCGTAAACAGTAAGATTAATAAGGGTAAAAAATGAAAGTAAAAGAATTACAAAAAACTGTGAATGTGGCCTGGTCGCCAGCTCAGCAAAATCCAATTCTGTTAGCAGCCGGCACAGCCGCCCAACAACTAGATGCTGCGAATGCCAACTCACTATTAGAAATCTATTCTGCAAATCTAGGTGATCCTAGTTACGACCTTGAACTAAAAGGATGTCAAACTAGTCCTCATAGGTAAAAAATAACTTGATAGAAGTTAGAGAGATCATATGTTTGTTTCAGATTTCAAAAAATTGTTTGGAGTCCAACCGGCTTTAATGGAACTCATCCAAATGGTTTAATTGTTGGGGGTTGTGAAGGAGGCCATTTACAAATTTATAGTGCATCCAAATTATTAAATGGAGAGGAATCTTTAATTGCTCACCAAAATAAGCATACCGGGGCAATTCGTGGCCTAGATTTTAATCCGTTTCAGCATAATTTGTTAGCTTCTGTGGCTTCTGAGTCAGAGATTTTTATATGGGATCTTAATAACACGACAACTCCTATGGCTCCAGGAACAAAATCACAACCTTTAGAAGATATCCAAAATGTTGCATGGAACAAGCAAGTTCAGCATATTTTATCTTCAGTTTTTAGTTCAAAATGTGTTATTTGGGATTTACGAAAGAATGAACAAATTATAAAGCTCAGTGATACCCAATCGAGGGTTCGTTGGAGGGCAGTTCAATGGCATCCTGAAATTGCGACCCAACTTTGGCTTGCATCTGAAGAAGATCAAGCACCATTTATTCAACTATGGGATTTGCGATACGCTACAGCTCCAGCCAAGACTATACAAGTACATCAGAGGGGTATTCTAGGGTTAACTTGGTGTCCTAAAGATTCTGATTTAATGGTTTCTTGCGGGAAAGATAACAAAATTTATTGTTGGAATCCTAATTCAGAGCTTCAAGTAAGTGAAGTTTATGTTCTAAAAAAAGAGAATTAATTATCGTTAATAATATTGATTATAGGAGGGTGAAATTCTTTCTGAAGTAGCGACAACCATTCAGTGGTATTCTGATGTTCAGTGGTGCCCAAGAAATCCAGCATTAATTGCTGGCTCTACATTCGAAGGTAATGTTTCTATATATTCGATGTTTGGAGGTAGCCAACAACAAGTACAGACATCAAACAAAATTGCTGATTCCTTTCCTGGAATGGATCAGTTCGCACAAGCACCGATACCACAAGCAACGACTCAATTACATTATTCTGATTTAAAAAGGGCGCCAAAATGGATGAAACGTCCAACAGGTGTCTCCTTTGGTGTAATGAATTTAATTTTTTGAAACACTTAACTGTAACTGAAATGGTATATTTTTAGTTTGGTGGAAAGCTCGTTACATTTAAACAAAATAATCCACGAAATGTTAACATAAATCAGATTGTCACTGAACCAGAATTAGTACAAAGATCAACTATGCTAGAAAAGGCTATGGCCGAAGGCGATTTCATTGAATACTGCAAGAAAAAAGCCGATGAAGTGACTGATCAACACGGACGATATATCTGGTACTTCCTCAAAGCTAATTTTGAGTCGGACCCTAAGGCTGAAATGCTGAATTTATTAGGTTGGTGAATTTAATATGAGAACAAGCACCACATATTTTTTATTTTAGGTTATAACAAGGATGATATTAAAAGTAAATTTAATAACTATTTGAAAGATGAAGATTTGCAGAATCAAAACAGTGTCGAACAAGTTCAAAATAAGATGGCTACTCTTACTCATGTAAGTGTTCAAATTTGATGGCGATTATAAGATAGAGTAACATAAGATCGTAAAAATGGGTTTGTTATGTTTCACTAGGTCAGAAGAATAGCTTCGGTTACCCTAATTATGCTTACAAGGGAACTCCCTTCGGTGTCAAACGCGCAGAGCTGGCTTACATTTTTTCCTGGTTCTTCTTATCAAAACAAAGCTAAAAATGCATATCACAACCCCTACCTTGTTGACATTTTTTTATACCGATTTTTTAATTGTTTACTTTTAGAATTAATTGTCATTTTAAAGTAAAAATTCAAACTGTTCTAAATTTTCTTTCATAACAAAAAATATAAAAAATATCAACAAGGTAGGGGTTGTGATATGCATTTTTAGCTTTGTTTTGATAAGAAGAACCAGAAAAAAAATGTAAGCCAGCTCTGCGCGTTTGACACAAAAGAATGCCCATTGTTTAATTTACGCCGATGACTTAAATTTTTTTTAAAAGTTAGTGGAGAGGATTGTTGTCATCGCCTTCAAGAAGACTTCAACAATTTATCCATCTGGTGCTCTATGAATGATCTTCAACTAAATGTTTCTAAGTGCCGAGTTATGTCTTTCTATCGCTCATTGGAAGGCATCGAATACAAATACTCTTTTTCTACTTCTGCTCTAGCTAGAGTGTATGAGATTAATGACTTAGGTGTTGTTTTAGATAATAGACTAACTTTCAATAGACACATTGATTTCATTTGTAGTAATGCCTATAGATTACTGGGTTTTATTAAGAGAAATTCTAAAGAATTTTCTGATGTCTTTACTATAAGGACCTTGTTCATTTCCTTGGTAAGGCCAATTCTTGAATATGCATCATGCATTGGGAGTCCGCAGTATGCTGTTAATTCGAATAGAATAGAATCGGTGCAAAAATCCATAACCAGGCCCCTTCTCACAGAACTAATTATGGCTCAAATGGAGTTTTTACTAAAGGCATTCATAAATTCAATTTTTTTAACGATCTCGTTGATTTCACCCTGGATCGAACAATCTATAAAAATGTAATTTTAGGTTTAGAGAATCATGTTGAAATGAATTTTTCATAAAAATATGTCAACTTTGTTTTAATTTAAATAAGTTTTTGGAATTTGTAAGTTTTCTAGTCTATAAGATTGTTATCAGTAGACTAAATAAAATAAATAAATATTACAAGAAATATTTAAAAAATTAACTTTGCAAAACGTGATACATTCATTCATTCAATTCAATTTCACAAAAAAATTATCCATTTTTACAAAAAATTTCTCCAAACCAAAATGACATATGTATGTATGTCATATAAGACTTGAACGAAAATGCAAATTCAGATCGAGTTGAGTTCGGTTTGCGTTGGGTTCGTCATATAACTTCCCTAATTGCAAGTTTGAAAAGATTGGAGAAGGGATAATGCTTCGATACCTTGCCACCACAAAGGCGCTTAGAGTGCAAATGCAATAAATAAAAAAATGCATTTTTCACTGTCAACAGTTCGCATTTGGATCGACGAAATTAACTGCCAAATATATGAATTGAAAGTGATTACATAGTGATTTATACTTTTAAAAATTATTAATTGAGACCCAATAACAGTCATATACAATGGATCGGGATTAAATTATTTAGACTACATAATAGCAACAAATATTAATACGTACCTATTTTTACGATCATTTTAAAATTTACTCAAGTAGTAACCGACATGTATAAAATTTACGTAATCATAAGTAGTATTTGTTTAATTTTGTAAAATCCATTAAATGCGCTTTTCTGTTCTGATTTAAACTATTAAAATTGCAATTAATATAAAATGCAACTGCACTATCATGCACACAGAGTGATTCATCTGAGGTTGAAGGTGATCAAAGCACCGATGATAGCACAGATTTGTCGGTAAGGCAATCATAAAACTAATTAAGATCGTATAATAGTTCCTAATGAGATAGTTAACAATGAAATATCCTTGAAATAATAATGAATATTGTTGATTCAATAGGGTGGAGATAACAACGCTCTATTTGATGCTATTGCCGCAGGTAATAAGGCATTGACAGAAATAAAGGAGAAAAATAATACGAAATTTAAGATTCCTGTAGGAGAAGGTAAATAATTATATTTACAAGTTGCAATTTTATCTTAATTTTTAACCAGGAAACGATGCTTTAATATGTGAGGCAATACTAAGTGGTAACATAGAAGCTGCAGTTGAAATTTGTATGGAAGCCAATAGACCCGCAGAGGCATTGATTATCGCATCAACTGCTGGGCCTGATTTCTTAGCAAGAGTTCAAAATCGCTATTTGAATAAAACTGAAGGGGAATTAACACAAGTTATTTCTGCATTAGTTTCTCAAAATTGGGTAGACATGGTATTAAGATGTGCAATCGATTCTTGGAAGGAAATGCTTGTAGCTGCACTGACACACCATAGTGGAGAACAGTCATCCCTTTTATGCGGTATGTTGATATTTAATTAAGGTGTAAATGTTAATTTGTTTAAATTTAGCAAGACTTGGTGAAAGACTTCAGGAGGAATCCACCGATCCACTTGTTATTAGAAATGCATTATTATGTTACATTTGCGCTGGAGATTTAGAAAAATTAGTAGATGTTTGGATAGCATTAAAGAATTTTGGCAAAGATCAAAATGTGCAGCTTAGTACCAATGACCTTTTAGAACTTGTGGAAATTGTAATGTTATTAAAAAAAGCTTTAGAATTAAGAGGGCAAATAGTAGAGGTATAAAGCAAATGCTTATTATTATCACATTTATGTATTTTTTATTTAAAGCCCTCAGGAAAATTGGCTGAGTTCTTATCTCAATACGCAGGGTTGTTGGCAACTCAGGGCGCTTTAGAATCAGCATTTTCCTATTTGGGTCCTTCGATTGATGCACATTTAGTAGAACTTCGCGAAAGATTATATTATGCCTTGGGGCACAAACGTCAACAATCTTATTCACGTGGAAGTATTTCGCATCATCAACAACAACAAACCAATATGTACGGCAAACCACAAGTCGCAAATCGATTTACTCAGCAAAGAAATTCATTTTCTAATGTATCTCAACCATCACCTCCAATTTCGAGTTCATTTAATACTGGTATGCCTGGTATGTATCCCCCAGCTTCTATACCGTCTCAAACGTGGAATGCACCGTCAAGCGGCCAGACAAATGCTCCACCAATGAACCAAGTTCCATTATTACCACCGAATCAACCAATTCAAACGAAACCTCCTATTGGTGCTCCTACTGTTAATGAAGGGCTTGGTCAACCACAACGGCCATCAAGTGTTGGATCTCAAGGTAGCATTCTATACAATGATACAATCAAATATTAACAATTTAATTTTTAGGAAGTACTCCGCTTTCAAGAGCAAAATATGTTTTGGACCCTTCTGTTGCATCAGCACCAAGTTATGGACAAAATACTGCATATAATACACAGCTTCCTACTTCAACACAACAAAGCTTTAGCACGCCGTATAATCAGTATAATACTACACCATTTAACCCACCCGTTTCATCTTCAGCATACCAGTCAACACAAAATACAGCTTCATCTATTCCTTTGCAAACTAATTTCAAAGCATTTACACCTGCGCAACCGTTTTTAGCTGGTGTAACTAATCAAGGAAATTACTTACCTGGTGTAGCTCCAATCGAAACGGCACAGACGGCTATGCCATTACCACCTCCAAGTCATAAAAATCCGACTCCACCTCCTGGTTGGAACGATCCTCCGGCTCTGAAGTCCACGCGATCTCAGGTAAGCTAAAGATTATCAAATAGATAAAAGTACTGAAATTCTCTTCACTTGATTGGTTGTGAATTTACACCTAATTGAATATTTCATAGAATTACGCGATTGGTAGATTTATTATAAAGTTATTTTATTTGGGTAATCGCTTCTTAAAGAAGCTAGAGGAAACTGTCAAGAAATATACATTTGTTATATTTTGTTCGATTAAATTTAATTTTTTATTAATTAGTTATCAATATTTTGATATTTTCTAATTTTATATTTACCATTTAGTTGGTAGTTATTTTAATTTATCAATATATATAAAAAAAGCTTATTATGGTAAGCAAAGTAAATATTACAAATTAACTTGAATAGTTCTAACAACTAGTAGTTGTTACAAGAATGTTAATAATTGTGTAAAATGTCGTATACCTTTATTAAATATAATTGCTGTACATATTTTATAATTATTTGAAATAATTCTAAAAGATGTAACTCCTTATTTAGAAATAAGATTTTTTTGTTAGGGTTTTTCTACTAGTATATGGTTCTCATATTCTCACAATGGCAGACTTTTGCTAATTCTAAAGAACTTAGATTTATTCTAAACAGATTGAGATTTTGATTGTTCAATAATTTTAGCCGTGTTGTGGCATTCTTTTATGTGAAAGACTAGAGGATCAGGAAGGGCCATTTACTGTTGACGATATATTTTTATCGTATAGAGTGCAATACCGAACCGCAGCTCTAGCCGGAAGATAGTGAAGAGAGGAAGAATTGAAGGAAGGAACTGCCACAAACAAGCTGTGATATTTTTTTTATTTCACCCACTCCCAACCATTACTATCGGGGCATCGAAGAACAACTCGCTGGAGCGTTATGCCTCCTGAAACGAGTTGACTCGAGTATACAGTTAAATCAACCAACTGATGACATGCCCTTTGGTGGACCGGAGAAGGGCTAGGAAGGCTATGACAGAAGAAATCAGGAATGTAATGAGGGAAGAATAAAGAAAAAAAGTTATGTAGGTGGAAAGTGGAAAAGGTGAAGGACCTTAGGGCTGCCGGGACAAAACCACCATATCTGCTGTTACAATGGGCAGGCGGCGCGGAGAAGTTAAATGTACGGCAAATTCTCTCGCAGGCGGTCGCCGTCACCACATTCGTGCCAATATGTTTGTGCCTTAAAGAGGCTCCAGACTCTTGCTGTAAACCCCCGCGAACAAGCGTAAATGCCAGTTTTGATGGTTTTCACGCCTTACTTTCAGGTCCGACTGGATACGGTGTGAATCGTGCCGCAAATTCACGGCTTGAGACTGAATAGAAGTTCTGCGGTGGTAGCACAGTCGACCTCTTCATACAAAAATTCAAGTCTTACAAAAATGTTTGTATGAAGAGGTGATTGAAACAGCTCACCTGCTACCACCCGAGATCTCCAAGCACAAACTGACAATATATGCCCACACATATAAAGATTTTTAACAGTTTTCTTGGACTGCAGGCCCCATCCAGTTCGCGGCCGGGGCGTAATACTTGGCTTGAAGGCGAAAAGTTTCAGTCCATGGCCTGTGTGTGAACCCTTAAGGTGCCGGCCCATAGAACACGTTAACGCGATTCGCGCGCAAGATGCGTGTGAGAGTTCCGTTTCCGAAAAATTCGACCGACCCAATGAACGCGTTGTACGCGTATGACATTTCAACTCATTTAATAAAAATTCCTGTTTTTAAACTTCGCACACTAGATTAAAAAAAGATTGAAAATTCAAATTATGTACACAACAAACGTCAAACGCGCCTATCGCATGGAAAAGTTGAAAATTGGTCAACTCCAAGCGTTGGGAGCTTTATTTGCGTGTGTCGCGGTAGTCATTGGGACTGGTTCCATTAAATACCATTTACTTCAACTGAAAATAATTAAAAGTAAAAATTTTATAAGAAAACAAAAGGATTGCAGCTAAGTGACGCATGAATTTTTACACTGAAAACTAAACATTTATTTTTCTCAAAAATTTCTAGAATACTATTAGTAATATTAATAAACAATTTAACGGCAATAAAATTTCTCGTAGCAATTCATTAATTGCATAATAAATGAAACGCATTAACTAGCGGGCCCCGTCAAACGATTTAAGAAATTAATGAATAACAATTGAGTCGGCTATTGCATTGCAGTTTTAAATTTTATTTGTTGAACTGATAAATCGTTTGAATAATAGAATAAAAAGTGCAATATTAGTGCATCGATAGATACGCATTAGCGAATCGATAAAATACGCATTAGTGCATCGATAAGTGCGCCGAAAGTTGTAATTTAATACATTAAGTTATTGTGGGCGCAAGCGATTACTGCCACAACAATAAAAAACAAATTTTCAAGTTCAACCATTCACCGGTAAAACCAAACAAAGGAATAGTGGAAGACAAAATTTTCAACAGGAGACGAGGAATATACAGATAATTATTACATTGCAGATAATTTAAAAAAAACAAAAACATTTTTTTTTTAAAGATAAATTACAATTTTTTTTCTCTTCTCATACAATATATGTATAAATTTATATATAATTTTCTATACATGCATACATAATTTATATACATTTTGTTTCCACATATTTTTTTTTTGAATCATTTTGAATTTTTCTCTACTTTTGCATAATATTAATTTTCTTTTTTTTCTTGGACGTATTCATTGGTCATTTTTCTGATTTTTTTTGCTATTGTTTATATTTTTCAATATGTCAAGGACAGAAGATTTTGATATGGAAGCTTCGCACGAAGAGGGACCAAAGCCCGGACCTTCGGGAGTCGATGCCACTTCGGTATCTAAACTGGACATCCCGAAGTTCTGGGTACACCAGCCCGCCTCCTGGTTTTACCAGGCTGAAATAATGTTTCAACTGGCGGGCTGCAGATCGGAGAAAATGAAGGTCTACAACGTTATGGCCGCATTACCGGAAGAGGCGGTAACGGCGATGCGGCTTAGCACCGTAGACCACGCCACCTCGTCCTATGAGGATATAAAACAGCACCTACTCGAGAAGTACGGCACTTCAGAGAAGCGCCGCCTCGAGCAGCTGTTATCAGTGCAAGAGCCTGGAGACAGAAAACCATCTGAGTTTCTCCAGGCTCTCAAGGCACTAGCGGGCGGGTCGTCGGCGGTCAACGACGATCTGATCCGGAACCTGTGGGAGCGTAGGCTTCCACAGGCCATCCAGATCACGTTGGCCACCTCCGCCGACCAAACCCTTGCCGGGCTGGCTGCCATGGCGGACAAGGTATGGGAGGTGCTGCCTCATGGAGGCGCCTCATACGCGTCCGCCGTCCACGCAACACCTGCAAAAACGGAGCCCACATTGGTGGCGCTGCAAAGCGCCATCAATAGGCTGACGGCCCGGCTAGATAAGCTGGACCGTAGCCCGCGAAAACCGAGAAGCCGAACACCTGCCAGTCGGCAGGGCGGCCCTCGACAGCCCTCGGCCAATCGGCCACAAGGGGCCAACCAGGCCAGGGGTAGCTTGTGCTATTACCACTACCGTTACGGTAGTGAAGCACGCAGCTGCAAAGCCCCCTGCAACTACAACGGTGGCCAAGCCAAGCCGGCGAAAAAAAAGGCCACCGCCACCCCTAAAAAAACTGAAGGGGCTGGGGATCGACATGAGCGAGCATATAACCGGCCGCTCATATCGTTTATTCGTCAGAGACACCAACAATCGGATGGACTTTCTGATTGATTCGGGCTCTGACGTTTCAATTGTTCCCGCCAAGGCGTTCCCGGCCCATAACGGTAGCCCGAACGTCCTTCTGTACGCGGCCAACGGATCACTGATCCGAACTTTCGGCACTAAGTTGCTCGAACTTGAACTCGGCTTACTCCGACGATATGTTTACAACTTCATTATAGCCGACACCACTAAAGCCATTATCGGGGCGGACTTCTTAACGAAGTTCAAATTGTCCGTCGATTTTGAATAGTCGACAAGCGCACGAAGTTTCGAATTAACGTGTGCGCTACCGTCGACTACAACCCCGAAACATTTCCATGCCGAGTTATTGGCATATACAAAGAGCTATTAACGAAGTACGCTTCGTTAACAAAACCGCCCAATTTTAACCTTCCGGTTAAACACAATGTGCAACACCACATTGTAACTAAAGGGCAATTATCTTTTGTCACCGCTCGGCGACTCCATCCGGAGAAACTGAAGGTGGCAAAGTTAGAGTTCGACCATATGGTCGAATTGGGGATTTGTCGACCTTCGTCGTCCCCCACAGCATCTCCGCTTCATCTAGTTCCTAAACGGGACTCACATGATTGGAGGCCATGCGGCGACTACCGTCGCCTTAATGCTGTCACTGTGCCGGATAGATATCCGATCCCGCATATACAGAATTTCTCCGTGAATCTTCACGGCTGCACATTTTTTTCGAAGGTTGACTTGGTACGTGCATACCATCACATACCAATCGCCCCAGAAGACGTGCATAAGACTGCACTCATTACGCCATTCGGCCTATATGAGTTTACACGTATGCCATTCGGCTTACGAAATGCAGCCCAAACCTTTCAGTTACGAGAGATCTCGACTTCGTTTATGTATACTTGGACGATATACTTATCGCCAGTAAAACCGAGGATGAGCATATCGTTCACCTCGAAGAGCTCTTTAAACGCCTCGATAGCTTCGGTTTAACCATTAAGCTAGAGAAATGCGTTTTTGGTGCAACAGAGATTAAGTTTCTAAGCCACCGCATCACAAAGGATGGAATACTTCCATCCTCCGATCGGGTTCAGGCTATCGTTGATCTCGCACCTCCAACTTCTGTCAAATCGATCCAGAAGTTTTTGGGAATGGTGAATTTTTATCATCGATTTATCTCAAAATTGGCTGAACAGTTGGTGCCTATAAACGAGCATTTGAGAGACCTTCTCACCCGCTCACGTGCCAATAAAGTTTTTGACTGGCCAGCAGAATGTCAGGCGGCATTCCTCAAGGTGAAAACCTCGATGGCTGAAGCAACTCTGCTGAACCATCCAATCGAGGATGCAAAATACAGTCTTACGACTGACGCCTCTGATTATGCAATCGGAGGCGTTTTGGAACAATTCAACGGTCATCGGTGGCAACCTCTAGCTTTTTATTCCAAAAAGCTGTCACCAACAGAACGGAAGTACTCTGCATTCGATCGCGAACTCCTCGCAATCTATGCAGCGATCAAACACTTCCGTTACTTCGTTGAAGGACGCAATTTCGTGGTCTATACTGATCACAAACCACTGGTTCGCGCCCTTCACACAAAGACCGAACGATCCCCTCGACAGACCAGACATTTGGGTCTAATCTCTCAGTTTACCACAGACATCAGACATGTGTCTGGTAAACAAAACGTTGTCGCCGACTACTTGTCGCGCTCACTAGCAACCGACAACGTCGACTCGGTCACCTTCGACCTGCCTACACTGGCTCAAGCTCAACAAGGTGACACAGAGTTGAAGTCTCTACAAGAGCACCCCAGCAACGGCTCACGGGTAAAATTAGTTCTCACACCAATACCATTCACCGCCCATCAGGTGTGGTGTGAAACTAGTACAGGCATTCCAAGGCCTTATATACCCACTTCCTTACGTAGACTAGCGTTCAATTCCGAACATAGTCTCTCTCATCCTGGTATTCGTGCTACAAGACGAGCCGTTACCAAGAAATACTTCTGGCCATCGATCAATAAAGACTGCAATGAGTGGTCTCGATCATGCCTAGGTTGCCAAAAGTTCAAAGTTTCACGGCATACCAAATCTCCATTGGAGGCTTTCAAACTTCCAAATAATAGATTTGACCATATCCATATGGATATAGTGGGACCCCTACCCCCATCTCGTGGATACTCTTATATCTTAACGATAGTCGATAGATTCACGCGATGGCCTGAAGCATACCCAATTCGGGATATCTCAGCTTCAACAGTGGCAAAGAAATTCGTCACTGAATTTGTCCCACGATTCGGCGTACCACTCGAGATCACAACCGATCAAGGTACGCAGTTCGAATCGAAACTGTTCAATGAAGTTGCCAAATTACTCGGCACTCATCGAATTCGGACTACCGCCTACCACCCGCAAGCAAACGGGATGGTTGAACGGTTTCACAGGCAACTAAAAGCAGCCTTAATGGCAAGGGACAACACTACTCATTGGAGTGAAGACTTGCCCTTTGTCATGTTAGGCATACGTACGGCAATTAAGACCGACTTACAATGCTCACCCGCCGAGCTCGTATACGGTCAGAATCTGAGACTTCCCAATTCGATTTCTATCCCAACGGATGAGAACCCAATTGAAGAATCAGAATTCCTCTCTCGCCTTCGTTCTCACATGCAGAACATTAAGGCAATACATCCTCGGCAGCCTGTCCAAAAGGATGTCTACGTGCCAGAAGCCCTGGAGAACGTCGACTACGTTTTCATACGAGTCGACAGAGTTCGAAAACCTTTCGAACCTCCATACGAGGGCCCATATGAAGTAATCAAACGATTACGAAAACACTTCGTCGTCAAATTGAACGGCACAACCAAGTCAATATCCATTGACAGGCTAAAGCCAGCCTTCGGTTGTGACCGCGACAACGAAGCTAAGCCGTCTAAAGCGGTAACATTTCGTTAACGCTACGCTGGGGGGGAGTATGTAGTGACCGCGTAAACTTAATTACCAAGTTTACGCAAAGTCACACAACACAACGCTTGAGCGATCTAATTTCTCAGGCTTTTCGCAAAAGAGAATTTGGTTGAGAAATGTTTAGATTTATACGGATCAGTTAAGGAATTTAAATATTGATATTCGAAATTTTCTAACTATCTATTTTCTATTAACCGCTACCATAACTCGTACAGACTAACATAAACATTACATTGTTCCTGTGGCCTACAGTTGACCCTTGCAAAAAGACTCTTGAGCTGTGATCTAGTTTTTCAAGGTATGCTAATTGTGTTTCTATCGAACTCATATATACATTCAGAGCGAAGCACTTATATTTTGTTGTTGAAGAAAACAATTGAAGCTCTTGCAAAGCTCCTGAAGCAGGAACTATATATATATTTTACTGAAATCCAACGCATAATAATTTTTACACAATTTAATAACAGAAATACATTTATTAAATGATTCCAACGAAATTAATGCAGTTATACAACTAAAGAAATCGGAAGGGGAATAAATAGAAAATTTGAGAAAAACAAAGCAAAAAATGGAGTGCGGCTTCCAGAGAGCTTCCATTACATGCGTATTAAATTCTTGTTTGCTTTTGGAAGCGCTTGATTAATTTTCCGCGGAACGTCAATAAAATTTGAACATAAGACCCTGTTAAAACCCTTTTTTTATAATCATATCTCTTTACTTAAAAATAGAAAACATTTAAATTAATGTTTGGAACTTTCAAGTGCGGTTGGACGATTTCATTTGCACCAAGAGGAAAGTTCATTTCATATAAAGACATTTTTCACACTGCGCTTTGCATAGAATCGATATTACATCCAATGAGATTAATTAATTATAATAAAAGAGTAATCCCTTCTAACGCAGAAGGCGCACATCGCAGCTGGGCCAAGAAAAATTCACCACAAAAATTGTGCAAGCGCAAAATATATAAAACTTGACAAAATAAAAAAGAAAACACAAAGAAGCGGGCAGCACATGAGATAAGCAGTCACGCGAAATCAAAAAGACTCTTTTTGAGCACATCTTTATTTATGGTCGCACTAAAAACGTTAATATTTTTGTTCACATTTATGAACATGCGATTAACGGGTTCAAATTTACCGTAATTGATGTTAGAGGAGTTGATGTGTAAGGGAGGTGGCCCTCTCAAATTATAACTGCTCTCTCTGAACCACGCGCCACGACTTTGAAAACATGAGTCTACCCTTCCATTGAGGAGCTAATAAACAAATATAACATCGGCCACCTCACAACGTTTGCTTAAGTTCAGTAACTAAATACGGTATTCATATGATGGAAGAACTAATGGGTTTTCCAAAGGAAGATGACTCAGTGAGAATCGAACAAACCTTGCGAAGAGCAGTGAGAAGAACAAACCTGGGACGCATATTCAAGTAATGGCCTGACTATAGAAATTAGATGTTTAGTGATCAAGAGGTTGTTAAATTCCTTGGACCACCTTTTGATAAAACCTAGGACTAAACTAACCTTGTAGGAAATATAGTTAATGTGAGCGGAGAATTTCAGCTTACTATCTAATCCCGAGATCTTTACTGATATTAAGAAGTTATTGATATTAAGAACCAGGTTGTTGTTAACACACCAAGAGTGAAAGGTGTCAAGGTGGACGGTACAATTTGATGTCGTCTGCGTAAATCAAGATTCTACAATGTCATCAATTGATAGAATAAAGAGAAGAGGACCAAGATGACTGCCTTGAGGACCACCGGATGACGCTTCTATGGTTGCAGATTTGGATCCACGGAACATAACTTGATAGGTCCTGTCATCTAAGTAAGACTGGAACCATACTAGAAGGGGGCTAGCGGAAAACCTCACTTTCTAAGTTTGAGAATTATAATGGAGTGGGAAAGTTTGTCAAATGCCTTAATAAAATCAGTGTAAACACAATCAGTTTGGCAGTCGGAACCGAAGCCTTCGCATGAGAAGTGAACTCGAATAGATTGATGGTGGGTGGAACGAGCTGCAAGAAACAAGATCAACTGCCTCCCCAACATGTTAGACACACCGCATATCCCTTCTATCCCCAAAAAATCAGTACAGTAGTCTGCAATATAATCAGCAAGAATAGTTTTACCCTTTTATGAATTTCAGCTCCGCTTGATCCAATTGAAAAAATTTCAAGTAGCTAGGTGGCTTTGTATAAAAAGTGAAAACTGTTATTTTGGTTTATGATGCATAAGCTAAAAGAATATAATTACTAGAACAAACTTGTCGTCGAGCTATAAACGAATACGAGCTGACAGCCAATAGATATCTCGATCAAATACCTTAGCATTATTCAAAAAAATAAAACGGTTACTAATTATAGAAAATATTTGTAATCAAATAACATTCGCAAGTTCAGAAGAAAACGATATATCAGTCAAAATAGATTTTCTCATGCCAACCGCGCCATCTGCAAGGTAAAATGTGGAAAAAATAGGAAAAATTCTGTAGAATTTGATGAACGGAAAGTTTCCAAAATATCGTCAAAAAAAAACCAAAACAGTTTTCGCGTTGAAAAAACTACATTTAACAAGAAAAAGGTTTATATAAAATTGTAGAGCTTTTTCATACTAATAAAATGAGACCAGTTTGATGCCAATACCTAAACAAAAGATAGAGACTAGTTTTTCAAACGATCTGTAACCCTTCCAATTTTCTTTTTAATGTGTAAAGGGGATATGGGCGGAGCCATTTTCGACAATGGCGGATAACCTCCTTGATGCAGGGGCTGGGGATGCGAAGGTGAAAGCGAAAATCTGCTCCTGATATGTAACTTTTTCTAACTTGTGATCTTGATAATCTAAGTCTAAGAAATCCAAATCCAAGAGGGCGGTTTACTACGCCAAAGGGCTGGAAAACAGACTGATATGTCGATAATAAACGATATTTTACAAGCTTTATATTAACTTTTAGTGCACAGTCCCTGGCCATTTTTTAATGATTAGTAACAAGCTGAAATTTCATGAGTTGCTTCCTTTTGACAAGACGCAGCTAGTAACAATTTGTTTGTTAGTTAAATCGAGAGATAATGTAATAAAGAAATCAAAAAACCATTTGTCCTACAAAATTGACCGGAGGGTGGCCCACTTGCAACATGTGCTAATAACAAGGTCATAAATAACTATTAGTAACAACCTGATTTTTTTCAGTGTTGGTTAGTATTTGTGCGTATAATAAGATGGCCACATTGTACTACAAATTAAGTGGTCCGATTTCCCAGTCCTACGCTCTGCAATTGTTAGTTTTATGGGAGCATTTTTTAGGAAGCCACTCACGACATTTCATCTTGTAACTAAGGCCGCGTTCTCATGGGCTGCATGCCGCACGACAAAAGCTTTCAATGTTTTCTGATTGGCCAGGAAAATATATCTGTATGCACACATGTTTTCTCTCTCGCACAGCCTTGCTGCAAAAATCGAACAAGGGAAATCCCTTATTCATGCGGCAAAATCACGGAACTGTCAAGTTCGAACTTTTGCCGTGCGGCATGCAGCCCATGTGAACGTGCTGCAAAATCACGGAACTAGTGATGTTTCGATTCGAGCGATGTTTAAAGTGATTTAAACAACAATATTTCACATTTTGACATCAACATTAATCGTTAACATAATTTTTTTATTATTAAAGTAATCCAATTCACATTTTCAAAATCACAAAAGACTGATTTTTGACAACCAGCAGATGCTCTCATATGAACGAGGGGATGCTTCTATGCGGCAAGCTTTTTGCAGCCTGTCACGAAAATTTTCGAATACTACCCGAAGATAAGCCGATATCAAGCTTTAGCCGTGCGGCATGCAGCCCATGAGAACGCGGCCTAATCATTAAAAAAATGGCCCAGGGACTCTAGACTATTCGTTCTCTGTGGGAGATTAATCTTGCGATTGATTTTTCGTCCTCTTCCATATCATCCAGTGATGCTCAAATTTGGCTCACTCCTTTGGTCCTGAAGACAGTACAATATAGTATATTAAACTTTATGGTACATCCAATATGGCGGTCACCATAAAATAGCGGAATATCCTTTTCCTTACTATGCCCCGACATAGTTAACAAATGAAAGAGTATGTGGCGGATTACCTTCATAACTTAAAGTTGTAATATAATGTTGTAATATAAACCTTTTTTGTACAAAGAGTAGTTTTTTTAAAAGGCGAACAACTGTTTTTGGCCCTTTTTTACGAAACTTTCCCAAAGGTTTACGAGCGCCAAAAAAGCTCATCAAATTCTACGGAATATTTCGTATGTTTTCCATTTGTAACCTTGCGGATAGCTCGTTTGGCAAAAAAATCGTTTTTTCTTTGGCAATTTTCTGAGTTCAACAAAATCCAAAACTTTCGTTGATTACAGAAAATTACCTACGTCATAAACCTAGAGTCAATATATACCAGTGGCGGGTCCTGCCTCTAAAATTTGGTGGGGCTTGGAAAAAATTTTAATCATTAATATCTTTATTTTTATGCAGATTTCCAGTCCACCCTACATCCGACTGCACTAAACATTCCACTTCAGCAATATATTTTATTTAATTGGACTATCAGTGTATTTTACATGCATTTGTTTATATTAAAAAGAAAACGAAGTAACCGGCACCCCTAAGTCGTCGTATGCGATATCTATTGATCTGTTATATGTAAATATAAATAAATATTCTTCGATTACTACTTGATTCAGTTTCGTCGTGTCCAAGAAGAGCTAAATTGTGACCACTGAAAATCTTTAAGATATCGAAAATCGACACTTTTTAACATTTTCGTTATATTACGCTATTTACAGGCAAGTAGGAACGAAATTTTTTCTGGGTGGGCCAACTTGAAATCAACATACCCCCTCTTTTTCTAAATTGCTTAAGGTAGGACTGATGATAATTGATCGAACAAGTATTAAGTTAATAACTTTAACAGTTATAAGTATTAATGTAAAAAAATGATTTTTTTCTATGGTAACAAAGCAGTCCAAACGGTTCCTTCGTGCCTGGCTATGTAACTCGCGTAGTGACCGTTCCAAAGGTTTGTTAATTTAAAGCATTTTTTAAATGCGTAGCGCTTTTTTAATTCGTTCCAATAAATGTTTTAAATCCCGGATACCAATTTCTGTCCAAGCCGATTATCCTCTAAAACACAATAAAGTCAAAGCAATGCATTTTTTATATAATAACCTTAGCCATTTCTTTTTAGAAAACCAATCCAACGAAAAGTTTCTACTTTGGAATTTTACAGTAGAAGTTAATTTAAAATCAAATGGCTAATGCGGCCCTAAACGTTTAATTTTTAATTTTACTTCTAATGACAACAACAAAGTTTTTCTTCATTAAATTATCTACCGGATTCATTTTAACCCAAAACAAAATAAATATTAATATAATTTAGGCAAAATATCTTATATTAAAAAATGATATATTAATATTTAGAAAATAATTTAATATAGTAATTTAATAAATAATAATTTAATAATATTTTTTGGCGAAA
This sequence comes from Thereva unica, assembly GCA_949987705.1. Lineage (NCBI taxonomy): Eukaryota > Metazoa > Arthropoda > Insecta > Diptera > Therevidae > Thereva > Thereva unica. The sequence continues at coordinate 77,162,187 of OX465281.1, read as the reverse complement.
AATTCAATATATATCTACCGCAAGCACACACTTTTCACTAAAAAATCAACTTGTTATTCAACTTGTCAGTTAAGAAGATTTAATCATCAATTAGCTCTTTTTCCATTAAGAATTTCTCTTGTTACTACTTTTTACTATATTTCTAGCCAAATATTTGCTACGGGCTAAATAAAATCAGCCCTTCACGTATATAAAACGCACCAGTGTAAAAAAAAGTTTCTAAATGTTCGGCCAATCATTATCAAATGCAGGTAAAATTCCTTTAGAAATATAATAAAGAGAAATAAAGGAACGAATCGACAACAATGGCACTCAATGTGCGTGAGTAAACCCAACAGAGCAAGAGCATAGTGAGAGAATCCCAATGAATCGCTCGGGGCTAACAAATTTTAGCCCCGCTTGGTAGAACAAAAGTGCATGAATCAATCGGCTCAGTCAAGAAATTTTTGCATACTAAATGGTTCATCTGACTCAACGATAGCCCCTGAGGATAGAGAATTACATTACATTGAATGGCATTATGATTCGGCTAGTTTATTTTGACAGAGAGAATTGAGAGTTTTTCTCATTTTGTTTATTTGCTTTTTTTATGCTTTTCTTCTTCTACTTCGATTTTTTTTGTGGGGCTTTATTTTGAATATTTTTTGACGTGACAACGTCTTATAAATCGATGAGTATAGGAAGTCAAAATGTCCCGTCCCGTTCCCGTCGCTTAGTAGTGGTGGGGATAGTCGCGCGTGGCGCCTTCATAAAACTGGTAATCGATAAAGTCCTTGATTCCTTTATTGATTCCAGGTAATCGGAAAAGGTAATTGATTCTTCCATTGATTCTAGGTAATCGACAAAGTCATCAATTCTTTTATTGATTTCAGGTAATCGATAAAGTAATTGATTTCTTTATTGATTCCACGTAATCGATAAAGTAATTTCTTCTTTTATTGATTCCAGGTAATCGCTACGGTAATTGATTTTTTATTGATTCCAGGTAATCAATAAAGTCAACGATTCCTTTATTGATTCCAGGGAATCCATTCCTTTATTGCTTCCAGGTAATCGATTCCGCCACTGATTCCAGTAATCGATTCCACCATTGATTTCAGGCAATCGATTCCGCCATTGATTCCAGGAGATCGATCCCATAATTGATTCCAGGTAATCGATTCCTTAATTGATTTCAGGTAATCGATTCCTTAATTGATATCAAGTAATCGATTCCGTAATTTTTTCCAGGTAATTGACTCCCAAATTGATTCCTGTAATCGTAATTCCACAATTCATTCCAGGTAATCGATTCTTAAATTGATTCGGTTCCTAAATTAATCCCAGGTAATCGATTCCTAAATTGATTCCAGGAAATCGGCTCCTAAACTGATTCCAAGTAATCGATTTCGTAATTGATTACAGGTAATCGATTCCGCATTTATTCCAAGTTATCAATTCTTTTCAAGAAATTTGGGACCTCGGTAGCCTAGGGAGTAGGCATCTGGCTACTATCCCAGAGGTCCCGTGTTTGAATTCCGGCAACGTCACGGTTCCCCCTGAATTCTCCTCTCTCCCTAGCCCTTCCTCGCTCCACCAAAGCGTATGTCATCGGTTGGTTGATGAGATTAGTGGCTCATACACTACAACGTTTTATGTGTTCAAACTTGCCCCACAATCTTTGTGACAAACTTGTTTGAACGCTCATCTGGGCCATACACTACATGGTTTTCAGTTTGGTTTATGATTTTAAATCGAAATGAGTGCTGCCTCTATATAAGGAAATAAAATCAAGAAGATAGTTTTTTGGCCACGTCCTGATATCTAAATGGCTCATAATTGATGGTACTCAAAACTAAATATTATAAACACAAGAAAAAAAACCAAAATTGACTCGATAAACCACCAAAGGAGACGTTTTCTATTATGTTTTATCTAACTGTCAGATAAAACCAAGAAAAATCAAACCGTTTTGATATTTGGGACAAACTTGTGACAAACATAAAGTCAAAAACCAAATTCACCACACACTGTCAATCTTTGTTTGAACGCCTTGTTTGTACGCATAAAACCTTGTAGTGTATGGGCCCCTGTTCCAGGAGGCATAACACTGTCAGAGTCGCGATAATAAAGGTTGGGAGTAACTGGAATAAAAATATCGCGGCTAGGTTGTGTCAGTTTTGACGTGACAACGTCTTATAAATCGATGAGTATAGGAAGTCATTAGCGTAAAATGTCCCGTCCCGTTCCCGCCGCTAAGTAGTGGTGGGGATAGTCGCGCGACTATTTGCGCTAATGACTTCCTATACTCATCGATTTATAAGACGTTGTCACGTCAAAAAATTAATATTGTAGTAATAGTAACAGCGTTTTTTAAAATTTGTAATAAATTGTAAAGAAATGGATTGTTTTTTTTTTTGTAAAAATACAATTAATTGAAAATGTATAAATATGATTTCTCGATAATTTCTGGTGGGGCTAAGCCCCACTAGCTCCTAAGGACGAGCCGCCACTAGTATATACATACATATGTAATTGTGAATGGTTTTAGAAACTTAACAAAAATATTAGTAAATTATGTATTTGTTTCTCAAATAGTAGTTGCTTGCAATAGTTTGAATTTTTTCTGACTATTTGTATAGGGCGGTGTTCACAGTCGTTTTTTATGTGGCAGTGCTAAGCTCAGGAGTGACCCTTTGTACTACCAGCCCATTATGTCGTTTTACCACGTCATGGAGCAATGTCTAGCAGTAAGCTTAGTACGGGCGGGAAATAGGTTAAGGGTTCGGGAGGGTGTTGAAGAAGATGTCGATGAACTCTGCATTTGAACTCTTGGATGTTGTAGGAGCTCGGAAATACCGACTTCGAAAGGTTGTTCCACAGTCGAGTTGTTCTAGTTAGAAATGAATTACTAGTTTGTACAGTGCGTGAACGGGCGAGTTGCAGGTATAGGGAATGAGATGAGTGGGCCAATCTAGTGTTGCGCGCATAAGATTGCCGTGGAGGCAGGAGAGCGTTTATTTCGGAGGAACAGTCGCTATGATATTAGTGATATAATTTTGTCAGTGCTATGGTGAATGGTGATAGTGAAGCGAGCAAACGGCGTCGTCACCGATAAGTTTGAGGGCCCTTTTTTGTACCTTATCTAACCACGCCAGCGGCCGAATGTAGGACTTGTATATTACAGCACGGGCCGATGGTTGGAGGAGGAACTTGCATCTCTTGGGAAATCCCAAGCTTGTTGCTGGGATGTTTGTTTGGTGATTTGGAATATGTGAACATTCCAACGTAAGTCTTTGGCAAATGTCACACCTAGGATGTTAAGGGATGGGTCGGCCATTAGTTCAACACGACTCACTAACCCGGATGGAGAGAATGGACTTAAACATTTCTTAAATAAGTTCGCCTTATTTAAATAAAACGTACTTAAGATATCATATATTCACAGTCATGTCTTAAGGTGAACTTTATTAAGCAATTGCTTAGGCATTTCCGTTCTTATAGTAATGCCATTAGTGACATTAAAGTTATTAGAGACGTTTATACTGGTGAATTTAAAAATCCGTTTAGGTTTAACAAAGATTCCGTTCGTTACAGTATCCGTCCAAAAATTCATGAAGGATTAGTTCGAATAAATAATCATGGTTTAACTATTGCATAAGAATTTCAGCTGCTGTATGTTTGAGGTTAATTAGTGAGTATATAGAATTTCCGAATGCACTTCATAAAACGGTCGACTGAGAAATTTGCATTATGTCGTCAAAATTGTCAATGTAATAAATTAAAGATGTTAAATTTGAGGAGTATCAAATTGTAATGAAAAATCTCTTTATTTCCTGAAAACGCTGTTGCATAACACCTTAAACATACAGCAGCTGAAATTCTGGTGTAATAGGTCAACCCTGATTATATATTCGAGCTAATCCTTCATGAATGTTTTGCAGGATACCATAGCGAAAGCAGTCTTTGTTGAATCTAAACTGATTTTTATTATCGTAAATATTTATTTCATTACTAGCAAACACCCGCGTGCGTCGCAACGCCTTTTGATAAAACAAAAAGGCCGTTTTCATAAACGTCAATGACTTTGCGATCACATCAAAATTTTGATGTAATCAGCAAACGAATGCTCATCACGACTGCATTGTTGCGATGGCAACTGTTGATGTAAATGAACGTTTAGTTGCTTTTCCTGTCATTTGGATTCATATTCATAAAAACAAGCCATTTCATAATTTTAGCTTTTGTACATTAGTATATGGATATATGTATAAATTAATTACGGGTGTTTTCAATAATGCATTTTTAGAACTAAAATGGATGCATTAATAAATATAATACTAGACGAATTATTAGAGGGTTGTTCAGGGAGTACAATAAAAACGGAAAGTGAAAAAAATCGGAAAAAATTATATAGAAACATTCTACTGGTAAAATTTTTAAAAAATGGTGGTTGTAAGAGGCACGTACCAAAAATAACAAATTACGTTGAACAGATAAAACAATATCCAGACGATATATTCAAAACACACTTTCGTATGAAGAAATCTATGTTTCAGGTAACATCTCGTTTTAGTAAAAAATTTTATTATCTCATAATCTGCAGAAACTTGTTAAATTGCTGGAACCCCACTGGAAGAACGAATGGACTGGAAGACCAAAAGTTGATATTGAAAAATCTTTATATTTAACGATTTGGAGATTAGGTAACCAAACAGGATTTCGGATTATAGCTGACAGATTCGACGTTGGTTTAGGAAGTGCATTTTTAATATTTAAAAAGATGACACGTCTTCTCAGCACTTTTTTGAAAAAATTGGTGAGATGGCCAAAATCTAGAGACGAAGTGAGAAAAATAATGGAAAGTTTTCAAAATATACGGCAAGAAAAGCCATTTCCAAATGTTATAGGATGCATTGACTCAACACATATCCAGATCCCTACCCCTAAAGACGATAGCAATAGCTATTACAATCGCAAAGGGACGCATTCAATAATTTTGCAAGTATGTATAGTTTGATTTACAAAATAAAGTACTTAACAAGTTAATGGTTATTATTTTATATAGGGTGTTTGTGATTCCCAATTACGATTTCTCGATGTATTTTTCGGATGGCCTGGTAGATCCCACGATGCATGCGTATGGAAAAATAGCCCTCTAAGAGAAAAATTGGAAACTGGGACCATACTTCTACCAGAAGATAGTCATCTTTTAGGGGACTCCGCGTATCCACTTAGTAAATATCTTATGGTTCCGTTTCGAGATAATGGTTTTCTTACTGGGATGCAAAAAAAGTTTAATTGGCATCTTAGTTCAACAAGGGTGTGTATAGAACAAGCATTCGGTGTTCTAAAAGAAAAGTTACGAATTTTAAAATATTTACAAAGTTATAATTTACAAGAAGTCAAATATATCGTCATATCATGCATAGTTTTACATAACTTTATCATTGAAAGTGAAGGAATTGATTTACAAAACCTTATCTTCGATGATCATGAGAATGATAATGAAAGTACCACGTGTGACTTCTTTAGTGAGAGCAGTGAAACAAGTTTTAATGCAGCAAAACAAAAACGAGATATGTTGGCCCATTTGTTCATGTGTTAAATTTTGTTTAATGTTGAAATAAAAGCTACATAAAAACGACTTATTTTTATTTTATAATCAAAACATTTTCCAACTAACAAAACAAAAGCCTCATCGTTCACAATCAAAAAAAAAAAATACTTATAAATCTTTACTAATTTTTTTCAGACAAATTTGCCAACACCTTTCTTAGCTCTTTTAATTGGTTTATTCTTTCTAGTTCTACCTCGAGAACCTCTTTATGCCTTTTTTCAGCTTGAACAGCTTCCTCTTTTAAGAAACTTAATATCTCATTTTCTTTTTTATTTTTTTTTGAAACTGGCTCATCTGAACATACTGTCGGACCATCTGAAGAAGCTGCGCTATCATCTAGGCTTGAAATTAAATTATTGGTAGGAGGTGAGATAAAAGATGAGGAGCCGTAGGTGGTATCGAAATCATGATAGTATTCCCAATTGGTAGCATTTCTTCCAGTTTTGGTATTTCTCTGTTTAATCCTTTTATAAGTAGTAAACAGATTCGTGAACTTTACTTTACAAGCTTCTTTTGAAAACGGAAATTTTTCATCTATTTTTTTGATATCATGAACTAACATGTTCCATAACACACTTTTTTTCTTTCGTCCTTTATTGAATTCCTCTTCAAATGTTATTCTTGTCGAAACCAAAATCTTGATTTGATTTTTCGTCCAATATTGAGTTTCACTAAAAATCAAACAATTTATCTATTTACTGCTTAAAAAACATATAAAACCTCTAGATCTATCGTATATGTATAAAAAATATTTACCTTAGTTCTTCTGACATCTTTGCAATTTGAATTGAATCTAAAAAGGATGCCTTATTGCACGGATTACTACAATCACTTGCACAGTCACAGAGTTTATGAACATTTGACTTTTGCGTCACAAACTTTTCGAACTCTTGACTTTAGTCAAAAACGAATCGTTGACGTTTTCGAAAAGGGCCAAAATTATGTGTGCATAGTCCGGAATAAGAAAAGGGTATAATGAAACAAATAACAAATCTGCAAGACATGATTTTGGATATATAAAATACTTTAGACTATAAAAATATGTTACCTACAACTTTTTTTAAAATTCGAGGTTAATCATCGGACAACTTTTATACTACGTGCACAACAGATTCCTAGCCAATTTTATTCAGAATATGTCTTGTGCGCGTAGATTTTGACGATCTCAGACAATTGGCATCCTGAGATTGCCCCATGGCGAACATGGCTTGAGACGATGATTGCCAACATTTTAAGAAGATGATACTACTGATTTGATCCTAAAAAGGATAGTTGCTGCTTCCCGTTTTCGTGTTTCGTCGTTTCCGGTCATACCGCCCGCACGGCACTGGTTAATAATCCACTGTTGTTAGATGTTTCACTTGTAAGTACATATTACAATGTTTGTGGTATTACTGAGTTGAGTCGATTTAGTTGAGTTGATATTTTCGAAATCGTCATAAATGTCGCTCATCATAATTTCCTCGTTTATTACGAACTTTCAGACAACAAAAGCAGCTCACTGTCATCATTCTCATTAAAGAACATTTTCTATTGTATATCCTTTGTTGAGGAGAATAGTACTGAAATCTGAGTTTTCCGATTGCGCTCTCATCTTTTGCTTTAAATGACGTTTTCCAATATGTCCCTAAATGAGTGATCATTTCAGACATGCATCAATATCGGCCCACATATTTGTCCGGACAGCCGGCAACATTAGCCCGGAATCTATGCCAATAAAACAGCTACTCCCCAAAATAATTGTTTTTTACATCTTAAATCTCGCGGCGTTCTGTTAATAGATACTTTATTTGCCATAGTACACTCATCGCATTCCCAGACAGCCATCATGCAGTCTTGTAAAACTTTAGATTTTTTCCACGCAGGTTTTTAGATTTGTTCCACGAAAGATTTTCCATATGATCTTCGATCGGTATCTAAAGCATAGAATGAGCTGTTCTTCCTGATGTGAGTCAAGTTGCCGAAATCTCTGCTACTGTCCTGATCTCATATTGACCAAATAAGCTACCTTTAGAAATGTTAAAAAGCGTGGGACTTTGCCTATATTCTTATTTTATTATTACTGCAAGTTTTCGCTATATCATATATACTGGCTTCAGCAAAAAAGTTTTCATTCAACATAATTTTATACATTTTAGTCCATTTCTAAACAAAAGTATATTTTTAAGTTTTTAAACTATATTTTTAGTTTTCTACCTTTTAGTTTATTATATGCCTTCGGTTATTTTGTGGTGACCGATATTTAAAATGAGGTTACCCAGCTTACTGTACTCTAGTCATCATACACTTTTATTTGGTATCCATACCGAGAGCGTTGTAAAAAAAGGTAGTCCGCCATTTTGTGTTGGCTGCCATTTTGAATTTGGATTTACGCCACCCAGGTAATAGCATTCTACTTGTCATATCCTTTCATTTGATACCCATACCGATCGTGATGTAAATAAAAAAGTAGTCCGCCATCTGTGTTGGCCGCCATTTTGTTCCGGTCACCATTTTGAATTTGGAATAGCACCAAATAGGTAATTATAATATACTTATCATTCCCGTTCATTTGATACCCATGGCGGCGGTCAGTGAGCACAATTGCGAAATTCGGCCGCCATCTTGAAACGGCCATCTTGATTTTTTTATAAAATGGTCAGATTGCATTGTCACTTGAACTGTACATGTGTGCAAAATTTGAAGCTGATCGGTTATATGGAAGTGGGTCAAAAACAATTTTCAAGATTGTCTACATACATACATCAATACATCCATACAAGTAGAGCTAATATATAGTGCATATAAATAGCCTAAAACATGCCTGCCAAAATACTGAATCTTCCAGTGAAAGTCTCATCCCAATCGGACTAGCCGTTTCCGAGATTAGCCCGAACAAACAGACAGACACACAGACAGACAAAAAGTTTAAAAATGCGTGATTTCGTTTTAAAATCTTATTTACATGATATATAAAATTAAAAAAACACAATTATTTTGAAATCACAGACAGACATCTGTTTTATTTATATAGATTATCGTAAAACTCAAAAGGATTTTGGCGGTCACGCCAAGATGTACGTATATATCTACCGTTATCATATTCATCATCATCGTCACTAATATCTTCAAAATCTCTAACCGAAGAAATCAAATCCATTTTTTTCACACTATCAGTAATTGCTTAAGTAATTGCTTATTATATTTTCGGTACTCAAACGGGCGATAGGTATTTAATCTTACTAATATTATAAACGTGAATGTTTGTATGTATGTTTGTTACTCTTTCACGCAAAAACTACTGAATGGATTTTAATGAAACTTTACAATAATATAGCTCATATATCAGAATAACATATAGGCTATAATTTACAAAAAAAATCAAAATAGCCGTGCCAATATGGCCGACGAATTTGCCAATTGTGTTCCGATTCCAATGAAAATCGAAATCTGGGGGATTTTAAGGTTGCAAATAACGAATTTATGATCAAAACTTATAAATTCAAAATGGCCGTGCCAATATGGCCGACGAATTTGCCAATTGTGTTCCGATTCCAATGAAAATCGAAATCTGGGGGATTTTAAGGTTGCAAATAACGAATTTATGATCAAAACTTATAAATTCAAAATGGCGGACGAATTTTTCCAATTGTATTCCGATTCCAATGAAAGTGAATATCTAGGGGTTTTTAAGGTTGCAAATAACGAATTTATGATCAAAACTTATAAATTCAAAATGGCGGACGAATTTTTCCAATTGTATTCCGATTCCAATGAAAGTGAATATCTAGGGGTTTTTAAGGTTGCAAATAACGAATTTATGATCAAAACTTATAAATTCAAAATGGCCGCGCCAATATGGCCGACGAATTTTTCCAATTGTATTCCGATTGCAATGAAAATCGGTATCTGGGGGCTTTTAGGGCAAACAACGAATTTATGATCAAAGCTTATAAATTCAAAATTGCGGGTCCAATATGACGCACGAATTTTCCCAAGCCACATTCTGAAATGTAGTAAGTTTCTAAAATTCCCTCTAACCAGTATAGAAACAGTAAAAACGGTAGAAAGAGTCGAAGTTTGCAAATTTGTGCGCCCCTACATTGTCATCACGAGGTTAAACGATGTCATCTATCGCTTCCAAAAAGTTCGATCGGAAAAAACGGGACCTGGAGGAAGCTGTGTTCGGGACGAATACTGAGTAAGAAGGGAGCAGTGTAACGGCTAACCGAAAAGAGAAAGTTAAAATTCCAATTCACCGAGAAGTTATATGTTTAGATGCATCTACTTGAATACATAACGCTGTTCTAATTGAATCACCGATAAGATTGGGAAGAGGCAATTTTTTCCAGATTTATTGTTTTTTCATTATACTTTTTTTCCTACCGCGTACAACGCACACATAATTTTTTTTCCGATAGGTGGTGCTCAACCTCGAATTTTAATAAATTTGAAGCATATTTTTTATAGGTAACTCTAAATTCTTTTATGTACCCATAACCATGCTTCATTATAACCATTTCCTATCCCGGAGTATGCCCACATAATTTTTTTTTATTAAAAGGCGTTGCAACGCACGCGGGTTTTTGCTAGTAGGTACATATGTAAACCATTAAATATATACAGTGAGGGACAAAAGTTTTCACATAAGGTCATTTTCTAAGTAAAATAAGTGATAATAAAATGAAAGCAAAAGAAGGTATTTATTTCAGTCTTTCATAAAATGAATATTCTCATAATTAATTATGCATTTGAATAAGCCAAAAATAAAATATATAAAAAATTACATGTCCGTGGAAATTAAAAAAATATAGCCCATGGGACATTTTTGGGTGGACAAATTTTTCACACAGTACACATTATTAAGTAAATTATATCATTACTTTCTTTTACTTAAAAAATGACCTTGTGTGAAAAATTTGTCCCTCACTGTATGGTATACTAAAAATTGTATAGTTCTATTTATGAACTAGACCACATTTATGAAACTTAATAATTAAAAGTATATTTAACGTCATTGACATAGTTATACTGTAAAAATAACCTTAATTGATTAGCAAATGTTATAAATACTTTATTTTTTTACCATTTATTTAATAATGAAGAATTTCAGTATTCAGAGATATATTTAAAAGTAGGAAATTGAATTACTAACTCTATTTCGCTAAACTTAAGGTAAAATATAATGATCAGAATGAAATGTCTGCTAAGCATGCTGGAACACGAAAGTGGGGAAAAATTATAAATGCTAATACAAATGCGCAGACAAATCTAAGAAATCAAAGAAATCTAAGTTCTTCCAGTGAAGGCAACTTCTTGTTTCAGGTATCTAAATCAGAAAAAAGTTTGAACTTTTTTTTCTGTTATGGCTTTTCCTTATAATTTTCTATTTTGGTTTTTAAACACTCATATTTCTTGATAGTTTTGCAGCTTTGTCTCTTTAATAGACAAACGCATGAATTTTTATTAACAAATAGTGTTTGCTTAGAATTTCACTAATTTAGAAGTTTTATAAAGTCCTTAATTACTATGATTTAGTAATTTAAAAAATATAATATCCTTTTATGCTAGTTTTAAATACCTTTATGCTAGATAGAAGCTAACTTTCTTTCATATTGCTTGAAATTCACGATAACAGAATGCAGGCAAAAATATATAGAATGCGATATTCGTTTAATCATTTAAAATTTCGCTGCAGAAGAAAATATGGCTAAAACAAACTTAATATATTCCATAGTGATTGTTTGATTTATTTATGTATTTCTGTTTTTTACCGTCCTCCGAAAATAGTGCTCATATTTTTCCTTCCACTTTTGCACTGAATAATTCATACTAGAGTATTGTTATTATAACCGTTCCACTTCCTTTGATATTCCATTACTTTAATCCCTATAATCCTTGCTGCTAGCACTCGTGAAGGTCGCTTAGTCTTAGTCAATCTCATCCGTGAATATACATGGTGTATCCATCATCGGCCATTAAACAGGGTGTATTCCTTGATCTGTGCTCTTTTGTAAAAATTAGATACAGGAACTACTGTTCTTTATAAAAAGGGGTGAAGTCATTATTTGAGAACAGCAACAACTTCTACTCATTGGTTGCTCCATCAAGAAGAATGGCATTACATCCAGAACCCCTTCTTTTCTATATAAGGGGAAGTAATAGGGTGTAGTAAATTCAAGGCGGATTTTTTGGCATCGAATTTATTTTCTCGACACTACTAATATTCTGTATTTTGGTGTACTTGCGAGGTGCGTCGAATTACTCGACCCCATTAACACCACTTGGGCCCGAAAAGCTACCTCCTATTACCCTAAATAAAGGCGTTTTACTTTTGGATAAACTCCTGTGCAAACTTTGTCCTATCATACTTCCCAGAGTATTCACACTCTTGGAAACTTGCACATATTCAGCACATCGACAACTCCTCTAACATCGCCTTATAGCAATTACTTCTCTAGGTCTTTTGATCTTGGACTTACATCCAACTGAATAATCAAGCAGATATAACTAATTCTTCATTGGGACCACAAGAATCGTCCCGATCCAATGCTTCTAATACAGGGTATTATTTTACCTCTAGTAAAATCTGCAATGGCTCTTCTTTCGTTCTAATGTATGGCGAAAAACTTGTGACTTAACCGTCTCTTAGCATCTGTACCCGATCAATTAGACGATCGCTTATCGTAGTATGAATGTTAGCTGTGACAAAACTTTATCGTAACTGCTATACTATTTGTACCACCAAATTAAATGTTCTCCTGCCTACATGGCGAAGTTGTTCCTATAAAACCAGACTAGCCGACTAGCCCCTCCCACCTCCTTACAACACACGATCTAAACATTGCACCATGATTTGTACAACTCGTTGGACTAGTAGATACTACAAAGTGTGATTCCGGCCTCTGTTAATTTTTTATTCAAATTTATCAAGTAACAAATATACTTGTAAAACTGTAAATCCTGAATAGCGACACGAAAATCATTTTTTGCAACAAGATTCGTCATATTAGCTACCATTTCAATTTATCATTTGTTCAGTGACTAATCAATCAACAAAGAAACTTTGATATTCAATGCAAAGTTTTCCTATAATTTCTGATTTTAACGAATAATTAATTTTCAGACATTTAAAATATTCATCATACATTGTTTTTTAGATTTTGTTATTATTTTCACGTTAAGATGAGAATTAATTTTCTGTTTGATAAAGATTTTTAATAATTTTTTTTGACTAACGCATATTAAGCCATTCTCAAATTATATGATTTCGATCAATGATTGGGGTTTATTAAAATTCTATTCATAGTTTTTTAATATTTTGAAACTGCTAAGTAAAAGTTGTCACATTTTTTTAATTCATTGACTGTTATGTATTCGAAAATAGTCAAAAATTAAGGTAGTAAAGAAGCAATCTATATATATTATATAGGAAACTTTATGGATGAGACAATAAAAGCTCTGTTTTTTTTATTAAAATTAATTTAGAAGATTTGTAACAAAGAAATATTTATAAATATATTTTTCAGCCCCCTAAAATCGAGCAAAGTGCTGTTAGTCCTATAACACATCCCTTATATGACCCCAACCAAAATCAGAATGGTTATTCTGATCCGAATATGGGATATGGTAATACGCAGTACCCGGTAAGAAAAAAATGTTTTTATATATAAACATTTGCAATTTTTATTTATTTTTTTTTAATTTTATATTTCGGAAATTAAGAGTGGTCAGCAACCACTCTCTAATCAACAACAGATGATCTATCCTCAACAAACTATTCCACATGATAATCAGTACGGAAATCAAATTAATTTTTCAAATCCACCAATGTCGCAAATGTATAAACCATATCACGAAACTCCCGCACCGCCAAAAGCAGAGCTTCCGAAAGAAAAATCGCCATTACCAGAGGAATTTGTTTACTTACAAACAGTATTGGAAGAGCTTAAGAACCAGTGCCTAAACGTAGCTCCAGATCCGGTAATTCAATATTTAACAATATTTAACCTAATTCAAATTAATTGCGCACTTAAATATTTTAAATGCTTTTAAATTTCGATTTATTTTAACTTAACCAAAATCTTTAGTTGTTTTGTAAAAACTCAGGCAAAGAAGATTGTTTTGGGGGAATTACAATCGTATTATAATAGATATGAATATTGAAGCACCAGAGTAAGTTATCATTATCGTAGTTATATAATTATAATTCAGACTAGGGAATATGAATTTTGTCTAGTACTTTAAGTGAGTAAGGTACTGTACTGATTTATGCGCCACCTGTTAGAAGTTGAATGAAACGATTAATGTACTAAACTAAAATTGGCCTAGAATTGGTAATTAATGACAAAGCTTCTCAAACTTTCCGGAAGGAAAGAATATTCCACCACGGTCTAGAAAATGGTCGAAAGTTCTAGAAGTTAGATGAAGGGGCAGCTTGGATAAAAAAATGTGGTGTGTTTGGTTTGAAAAGCGAGGAAAGTGCTCTAAAGTAATAAAGGTGACCTAAAGCGAAAAGTGGTGATTGAAAATCGAATTAAAAAGCGATAAATAGAATTTAGTAGTATAACATATGTATTAATTTTCAAGTAATAAAAGTGAACTGTAAGAATTGTGTTTGTTATTAAATTGTGTTTGGTTTTTAATAAATAAGTTTTTGTGTGTATAATTAAAATGTGTATTCTTTAATTAATCGAACGAATCCGTTAAGCCATAAAAACCTAATCAATTGGTGTTAAATAAACATAAAAAAACAATTGTGAACGAAATTTAAATATTGTGAGTGCGAAATAAGGATATAATAATAAAATGAGTCGAAAATCAGTAGAATTACGCACTGTGGACTTAAAAAGGGATTTCATTAAACGCGCGCCGTCATCAGTGGGAGCCAAAAAATCCCTAACCCTAACTTACGAAACTTACATGTTCGAAGACGAGAGGGAAGCAGAGGCAGAACTTTTTGATGATGATGATTTTACATTAATGATATTGAAGGAAGCGCAAGAACGGTCATCAGCAGAGATGAGGTGAGTGCAAGAACGGTCATCGACAGAGATGAAAGAAGCGAGAGCCGAGACGAGGGAAGCGCAAAAATGTACGACAAATGCGATCAAGACTGAAGTGTTGGCGTTAAAAGATTAACAAAATTTGTTATCAGTAGTTCATGAACGTTCGATCGCGGGGCTCAAAGAGTTTATGGAAGAACAGAGGAACCAACTGGAGCAGAAAATTTTATTTTCCTTTCCTGTTGACAATAAGCTGGATAACATGAAAGAAAATGTAAGGAATAATCTGGAAAACCTCGAATTTTGCCTCAAGGAAAATGTAAGGAATGATCTGGGAAAACTCGAAATTGAACTAGAAACCGTCAAAGCCGATTTAGAAAGAGTAAAAATTCATCACCCAGCGACCTCATCGCATGAAGTCATCGGATTTAGGAAAATTCAGCCTCCAACTTTCGACGGGCAAAGATCATGATCTACTTACAAGCTCTAATTCGGAGCAGCAGCAGCGGTAATTACTTGACCGAGGAGGAGAAAGCAATGTCCTTAACGTTATCACTAAGGGCACAGCCGCAGAAATATTAAAGTCTATACCTGTAGAACATCGAAACAATTACGGATTCTTGGTTTAACCGTTGCAGATGTGCTACGGCGGTCAGCACATACAGATTTATCGAAATAGACTTCGAAGAACAAGAAAAGGTCATAATGCTGTAAAAATCGGAGAGGAATTACTGTCACGAGGAGAGAACTACTGGCAATCGTGGACTCGAATAAGTACTTCCACGGGTATCTTTATAGGCAAAACTTCATTCTTCGAACGGATCATGCAGCATTAAAATGGTTGAAAATCCTGAAGGAGAAGTGGCAAGATGACAGGCCACAGAAAGGGCCAAAGCCATGGAAATGCAGATGCATTCTCCCGGCGACCATGCGTTCCAGATTGCAAACATTGTGGGCGTATCGAGGAAAAGTGTCAAAGGACGACAGTTGAGCCAACGACAGGATGGGATAATCAGGGACTCCGAGACGCTCAACACGGCAACCGAGATATTTCCCCGATTCTGACATGGAAGGAATACGAGGTTTAAATACGCTGAATACGTTGCTTCTATCGCATTGACTAATTATTTCATAAAATACGATTAGTAAATCACTCGATCGATTATTCAATCACTTATTTTGACATTAAAATAACAGCACACCTGATCGCATAAAAGTAGATAGTAAACCTACTTTTGCGTCACACACGTCGTATGTGTTGGTCTATGAATTTCATTTCTTTTAAATGTACAGAGTTTACTCAAATGTCAACGTATTCAACTTATACAACGTACTCACTGCATCTTAGGAACTTCTTCTGCGATGGCTCTACAGCCCGATTCGGGCTTTGGCCTCCATCAAATTCTTCCCCCAGAAGACTTTCTGCTCCGCGGCTTATCTCCAGTTTCTGGTGTTGAGCAATTTTGTTGCATCGGCCTTAACATCATTTTCCCACCTTGATCTTGGTTTGCCAATTTTGCCATCTGGCAGTAGATACAGGACCTTTTTGTATCTGAGTCATCCATTCTTTAGACATGATCGGCCCACGGTAAACGCAGTAACTTGTCATGTGTCGAAAGCTTACACTCTTAAGAAACTCAACCTTTATTCTCCTTTCATTGAAGTCTTCTTGTATCTGCAGGATCCTCCTGTTTTATATTCTCTCTTCTTTCTGCATAGCTTGTCTGCAGTTTTTTTTATCTTCAAGGCTTCCGTCCTTATGGACCTTGCAATGTACTTTTGGTGGTTATGATTTCTTTCTTCTGTTTCTGATCTACAGTCCTGATCGAACCAGGGGTCGATAAATAAAAATTGGCATTGACATATCGTCAATGTTATCGCCTCTTCACGCGACGATAAAGATGTTTCAAGTTTATTAAAATGCTAAAAAAACACTTACAATAAACTTTTACCAGTTTCTCTTTTAAATATGTGGTTTGCTGCAATTGGAGTAAATCACACAATTTGATGATTTTATTTAGCCATACTTATCTGTCGATTCGGTCGTGATACCAAATACAATACTTCGACAAAATCGATAAACTTTTTTTGTCGAGTAGATTCATCCACTCGAGAAACCAAATACGGCCCCAGTCTGTTTTAGACTGTCTGGAGGCTCAGCCTAGTGTCTCTTCTGCTGTCACCTTTATGCTGCTTTTAAGGTTTTCTATTTGTCGGTAATGTTGGGCTCCTGCTCCTTCTATCAGTTTTTGTACGACAGCATTCTGATAGCATTCTTTTCTTTCTTGTAGTTTTGGCTTATAGTACAGGTAAATTAATCCAAAAAAGGTAAATAGTGGAAATGATTGGCTATAGGCTGAAAATTGGAACAGAACTTGCTTTTAGGGTTCTTAATAAGGGGTTATAAAGTCTACCGATTTTCTACCCCGGGAAGCTCACTTTTTAGGGGGTTTTAAGATCAAAATATCAGTTTTTTGCAAACACAACTTAAACCGTAAGTCTTATCATAAAATAATGTCGACAAATTTTGTAGATCATGCAATTCTCTACAAAAATTTTCCCGTACGAATAGCCATTCATGAGATATCGCCGTTTTAAAGATTTAAAATACTCGTAAGCACTCATTCGCGACTTGTATCGGCCATCAGACGTGCAAGTTGGACTACGTTGCTATATTTTCAGGGGTGATTCCTGGATGTATTTGGAAGAAAAATTTGTTCACTAAGATACACGGTGTTAACGAAAAATCATTATATTATTTTCAATTTACTTAGAGTTGAATATCTCCTATACTAATTATCCTAAAGCAACAAACTTAGGTTCATATTTTAGGTAAATGTGTATGTGTAAATGTGTTTTATTTGATATAAAGAACAGAAACTTGAGTCACTCTATTTAGAATATATGTAAAAAATGTAGCAAATATGTGTATACTAGCATAAAACCCGCGTGCCTTGCAACGCCTTTAAATAAAAACTGTTTATTATGTGCAATGTTTTCCTTCAATAAAAAAGTCAGCTGTTTTTATCCCTAAAAAGGGTTTTTTATAGCGCATTTTTTTAATAAATATGGTAAACAAATTGCTGCGTATATCACCTCTGCTCAACAAATCTGCAAGTTTTGAAGCATAGATTGGCATGTATATGTCATCAAGAGAAGTGATATTTTAGGGTTTGACGAACGTTCGTTAAGTTTGTTCGCCTATTTACGTAGGTGCAAGAAATTATGAAGCAATATTAAATAAAGTGAATTTGAGTCATTCATTTCTTCGTGATTATAGGGATGCACTGTCAAAATTTCAGCCCTTCAGCTTCAGAGTTTTGGGTTACCCCCATTTCATCATTCGGATGTCCACGTCCTTATAGGGATGCATTGTCCAAATTTCAGCCGTTTAGCTCCAGCGGTTTAGGTTAGCCCCATTTAACCCCTTTTGGGAATAAATTTCAAAAAATCGCTCCTAAGTGGATGTCCACGTTATTATAGTGATGCACGGTCAAAATTAAAGCCCTTCAGCTTCAGCAGTGTGGGTTAACCCCATTTCACCCCCTTAGGGAATGAATTTCGCAAAATTGCTTCCAGTGGATATCCACGTCATTCAGGGGATGCACTGTCACAATTTCAGCCCTATAGCTCAAGCGGTTTGGGTAAACCCCATTTCACCCCTTAGGGGATGAATTTCGAAAAATCGCTTTATAGTGGATGTCCACGTCATTATAGGGATGCACTGTCAAAATTTCAGCCCTATAGCTTCATCGGTTTGGGTAAACCCCATTTCACCCCCTTAGGGGTTGAATTTCGAAAAATCGCTTCTTAGTGGATGTCCACATCATTATAGGGATGCCCTGTCAAAATTTCAGCCTTATAGCTCCAGCGGTTTTGAGTTGACCCCATTTCACCCCCTTACGGGATGAATTTCGAAAAATCGCTTCTTAGAGGATGTCCACATCATTATAGGGATGCACTGTCAAAATTGCAGCCCTTTAGCTCTAGCGGTTTAGGTTGTGCGTTGTCTGTCAGTCAGTTACTTTTTATTCAATAGAAAAAAAGTAAAGAGAAAAATCCCCTTACAACTTATTGAACTCCATTTCACCCCCTTCAACCCTTTTTTCTCCATAAAAAGTAGCCTATGTCCGTCTCCCAGGTATAAACTATGTCTGTAGCAAATTTCATCAAAATCGGTCCAGTGGTTTAGGCGCGAAAGCATAACAGACAGACAGACAGAGTTACTTTCGCATTTATAATATTAGTAAGGATAAGGATGTAGCAAAATGACAATTTTCTTCGTTTTTGAACCTACATACTTTGAACCTACATATCTTGTAAACCAAGTCGTTCAAGTTTTTGCTCTTTATACTAACTATCAAAAAAGACATTTACCTAAAAGACGAGCCTAAGGCTGCGGTTACGCTGGCTGAAAGTTGGTGATAGTCCAGCTGGTGCCAGCTGTTACAAGAAAATTAAACAAGTGGTTAGGCTGAAACTTGCAAGCTTTCACACATTCACGAAAGTTCATGACAGCATGATAGCTAATCAAATTTGTTTAGTTAGCTGGCACCAGTTGAGATTAAAATTGGGAAAATGGATTCTTAAAAATTAATAAACGAAGTGAGGAATAGGAAATTGTTGTGGGTTGCAACGGCTGGCACTAAAACTTGGATGATGAGGTGCTATCGGCGGAGGTGGACGTTGTAGTAGAAATTTAAGATAACTACTTTCTGTTAAAAATAACATATCTTCAAATGATTCGTCCATCATGAAAAATTGTTGTTAATACTGCACTGAAAAGTTTATACCAAAAAACGATACGATCCGAGCTAATCGATGCCGTGTACATAACTATCATGAACTGTCTTGCAGCATAACCACTAAACAATGAAAGCTTGAATTGTAACAGCTGGCACCAGCTGGACTATCACCAACTTTCAGCCAGCGTAACCGCAGCCTTAGTATGTTGCTTTACGATAATTAGTCTAGGAGAATCGCATGATCTACAAACTTTATCAACATTATTTTATAACTTACAGTTTAATATGTACATATTTGCAAGAAACTGATATTTTAACCTTCTAAAAAGTAAGCATTCGAGGTAGTAAATCGGTAGACTTGCTTTCTACAAATTTCAGCCTGTACCCTAGTCATTTCTGCTATTTATACTATTTTACCTGTACTATTAGGTGTGTTCGATGACTGCTCCAGCTCAACTTTAAGCAGAAAAAATCAGCAATTTGCGTTCTTTGAGACGTTTTGACAGATCTTTTCTGCTCCCATTTGCCTTGCTCTGCGTTTTTTGAGCCTGCTCTGAAATGAGAATTCTCACTTTTTCTGCTCCACCAAATTTGTAGTCGAGTAGGCAGAGCAGCCAAATTCTTCTTCTTCTTTTTCTGTTGACAATTGTCAAATTGAAAGCAGGGAAAAACGGAAAATTGATTTATGAATGATTTATTCGGAAAATACTTGGAAATATTAAAAATTACACATTAATTTTTATAAAAATAACATTTCGATACTATTCAATTGTTTTTATTGGTATACATTTCTTTTTCTAAAATTGACATTCGTATCTAACCTCAAAAAACAGAATTTGGAGCAGAATTTAGCAGAAAGGTGTTTTTTGAGCTTATTGCTATTATTTGATTTTTTCTGCTCTGACACCAATCTGACAGCCGCTCCCAATTGAGCCGCTCTGCTCTGCTCTGAACTTTTTATGCAGTCATCGAACACACATATTATCTATATCGTATTTTGCTTGTGTTTGTCTTCTATATCCGCGTTTGTTTACCTTTGCTTTTTTTGTTTTGGCTAGGAAGTGGTCCGAGCCACAGCACGGCCTTCTCATTGTTGTCACATCCAGTATACTCGTGGTCCCTCTTCTCTCAATTGCGACGTAGTTAATTTGATTATTTGTTATCCTGTCCGCTGACTTCCACGTCGTCTTATGGATATTTTTGTGTGGGAACATCATTGTACTTACTACCATTGAGTGTCGGGGCGCATGGACGTTTATGAGACTAAAGTTATGGCCCCTGTGCTGAATGTCGAGTGGTGATTCGTGACAAGTTTTTTGAGTTGAAGAAAGTGACTTTTTAATCGAATTACGATATTCAGCATAGTGGCCTAGAGTGAAGCTGCTAAGTGCGAGTTTAGCCCCCTATGCTGAAAGTAGCAATTCGTCTGAAACGCCACTTTCTTCAACTCAAAAAACTTGTCACAAATCACGACTCGACATTCAGCACAGGGGCCAATGTTGTCTTGTTTTGATGCGAAGCGTGCATATTCTATTGCTTACTGGCTAGAAATCCAGAATCAGTGATTTCATTTTCTTTTTAATGATAAAAGATATTCCAAACTCTCTTGTTCCATTTGGTTTTGAGATCCATTATCGGTTCCTGAGCACTGTGATTGCTATGCCGTATTTTTCTAATAGTGATAAAAGCGAACACATTATAAATTAAGCAAATTTCTTCTTCGTTTTAGCTTTTTCAAAAAAAAAGTGCCATGGCTTCTCGATGGCATGGACATGAAATTTCTTATATAACAAATGAAACGAAAGATTTAAATGGTTTTGACGTGACAACGTCTATTAAATCGGTTTAAGATAGGACGCGCGTGTGAAAATGTCCCGCACAATGTCCCGCACACAAAAAAAAAATCATATCTCCGCCCCCATACATGTTAGGGGGGTGGTTAATGGCTCAAAATTTTCGTTAATTTATCCTCTACATGGGAAAAATACATTCATTCACCGTGTGAAAATGTCCCGCACACAAAAAAACAATTTGCTTCGAAATATATAATTTATTAATTGAGAAAATAATACAAAACGTAATAACAGACGTTGTCACGTTCAAATACGGACGTGATACTTCACATCCAAGACCATTAATTTTTACGTTTTTTTTCGATCTGTTATATACACTATATACATACAAACATATACATACAAACATATCGGTAGCCTAGAGGTAAGGCGCTGGAATCCTATCCCGGGGAACCAAGTTCAATCCTCGGCCGCACAATGGTGAAATACAATTTTTTTTACTTCGGTGTAACATGTTTTGATTCTATCACTAAATTATATTATTTAATAATGATACTCAGAAAAACATAAACATTTACTTAAGGGGACTATCCAGTGAAATGGCTAAAATTTGATCTTATTGTACCGATTTTGATCAAATTTTGTGAGAATATAGCTACTATCAAATGAAAAACAAAATCATAATCGTTTGTCAGAAAAATATGATTTTCAACAACATTTTATTACATAACAATTGAAAAATAGGCCAACTTCAATGGATAATTAGTACGTGAATTTTTATCCGATTTCAATTTTGTTGCCGTCAAAATGTTTGGTAATTAATGATAAACAAATGTACCAGACAGAATTTCGATATCATCTTTTGTTTATTAACAATCCACGAATATGTGCGGATGAGTCAAAAACATCTATAAAATAATGGTTTTTTTGAGTTTTTTTTACATTTTTGTTTATAATTTAGTGAATTTTTTATAAATCAAAAATCTGTCTGGTATATTTGTTCTATATTGAATGACGAACATTTTCCACTTTCTATAAATTAAAATCGGTTGAAAACTCACGTTGTAATTACGATTAGAAGTTGCAAAAAAGGTAAAAAAAGTTATCGAGATATTCATCTTTGAAGTTACACGTTCGGTTTCTGTTGCCGAGTTACGAGCTCCATTTGACGCCGTGCACGCTCTTGAAAAAACATGAAAAAAAAAAACATGTTGTACGTTTTTTTTTAAATCTGAAAACGAAGTACGACATTTCATCCTTTCAGAATATGCAATAAAAAAATATCATTATAAATCATTATGGCTTTATAAATCATTAAAAAATTTCGCGGAAATAATATAAAGCATTTATTTGTTTATATGCATATTTTATATGCTTCTCGTTTTATTAGTTTATAGTCATGTAGGTGGTGCTGTAGACCAAACAAAACTCAATTTTAGCGAACTTCGCTGTGGATTTGTCACAAAAATATATCTATGATTTAAACGAAACATTTGGTAGGTTTATGAAAAACGGATAATCACAGTTATTAACATTATTAGTGAGTGTCAGTAGATATAAAACGAAAAGTAGATGTCTAATTTTTACCAGGGAATATAAACGCTTACTGAAATGAATGAAAATTTATAAATTTAATTGCACGAGCGGTGTATTTAAGATCGTCCTTATAGTCCATCACTATAAGGAAGTGATTTTTCTCACAATTTTTAATATTTTACAAAAATTTTACAAACGATAAATCTATATCATATCTAAAAAATTTTGCAGCCCCTTGTCTAAAAGCATATTTTTAAGTTTTTATTAACTAAATTTGTATGGATCTCTTCAGAATAACAAACAAAATTATATAGCCTTCATCACCAAGGATTGAACCCTGGTCCTTTCTAACGCCGATCCAGCGTATTTTGTAAATTTTATGGAAATTGATAATCACAGGTAAAACGAAGAGTAATGTAATATTCCCATAGATGGAGTGTTTACTATTCTTTGTCATAGATGGGGTGCAATTAAAATATATCAATTCTTTCAAATTCTTGGCGGGTAATTATTGTATAATTCTTTCAGCAGCATTTACATGAAAGATGCGTTAGTTTTTCAAGCTATTTGTTGGAATGTTTTCGTGATTCTTCACAATCTCCACTTAATATATTGTCACCCAGTCTGAAGTTTTATTCAAATTAGTGGCTTGTCTCTAGGCACAACATCCCACTAGTTTTAATACAACTACTTGTTTTCAGCTGGTGAATACAGCAGAGCTTATTTCATGTAGATATAGAATAGAGAAATGCAATCTCTCGCGTCCCTCGAAGTTGATTGCATTTAAAAATTCCTTTTTTATGGTTGACTTTTGCGCAAGGCAACTTGCACAAGTAAATCGTTGCGTGTACTGTAGTGCATACCGTTGTAGGTATGCATTCCGATTAACCATTTTTTTGGGCGCTTGTAAGTTGATATTTTTGACTAAAACAGCGTTCACAGCCGCTTTGTGATACTCTGCGTTCGTGTATAGTGCTCATCGAAAAAGTGATTCGTCGCTAACTAGCACTCGTAACAAAGTGGCTCAAATCAGCCTAATTATAAAGTTGTAAAATTTATAGAAAAATGCTTTACTTATAATAGTCCGGGGAAATTAGCAAAAAAAAAAACGCAAGAAAGCAGACAAAACTCCAAAATGGCTGAAAATTGGTCCACAGCACACACTTTTAAAGAAAACAATTTCACAATCGAAAAAAAGACGTGGCCGTCGAAGATTCGCGTTTTTCCGAGTTTTCCGTGTCTCGGTTTCTATAGGTTATACAACCCCGTGCGATGGCCCCTTTTTTGCCTTATTTGACTAGACTTATAAACATTATTGCCATTATATAGGGAAACTGTCTTTATACATCCCATTTATCGAAAACACCAGTTTTTGAGTGATATTTTAGCCAAAAGGTGATTTTTGATAACTTTGACCTTGCATAACTTTCAAAGGGTCAACATTGTTGTAAGAAAGTTGTAGAGAATTTCACTGTCAACAATTTGAGCACGAGGTTGTATGACCTGCAGACATACATGGAAAACGCGATATATCTCCGGGGGCCATTGTTTTTTTTTTGATTTCGTTTTCTTAAAAAGTCACAAGGAACCTGTTTACCAATTTTCAGCCATTTTCGAGTAAAAATGCTAATTTCTCCGGACAATAAGACAAACCATAGGTTAGATATCGGATCACATTTTCTCGCAAGTTAAGGTGTCTGTTATAATAAAGGCAACATATGGAAATTCGTAATAAGTATGTAAAACAACATTTTTAACGACAGTGCAAATAGTAAGGTGAAGAAATGTTTTTGTTGATGTTATGCCTGATCGAATGGTCATTATGATAGAATCTTTTAGAAGCTAACTGTGCAATTTACATTTTTATTTTTAAGTAAATTATTAATATACATAAGTTAAACAATATTTTTTTTCACAGCGCACGAAAAGGAAATTTGTAGACGTAGGAAAACGACTTGAAAGTCTTTATGACGCTTTAAGGGAGCGCAAGGTAAAAATGTTAATTAAATAAGTAATTATTCGATTTATTCTTATATGTTTTATTTTTAATACTAGCTCGCCCCTAATACGATTTCGGCGTTAAACGACATAGTGCAATATATCCAAAATGGTGAATATCCAAATGCTTTAGCAACCCATACCATTATAGTTTCTGGTCCCGATTTTGCTCAAACTGCAACATTTATGCCGGGTATAAAGGTGCTGGTTCAATCAGCATCGGAATTGAAAGTATATTTAAGATGAAGATGTTTATTGTATCGTTATTTGTTTAAATTCTAGAATGTGGTAAAAATAATTGTTCCATAACTAATTATTATCATTTTAATATCTAAGTCGGTTAACTCAAATAAAATCGACCTTTTCTTCTAAAGTGGTTAATAATTATTTTATAGCATTATTTTTATTTTTTCAGGAATAGATGCATTTTAAATTAAATTTAGGTGGAAAAATATATTTAGTAATCAATGAAAAATTCCGGAACGTGTTAAAAAGTAAATTCGCTACTATAACGATATTATTCAAGATAATATAAAAGAATTAAAATAAAATTAATTAATATTTGTTAAATAATTGTGTTCATATGTGCTAATTTGGAAGCAACGGCCTATGGCAGAGTAAAGGGATTGTGTAAGTCCTGTCCATGTAATGTGAAATGTATACCCATAACAGAACTACGGAGAGAAAAAATAATCAATTAACTCACAAGTGAACTTCTTTTATATTTTTTTTATGTGGCAGTGCTAAGCTCAGGAGTCACCCTTTGTACTACTAGTCCGTCATGTCATTTGTCACATCATGGTGTAATGTCTAGCAGTAAGCTTAGTACGGGGCGGCGGAGAGGCTATAAAAGTACGGGGGTATTGAAGAAGGTGGTGATGAGCCCTGCGTTTGAACTCTTGGATTTGTAGGAGCTCGGAAATACTGTCGGCGAGAGATTATTCCGCAGTCGAGTTGTTCTATTTACAAACAAATTCATATCTTGTTGAGTGCTTAAACGGGGGAGTTTCAGGTAGAGGGAATGAGACGAATGGGCTAATCTGGTGTTGCGGGTATAAGATTGCCGTGCAGGCAGGAGAGCGTTTATCTCGAAGGAGCAGTCACTATGATAGTAGCGATAAAATTTTGTCAATGCTGATACATTCCTACGGTGGCTCAGGGGGTCGATGGTGAGAAGGCGGTGTCGTCATCAATTAATTTAAGGGACCTTTTTTGCACCTTATCTAACCATGCCAAGGTGGCTAATGGAGCGCCTCCCCAAACGAGGGAATTATATTCGAGAAGAGGCCGAATGTAGGATTTTTACAGATTTGTTCTTTTTCATTTACCTTTTTCCTACCGCGGACTGTGCACACATAATCTTTTGTTATTGAAAGGCGTTGAAACGCACGCGGGTGAAAGTGACTTAAAACGAAAAGTGGTTATTGAAAAATGAATTAAAAAGCGATAAATAGATTTTAATAGTGTGAGATATTAATTTGCAAGCGATAATAGTGAACTCTAAGAATTGTGTTTAGTTTAAATAAAAGGGATTTTGTGTGAATAATTAAAAAGTGTATTCCTTAATTAATCCTACGAATCCGTTAAGCTATAATTGGTGTCAAAAGTGGGATTAATTAAGACAAAAGCGAAATAAGTGGACTTGAAAAATAAATGTGGCTGAAATTAAATTTGTGTGCGTGTGTTAAATGTGTGTTAAAAGGAAAAAAATATAAAATAGGTCGAAAATTACGGAATTACGTACTGCGGACTTTAAAAGAGAACAAAGTAAACGCTCGTTGTCATCGGCGGTAGCTAAAAATTCTCTAACTGCCATGCTTCGAGAAGTTTTGGGGAGCGAGGGTAAGGATCTAGAAACTTACATGTTCAAAGGCGACATAGAAGCAGAGCCAGAATAAGCGACAGTGAGTATGACAGAACTTTTTAAGACATTGATAGTGATGAAGTAAGTGCAAGAACGAGCATCGGCAGAGATAAAGGAAGCTCAAGAACGATAATCAGCAGCGCAAGAACGTGCATCAGCAGAGATGAAGCAAGCGACAGCAGAGATAAAGCTAAGGTGTTGGCGTTAAAAGGTGAACAGAAATCGTCAACAGTATTACATGAACAATCACTAGCAGAGCTCAAAGAATAGTCTTTGGAAGAACAAAGGAACCAGATAGAGCAGAAAATCGACAAAAAGCAGAATAACATGGAGGATGGTGTAAGAAATGATCTGGAAAAACTCGAAAATTTTATAAAGGAAAATGAGGAAAACGTAAAGTTTGAACAAGAAACTGTCAGAGCAGACCTAGAAAGAGTGAAGATTCATCAAGACCCAGAGACGGCATTGCACGAAGTCATCGGAGTTAGGAAACTGCGACACCCAACTTTCGACGGGCAAAATCCATGGCCTACTTACAAGCTCCAATTTGAAGCAACAGCAGCGGGTAATTACTGGTCCGAGGAGGAAAAAGCAATGTCCTTAATATTATCACTAAGAGACTTCAAGCCCTGGAAATGCGTTACGGCGATCAGCACATGCAAGAGGTTTATCGACTTCAACTTCAAAATAGACTTCAAAAGCCAGGAGAAATCTGTCATCCGGCTGAATTGGTCGATAATAAGTGGCTAAAAGACGCACACCAATACAGACTGAAAACTGCAACAGCAGAGCCAGTAGGATTATATGGGGAAATTATGTTGGATGTGGTTCTTGCAGACATTTGATTTTTACATTCGTTCCTTGTAGCTGATATTAAAGACGAGGGTATTCTCAGGATGGATTTCATGAAAACACAAAATTCTACTTGACGTCGGAGATGGAATACTGATATATGACAGCAAGGAGATTCCAATGGCCACAGGATCCACTTTATATTCGCATCTGTAAGTCGTCCTTCGTGAAGATACCGGGCTTCCTCCATGTGCTGAGAAATTGGTGGGAGCAATAGTCGATTGTGTCCACGGGAACTGACTAATTGTCTCGAACAAAAGCAGTATCTCCAGGCTAGAAAATTAGTTTACAATTTTAGTGAGACTTTGGGAAAACAAATATCGTTCAACATAGAATCGACATCAGAGATGCCCAGCCAATCAAGCAACCGCCGAGAAGAGGCTATCACTAGCCAAGCGGGAAGAAGCAGCCCATATAATTGAGAATAAGAGAATACAAGGCCTTATAGAGGAGTCCCTTGGATGTCTCCCGTGGTTCTAGTCAGAAATAAAGATGGCGGCACCAGGTTTTGCGTGGATTATCGGCGGTTAAATAACATCACTAAAAAGGACTGCCACCCTTTACCTCGTATCGATGACACACTGGATACTCTCTAGCTCTCCCTCTCGCTCTCTCTGTCTCCCTCTCTCTCTCTCTCGCTCTCTCTCTCTCTCGCTCTCTCTCTCTCCCTCTCTCTCGCTCTCTCTCTCTCCCTCTCTCTCGCTCTCTCTCTCTCCCTCTCTCTCGCTCTCTCTCTCTCTCAATCTACGAGAGGTTTTCCAAAAGTTGAGAACTGCCCAACTGAAACTCAGCCCTAAAAAGTGCGTGCTATTCAGAGACCAAGTCAACTCGCAATCGATGTGGCGGGACCTTTTCCCGTGTCAAATGGAAGAAATCTGTACATTTTGATGGGCATGGATTTCTTCAGTAAGTGGCCCGAACCATATGCGATTCCAAATTAGGAAGCAATCACTGTTGCAGAGGAATTAGTGAACAATCTGAACAAGACAATCCTAGAGCACCTAAGGAAAGTTGTTAGCCAGCACAAGCGCGACTGGGACAGTTACATGTCTAATTTTCTAATGGCATACCGGACAGCATTTTATAATTCCACAGGATACACCCCTTCTAATGTGATTTTTGGAAGACAAATTTGGGACTTGAAATTTTGGACACCCGTGGAAAGTAACTAATCTACTGCCGGTTATACAGGTGAACTTCGTGGTCGTCTCGAAGATATCCACTAGCTCGCAAGGAAGAATCTTCAGATAGCCAATGACAGTATGAAAACAATGTACGACCTCCGAGCAAACTGTAGCGGATACCAGGAAGGTGTCCTCGTTTGGCTGTTCAACCCTCGGCGAAGGGAAGTCTCCAATACTTCAACTATAAAATCCTAACACGGATCAACGATGTTGTCTACAGGATTCAACAAGGACTCAAAAGCACTCAAGAAGATCGTGCACATAGAAAGGCTGAGCCCATATCATCAGCTGGATCCAGGATTAACCTAGTTCGTAGTGGATTAATCTTTATTTTTTTTATAGATCTAGAGTCTAACAGATGGCGCCATGTTAGCATAGTGTGTAGCGGTTGAAATCGATCACGACGACCTCTGTGTGTCACACCTGAACACTTTACACGGCACTGCAATTAAGTAGGCTTAAGAAAGTTATTTTATTAATTAGAAACTTAATGTTTTTAGTTTGTCATTATTATTCAAACCTTATGTACGTAACTTATTGTAAAAATAAATAATAGTGGTTTAAAAGTTGTGTTTAGTTAGTACAACTATGGAAGCTCTATGGGGTTGCGGAGTGCCCCATAGTAAATGGTTACCCCGACATGATTCAAGACGAAGACGTGATTCGAGACG
Organism: Thereva unica; assembly: GCA_949987705.1. Lineage (NCBI taxonomy): Eukaryota > Metazoa > Arthropoda > Insecta > Diptera > Therevidae > Thereva > Thereva unica. The sequence goes on along the minus strand of OX465281.1, from coordinate 77,132,961 downwards.
AAGACGTTATTCAAGACGAAGACGTTATTCAAGACGAAGACGTGTTGGTGTGGAGGAACCCGATTACATCTCCGGAAGGTGGAACTGTATAAGAAGTAAGAAAGACAAAATATCCCAACGAGGAAGAAAACAACAATCACCAACGGCAAGGAGTGAATTTAAGGCGGACGAAGAAGCTAAAGAACAAGCATTCCATTCGAAGGATTTAGAAATTTAATGTTTTTAGTTTGTCATTATTATTCAAACCTTATGTACGTAACTTATTGTAAAAATAAATAATAGTGGTTTAAAAGTTGTGTTTAGTTAGTACAACTGAGGAGTGTCATTTCAAAAGGACTTATTTCCAGTTTTGGAAAAAAATTAAATAATAATTGGAATCCATTCCTAGCATTCGTTTGCACCTCTATACCAAATTATGTAATACAAAAATACTTTTTTCCTCTTTAAGCCCAGTATCCTGTTCGTGCGGAATTCCGCTCTGTAGAGAATCCATATAATTAGTCTGAATTCCGCTTAGCTGGGAGACTTATGTAGACCTGACAGTTGGACAATTTGAAAATGCTTTAGCGGTGTTATGAAAAGTTGAGAAAATTGCTTAAACCTATCAGGTAAATACATTATTTAGAAAAAAGAAAATTGAAAGGGAATTTTAGCAAAGATGCATGTTGTAATGTTGTATACATACATATATCCTCGCACTTATAAATTTGACTAGCTAAAACATTATGAATTAAGATAGAGTAAAAAGAATCAAGAAAAGATTTTGCATTTAAAATGTAAAAAACACATTACAATTAAATAATTTTTAATGGACGCGAACATTTGTTACATTACATTTTTCAATCTCGTATGCCTCCGAAAAGTAAACGTCAAACTTTCCGCTCATGAAAATAGTAAATACATTTCGTCGCTTATCAAGAATAGTGGCACAACTCAAAAATTTCCAATTTCGAGTTTATTTTGAAAATTTATAGCTAAATATGCGTATTTTTATGTAGCAAAAATCCATATTAATACTTCTAAAAATGACCGCTGGAAACCCGCTGGAATCCAAGATCATGACATGGGCTTGTATGAAACTAAAAACTTTTAAATTGCTCCCCTGTAAAATCCATTGTTTTTGAGTTGTGCCACTATTATTGACAAGCGACGTTCTTGAAGCTAAGTGGGATGATACACGAGTCAACGTGTCTCTGCAACACACTGTCAGTTTGTTGAACGGAGGCACTGACATATAGTAATGGACTGCTGATTGACGATGCTGAATGGCACCATTTTTCTCCAGAAATAGAAAACCTTTTTTATGCAAACAAAAAAATTTTCTTCGAATTTAGGAGAAAATAAGTGATAAGATGTTTGTTATAATTAACGGAAATAAATTTCCTTCACTCATTTTTATTTATTCGCAGTTTTTTCATTAAATAAATGCATTTATTCCAAAAACGTGACGGTTATTTCCCTTGTTTAACGAAGTTTTCAAAATAGCTCAAGATTGAGACAGAAGAACGAAAACTATACCTGTCTATTTTTGTCTAATTATGTTTATATCGCTGACATGCGCTGACGATTACAGTTCATTGGGATTTAACGTGGGAGCGAGTCAGGAATAGTTTTTGGTGCCATTTTTTTGTATGGGATTTAGCTCATTTAGCAGTCCATTACTATATGTCAGTGAACGGAGGTGATACACGAGTCAACACGCTACACGCAACACTCTGTGTAATAACATTGCGATTTCATATGTGTGGGTGTGCATTCCAAATTATTTTCACCCAGAATCGTTTGACAGTTACGCATACATAAACAATTTTCAAGCAACTGGAGGAAAAATAGAAATCGTTTCTAGTTTCAGTCAACACCGCACACTTCACCCTGACCCTTCCCTTGGCCTACGAACTGCGCAGAAAAAGCTCGTGTTGCTCAACATGTTGACTCGTGTATCATCCCCCTAAGTATCCTGCGGAAAATGAAATGAAAAGTCTTCACTCAGAAAAAAGCCATCTAGTTTCTAGAGTGCAAAGTTCATTTACGGGTCTGAATTCCGCAAGAACAGGATACTAAACATTATGGACGGAATTCAGACCGTCCTCTAACCTGAATTCCACACACTTTTTTAACATACATTTTAAAGGGGAGTCTAAATTCCGCACGAACAGGATACTAGGCTTTAAATTTGACTTCCAATTCACTAGTTTAAAACAAGTAAGCTTATTTCCAACTCATTTACTCACTTAATTTATAATATCTAAAGTATAAATAAATAAATATCTGGCAACTCAGGTGGTCGGAAAAGCCTAGAGTCGTATTTAAAAATATCTAAATAGTCCCTTTTGATGAAGTTAACAAATAATATTTAAATAAATTAATAATTCAGAATATGGTAATTTGCATTTACTGAAAAAACCGATAAGGTGGAAATAAGTCCTTTTGAAATGACACTCCTCAACTGTGGAAGCTCTATGGGGTCCCATAAGTGGATAAAAAATAAATTCAAAACCTAGCTAAAACCTGTAAACTTCTAACAAACGGCGCATAATTCATCACAATATTTTTTAATTCTTTATTAATTAAAACAATTTCATTAATTCCAAACAATCATAAAACACTTTATGTAATGTTTGCAATAAAAAAAAGTAATTGTCTAAAGCTCTGAACTGTTATCATTTTTTCTAAATAATAAAGCCGTGTGTGAAACCGGCTAATTGCTTGCTAAACTTCCAGATTTTTTCAAAGCTTCCCAGTCTAATTTCAGGATATGCGAAACCAAAACTGGAATAGCTGGCTAATTTTTACCTGTTGACATATATATTGTAATAGTAGTATTTGAAGTATTATTTATTTACCATTTTTTAAAAGGGGAAATAGAAACCAAGGATGAAATTATGGCAGTAATATTTTTTGCAAAATTGTATATTTATCCTACATTATAATTAATACCGTTAACAGTGACAACTACTGCATAAATGTAAATATTTCAAATATTAAGCAAAAGAATTACCAAGCTCGAATTAGCAAGCAATTATCCGTTTTGTACACGATATGCAAAAGTTTTCTTGAGCTTCATCCGGGGCTGTAAGGGGTAAATAAAAATTTTGATATATTCAAATTTGTATCTATGTATTTTAATAAATTGGCTTTACTATGAAATTTACTCAAATGTCATTGCCATGTTTGCATTTTTGTGAAAAGGGAGCTTTAAGCTTCTAGTTCTTCAAAATATCACAGAATAAAACCTATTTCTAAATGTTTTTTTTGGTACTCAAATTGAGATGTAGATGTCTCTTTAAAGTTTCCCTAGAATATAATTCATAAGAAACAAAATTTAGCTCTTGTGCATATAAAAACAAAATGGATTCAAAGGCGTGCGTGTCGTTTGAAAGGAGAGCAGGTTAGCACTCCCCTTGACAAGGATGGAACACACAAAGGCTGGGAAAGGCACAGACAATTCCCAGCCGAAATTTTTTTCTTATGAGATATGAGAATTTTTCCTGAAAACGAAAATGTTATGGCTCAAATAGAACCAATCCGTTCCGTCCACTATGCACGTTTTTTCTTGTTATTTTAACGTTCTGTCCGCTTGATTATGGCTACCGCTCCGTTCATCTCATGGAAATTGAGGGGAAATGTCAAATTTCCAACATTTAAAAACGGACGGAACGGATTGGTTCTGTTTAGCCTTAGCAATTAAATTAAAAGCTCAATAGAAAATGAGAAATTTATAAAATATAACTAAAATCGTTTGTTGTTAAATTAATTATACATATATTATACTATATTTTTGTAAAAATTAGACAAAAGCCAATAAATCTATGGGAGTTCAGTGCTTTAGTAAGGTATATATAAGAACAACTCGGCGTTGCAAAATGGTACGTTTCCAAAGAAAAAGCATGGCATTGGAAAAAAATGATGAGTAGAGGTCAGAAAGAGGTTATATGTATTTTAAATATCGTTCATGAAACTTCAATATGTCGCAAGCCACAGAGTGGTAATTTTTCAGGAGGCAATTAAAACTTCATCATTTCAGTTTTTTTTATAATTAGCTTGTACTGTTTTGCAAATTTAAGCATATTGGCATCCCCTTTACATCTGTGAAACTAAAATATACTCAAGTTGGACAGGAAAAAAATATGTGGCTTACGACATTCTAAATTCTGGAAAATGCAAAATTTGTTGGTTACAACTTATTGCCAATAGGTTAAAATTAAATAATAGGTAATAATATTTCTTTTAGAATAAAATAAATTATTATATTAAGTATTATTAAAAATTAAACTTTATTATTCTTATGTCAATTGTGAGGCAAAGATTCATAAAAAGGTTGACAATCCTTCGGCAGTAACAGTTTCAGTTGTTGCGAATGCTCATACTTTACTGCAGAAATTTTTCTTAGTTCAGTATGTAATTTTGGCCATTCAGGGGGATTTTTAAGGGGTTTCATACGTTGAGGTAATAACGTCCATGGTTGCTGAAAGTTAGTTTTGTACCAAATTTCTTCTTGAGGAGTATACTTGAGGGCTCTAATATCGGTAACTTTCTGTGCACCAGGACGAATGCTGTTTACCCTGGAAGCAAAACGTATAAGATGCAAAGCTATTTTACAAAGAAGATTGAACTAGGTACCTTTGTAAGGATGATACTGAATAGTTGGTAAATGCATTAAAATCCATCCACGTTGCTTCGTATGGAAATGGTTTCTTTCGTGCTTCTATGGTGGCTGTAGAGTAGTTGCTGGGAAGGTAAATAGGCCTGTTCTTCAATTTTTTTTGTCAATTTGGCTGCGAACGGAGTCACACTCCATTTGAGTATGACCCCGTTCTAAATTTTTTTGGATAATTGTTTGTCTACTATTTATAGAGTAGTCTAACAGAGCATTTGCCATAATACAGTTACTTGATATGTGCATCCGTCGCTGTATATAATTACCACCTTGTCATTGGCACAATGTGTCTTGAGGTAGTTTACAATAAGGGAGGCAAATGTAGATGCCGTTAAGTCAGTGTCAATTTCAGTAAACCAATAGCACTTACAATGCTTGGATGCTAGGTTATAAACTGTAAAATTGTGGCTGGTTAATTTGGTTTTGAAGTAACATGCATTTGCCTGAATGGATGGAGAAATTTTGACCGCTTGCAGATTCATAGTACGAACGGTAACTAAATTTTCTTCAGCCAAAGTTTTGTCATTTTGCTTCTCTTTTCTTGCTAATTCTTTTTTTAAAACATGTTCATTCCACTCTTGGTCGGTAAGGTTTCCTACTTCGTGCAAAGCACAAGTATCACATTGATCTTTTTTTAAAGTGTACAAAGACAATTTTTTTTCACGAAATACAGATGTGAATTTTGTTCTGCTTACTGGCTTTGCAGTTACAGGTTCCTCCTCCTCTATTCTTTCAAGATAGATGTTATACAGTTGAGTTAGAGATTCAACACAAATGCTCGATTTCTGTGGCTTACGACGTCTTGACACAATTCAATGGGGTTACGACATATTAGTTACGAGCAGATATTTTATAGAATATTATTTTTGTAGATTACGACATATTGCAGGCGGCTGGACAATTATGACCTCTATCGAATGATCCCATAAAGTCAATTTTCAAATTTTTGAGGGTTACGACAAATCACCGTTGCATGAACGATATGCTTTAATTGGATAACTGTCTTTTTTAAGTATGGGCTGACTCTAAACAAAACAACAAGGTTAGGAAAAATAAAATAAACATTCACAAAATTGGCGGTGGTCTAGCAAAAATATTAATTCAACGGCAACAGAACATAAAGCATATGAGCTTAAAGAAGATACTTACATATCATATAACGGCTCAAAAAAAACACGAACATTTGGCATTATGCTAGACGAGTGCAATGAACAACCACCACCAGTCGCAATGAACAACGGACAGTGATAATTCACCAAGAAATGCTTGTGGAACCCGAAAAGGAGTTGGAAAAAATATCATTTCGCAAAAATTATACAATTCAGGGCAATGAACTTCAACAGAAAAGTGAAATTTCTTTTTAAAACGTACTAGAAGCTAATTCATGTAGATACTAGAGGAAACTATGTTGTAATGGGAATTCGAAAATACTTTAGTTTTGAGTAAAAAGCATTTGAGTATTGTGATAGAGAATAGGGAATATTGTTACAGTTTCGAGTTTTGTAATAGAGAATACTATTTTGTAATTTTGTTGGAAATTTTCAAAATATTGTAATAGCCTCATTTTACACGATGAAACAAGAAGCAGAAAGTTTCCTGCAAACTTGCTCGGTTTGTGGGAGAGGGCTTGAAGAAACACGTCCTACCTCAAGTCTTTTCTCATTTCTGCCCTTCAAACTCAGCAACCTTGAAGGAAACTTTTTGTTTCGTGTTTCATTGTGTAAAATGGGCCATAGAGAATAAAGCCTGAAACAAGGCTGTATCAGGGGCCGTATTTGGTTTCTCGAGTCGACATTGTCGTCTGTCGATAAATAAAAATTGGCATTTGGCGTCACGATATCGTCTCTTTATGTGTCGATAAAGACGTTTGATGATTATTAAAAAGCTCAATTTATGCATTCAATAAACTTTTAACAATTTCTATTTTAATTAAATATACGTGGTTTGCTGTCTTGAAGTAATACCACCCAATTTTATGGTTTTGTATGGCTGCGTTTAGCTGTCGATTTGGTCGTGAAACCAAATATGAAACTTAAAGAAAATCGAGAAGCTTTTTTTGTCGAGTCGATCAATCGACTCGAGAAACCAAATACGATATTGATATTGAGCAGCGGCAGAAGCAGAGGCCTGTTGAATAAGATTCCCAAGTAAACCAGCAGCGGCAGAATTTTTATTTTTATTCAATATATTTGAGTAATAACAAAAAGTAACATTTCTTCTTATTCACAACTGAAATATATTCAAAAATAGATAAAGAAACCACCCTAAAAATCCATTTGTCATTTAAAAACGGCTAGTCAAGTGACAAATGTTTGAAATGTCCAAAAAATTCTGCTTTCTGCTGAATTAGGATTTGAGATGAGAAAGCAGCGGAAGAACTATCTGCTGCTTTTCTTGTCACGTTGCCAGCTTAAGCCAATAGAAACAATTCTCTGCCCACGGTTCTGATTTTCTGGATCTTATACCTACAGAATCAATGCAGTGCAGTACACTGCCTGTCAAAGTTTGATTTTTGGCCTTTTCTACCATTCGGAAGAGAATTGCATGCAGTAAGGAGCAGTATACTGCACTGCAAGGTTTACGCTAATTTGGAATAATCTTCCAAATCATATACAGAGAATGAGCATAACCACAACTTTACACTGCATTGATCCTGTGTCAGCCTTAAAGGCTCTTAAAACTAGAAAGAAAACGAAGTCATATAAGCCTCATGATACACCAACCAATCCATTGATCAATTTGAACTGTCAATTCTCAGTTGGAGAGATCAGCGTGAAGTTTGCGAATGAATGTTTATACCTGAAGAATGAATGCCTGAATGATTTTTATACATTAAGTATGACTGCCAAGTTTTTTTGCTTGTTTTATTTACTAAGAAAATAGCTTATTTAAGCTGAACGAGATTGACTGTTGAATTTACCTTTACCTTCACCCATGTAAAAGTGTTTTTATATATGAAAAAAAAACAAGCTTAGTAGTAACCCTTTATATTACCAGTCCGTCATGTCGTTCAGGTCACAGTGCAATGTCTAGTAGTAAGCTTGGTTTGAAGAATAGAGGAGAATAGAAAAGGTTAGGGGGGGTCTGGAGGGTGCAAAAGAAAATATCGATGACGAGTTTGGAAATACTTATTGCAGTATTCCACAGTCGAGTTGTTCTATTCGTAAACGAACTTCTAGACCGTATTGTGCGCTAACGGGGGCTGTAGGGTATGGGGATAGCCGAGCGGACTAGTCTTGCGTTGCCGGTGTTATGATGTGCGCATAGCGGAAACATCCTGTTTATCTTATTCTCGCCTTATTCTCTATTACAATACTTAAATGCTTTTTACTCGAAAATGTTATCCGAAACTAAAATGCTTTTGTATTCCCTATTACAATATTGCTTCCTCTAGTAGAAATGTCACAGAAAGAAAAGAAAATGAGTACAAGATGTTTCAATTGTGTTGTCCATACCTAAAATTATATAAATTGCTCAATAAACCTTGAGTTTTCGAGTAAAAATTTAACAATATTGTTACAGTTTCGAGTAAAATTTAGTCAGTTTTGGAATAGAGAATACGATTTTACCAGTTTTGAGAGAAATTCTCACAATATTGTAATGGAGAATAAGGCCCCATTATTTTAAACTATACGATTCCTGTGTAAGAATCTTTCATTTTATTTACTGGGCGCACACTCGCAACTTCTCCTAAATACAAACATCCTGCTTTTCACCTATATCAACATTTAAAAAAAAGAATCTTTTATCTCAATTACTAAGTTTCAAAAAGTCAAATACTAAGTACCGAAAGCAACATTATGCACCTAAGCCCCTTTTATCTATCAAATTATTAAATTCCGTTCTTATCTCTTGAGCAGTGAATTCACTGAATCCATTGTACATTGATTTAAAGTGAAACCCACGCAATTTAAGCCTTTTACGGCGCGATGTAAAAAGTAAGAAATTGCTGAAGAGTAAATTTGTTATAAAAAAATCAAAACTAGCTTGGGTACTTGGATAAAAATGAAAAGCCGATGAATCGACTCGACAAAAAAAACTTCTCGACTTTCTCTAAGTTTCATATTTGGCATCACGACCAAATCGGCAGATAAGCGCGGCCATACAAATCCATCAAATTGTGGTATTACTCCAAGGGCAGCAAACCACGTATATTCAATTAAAATATAAACTGTTATAAGTTTATTGCATGCATAAATTGAGCTTTTTAATTATCGTCAAACGTCTTTATCGACACGTAAAGAGAAGATATCGTGTCGCCAAATGCCAATTTTTGTTTATCGACAGAAGACAATGTCGACTCGAGAAACCAAATACGGCCCCAGAGAGTCCAGGTCGAACTTCCAAACCGTGCGGTATAATTGTGAAAATTAATAATTACTTGACGATTAAAGCTAACAAAATATAAGTTTGGTAGTTAACCAATATAGAAAAGTTAGGTTTAAATTGAAATTAAAGTTAATAAATATAAGTTTAGCGACTAAATTGAAACGTTAGCAAAGTAAAAGGTTTAAATTGAAATTAAAGTAACAAGTATAAATTTTGCAGTTAAATTGAAAAGTTAATAAAGTGAAAAGATTGAAATTAAAGTAAACAAAAACTTTTCTGTTAACACTGAAATTAAAGTTAACAAATAAATTTTTGCAGTTAACCAACTGAAAAGTTAACAAATTAAAGTTGAAACGTGTGTTTTATTGAGAACCCAGAAGTCATATAAGCAGCTCTTGGAAATCTAGTCGTATTGGAAGTCTGGGGTGGTAGCACGTAAGTTGTTTCAATCGACCTCTTCATACAAAAATCTTTAATTTTCATATGAAAAGATCGACTGAAACAACTTACGTGCTACCACCCCTGACCTGGGGCCGTATTTGGTTTCTCGAGTCGATGGATCGACTCGACAAAAAAAGCTTCTCGATTTTCTTTAAGTTTCGTATTTGGTTTCACGACCAAATCGACAGCTAAGCGCAGCCATACAAAACCATCAAATTGGGTGGTATTACTCCAAGGCAGCAAATCACGTATATTTAATTAAAATAGAAATTGTTAAAAGTTTATTGCATGCATAAATTGAGCTTTTTAATAATCGTCAAACGACATTATCGACACGTAAAGAGACGATATCGTGTCGCCAAATGCCAATTTTTATTTATCGACAGACGACAATGTCGGCTCGAGAAACCAAATACGGCCCCTGGACCCTTCTCACCCTCGGCCAGCAGCAGCCAGCAACACGGGGAAATATTACCGTACAGGCAGGAGGTCCTGAATTTTAGTGGAACAGTCGCTATGGTAATAACGATAAAGTATAGAGAGCGCTTCTACATTCCTACGGTGGCTTAAGGTGTCCATAGAAGCGCGAAAGAGGCCATAACCAATGAGTTTGTTGGCATGATTTTACACCTTATCGAGACAAGCCAAGGTGGTTTTTGGGGCGCGGCCCAGATAAACGAGTTGTATTCAAGGCGTGGCCGAATGTAAATTTTTTAGAATATAGCCAGGGTGGCTGGATGCAGGAGGGACTTTCATCTCTTGAGAAATCCAAGGCATTGGGAGGCTTATTTGTCGGTTTGGAATATGTGATCCGATCCTCCGTTAAAGTTACCCCTAAACTGTTGAGACTTGAGTCAGCCTTTAGATTCTCTTTACCCACTGAGATAGGACAGTACTTCGTTTGGGTGCATGCCAAAATCCAGAAAGACAAAATCCAGAAGCGACAAAATCCAGAAAAATTTTAAAAATCCCGAAACGACAAAATCCAGAAATGACAAAATCCAGAAATGACAAAATCCAGAAACGACAAAATCCAGAAACGACAAAATCCAGAAACGACAAAATCCAGAAACGACAAAATCCTGATTTTGCCGAATTAGCAAAACAAACTTATAATTGAAGTGGGATCATGCCAAAATCCAGAAATCCAAAATCCAGAATGTCAAAATCCAGAATAATTTTGAAAAATCCAGAAACGACAAAATCCAGAAATGACAAAATCCGGAAATGACAAAATACAGAAATGACAAAATACAGAAACGACAAAATACAGAAATGACAAAATACAGAAACGACAAAATCCAGAAATGACAAAATCCGGAAATGACAAAATACAGAAATGACAAAATACAGAAACGACAGAATCCCGAATTTGCTGAAGTGGTAAAACTACTAATTCAGGTGGCTAAAAAAGGACAATTTGTGCACCTAATGTAAAAGAGGATGTTTTAATGACGTACTTTTAACTAAATTTATATTTCTCAAAATTAATAAATAATTTATTCTAAAAGTACTCTCCTTATTTCATTTTAAGTGGAACAAACAATAATTATTCTCATAATATCCAATTAAATTAATCAAGCAATCATTCTGGATTAATTAGAAAAGAGGCAATAAATGTTTCCACTGCAATTGAGAACATTTTAAATGGCCATTGCAAAAAAATAAGAAAGGACTACATCTTAAGAGAGAAGCGAATAAAACAAATATTAGAAAAGCGCGACACGTATTCAGAAAATGAATTTTTAAATAGCTTAGCATTCAATTTAACCTTGTCATAGACAAATGTTCAATTAACTTTTTTAATGTTATTTTGTAAGAGAAATGTTATTTTTTGTTGTTTTGAGAAAGAGTGTTTATTTTAATTTATTTTGTTATTTTTTTTACTTGAAATGTTTATTTTATTTTAATTTATTTTGTTATTTTTTTACTTGAACTATTATTAATTTTTTTTATTTAAGTTATCTATAATTGTTTGTTATTTATTAAATGTTTCGATTAAAATTTGCTCGGATTTTTAATATTATTACTTATTACTATTATATTAGAAAAAATCCAGAAAAATCCAGAATAAAAAAATCGCGCGATTTTTTTATTCTGGATTTTTCTGGATTTTTTCTAATATAATAGTAATAAGTAATAATATTAAAAATCCGAGCAAATTTTAATCGAAACATTTAATAAATAACAAACAATTATAGATAACTTAAATAAAAAAAATTAATAATAGTTCAAGTAAAAAAATAACAAAATAAATTAAAATAAAATAAACATTTCAAGTAAAAAAAATAACAAAATAAATTAAAATAAACACTCTTTCTCAAAACAACAAAAAATAACATTTCTCTTACAAAATAACATTAAAAAAGTTAATTGAACATTTGTCTATGACAAGGTTAAATTGAATGCTAAGCTATTTAAAAATTCATTTTCTGAATACGTGTCGCGCTTTTCTAATATTTGTTTTATTCGCTTCTCTCTTAAGATGTAGTCCTTTCTTATTTTTTTGCAATGGCCATTTAAAATGTTCTCAATTGCAGTGGAAACATTTATTGCCTCTTTTCTAATTAATCCAGAATGATTGCTTGATTAATTTAATTGGATATTATGAGAATAATTATTGTTTGTTCCACTTAAAATGAAATAAGGAGAGTACTTTTAGAATAAATTATTTATTAATTTTGAGAAATATAAATTTAGTTAAAAGTACGTCATTAAAACATCCTCTTTTACATTAGGTGCACAAATTGTCCTTTTTTAGCCACCTGAATTAGTAGTTTTACCACTTCAGCAAATTCGGGATTCTGTCGTTTCTGTATTTTGTCATTTCTGTATTTTGTCATTTCCGGATTTTGTCATTTCTGGATTTTGTCGTTTCTGTATTTTGTCATTTCTGTATTTTGTCGTTTCTGTATTTTGTCATTTCTGTATTTTGTCATTTCCGGATTTTGTCATTTCTGGATTTTGTCGTTTCTGGATTTTTCAAAATTATTCTGGATTTTGACATTCTGGATTTTGGATTTCTGGATTTTGGCATGATCCCACTTCAGGGTTTATGTCAAAATCCAGAAATCCAAAATCCAGAAAGACACAATCCAGAAAGACACAATCCAGAAATGACAAAATACAGAAACGACAAAATCCAGAAATGCCAAAATCCGGAAACGACAAAATCCAGAAATGACAAAATACAGAAACGACAAAATCCAGAAATGACAAAATCCGGAAACGACAAAATGCAGAAATGTCAAAATCCTGAAACGACAGAATCCAGAAACGATCAAAATACAGAATTTCCAAAATCCAGAAAAAATCCAGAAAAATCCAGAATAAAAAAATCGCGCGATTTTTTTATTCTGGATTTTTTCTGGATTTTGGAAATTCTGTATTTTGTCGTTTCTGGATTCTGTCGTTTCAGGATTTTGACATTTCTGCATTTTGTCGTTTCCGGATTTTGTCATTTCTGGATTTTGTCGTTTCTGTATTTTGTCATTTCTGGATTTTGTCGTTTCCGGATTTTGGCATTTCTGGATTTTGTCGTTTCTGTATTTTGTCATTTCTGGATTGTGTCTTTCTGGATTGTGTCTTTCTGGATTTTGGATTTCTGGATTTTGACATAAACCCTTTTGTTTTTAACACCATTTTTCTGGATTTTTTCTGGATTTTGTCATTTCTGGATTTTGTCGTTTCTGGATTTTGTCGTTTCTGGATTTTGTCATTTCTGGATTTTGTCGTTTCTGGATTTTGTCGTTTCTGGATTTTGTCTTTCTGGATTTTGTCTTTCTGGATTATGACGTATATCCACTTCGTTTTGGTGTCGTTAAATTCAGCACGATTCATGTCGTCCAATCAAGAATCGATTCGATATCCCGGTTGAACGAAGTGAACATCAGTTCACGGTAGTAAAGATAAGGTCTGACACGTGCTTGTCTTATATTGTCGAAGTAGTAAGAGAAATGCAAAGTACCGTTATCAGCGAAGCAGTGAAGTTGGTTGGAGGGAATTAAGGGCAGATCATTAATGAAGATTAGGAAAAGTGCGGATGATAGAATTGATACGCTCGGTTAAACACAAGCAGATCGCCAGTAGACCGTTTCGGTCTAAAGCCGTATTGCGTATTGGATTCTAGATATATCACCAGAAGAAGAAATTACGGGAAACGAATTGATTTGTGTATACCTATGGTCAATAAACTGGCAGTTTTGTGAAAGGTATTGAGTCAATGTGTGTATCATCACCCTAAGGGAAACTTATGTCGTAAAATAAATAACAATTTCAAAAATTGTACATTTAATATTATGTATAATTTCTAATTACAGCTAAAATTTCTATTTACATCAAATACTTTGTTCTTTAAATTTTTTAGAAATTATCCAGATATCTTGTAATAAACAAAGTCATAATTTATGATCTTTAATATTTAGCATCTTTGTTACGCTCAAGCTTAAAAAAATAAATTTTAAGAAATAACAAAACGATTTTTAAAAATTTATTTAAGCCAGTCAGTAACAACTTCTTCGGTTTGAAATTGTTCTATCTCACCAACTGTAATCTAAAAAGAGAAAGAAGAAAATAAATTGTGTAATTAGCTCAGTCCCGATGGTTTTTATACCTCTTCCTCATTATCAGTCATAATAGATTGTGCTGAAATAATATCTTCATTTTCAATTACTATATCATTTACGGATACTTCACCCTCTTCATTTAAAACCGATTGATGTTGCTCCTTCATGTGATCGCGGAGAGCAAATATCCTCGCATAAATAGCACCACAAACAATGCAACGATGTTTCAAATTACGACTGCCTTTAACATGTGTTTCCATGTGAGCTTTAACCGAATATAAAGATGCAAACGGGCGATTACATTCTGGACAACTAAAAGGCTTAGTATGACTGTTTTTATGTCCACCTAATTGTACGCTTGTTTTAAATGTTTTTGGACAGAATGGGCATTTATACGGTCGTTCATCTGAATGTGTCATTAAGTGATGATTATATACGGAGTAAGACTTGAATCTACATCGTACGAAAAAAGAAAAAATATTCTATGTTCAAGCAGTAATAATAGTTTGTAAAATATACCTTTTATTACAATGAGCGCAAACATATGGTCGAGCTCCAGTATGTGTACGTAAATGTAGAGTTAAGCAGTATGAAACACGAAAGCATTTTCCACATATTTCACATTTGAATGGCTTTTCACCTAGAATGAAAGAAAAGTATGAATTATTATTAACAACTTTATACTAAAACTTTTATATATTATGTGATGGCCAATATTCCTTCGTGTGATTACTGTCCTTAGTTTCCAAATTCGCTTGATTTACCCTAAAAACATAACCGCCACAAATGGCCTAAGACTTGCTTCTACAAGGCTTTCTTAGTGAAACTATCTCTGAATGAGAGAGTAGAGGACCCTCTTCCTGTGTCATGATTGCGAAAGGACGTTAGGTCAATCGGCCTACAGCAATCCGCTGATTCGTGGCCTATTAATAAATAAAAGGAAAAAATAGCGAAAGAGAGTAAAACCATAGGTCCACGCGAAACTCTGTTTTAATATATGGAACTTATGAAACCCCGTGGGAATATAAACATCTAATTGCATTCCTTGTAAACAAGTCTTTTTTGAAAATTGGAGTATCTTAAGCCCGCTACATAGAAAATTGCAGTGTGCATGAAAACGCCGCACAGTGGGAATAGCTCATATTATGGACAAACGATATGACGGACATAAATTTTTTAAGTAAATTAAAATTTTATCAAAAGATTGTTTAAAATTATACAAAATTTATGTCTTCCATATGGGATTACCAATCCCACTATTTAATTTTGAAATTTCAACTCTACAAAATTAAAGGCAATTTTATAACGTATAGTCTAAAAAATATTTAAGTTTCATTAATTAGCTATTTGCCCACTGTGCGCCTTCGCGTCCATTTGTTTTTTCTCCGTTTTTCAAATCAATTTTGTTTCCTCTCCGAATAGAGGCGAACATTGGTTCATCGTTTGGACCAGAGAGACTATACAAGGAGTACAAACTCCATGTTGTCAATTTTCGTTTGATTAATGAGGGTGCCACAGTCACATGTACCCCAAAAATTATATTCATCCGGTTCATGGCCAATTGATTAAAATAGGCTAGAATAATTAACTTTAAGCATTAGTTAAATTTATATTAAGATAGATAGTAAGGTAATAAATAAAAATACTTTTTAAAAACAAAACAAAAACAAGTTCGTTAACTATTAAGATATTTTATGTTTACGCCTAACTTGAAAAATCAGCTTCTAAATTGGATTTATATCGATGCGATATTTCGTATATATCCAATTTATGGATTTTCTAATGAATTTTTATTGATTTTGTCACCACCATCTAGTCGACACCATGCCGAACTAGTCGGGGCTCTAACAGACGTCGTCGGAACGAAGGGCGTCCCGTCGCCTGAAGAGAATAAGGAAGAAGAGGAGAGAAAGGAACAGGGGACTTTTTAGCAACGACCGCCACCGAGTGAAGCTGAGGAGTACGCGCATTCTTTATTTTATTAAACTGATTATAATTAAATATTAATCCGCATCAATAAAGTTTCATTGTGACTAAGCAAGTTTTGTGATTTGAGGCCAACCTCTCGCCATTCCGTCTGACAATTTCCATTGAATTTTTTTGTATTGCTCCATTTCGACTATAAGTTAATTTTGAAGAAATCGTCGAAGTGGGTAAAATTCAGCTAACTTCATGTGGGTCACGTCATCTTTAGGTGACATCTGTGGCCAAAAATGAACTAGAATTTTAGTTTCTGCTACCCATCTAGTTCCGGTTATTTTCCCCATAAGAGTTTTAACTCCTTGTATAGTCTCCCTGGTTTGGACAACGCGGTTCGCCGTATGGGGAGTAAAGCCCGCTACAGCTACATAAGTACATGCCCGCTACATACTATCGTCGTTTTACTCCGCGTTGTCTTCACTTATTCAGTAGCAAGATTTGCCAAGAACACGGCGCATTGCAGGGTCTTAATGAAATTTCAAAAAATTTCTTTTTTAAAGGATGTCTAAGTATAGGTATGCGCTGCAGACTGTCTAAAAACTTATAGCAAAATTCTACACCATTTCACCATTATCCCTCTTTTTTGAAATATGTAATACTTTACATGTCGTATCTATTATCTTGGTTGTATTTCAAAGACAAATTTTAAATTGCTAAATTAAATAAAAAAACAAAACAAACCTGTATGAATCCTTTCATGTTTAACTTTTTCATGAGGCCTAGTAAACTGTTTGCCACAAAATCCACATTCATATGGCAATGCCACTCCATCTTTTACTTTAACTTGCTTTTTTGTTGTACCATATTCTTGATGAACTTTCATGTGCATGGTTAAGCTAATTTTGTTACTAAATTTCTTATTACATCCGTGACAGATAAACTTCTGACCAGCTTTATGTGATTTTTTATGAATGTCTTGAAACATTACATCATAACTGCAATAATGAATTATAATTAAAAATTATTTAGTAAGGTAAAAAAATAGTATAATAAATTTAGAAAAATTTTGATGTTCGTTATGAAAAATTAAGTGTTGATGACAATTCTGTGCTAAAAATTAGCAAGAGTCTTGATAATTCACATAAGCGCAGTTTTTGCGTAAATATTTTAACTACCTGCGTGTATTTCAATTTCTTCTACGCTTTCCGACAAGTAAAATGATGTTAGGTACAAAGTATTTGAATGGTATGAATTTTATCATTTTAATTCAAGTTAACTTCAAGGTTAAAAAAAGGTTGACTTTAAAATTCAAAACTCAAGAAAGGTCTATAATAGAGGTCGCGCCAAAAGAGTTGATGCCGAGAAAGTCGCGTTTTCCATGCGCAGTAGAATCCCCACATGCCGTTCCCGTCACTTAGCCTAGTCGCAACAAATTTCGAAGGGGAAATTTGAAAATACATAAGCGCATTTCTTATCAACATGTGCGCAATTTTTATTTGTGTGCAGCTTTAATTTCCCCAGCTGCGCGCTCCGGCATCAACTCTTTTGGCGCGACCTCTAGTATCCATCTCGTTTAGTAAAAGCAAGAATTTTATTGATCGTTACTTACTTCTGAATTTTTTTTAGTTCGTGTAAATTAAATCTTCATCCTTAAAACACAAGTGCCATTTAACAGATTAAAAAAACTGAACAAGCCTTGGCCAGTTATAATATCGCATTCATTGCAATTTTTGTCGAAAAAGCAACAACCATTTCAAGCACGAACTGAACATGAACGGGACTTTAGGCGGTGAAGCCACTTATGTGGATTGAACTGAACTGAGGTAGGTAAAGCCGGGGGCATTAGTCGGCACTCTAATAGGGCCCCTATACTATTAATAAAATTATGCAATATTTTGATTTGCGCAATATTATTGGCTTGGATGCAAAGGAGGAAACTCCCAATATTTTGCTCAATATTATTAATAAACTAGGGGCCACTTAAGGTATACACGGCTCTAATAACGCATCATGTCAGCTTAACTGGTTAATCGGGGTACCAGAGTTCCACTAAGGTTGGGTCTTTACCTAGTGGATGCACACTTCCGATGCAAAGGAGGAAACTGTCAATATTTTGCTCAATATTATTAATAAACTAGGGGCCAATAAAGGTATACACGGCTCTAATAACGCATCATGTCAGCTTAACTGGTTAATCGGGGTACCAGAGTTCCACTAAGGTTGGGTCTGTACCTAGTGGGTGCACACTTCCTTGATCCGCGTGGTAGTGTATCACTGCCGGCGTGGGTCACAGCCCTTGTCAGCTGATTTTCAAGAAGCGTAAGAATCCAACGATAATATCTTCCGCTAACTCCGACGTTTACCTCCGAACTGATGACGACGACATCAAGGGTATTAACTCGAGGTTCACCGCCACTTCCTCATGTATCCCTTGACTTCCCTTAACCTATCTTATCCTTTTTCTATTCTTCGAACTAAACTTCCTACTAGGCATTGCACCATGACATGAACCACGTTAATATAAGGGGTGGCACCTGCGATTAGACTCACACTTATTCTTGACAATGTACATGCTGCCTTTCAACATCGGTGTTCGGATGTGACAAAATTAGTAATAATTAAAAAGCGAAAGTGTCCGGACAATTTCTTAAATCGAGTTACTCCTAATATCTCTTGAAACTGCAGAACTTCATACGAAGATTTGGTGGTATTTTTGGTTTCATTCCACTTCAGAAGATGGATTTGACGCCAATGCTCATCAACTTTGGCAATGAACTCTTGGTTTTCTATTTCTTATTGAGGGGTTCCTTTGCCGGCACTGCGACCTATTTTGTTTGGTCTATTGTGCCATCCCCGTCTTTAAAAACCATAAAGGTTAAGGCTTCTAATATAGCCTAAAACATGCTGCCTTTCAACATCGGTGTTCGGATGTGACAAAATTAGTAATTAAAAAGCGAAAGTGTCCGGACAATTTCTTAAATCGAGTTACTCCTAATATCTCTTGAAACTGCAGAACTTCATACGAAGATTTGGTGGTATTTTTGGTTTCATTCCACTTCAGAAGATGGATTTGACGCCAATGCTCATCAACTTTGGCAATGAACTCTTGGTTTTCTATTTCTTGTTGAGGGGTTCCTTTGCCGGCACTGCGACCTATTTTGTTTGGTCTATTGTGCCATCCCCGTCTTTAAAAACCATAAAGGTTAAGGCTTCTAATATAGCCTAAAACTGATTTAGGATTTCTGTCCCAAATATAACTGGGGGTAGGGAAGTCACGATGGAGGAGGCTTAATCTCTACCTCGCTGTAGCCTCACAGTCGCACAGCAAGTGCTCCGCAGTTTCGGGAGCTGCTCCGCAGAACCGACAGCTATAATCGGCCACCAGACCTATTTTGTTCAGATGGTAGCTAAGCGAACAGTGGCCCGTCAAGAGCTCTGTTATTATTTTGAGCTCCCACCTCTTGAGATGTAAAAGTTTTCCCGCTTTAGCTTTATCGATTTGGATGAATCTTTTAGCTTGACGACCACCCTGGGTCCTTATCCAGCTATGAAGAAACAGCTGGTCGACCCAATTTTTTATGACCGTTTTAACATGACAGCTAGCCAAGCTGTCGGCAATTTCATTGCCAGTGTGACCTTGGTGGCCCGGAATCCACATCAGCGTGGAATTTCAAAGATCGGAGACAATCCAGGACAGTCTTTGATGACACCCTGTGAGATTTAATGGCCAGCAATGCAGCTTGACTGTCGGAGAAAATAACAATGTTAGAGCTATTTGGAGCTCTATTAATACAAGTCTGAGCACACACCTGGATGGCGAGTACCACGGCCTGGAAAACACTGGGGATAGTGTCCAGAGCCATGGATATTTTGCTCCTAGGGCCATAAACACCCAGCCCTACCCCTTCATCCGTTTTGGAACCGTCCGTGTACCGTGCTTCCGCTGAAGAGAGGCCTGCCACATTGCCACTCTAACCTACTTCGAATAATCGTCGTAAACAGTTTATCAAAGTCAAGAGTGGCAGGAATGTTATCGGACAAAGATATCATTGGCTTCAGGTTCAGATCCTTGAGGATCGATAAATGATCCAGGAGGTCTCTCGGTTTATAGGAGAATAGTTCCCGTAGATGCAGCGCCCTCGCCAGAGCCTCTTTTTTCACTACTAGATTCAGTAGGGCCTCTATAGCCGCAGTCGGACAGGTGATTTTGGCCCCTGTGATACCAAGACAGGCCAATATTTGCACCCTTAATCCTAGCACCCTTTTGTTTGGTCTTGGTCCACCATGCGATGGATGCCAAAACATTAGCCTAGGTATGAGGTCCCAGGTTTGCGACAAACATGGAGAGATGTAATTGCCTTGGCAGTCACTCTCTCAATTCGGGATTTCCAGGAGAGCTTTTGATTCAGGATTATGCCTAGATACTTAGCCTTTCTTTGCCGTCCAAAGAGAAAGCTATTAAATTTAGCTTCCTTCTCTTAGTAAATGGTACGATGATGATGTAAATGCGGCTTGCATGAGGTCTGAAACGGTTCTATCGTGACCGCCGCTAATCGTTATGACGATATCGTCTGCATAGGCCTATGCTTTAAATTCCCGGCTATTCAGGTCGGCAAGAAGTTCGTCGATCATGATTGATCACAAGAGGGGTGGTAGGACGCCCCCTTGAGGACAGCCTTTAGTAGCCATTACCGTAATCGATTCACCATTCATCTCAGCAGTTATCAATCTGCTGCTGAGAAGCGACGGGATCCATCGCAGTGGGGGGATAAATGCCTTTTTTTACTGCTGCTTCATTGATCGCGTCGAAGGTAACGTTGTCAAACGCACCAACAATTTTTGCAAAGGCGAAGAAAGAGATTTCCTTGGTTCTGAGGGACTTCTCAATATCTCTCACTAGCACATGAATGACAGTCTCTGTAGATCTGCCCGGCCGGTAGGCAAATTGCAGTCAGTGAAGTGGGTTCGCTGTAAGTCCCTCTCTAATATGCCTGTCTAGAATATTCTCCATTGTTTTCAGGAGAAAGGAGGAGAGGCTGATGGGTCGATAGGATTTTGCTTCCCTTTATGATCTTCTCCCCGAGTTAGAGATAAAGACTACCCTAGCCTCTCTCCAACACCTCGGAATATGGGCCAACGCAAAGATACCCCGAAATAGTGGTAGCAGGATTGATAAGATCTCTTCCAAGCCTCTCTGAAGGAGAGCTGGGAAGATGTGATCCTTTCCAGCAGTCTTGAAAGGGTTGAAAGTGCCAATTGCCCACTCAATCTTGCCGGCAGTGAGAATCCTGTTTGCAAGGCCTTTGCTTCTATTTTAGAACCGGTGGCCAAGTACTACCTCCGATTCAATGTTAGATTCAAAGGCCAATCCAGGGTTAATTACCTAAGAACCGGGGAAATGAGTGCTCATTAATAACTCCATGATATCGCTGGTGTTCTCCGTAAAGGATCCTTCGAGACCTTAGCCCTAGTAAATAGTTTTCTGACTTCTCTCCTTTGCCTGCAGAGATCATTGTTTTACCACGAAACCTTTCGGTTGGTGCTTCGAGGTTTCGCAGGGCAGCTACTTTCAAAGGATGCGATGATCGTTTCCTGCAGATTGGTAGAGACAAGGTCGAGGTCGGCCTCAGTAATGGGATTAATATCAATATGGCTGACTCCTAACTTGACCTAAATGCTTCCGAGGATATTGCAGAAGCTCTTAAGTTAAGCCTTATATGTCTATGGTCAGATATTGATAGCTCACTTGAGACGTGCCAGTTCAATATTTTGGAACTCAGGAATCAAGTCAATTACCTCTTGCCTAAAGTGGATAGTCACATTAGACAAGGTAGGTTCGTCCCCCTTGTTCATAGCCTGTAAATTGTAGGTAGTAATGAAGTCAAGGAGGTATTCGCCGGTAGAATTAGTGTTGGTGCTTCCCCTATATCAATATGACTGACTCTTAACTTGACCTAAATGCTTCCGAGGATATTGCAGAAGCTCTTAAGTTAAACCTTATATGTTTATGGTCAGATATTGATAGCTCACTTGAAACGTGCCAGTTCAATATTCTGGAACTGACGAATGTGCTAGCAAGAGTCAAGTCAATTACCTCTTGCCTAGTCACATTAGACAAGGTAGGTTCGTCCCCCTTGTTCATAGCCTGTAAGTAGTAATGAAGTCAAGGAGCTATTCACCGGTAGAATTAGTGTTGGTGCTTCCCCTATATCAATATGACTGACTCTTAACTTGACCTAAATGCTTCCGAGGATATTGCAGAAGCTCTTAAGTTAAACCTTATATGTTTATGGTCAGATATTGATAGCTCACTTGAAACGTGCCAGTTCAATATTCTGGAACTGACGAATGTGCTAGCAAGAGTCAAGTCAATTACCTCTTGCCTAGTCCCATTAGACAAGGTAGGTTCGTCCCCCTTGTTCATAACCTGTAAATTGTAGGTAGTAATGAAGTCAAGGAGGTATTCGCCGGTAAAATTAGTGTTGGTGCTTCCCCTATATTGGAAGCAGTACTCATTTCCTGAAGGTTTTTCCCTCCCCTTTTTGAGAGTCTTTTTGGGCTGGGGATGTTTCCCCCTTGAGGATTGGAGTGGCGGAAGCATTTATTTCTAGAGTTCCTTCCCTGGCGATTCCGCCAGCAGCATTAGCCTCTCTGGAGGCTATATGTTCGTTTGTGTCAGATGGTGGGGCATTAGTCATTGCCCCAGCCGCCTGCAATATTGAGATGGTGGATGGATTCATTACTTCGTTAGAGCCCCCCAACCACCAGCCCAGAGAGTGCAGTGGTCACCATCCTCACATTGGAGCTTACTTCTCCCATTCCCGGAGCTGGCTTATGCGAGGCTTCAGAGTTCAGATGTTCGCCTCGGGGTGTCTGCTTCCTTGGTGATAGGAGCGGAAATAGTCGCGTTTGCTCGCGAAGTGCTGGCGGTCGCTGAGGGGACATTGCTAGTTTGGCCGGGGTAGCCTTGGACATAGGCTTTTCTGCCGCCTTAATCCTAAGCTGTACCCAACCAAACTTGTAGTCAATTTGGCCGCCCGTCAATTGACTTTTGGTCCACAGAGAACCTCATCTCTGTGAATGGTGGACGGCGCACTTTGTGGAGTACTCTCCATTCCTGCTCCTTTAGAGTCCTGTTTTGCAACCCTATCCACTTTAGCATATTGTCAGTAGGGTCTTTAGTTGCAGCCGGGAAGTATACGACCACAACATGGCTGCATGACAGCTTGTCTTCGTCCACAGCGAGACTAGCTCCCTCCCAGGGCTTAAGGTTGACCATCACACCTCTCAGCCACGTGGCCGTAACGAAGACGGCGCAGGTGATGACTAGCCACGCCGAGCGCGCAGCAACACCTAGGAACCTCGGCTGCTCTGAGCTTTGTCCCAAGTGGGCTATCGCCTCCAGAAGACTCCCTTGCTCGGCCGTAATTGATCCGTGGTCAGAAGTCTCCGGGTCGCGAGCACACCCGTTCTGACACACTCTGCCATTTGGCTGAAGGTCGTCTTTGAAGCTACTGTAGGCTGGCTCGCACATAGCCGAAGGAAGTAAAAGAAATAAATTTTGGCGTCTGGTGTTCAAGGGCTCTTGCTCTATAAGTCATAGCACAGCAAGATACTTGATTTCTCGGGTCGTTTTAAGGAAACTAATAAAAAGTATGATCCGTTCACAATTCAGTGGCACTTCGTCTTTCAAAATTATGCCGAAATATTTCTATTTCATTGCTGCTATATTTAAATTGATAAATTCAAATGAAAAAAAATTACCTTTTATTGCATAATTCACAAAAGAACGTTTCACCAGAAGCTCTATCTTTTGAAATCGCTTTTAGATCATATCCTATCGTATCCTCGAATGGTTTCGTTTTTATAGGACCATGCATTCGTCTGTGTAACCTGTTTCATGATTGATTTATTATTTATTATTACATAAAAAATATAGTATATTTATTTATTTACTTTAAGCTTTTCATTGTTGGAAAAGTGGTATTGCAAATTTCACATCTGGTATTAGTTTCTTCTGAAGGTAAGGTTTTTTCATATTTTTCTTTTTTTGGATTCTTATGCACTCTCATATGACTCGCAAGAGAACGCTGATTCTGATACACACTGGAGCACAAAGTACAAGCAAAACGAGGTTTCGGCTATATTGGATATATTTGATAAGAAAAACTTGGAGAAAAATTAATTTTACTTACATCGCTTACTACTTTACTATGTGGTAGTTGTCCTTCGCAGTTATGTTGGCTTAATTCTTCGAGAGAACCAAATGTTGTTTGACATATAGCGCACTGGTTATCATCTAATTTCTGATTAAATTCGAAAAAGTTATTTCTACAATATATTTCAAATAGAAGGAACTATACCTCAACTTCAGCATCATCAATTTTTTCTTCATTTATTGTTTGTATGTGCATATTATTTATACTCAAGCTTGAATTTTCATCTATATAAGAAAATTCTTCTTCTACATCGTCGCTATTTGTGAAATTACTAAGAGAATAAAACTCCTCCTCATGTTTTTCCTTTTTTATTTCATCGTTCTGTTCTTCATTTGTATTATCTTTATTTTCTTCGAAGCTACCATCTATTATAACAGATTGATTTTTATGAAAAGTCTTTATGTGATCCATAACGGAGGAAAAGTTAATGTTGCATGAACTACAATGATATAATTCATCTTTTAAATTTTCTTTTTTGACCTCAATATCTGGAAGTATTTCTTCTACACTGTCCTCTTGTTCATCCTTTGGCTCCTCTTTTATCAGATATTCTCCCTTATTTTCATTGATATGTGAGATGTGATCTTCCATATCACTATATTCAATATATTCAATATCGCCATCATCTAAGTCTTCATCTATTAGAAATTCTATGAAGTTATTACTTTCTGCATACGAATTATCGTTTGTATTATTATCATCTTTTTCTAAAGTGACTATTCTACTAGTAGGTATTTCTTCTTCCAAGTCATGGATTTCGTCAGCTGTAATTAATAGCAATGTATTTGGATGAAAAATAACATTGAATTGGAGTCTAAAAAAAAGGTTAAGTAGACGAAAATTTAACATAATTGTTAACATATTGTTAATGAATCTTAGGATGTTTTGAAAACAAAATATGCTGTCCAAAAAATACTAAGTATGATATGAAGCACACTTTTTCTGTAAATTATTGGCCCAAAATAATCAATATTTTAAGGATAAAGCGACTCAGGTGCGCCACATGTGCAGGGCCGGACTATCGCCTACGCCAACAACGCCATGGCGTAGGGCGGCACATTACTAGGGGCGGCAATAATGTGAAAAAAAAAATTTAATATTTTGGAATGAAATTTGTTTTTATGTATTTAATTTTTTTAATACATACTATTCTACGGTTTTTAAATTAGTACTTTTCGAGCTTTTTTCTGAGCAAAATCGTCAATTAACAATTCGACATCTAGAGATCGATCGATGGTTTCCAAAAACGCTAGCCTTAAGGAAGCGGCAACTTGCGATTGGCGTGGGGGCGGCACTTGGTCTAGTCCGGCCCTGCACATGTGAAGTAAGCAATTTTTAAAATGAAAAAGAATATTGAATTTTTGCTCAAATTTTGAGATGTCTACCTAAACCAGACAACGACGGAAAAATAGAAAAAAAAATACATGTAGAAACCAATTTGGTATAGTTGTAGAGAAAGGGGTCCAACAACATACTAAAACTATCGTGTGGTGGGGGTAGGTGGAGCTAACAAAGTGTGGGGGGTGCTGAAAGGCCCCTTTTTCAGTTTTTTTCGATAATTACTCGACAACTACGACCTCAATTTACATAAAATCCTCTACCGGTTTTATACACTTTTTCACTAGAATCAATACTTCGCAGATATGAAGGTAGAAAAGTGTAAATTTTCAAAAAAAAATTTTTTGGTTAAAAATCAATTTGCCTGACGATAAGATAGATTCAGGTATAAATAGGGCGATTCTGCGGTATCCTTTGATTAAATTTATGGAGGGCGGATTTTACTCGGGTAAAATGAATATTATTCAGGGCATGCCAGTTTCCTGCCCTTGTTTGAGAATTTCCAGGAGATAGCAGGAGTGGATTTTGCAAATGGAGAGCACCACGTCGATTCTTGGTATCATGGTAAAAGAGAGATTCACGAGAACGAATTAGGGTTCACGAATGGTTTAATCACCACCCCGTTTTCTAAATTTGGATTCGCCCATGTCGCTGTCAACGGCCATCCTGACAAACTCTTCTCTATTCAAAGGACAAACTGCAAAGTCCATAATGTCGAATAAGTCAAGTTTGCACTAATTCGAGCGAAAGATTTAGGATAACATACGCTAAGAAGAAGAGGAAGCGATGACAGTTACATATGTATATCATAGCACAGCTCATAGAGGGGCTTAAGAAATGCTTTTTTGATTGAGTTATTTCCATTAAGTTCTTCGAATCAAATGGGATATATTTTGAAAGTGATAATTTCAAATTCAAACTCAAAAAAAGTTTATTTTGAATATACGAGTATTGTGAAGAATTATGCAGGAATGTTGTTCTATTCATTAGAAATAGTTTAACCGTAGATTAATTGAAAAACTTTTCAAATGTACGCGAAACTGTAACGAAAATTGGAGAAACTTAAATAGCGTGAAATAGCTTTCGAAGATTCCATAATAATGTGGAAAGAAAGGTTGAGAAAATAATAGGGGAAGTAGAAGTTAGATTTAAAGGGAAAAAGCAATGAAAGAACTAAAGCGAAAAGTGAAATTAATTAAAAGTCAATAAACACTCACTTATAGTGAGTGAAATTGCAAGTGATAATTAATGAACTTTAAAGCCCATTTACACCCCAGACACAAAGTGGAAGTGCAAATCTTACTTCCTTTATCGCGTAGAAGATAGTATGGTCCTGTCTCTGTTTCTCCAAAGTGGCAATAGAAAACTACAACCTCCAAGTAGGGGTCTACTCTACTTAACGAATGTGTAGACCAAAAAAAGCTTTTAATTTTGTTAAATTTGAATAATCTAACGCTTATTAGATGCCACTTTCGCGGTTTCTTGTGTTTGTGTTAGAAGTTTTTGCATATTTACCTTGTTTTCAACAGTTTGAAAAATTCGGTAATTTTTGTTATTTCAGAAACGAAATATGGCAATTTTTGAAACTAATAAAATTGTCTTTTTTACTACACATTAATTTGTATAACTATCTAAAAGGCTTTGCAACTCATTAAATTGTTTCCTCTGCGCCGAGTTAAAAACTTTACGTTTGACAGTTGTAAAAGTTTCTAGCTTTCGATGAAACTTTGCGCTTGAATTTTTTACTTTGTCGTTCGGGATGTGAACTCCCTTTAAGGACCTTATAAAATGTACCAAAGTTGCAATATTTCAAAAATCCCAACGGGCTTTCATTTTTAATTGTTTCTTAAGTTTTTTAAATGAGTTTCCTTAGAAAAAAAAATAATAGACCGTAAATTACTCAAAAAGTAATGAACCGTTCTTGTTGAAATTTTTTGTATATTGCCGGGAATACAATATAAACGCACATAGATCAGATGTTTTCGAGTAAACAAATAGTGAAAATATGTCGATGACGTGACTGCCTGCCCCACCACCGTAGAATGTAGCAGCACTGACAGAATTTTATCGCTACTGTCATAGTGACTGTTCCTTCGAGATAAACGTTCTCCTGCCTCCACGGCAATCTTATATAGTCCATTCAAAACCCGGGGGGGGGGGTGTTCCAAAATAACACCGTTAAAAAAATCGAACCCTAAACGTTTTTGGGGTCGCTGCTCACGAAAATCGAGGTCCCGCGGTCCTAAAACTAGGACGTCACTCCTAAAAATGCAAAAAAACACCCCTTTTTAGGGGGTTTTCGCGATTATTTCAATAATAATGTAAACTAATGCGATGAAATGCACTTTTTTTAATATTTATTTACGAAGGTGGTTGATTTATACTAAATTAAGGCGAACTTTATGGTAAGGGGTAGTCCTAAAGGGTTGAAACTACCCCTAAATCGGCCAAAAATGGCAAAAAATGTAAACATTTTTTTTTAAAGTTTATGCTTCAAATTCGATTGTGGGCGTACTGTCAGGCAAAAATGAATTATTTTCAACCCTTAAGGGGTTAAAACTACATTGCAAAATTTTTTTTTATAATAATTTTTTCAACTCTTAAGGGGGTACAACTACCCCCACATTAAAATTGTAATTGAAACAAATTAAAATTTATTGTTTTACATTTAAATTTTATTTTCCATTTGTAATCATTACAACATTTTGAACATTTCACTATAAACCCCTTTGTACAGAGGTTAAACCACCCCTAAAGAGAAAAAAATAATAAAAAATATATTGAGAAATATTTCATTTCGTGGAATCTTTAAATAAACTCTGCATTTTTGTAAAAACGACAATCACACAATAATTGCGAAATATGTACCCTAATTTATTTGAGGTAATTCTGAATAATGCGGTGGTCCGTTTTTTTACAATGACATTTAGGCAGGTAAAAACGGAGGCAAAGTAATAAAATTAAGATATTGAACCCGAATTTGTTTTTTAGTAAATTTTAATTGCAGTTACTTGGAAGTTGAAGTAATAAACTAATTTAGTGAGGAATGTAATATGATGTACGATTATACAAAAAGGATTTTTTTAAAAAATTAAGTCAGAACCGAATTTGAAGCATAAACTTGAGAACATTTTTTTTTACAATTTTTGCCATTTTTCGCCAATTTAGGTGTAGTTTCAACCCTTTAGGACTACCCTTTATCATAAAGTTCGCCTTAATTTAGTAAAAATCAACCACCTTCGCAAATAAATATTAAAAAAAGTGCATTTCGTCGCATTAGTTTTCATTATTATTGAAATAATCGCGAAAACCCCCTAAAAAGGGGTGTTTTTTGCATTTTTAGGGGTGACGCCCATGTTTTAGGATCGCGGGACCTCGATTTTCGTGATCAGCGACCCCAAAAACGTGTAGGGTTCGATTTTCTTAACGGTGTTATTTTGGAACACCCACCTCCCCCTCGTTTTCAGTGAACTATATTGTAGGGGTAGTTTTAACCCCTTAAGGTTTGAAAATAATTTATTTTTGCCTGACAGTACGCCCACAATCGAATTTGAAGCATAAACTTGTAAAAATTTTTTTTTTACAATTTTTACCATTTTTCGCCAATTTAGGGGTACTTTCAACCCTTTATTAGTACCCCTTACCATTAAGTTCGCCTTAAGTTAGTATAAATCAACCACCTTCGCAAATAAATATTAAAAAAAGTGCATTTCATCGCATTAGTTTTCATTATTATTGAAATAATCGCGAAAACCCCCTAAAAAGGGGTGTTTTTTCATTTTTAGGGGTGACGCCCTAATTTTGGGACCGCGGGACCTCGATTTTCGTGATCAGCGACCCCAAAAACGTTTAGGGTTCGATTTTCTTAACGGTGTTATTTTGGAACACCATAACGCGCGTTTTGAATGGACTAATACCCGCAACACCAGATTCGCTGACTCGTCTCACTCCCACCACCTACAATCCATTTTTCGCGCATCCAACGAGATAGCAATTCGTTTCTATATAGAACAACTCGGCTGTGAAATAATTCCTAGCAGTTGGTATTTCCGAGCTTCTACAATATCCAAGAGTATCTTCATAAACCTTAACCTATTCCCCCGTACTAAGCTTACTGCTAGACATTGCACCATGACATGAAACGACGCACAGTGGCAAGATACCTACCCAAATGAGAGGTCGCAAATTTTAAGTTATTGAATTTTTTTTTAAATATTCATCTTGAATTTACCTATCGATCCCTCTCTTTGAAATTTCATTTTTTTATTTCTTTTTAATTATTAAGTCTAGTTTAAAAAAAACTATTTTTTCTATTACAATTATTCCAATGGGCCGAAATTTGAGTTTTCCCAACCATTTTTTAAACTTCGTCTTTTATTCAGCTATTAATCTGTCTAGATGAATAATTATTGATTTAATTGTTGACCACTGGTAAAATTACTGTCAAATATCAAAAAATACGATTTTTAGATAAATAATTCATGTAATAACAAGTTGGTGTTTGGAAAAATATACAGGGTGAATTGCTGAAACTAACAACATGGCCGGCCGTGGTTGATAGACGAACAACAAATCGTATGAGTGTGGGGGGAGGTGCGAGAGAGGGGCGAAATCGTAACGGTTTACCCGCTATAGTCCAGTAAATAGGTCGAAAAAAAGGTCTTCGTATGCGAAAAATACCGCACGCGATTTTTTTTACCAAATGTTTTTACATATTTTTATGAGCTTAAATTCAAAATGGCGTCATCCCCATCCTTATGCTTCACTTACAATGAAGGGAAACGCGTTTAATTCTATATCTCAGAAACTATGCGTTTTACGACAAAAATGTATATAATCTTTTTTGTAGATAAATAAGTGATTTTACTTTTTTGTTCAGAATTTTTTTTTGTAAAGTCAATATGTTCGGAGTTAGAGTGCTTCAAACTTTATATATCACTTTCTTTGCACTATATTTCATTAACGGCCTAACCTTCCTAAGACTTATAGAACACACGATTATCTATAATTTTTGCTTTTATCGTTTTAAGATAGAGCTAATATTTCACGAGTTATAGCGCTTTAAATGTCGGAAGGACTTTTTTATGGCGGGCTAACCGTTAACGAAATATAGTGCAAAGAAAGTGATGTATAAAGTTTGAAGCACTATAACTCCGAACATATTGACTTTACAAAAAAAAATTCTGAACAAAAAAGTTAAATCACTTATTTACCGTAAAACGCATATTTTCTGAGATATAGAATTAAACGCGTTTCCCTTCATTGTAAGTGAAGCATAAGGGTGGGGATGACGCCATTTTGAATTTAAGCTCATAAAAATATGTAAAAACATTTGGTAAAAAAAAATCGCGTGCGGTATTTTTCGCAAAGAAAAAGTACCTATTTACTGGACTACTAGGGGAGTTTTGAATTTGTTTTGATAGTAGTTTCCATATAACCCTGTATTTTTGTAACTCTATGAGATATTATTTATATATATTAGATACAGTGGAACTTCTCTAACTCGAACTTCTATAACTCGAATTATTCACTAAATCGAATTTTTATGACGAATATTTATGTTTCGTTCAATTTTTAATGTATCTCTTTAAGTCGAATTTCTTTAACTCGAATATTTCTATAACTCGAACGGATATTTCAATCGTAAGTCACATTTTTCGGGGAAGTCCCCTTTTCTGCACATAACAAGTGAACAACGAAAAAATTAATTCAACAGCAACACAGGGGGGTTATCCTGGAATGCGATTCGAAAGTCATGAAATTCGGAAATAAGAAAATGGTATCGCCCAATGCGAATTCGAATCAAATTTGTCCGTTTGTCATCGGATTTCAGTCCGTGAGTAAAGCCATTGACGGATGCGTTGAAATTATTTATTTGTTTTCAAAAATTCTAAAAACGTTTTAAACATTTTTTAAACAATTGTTCGCATCAAAATGCCAAATTAAGTTGATAAACGAAGTTTGTTGGCTGAAAAAAGCTTCTTTTCGCATTATTATTAGGCAATCATTTCAATACGATACGATCGCATTCAGAGATTCAAAAACTAAATCGCATCGCAACTGGCTACCATTTGTTTCTCACTTTCGAATCGCATTCCAGGATAACCCCCCAGATATCTGAGTTAGTAACTAAGTGTGGTGAATTTTTTACATAGTGCTAAAATTACCTCCAAAAAGGCGAAATTTAAAGTGTCTTATCACTTGAAGAGAAATCACATTTAATTGTCGAGGTGGAAAAGAGGTGTAGGATGGTTGGATAAATTTAAAAAAGGCATAATATTGTCCAAAAAGCGATACATATGTGGCGGAAGTGCTACAGCGGATTTGGAAATTCGTGATCAATGGCTACCAACCCAGTTTGAGTTTTACCCAGTTTAATTGTACATTACGATAAACAAGACATATGTATTTAATGCCGATGAGACTGGATTCTTTTTTAAATGTCTACCAAATAAAACCCTTGCGCTTAAAAATGAAAAATGTTAGAAGAAAGAGAGAATAACTGCTAAAATTACTCGTTATTGGAAAATAAAAAAAATCCGCGTTGTTTGAAAGATATCAAATCACTTGTATGGATTATGAAAGTAACAAGAAGGCTTGACAAGTGAGCTTTATGTCAGAAAAGGAACATTTTACTCTTTGCGCCTGTTTAGACGCTTCGCTCCCAGGAACGTTCCTCACGAACTTTGCCGATGAAGGGAGAAGTGGGGTGGTACCTCTATCTGTCCCCAACTAATGTACAAGAAAAGCTAAAAAATATCAAACT
Source organism: Thereva unica (assembly GCA_949987705.1). Lineage (NCBI taxonomy): Eukaryota > Metazoa > Arthropoda > Insecta > Diptera > Therevidae > Thereva > Thereva unica. The sequence goes on along the minus strand of OX465281.1, from coordinate 77,100,726 downwards.
TGCATACTTTCCACCTAACATGACCCCATTATTACAGCTAATGGACCAAGGCGTTATTAAAAATATAAAACAACATTATAGAAAACGGATTGTCACGAAAGTTATCCTCAGTAAAACATGGGATGTTAATGTTAAAGAGCAAAAAAATTGAATATTGGGATGTAGAAGACTTTCTTCCGCTATTACCGAAAAATTAGCGAATTCTTTGAAATAAAAAATTACTTTTTTGTGTATTTCTGTAAGTCGAAATTTCCGTAACTCGATTTTTTTCGTAGTACCTTGAGATTCGAGTTAGGGAAGTCCCACTGTATATGTATATTTAAGGCCCCAATCTACGCAGAATACTCCCGCCTATATAAAACGGTAAAAGTCAAGGCTTCCACCCACCAACTTCCAGAGTTATGAGTCGTCAATGTAAAATGGCTCTATTTCGTACTCAGTACTTTTCCACCTGACGTTATGTTTAAAAGTACCAAATAAGGCCTTTTTTAACATTAAAATTATTTATAGCTTCAAAACTAAAAGCCGTAGCATAAAAGTTGTCCAGACATTATTCATAGGAAATAGTCAAAGCTTTCCAATTTTGTTTTTTATTGTGTTTTCAGATACTATGATTCTTCTATTTTATAGTAGTGAAGTGAAAAATTAGTATTTAAACTTTGATTTGAATGTAAATAAACTCGAAAAAAATGAAAAAAAAACGTTGGATCGCCATTATCTCGAAATATCATTTGCCATGTTTTCTCGTAGGTGGATTAATTTTTCTCAGTCAATTTTCAGCCGATTTGCCTGAAATTTGATACACACCCTCTTCAAACAATAATAAAGGTTTGTGTAAAACAGATTTTTGATAACGTTATTTAAAAAAAAGTTATATTGCTTTAAAAGTGAAAAACACTCGAAAATAACCTCAAAATGGCATTTTTCTTGCATGTCTTTATTCCAACTAGCACAACTTCGTAACAAAATAAAAATTCAAAAATCGGTTTTACAGAAACTTTCATTATTGTTTAATGTGCCAAATTTCACGTCAATCGGATAAAAATTAATCCACCTACGGGCATATTTTTCACTCTTTCATTCAAAACAGGGTGGGGAAATTTTCAGAGAGGGTTTTCGTACAAATTTTCTGTCAGCGCCAATTAAGATACACAATATATCTGAAAATCATGCAATTCGATGAAAAACTGTAGATTTTAGCTATTAGGGTTGGACCTCCCCTTAACTACGTACTTTTTTTTGGAGAAAAAGGAGGGTGAAGTTGAAATTTAGTGAAAAAAAAACATCACAGATTAATAGCTGACTAAAGGATGAATATTTTTAAAAAAATGGCTACGAAAACTCAAATTTTCGGCATGTTAGAATAAATTTAATTAATGATAATTGCAAAATCACACCTGCACCTAGCTACTTCTAACAACTTATTTTTTAGAGAGTTTCATAACGAATAAATATCTTTTTCAAGGCATACATTTAGTGTCAAAAGTTAGTATACACCGGCCATTTCCTATTTCTAAGGTCTTGTCACAGCTTGTACAACGGTTAATGTGGTAGATAGTAGGGGAGAAGGGGGCACCTTTGTACATTTTTCAAACAAATGAGCTTAGCTTTGAACGTAATCTGTATTATTTCAATTTTTTTGCTACAATAGGTATTTTGATTATCGATTAACAAAATTATACAGTTGGTACATGGAAAATATCGAAATATGAGCTGAAATTTATGCTTTTGCTAATGAATTAAAATGTTCAAAGCTTCCCCAAAACTGGGGCAGTTTTGAACCAGCCTGGGGCACTTTTGAATTCGAGGCTATAAATTAACATAAACAATATTTTCATGAATAATTTTTATTAAATTATATGCAGGAACTTTCAGAAATTAAGTTGTAGTTGTAGTTGTTTTAAGTAATAAAAAAAAAGGTATAAACAATAACAAATCTTTAAATAATTAAAAAAAAAAGCCTCACATAGGCGTAAACAATAATATATCTCTAAATAATAAAACAAATAGCTACACAGAAGTGTAAACAAAAACAAATCTCCCAATTAAATTATATAAGTTATAAAATAAACAAAAACATTAATAGGTTAGTAAATAATTACTTTTATTACTAGCCTAATTTAAAATTATTAAAATTAAAGTTAAAAGTGAACATCGATGCTGTACGAGACGTTCCACCAGCGTCTCGTGGCGAAGGCAGTTTAGCTAGTATGTCCATTATGCTTACGTAGCTTTTATCTTCCTTCTCTGGGAAGAAAAATTTATTAAAGTCTTCCTTTTTTTTTAAAAAATTAACAGTAAAGGCATTGCCATGCTCTTCCTCAACTCTTCCTACGAAAGCCAATGATATTGTATTTTTTTCAGATGGTATTAGCGCTAAAACAAAGTCTCCAGGTTTTATATTTCGGCTATTCAATCCTAAATCAGTTTCAGTCTCATATTCCATCATCTCTGTTACTTCTTCTTCCGAATCTAACTGTAATTCTGTATCTGTATCAGACTCGGTGAAAGATAAGTTTGTCGTCGTTTTTCGTTTAGGTCTCTTATTTTTAAGTGTTGGTCCATTGTATTTGACACTTGGTTTTTTCGAAGACTTTTTTTCCAGGCGTTTCATACGTTCAAAATAAGCTTTTTCTATTTCTTGCTTTTCAGGAGTGTCAGTTAGGATACGTGATCTACCTTTCTTTCTACCCCTACTTGAATTTTTTCGAGGAGGAGCTTTTGGGAAAGGCCTCACAACTTCAGGCGATAAAATACTTTTTTTAGCTACTCGCTCTTCTTCCGGATCCTGAATATTTGTTTCATTGCCTTGAAATATGATGGCTGGAACTGCAGATGCAGTTGAGGCTTCGTGTACGCATGACACTTCGCGTGTATCTGGAACTTCAAGAACGTCTGGAACTTGACTTGTAACTGTAACTACGGATGAAGCTGGAACTTCAAATGCATCTGAAACTTGAGGTGCAGTCCTATCTGTCGCAAATTCAAGTGTAGCCTCATTTGTCGGAACGTCTAGTCCCAAAGTTTCTGATACACCAGATGGGGTTAATGTTTGTGTTTCTGGCAAAGGGCGATTAGTCACTTCTGCACACTCAAAATCATCATCAGAGAAAGCATTCCTTGAAAAGGGATATATTCCGGGTGCGGAAAAGCCCGAAATAATATTACGGGCTGTATGTGACGCGTTATATGCTGGTGTTACTATGCTTGCCAAATCATGGATAGTTATAGTTTTCCCGGGATGGGACAGTAGCCAATCATTTTGCGCAATGGACAATTTTTGCTTGAAAGGTCCATTCACCGCCACATCCAATGGTTGCATACGATGGGTGCAGTGTGGAGGAAAGGTTATAACAACAATACCATTTTCCCGACAGTAATTAATAGCATCAACCGTGCAGTGGCTTTCATGATTATCCATGAGCAGTAATATTTGGTCTTCCTTCGAGCATCTCGTTAGCCGTTTAATGTGTTCCAGGACTTTTATAAACAAATGTCCAGTCATCCAACCACTAGTGGGACTGTTGCAATAACCAACGCTACCTGTAGGTGCCCCAAAGAGCATAGAATTGTGAAATCGAGCTCGAGGAAATATAAAAACTGGTGGCAGTGAATTTCCAATGGCATTTACTATAGCACACATTGTTATCAATTGGCCACGTTCGGCAGAAACACATTGTCCAACCTGCTTTGCTCCCGTTTTAGCTATAACATTTGGTGCTTGAACAACGGTCATTATATTTGTTTCATCAAGATTATACATCCGATCTGGTGTGAAGGTATTCTTCTTTAGTGCTTTTTCAAAATTGTTGTAGAACTCTGCCACATTGTGTTTGTTAAAACTAGTTGATCTGGATAAACTTGTATTTTCTGGTTTTCTCAAAGAAAGCTGTTTGTGCCTTTTCATGAAGCCTTTTAGCCATTCTATCCCTGCCTCCCTGTTTTCTGTCCATTTAATGGGACATTTTTTAAGTGCTGTTGCGTATTCAAACGCTAAAGTCCTCGCTTGCTTATAAGTAAGACCATAATTCATCTTTGAGCTCTTTAATAAATATTCTTCTAACATTTTTTCCTCGTCGTTATTAAATACTTGTGCCACAGTGTATTTGGATGTAAATTCGTGGTTATTGGGCTGCCTATTTTCTTTATATCTTTTTATTCTATAATGCAAAGTATTTGGCTTTACATTATAAACTGCAGCGGCCTTCCTGAGCTTCATATTTCCATTAATTACTTCGAGAACAGCATTATTTATATCCTGTTCGTTTACTTCGCGTTCCCGTTTCTTTTTATAGTTACGGACCATTTTTCCCTGCAAGTTATAAAGTTTCATCATCATACAAACTAGCAAATTAGTTCCAAGATACTACAAATTTTTCCATAGTAATTAATATGGGGCACTTTTGAACAATTCAAAGGTGCCTCCTTTGTTTTGTTCAAAACTGCCCCAATGGTACTTTAAAAAAGAATTAAATATTTTGTCCACAAAAATACACTGGATTAATAAAAATTTATACTGCTATGCAAAACTATTGGAACACTTAATATAATTAGATCAATGGCACTTACAAAAATCTCAAACTCTGCCTTTCATAGGCTTACACCTTTCTTCAAAAATATTAACTTTGAAATGTCAAAAACAAACGTGGCCTACTGCTCGGTTTTAAACTGTTAAACGCGAAGGCTACCACATGACCGTTGTGGATGACAGTATTGCCACTTCGAAAAATTAGGTTCTAGTAAAATTACGTTGAAACTAAAGATTTAAACTTATTTGTTCAAATCTGCCTCTGTTCAAAGCTGCCTCCTTCTCCCCTACATAAAAAATGCTCGACAAAAAAACACAAAAAGGGGGGGGGGGGGGCTTATCTCGGCCCGTTTTCGAGATAAGGCGTTTTCAATTATGTTGTTAGGGAAAAAAGTGTAGTTTAATAAGTTGGAATAAAAAGGTAATGAAACAACGGGCTATATCCATGAATAGGGCATCTTGTCTTGTTGACATCGTCAAGAATGTTGCTTTTATTTGATTAATAAAATAAATGGTTTATGATGGGAAACAACATACATACATAAGGATGATCTTATTTGTAAAAAAAAATGCATTTCTTCCTTACAAATTTCACTGTAATTCAAAAAGTAGTTAATTGAGGTCCATTTTTTTCAACATCCTCAAAAGTTGCCCAAAAATTCCTTACAACACTCCAAAACTGCAGCTGCCTTGTTTTTTTTCGGTTTACTATTCAGAAATAGGTGTCATTATACTAAAAGTTAGCAAGAACGGAAATATTGAAAGAAATGTAGAAAAGGTACCTATTTTATTTACAACTAGCATAAAACCCGCGTGCCTTGCAACGCCTTAAAATAACAAATTGCTGCGTATATCACCTCTGCTCAACAAATCTGCAAGTTTTAAAGCAGAGATTGGCATGTATGTATATGTCATCAAGAGAAGTGACATTTTAGGGTTTGACGAACGTTCGTTAAGTTTGTTCGCCTATTTACGTGGGTGCAAGAAATTATGAAGCAATCACAAATGAATATTAAATAAAGTGAATTTCGAGTCATTCATTTCTACGTGATTATAAGGATGCACTGTCAAAATTTCAGCCGTTTAGCTCCAGCGGTTTGGGTTAACCCCATTTCACCCCCTTAGGGGATAAATTTCAAAAAATCGCTCCTAAGTGGACGTCCACGTCATTATAGGGAGGGATTACACGGTCAAAATTAAAGCCCTTCAGCTTCAGCGGTTTTAAGTTGTCCCCATTTCACCCCTTAGGAAAAATCGCTAGGGATGCACTGTCAAAATTTCAGCCCTTTAGCTCTAGCGGTTTAGGTTGTGCGTTGTCTGTCAGTCAGTTACTTTTTATACAATAGAAAAAAGTAAAGAAAAAAATCCTCTTAAACTTATTGAACCCCATTTCACCCCCTTCAACCCTTTTTTTCTCCAAAAAAAAGTAGCCTATGTCCGTCTCCAAGGTCTAAACTATGTCTGTAACAAATTTCATCAAAATCGGTCCAGTGGTTTAGGCGTGAAAGCGTAACAGACAGACAGACAGAGTTACTTTCGCATTAATAATATTAGTAAGGATAAGTTAATTAAAATGTTATGCGGTCAACCAATTTGTGGGCCTTATGGTGTTCAACTACATCCTAAAGCGACGCAATTCCAGCAATAATCTCCCCTATGGGTCAACAATTCAGTTTTTAGCACTTTTTTTCTCACCGACTTAGCCTAAATTGAAATATTATTTTTTTTTAAACCCATCAATTTATTAATTGTTTCTGCCACTATTTTTATAGGAATGATGGAGTATGTACTTAAAGTAAATTATACCGTCAAAACCAAGTGGTTAGGGTGACATTTATTTCAAGCTCGGTCTTGCGACACCAGCCTCTGCATCATGTTCCATCTTTGACTTGTCGGAAAACTCTGAACGATCCGGGATAAGCACCTTGAGTTTCCTTTGGAACCTCAGTCCACCAATCATATGGCCGCAAATGGAAATGTTTGGGATATTGTTGAGGATAGACAAACAGAAATAGAAGTATCACAGTAACATTTCCTTTTAAGATGAAAAAAAATCAGAATTTTTTTATAGTTTTTTTATACGGACAAGAAACAATTAATCGTAATTGTTCACGCAAAAAACAAACACGAAATCTATAACTGTTCATGAAAATATTTATTGTCCGCGATAGGAAAACAGTATAATGAAAAAAACAATAAATCTGGAAAAAATTATTTTGGATACCATATACAAATTTAGAGCTAGATATCTATAAAAATATTGTAATATTTTTTCTTGAGCGTTCTCAGATTCGCCAGGGATTAATTGGAACTTTATGAACACACGTGCTCCTTCTCCCTCTTCCCAATATTATCGGAGGTTCAATTAGAACACCCGTACTAAATTAGGATGTGACTGCGTTATGTATTTAAGTAGATGCTCTGAACGTGTAACTTTTCGGTGAGTTGGAATTGAGGACCTTGCTGCAAGAGGGGGGCAGATCCAGTTTTTAAGAACTTTGGTAAATTAAAAAAAACGTTTTAAAAAATAACTATTATACCTTTGATTATTAATTATACGCTAATTAAAAATATACATATATTATGGGATGATAGTATAGTTTTTAGAGTTATTATAGCTTTTTTAAGAGTTTGGGAGCCGTTTAAAATTTGGATCTGCCCCCCTTTTGCACCAAGATTTCAATATTTGACTTCGTTTTATTGGATAATAGCTAAAAAACACACAAATAGTATTAATTTTTTATTTAAACAATGAACATAACATCAGAAGTAACAATGATGTTATTATTTATTTATTTATTTATTTATTTTATTTTATTAATTTACAGCTTATGTACAAAGACTAACAGTCTTAAATTATTGTACATTCATTATAAACAGGTTATACAATAATACAATACAGGGAAAAGTTGAGAAATAAATACATAGTGTGCATGAGAAATTATGAGTAATAAGAGAAAAATAAAACAAAAGAAAAAAAAATATATACATATATAAATTTAAATTTAAAAAAGAAAAAAAGAAAAGTTAAAATAATTGACAAAAGAAAAAGGAAATGAAAAAAAGAAAATAAAAAAAAAAGAATAAAGAATCCACAAACAAGATTAACTTTATTTTCCTATATTCATGCTCTTACAGCTCTATTAACTAAAAGTTCGAAGAGACGCTTCTTGAAAATGCCCGCAGAATCGATACGTTGCAATTCAACCGGGAGAGAGTTCCAAAGTATAGCAACGAAGACAAAGAAAGAACGTTGTCCAATTAAAGTGCGAAAACGCGGAATAATCAAATTTTTATTTCTAAGTGACTGTGAAAGCTGCACGAACTGGTTGAGGTATGCGGGTTTGCGATGGTTCAGGACGTCGTGAAGCACAAGCAAAAGCCTAAATTCACGGTAAACGCTAATGGAGCAACCTAAAACGGAATTTCGATAAGGTGATATATGATCAAATCGGCGTAAGTTATATACAAAGCGCACGCAGTCATTAAAGGCTACTTCGAGTTTTCTCGCACAAGACGAGTCTAAAGACGGAAAAATGCATAGACCATGCATTAGGTGAGGTAGCAGTAAGGCTTTAACTAAATTCAAACGGACAGACCTATTGAGCAAACCACAGTGGTACCTAAGTTTTGGCAGAAGGCCATAAATTTTGCCAATAATGAGAGTGATGTGGTCGCAGCAGGTCATACGGCTATTCAGAACAACTCCTAGATTTTTTACTTTTTCGACGGAAGTGAGGGGAACACCATTCAAGACGATATCTGGCAGAGTAGGACGAGAGATGGGAGTGTGAGAGAAATATATACAACGGGACTTCGATGGATTTAATTGAAGTAGGTTCAACGTCGACCAGCACGAAATGCGGCGTAAATCTGCCGAAATCTTCTCAGCAGAAGAAACGATTTGGCTTTCTGGTGCAGATATATAAAGTTGAACATCATCAGCGTACATGTGGATCTTGGAGTCTATTACCACTAAAGGAAGGTCATTAATAAAAATGCTGAACAGTAGTGGTCCGAGAATGGAACCTTGAGGGACTCCCGAGCTAAGTTGGGCAATTGAAGAACTGCAGGCGCCTAGTTTAACTTGTTGAGATCGGTGCGTTAAGAAGCTATGCAGAAGTTTAAGGGCTGTTTGAGAAAAGTGGGCTTGTGAAGAGAGTTTTTGCAGAAGCAAAGTGTGATTAACGCTATCGAAGGCTTTTGAGAAATCAAGCAACAATAGACAGCACACGTGACGCTCATCAAGAGAGGCACGAATATCATTCGTGACTTTAAGGAGAGCAGTTTCGCAGCTGTGGTATTTGCGGAACCCAGATTGCCACGCATTTATAAAACGAAGTCGTTCGCCATGTTCAAGTATTTGGATGGATAACATCTTTTCCAGCACTTTTGCTAAGAATGGGAGTATACTAATGGGTCGATAGTCAGAGGGGCTAACAGGAGAGGGACACTTGGGAATGGGTGTAATTAAAGCGTGTTTCCAACACTTAGGGAACTTTGATACCGTAATACAGGAGTTGAATAAGTGAGTCAGAATAGGCAGTAAGCAAGGTAGCAACATTTTTAGAAACCTAGGTGAAATATTATCGCTACCAACAGCTTTAGATTTGATCGATTTAAGGGCAGTGATGACTTCAAGGGAATCAACACAACGAAAATAGAAGCCTCCAGAAGAAGCAGTAGCAGGGATATTAGCATGCTCTGCCGTTTGGTTAGATATAAAGTGCTGGTTAAGAGTTTCAAGACTGAGGTTATGAATAGTGGCTTCATTCTTAGTGTGTACACCTAAATTGCGCAAATTATTCCACACGGTTTTCACTGAAAGAGAGGGGTCAAGCTTACGGCTATAATAATTTCGTTTAGCTTCCTTAATTTTAGCAACAACAAGATTCCTAAGGCGTTTAAAAGATCTCCTTGCAACATCACTTTTTACTCTTAAAAATAATTTATATAAAAACTCCCTTTCAATAATAAGTGATTTAATTTCATCAGTGAACCAAGGTTTGGATTTAGCTAAGCAAATTTTACTTCTGATAGGCACAAACTCATCATACAGGTCAAGGAACATTCTATTGAACTTAGCAATTTTCTCATCAACATCAGTCATTGAGAAAATGTCAGTCCATGGTAAACTACGACATCTAAGGTCAAGACATTCTTGGTCAATATTAGAGAAATCACGATAGGTAATCTTTTTCGCCAGTGGGGAATCAACATTAAATCTATGACATGCAAATAGAATATCATGATCCAGATAGCTGGGCGGAGAGATTTGGTTAATAAAAAGAACAGAATCGATATCGTTTGTGAGAAATAGGTCAAGCAGGGAAGGTGATCTACAATTAAAGTAAGTAGGGAGCTCATTCACAGAGTCCAAGCCAAGGGATTGCACAAAGTAACGGAAAGATTGTTGTAGGGAAGAATTTACTAATAAGTTCACATTAAAATCACCACCTACCAGTATGCTTTTATACCCACTGGACAGGTGCTCAAGAGTATCATAAAATTCTTTAGCATTGTTAGAATTAAACATGCCAGGAGGAGAGTACACACAGACTAGTAGGAGCTTATCGACAGAGCTAGAAACTTCGACACATAAAAAGTCAATTCCAGGTTGTTTAGAGAAACCAACAATTTTTGACTTCAAATTATCACGCAAGTAAATCGCCACACCGCCGCCGACGCGACCTTGACGATCATTGCGAAATAATTTGAAACCATCAATAGAAACCGAAGAGGAGGGAATAGAATTGTTGAGCCAACTTTCACAGATTAAAAGCGCATGCACACCTGAATTAATAAATATCTCGTTAAGTTCTTCAATTTTCGGTCTAATACTTCGCGAGTTCATTAAACAAGCATTGAAACCATCATATTTTGCACTAAAAATTTTGACCAAAGTTCTCACTCGGTCCTCGCTACTAAAATCAAACGACATTGAGACTTAACAACACGAAACAACGAACATCGTCAAGAAGCGGATATGCGGAGCAGAAAAGAGGAGATGAAAATTTCGCCGAATAGCATGAATACATAACGAAAAAAAAGGAGTATAAAATAAAATATAAAATTAAACAAAAATTTAAAATAAAATATTAAAAATGAATGAAAAAAAAAGAAGTTAAATTAAAAATTAAATTAAAATTAAATTCAAGAAACAGAATTAACCAGAAACAAAAACAAAAGAAAAATAAGATTAAAACAAACAGAAAAAGAAAATTACTCCCTCTCTCAAACGCTGGCGCTGAGTGGATCCAGTGTCTCCATCGATGGGCATTGCAGTTGAGAAATATCCCGCACCACAACAAAGTTGTCCTCCTTTTTCCGTTTTATTCGGACAAGACCGTCCCTGGTAGAAACAGACTGCAGCTGTCCGAGTCTGCGCTGTTTTAAAGCCTCTCGTAATAAAATGTTGTTTATAGATGAGAGGCTTTCATTCACGTAGACTGGAGAATCGGCCGTGAAACCATCAAGCTCACAAAGCGGAAATTTCAGTTTATTCCTCTCCTTCAAGGCGAGCATGAACGCCTTTGCTTCGCGCTGGCCAGAAAATTTGACAATTATAGGTCCACTCTGCTGGCGAGATTTGGATCGCAGTCGAAAAGCATCAGCATAGGTGGAGAGCTGGTGGTTGATTTTCGATGACAAGTCAGCAACTATTTTTATGAGGGACTCATCAGGCTTCATAGGAATTCCCCGAATGATGACATCACTTAGCCTCTGATTCCGTTGCAAATCATCCATTTGAATTGCGTTATCAGCCAGCTGGGAGCTGATAATCTGAAGGTCTTATTAATAATAAAAAAAACTCAAACTTTATAAAAGTTTGCACCAAACGTAGAACGAAAACATAGGGGGCAGATCCAAATATTTCTATAGCGCTCTTGCTTTTCGTCGATACTACTCCGAACATGCACCAAACGATAGCAAATTTTTTTTAAAGTAAAGTAAGTGAAAAAAAACCGAAAATCGAAAAATTGGATCTGCCCCCCTCTTGCAGCAAGGTCCTCAATTTTAAATTTCTCTTTTCGGTTAGCCGTTACACTGCCCCCTTCTTACTTAGTGTTCATCCCGAACACAACATACTCAAGGTCCTGTTCTTACCAATCGACCTTTTTGGAAGCGATAGATGACATCGTTTAACCTCGTGATTATATCGATTTGCATTGTAATTGGAATACAATTGGAAAAATTCCTCCGCCATATTGGGGCGGCCATTTTGAATTTATAAGTGCTGATCATAAATTCGTTATTTGTTACCTTAAAAACTCCTTTATACCAATTTTCATTGCAATCGAAATACAATTGCAAATTTATATTTGGGTGGCCATTTTGAAATTCAATCCTGTTTCGGCGGTCATTTTGAATATCGAAAATCGGGTTTCGAGGTGCATCATGGGGGGCCCCACGGACCTTCGTGAAAAATTACGAGAACAGTCGACGATGACTCCCAGCAAATATCATCTCGAAGTTTAGAGTGCTTCGCAAAATTCTGGAACAGGAAGAGAGCGAGAAAGAAATACTTTGGAAATAAAGTTACGGTAATATTTTGTTTTTACGAAAAAAAGAGAACCGCGCGAACTATTTACAAAAATGTACCATTTGTTTAATTGAAAACGCAATAAATTTTTGTGCAACATCGGGTTATTATTTACTTGTCGAAATTCGGTGCCGCAAAGAGTTAAATGTCATATGCCTATTTCAATTGCACGATTTTTATTTTCATAACTCCCTTCTTTTCATGATCAAGGAGAATCATTTCAGGTAGTAGTCCATTCAAAACGCGGGGGGGGGGGGGGTGTTCCAAAATAACACGGTTAAGAAAATCGAACCCTAAAGGTTTTTGGGGTCGCTGATCACGAAAATCGGTTTTAATGTAGGGGTAGTTTTACCCCCTTAAGGATTGAAAAAAATATTTTTTTTGCTGATAATACCTATTGAACCAATTTTCAAACAAAAAGCAAAGAAAAATGTTTGCAATTTTTTTTATATAAAGTTGTTTTTATTATAGTAGGGGTAGTTTTAACCCCTTAAGGGTTGAAAATAATTTGTTTTTGCCTGACAGCACGCCCACAATCGAATTTGAAACATAAACTTGAAAAAAAATTACAATTTTTTTCCATTTTTGGCCGATTTAGGGGTAGTTTCAACCCTTTATCATAAAGTTCGCCTTAATTTAGTACAAATCAACCACCTTCGCAAATAAATATTAGAAAAAGTTCATTTCATGGCATTAGTTTTCATTATTATTGAAATAATCGCGAAAACCCCCTAAAAAGGGGTGTTTTTTGCATTTTTAGGGGTGACGCCCTAATTTTGGGACCGCGGGACCTCGATTTTCGTGATCAGCGACCCCAAAAACGTTTAGGGTTCGATTTTCTTAACGGTGTTATTTTGGAACACCATAACGCGCGTTTTGAATGGACTATAGTTAATTTACGTCTGTGGGCATAATGTAAATTTTTATTTTAGAAGTATTAAATTTCTGCAATTGACTACATAATTTGCTTTAAAAAAATAACAACTATGCAGTTGATAGTAGAAATTGAATTCTTCTAAAACAACAATATCAACGATGTCCCCAGACGTAAACTAACTCTCTGAAACGATTCTATATCGATTCATATTTTCGGATAAACCTCAAATATATAAAGAACCCTATGTACACCAATTCATTTCGAAACTAGCGGTTCTTTTCGTTCTTTCTTTACTTCGATTTCAATTCGAAACCGGCTTCGAGATTGAAATTGTAGTCCATTTTAATGATTAGCTTTCGATTCGATCTAAAATCATAATGTTTGCTGGGCTTATCCGCTATAGCACACACATAAACGCATACCTACACGCATATACATACACAGAAACTTTGTTTTATTAATATAGATACAGAGTTCTTCTGCATACAAATATGAAAACCTATTTTCACAGTTTCTACAGTTTTTACTGTTTCTATACTGCTTAGAGGAAATTTAAGAAATGTCTTCATAAACCTTTAACAACCTTCATATAGCTGAACGGGAAATAACAATTATTTGGCAAATTTGGTCCGCCCGAAATTTAAAATTTATAAGTTTTGATCATAAATTCGTTATTTGCAACCTTAAAAACCCCTAGATACCCTACTCTCATTGGAGTTGGAACCCAATTGACAAATTCGTCGGGCATATTGGCGCAGCCATTTTGAATTTATAAGTTTTGATAATAAATTCGTTATTTGCAACCGTTACCGACTTTCAATGGAATCGGAGCAGAATTGGCAAAATTCGTTATTTGCTACCCTAAAAACCCCCAGAGACCGATTTTCTTGGACATCGGACCCCCGTATTCGGAATTTGAATTTGGACTCACGCCACATAGCTAATTGTTATCTATTTGTCATACTCTTTCATCTGATACCTATGTCGAGGATCGGGAAACACAATTGGAAAATTCGGTCGCCATCTTGATTTTTTTACAAAAATGTTATATTGCATTGTCACGCGAACTATGTATATTTGAAAGTGGGGCAAAATCAAGTTGCAAGACAAGAAGGAAGGTAAAAAGTTGTGAAAATCGTACTAATTAATTAATTTTAAAAAAACTAATTAAAATTTCGAGAAACGGAAACTTACTTCCATCTGTTGGGGTACCCATGCATCTACAAAAAAAACAGAATTATATCTTCTCGTTTGGCCCCAGTGCATGACGGTACGCACAAGCAGACACACACAGGCTGACAGACACTTTCTTTTATTATTATAGACTAGTATTCTACTCGAATTATAAATAGAACACCGAAAATTACAACAACAAACAATACTAAATACTACTACTAAAAGGAGGTCGTTTATAATTTCTACGCACGACGCAACTTCTTTTTAGTGAATGACCGCCTTCCTTTATTATCTTCGTATAGAGTGCAATGTCGAACAGCAGCTCTAGTCGGGAAGGAAGGAACTGCCATTTTTTTGTTTATGTGAAAGACTAGAGTCTCAGGAAAGGTCCTTCATACTGTTGACAATCTATTTTCTTCCTATAGAGTGCAATGTCGAACAGCAGCTCTAGTCGGGGAGGAAGGAATTGCCACACCCTACCCCCGCGATATTTTTAGTCCACTACTCCCAACCATTACTATCGCGACTTTGACATCGGGTCATCGAGAAACAACTCCTTGGAGTGTTATGCCTCCTGAAACGTGCTGAATCTCATCAACCAACCAACCGATCATCAACCAACCGATGACATGCGCTTTGGTGGAGCGGGAAAGGCTAAGGAAGGTTAAGGCAGGAGGAATCCGAAATGTACTCCTGGAAACTGGCTCATGTTCAGCCTAAACCGAAAAAAAGTGAAGCTAGTGACCCAACTTCGACTCGGATCACTATCTTGTTGGTATGGTGCTCCGAGAGCGCATTACAACGCTGAAAAGCTTTGTATCCGCTGATCAGGCTCGAATCAACACAGCTGCACTACGCAATGAAATGGCCAGAAACAGCTACGGTCATGCATTAGAACTCGCCCTAAGTCCTGGGGATGAGATGCCGGGCGTCGAAGAGAACTGGACCCGCCTTAAAAATACTGTCATTAGTACTGCTGATTCCATCTTAGGCAGAAGTCGTAAAGATCGGAACGACTGGTTCGATAATGAATGCAAGCTGGCAACTGAACGTAAGAATGCTGCGTACCGAGCCATGCAGCAGTCTCAGAGAACACGGGCACGCGAAGAGAACTATAAAGAGCTCAGAAAAGAAGAAAAGAGAATTCACAGACGGAAAAAGGAAGCCTGGGAAAAAAATCTCGTCTGTGAGCTAGAACAGTACAGAGAACGACCGCCGCACCAGGCGCGGGAGTTCTACCAAAGAGTCCGCAGTATGACGCAATTCACACCACGTTGCACATACTGCAAGGACAAAGAAGGGAATCTGATCACCGATCCTAAAGGCATCTTGGAGCGATGGGAAGAGCACTTTCATGAATTGCTAAATGGCGAGCTAACTGAGGATTCGGAGGCTCCACCAATATCTGATGACAATGCTATGCTGCCGCCACCAAGCATAGAAGAAGTTAGCAGAGCCATCAGCCGGCTCAAAAACAACAAGGCCTCGGGTGCAGACGGCATCGCAGCGGAGCTGGTTAAATATGGAGGGCCTACATTACACCAAGCGATTCATGAATTAATTGTGCAAGTATGGGAGCAGGAAGTGATGCCAGAAGACTGGAGAAAAGGCATCCTCTGTCCGGTACACAAAAAAGGAGATATCACAGCGTGCACTAATTATCGCGGTATAACGTTGTTGAGTACCGTGTATAAGATATTCTCCGCTATCCTACAAAACAGGATGGCCCCATACGCCAGAAACATCATAGGCCATTACCAGTGTGGCTTCAGCCCAGGCAAATCAACGACTGATCAGATTTTCACCTTGAGGCAGGCTATGGAAAAATGTCTAGAGTTTCAAAACTCAATTCAACACCTTTTCATAGACTTTAAAGCCGCCTATGATAGCATAGCCAGGGTAGAACTCTACAAAGCCATGAGAGAATTCGGCATCCCCAACAAACTGACAAGACTATGTAGGTTGACCATGATCAATGTGTCAAGCCAAGTAAAGGTATCCGGAACACTGTCCAGACCAATCAACATCTATAATGGACTCCGACAAGGGGACGGTCTGGCCTGCCTCCTTTTCAACCTGGCGTTGGAGAAAGTGATCCGAGATTCGGGCGTGACATCAAGGGGTACAATCCTCCACAAGTCCACCCAATTACTGGCTTACGCAGACGACATTGACATCATTGGAAGAACAACAACAGCTGTACAAGAAGCTTTCACTCAGATTGAGCAAGCGGCAGGAAATCTGGGACTGCACATTAACGAAAGCAAAACAAAGTACATGGTGGCCTCGTCTGGAAGAACACCTAACATTGGTCCCATAATCAAGGTAGCGGAACACGAGTTTGACGTGGTAAAATCATTTACCTACCTTGGGTCAATAGTAGCAGCCGACAATAGCATGGAACCAGAAATACGCGCACGACTGCTAAAAGCCAACAAAGCCTACTATAGTCTGTCAAGGCTCTTCAAATCCAAATATCTAACCATAACGTCTAAACTTTTACTATATAAGACGATGATCTTACCCGTTCTCACATATGCATCCGAAACGTGGGTGCTTAGCAAAAAGCACTCAAACCTCTTGGGCGCGTTTGAGAGGAAAATACTTCGGAGGATTGTTGGCCCCGTATGTGAGGAAGGACGATTCCGGAGACTCTACAATGACGAGATCTACGAGCGCTATTGCGACATAGATGTTGTGAAGAAAATAAAGCTCGGTAGGCTCCGGTGGGCAGGGCATCTAGCTCGTATGAGTGAAGATGAGCCTGCTCGGAAAGTTCTCTGCGGTAAGACCTATGGGGTGCGACAGCGAGGGAGGCCCAACCTTCGCTGGAAGGATGGCGTGGACCAGGACGCTCAGAGTTTAGGGATGCCAAACTGGATGACATCGGCTCAGAATCGGGACCGGTGGAGAGAACAGTTGCGCGAGGCCAGGAGCCGTTAAAGAAGAAGAAGAAGTGACCCTACTAACTACCACCCAATAGCAATTACTTCTTATGGAATATCTTGAATACAACCAAATATTGAACGACAAACAATACGGCTTTAGATCGAAAAGATCTACTGGCAACCTCCTTGTTTGCCTAACGGAGCACCTCAGCCGAAGTATACACCGATTTGGTGAATCTGGTCTGGTTGCTCTGGATATCTCTAAGGCTTTTGACAGAGTATGGCATCCCGCTCTGTTGGCTAAACTTCAAGCTATTGGTATTGACTCTGTTCTGAAGAGCTGGATTGAGAGCTTCCTTTCAGGCCGTTCAATCAAGGTAGTATTGGATGGCGTCGAATCCGACCCCCACCACATCTCCGCAGGTGTTCCCCAGGGCTCAATTCTATCACCAGCTCTCTTCCTAGTTTTTATAAATGACCTGCTCTCAGTCCCCTCCAACTCACTCCACAGCTTTGCTGATGACGGTACTCTACGTTACTCCTATGGGTTTGATAATGTAACACAAGCGCGTGCCAGACCTTGTCTACATCATCGCCAATTGTTGTCCAACTCAATCAACAGGGACATCGAACGAATTCTTGATTGGGGCCACAAGAACCGTGTCGAATTTAATGCATTAAAAACCAAGTACTGTCTCATCTCCAATAAAACTTGCACCGAACCGCTTTTTATTGCAGTGGACAACAAGACCGTAACGGTAGAACCCTCTCTAAACATCCTAGGCGTAACATTAGCTGAAGATCTGCGCTGGAATAACCACATATTCCAAAGTGCTAAACAAGCATCCCAGTGTCTAGGATTCCTCAAAAGGTGCAAATTTCTCCTTCAGCCGTCTGCCAGGGCTATAATTTACAAGTCCTACATTCGTCCCCGTCTTGAATACAACTCGTATATCTAGGCCGGGCCCCAAGAACCATCTTAGCTTGGCTGGACAAGGTGCAAAACCGCGCCCTCAAACTTATTGGTGACAGCGCCATTTGCTCTTCAATGGACTCATTAAGCCACCGTAGGAATGTAGCAGCTCTTGCAAAATTTTATCGCTTTTTTTCATAATGACTGCTCCATTGAAATAAGTAACCTCATGCCTCCACGGCAACATTTTTCCCGCAACACAAGACTTGCCGGCTCGGCTCACCCCCACAGTTTACAGCCTATCACATACAAAAAAAGCACAGCTCAGTTTAAAACAAGAATAAAATACAATACAGGATTACAAAGTTACGTAGGGTAGTTTCCTAGGAGGCAGAAGGTTATATATTTCGATGGAAGTCATTCTGGTAGATGCGGTAGAGTTTCACCAGAGCTGCTACATTCCTACGGTGACTTAGAGCACGGCCACAACGCGGCCATCGCACATAGCACCGAAAGTAGATAGCACACCACGCACTGCACATCGCCTTACTTGTGGCCTCAGCAAAGCACTGCACTGCGCTCAAAATTTTTCTATAGTTTTGCAAGATGACGAGTAATAATTGTGATTCTTCTGATGAAGATGAAATAATTTGCGGACAAAATAAGTGGTTTTTATTAAATTTGCTTACACAAAAATCAAAAATTCACGCAATAAATAGAAGGAGAAATTATTATGAGGAGTTTCACCATTTATATACAGATCTCCGAGAAGATCCTGTACGTTTTTATGAATATATGCGTATGGACGTTCCTACTTTTGATTATATTTTAAATAATAATAGCACATGCATATTAAAAAATTGGCAAAATTTTCACACACAGCCAATAGGAATTGAAGAAAGACTAATGTTGACATTACGGTAAGAAAATTTTTCTTTATTATTAGTTTTAAAAATAATAATATGTAACATACAATAAACAAAAAATGTTAATATTATGATGGAAAAGTTTAAATGTTCTGAATGTGATCCTGTGTCAGATCCTCTTCATGAAAGCTGTCCTGTCCTGGGAATGCTGAAGTGATAACAGAGAATGTATTCTGGTTTGTATAATATGTTTGAGAATCTTCAAGAAGTTGCATTACTTTTATTCGGAACTTGATTTTTTGTTGGGGAGTTAAAGACCTGACATGTGGCAAGAGGCTATTGAAAAACGAAATATTGTCGTCAATTTCTTTTTCGCTTTGCTTCTCAAGCTTTTGTTGCTTTTGTTTCAGGTGTCATTTCATAGTTGAGTGCAAAGCTCGGTGCCATGGTTAAGGCGATGTGCGATGTATGGCGCAGTGCGTGGTTATGGCCATTTGTATTTAAAGCAGCGATAGAATTTCACCATCGCACACTAAGCCTAGACGGTGCTATGTGCAGTGCTATGTGCGATGGCTGCGTTGTGGCCATGCACTTACGGAGCTAATTCTTTTCCGACTCAGACAACATTAATGTTGAGCCTAGCTCAATTGTCTTGTCGCCTGTCTATAATTATCACCCTCCTCTCCTACTGAGCTATTGGCTCCTGTGCTGAAAGTCGAGTCGTGACAAGTTTTTTGAGTTGAAGAAAGTGACTTTTCAGTCGAATTGCGACTTGTCACGAATCACGACTCGACTTTCAGAACAGGGGCCATTGTTCTGCTTTTAACAATAAGCTAATCCCAGAGGAGTCAACCTTTACCTTTAAGTTTAAAAAAGCCAACCCCGAAGAACTCTCAACCTAGCTCACTTCGGCCGATTTCAATTCGTTGCTCTCATCTAATGAATTGGATGTTTATTTATGTACCTTTGTTTTGGCACTCTATATGATGTGTCAAAAGTCTCATATAATCTCGTGCCGAAGTCTTGAGATATTAGAGGTCAAAGGTCACAAAAATCAAATATCTTTCTTTTTTTCGCAAATATCTTCTAAATTATCGGCTTTACGTAAATTTTGGTTAAGTAGAGTTTGTTCATTAGATAAATCTGCCTAAAAATGTCCTATACAGGATTTACGTAGAATCAATAGTTTGATGAGCTGAGAACTGCATCGTGCTGCATTCGTTTAACCTTGAAGTAGAAATCAAGCAACATTTTTACATGGTATCCTCAGTAGCCAATTATTTACGAGATATTTGCGAAACACTGATTTTTGTGATCTTTGACCTCTAATATCTCAAGCGCGGACACGAGAATATATGACTTCTACGCATCATATAGAATGCCATAACAAGGGTCATATGATTTTTCAGCTTATTACCTCACATTCCGAGGTGAAACTCTAATTTGACTGGACTATAATAAATTTAAAAAGATTAAAACTTGGTTTCGAGTAAATAACATGGAGTTTTAAGTACAAAGAATCTAAAAAAACCGATGAAACACTTTTGGTCTCGATTCCCAGATCCGGCGGGACGGAAGTGAGTGCGGATTTGAGACTGCGATTCCGCGAATCTCTCTTTGACATTTTCCGCGCTGTAAAAGTGTGATCCGCAACAAAGGACCCCGCAAACTTTCTATGGAAAAACGGTCTCCGTCAAATCACTTGATATTGTGATATTAGATTCTTCGTACCCTTCTGATGAAAAGTCATCACGGGCACGAAGCACGAAACCTGAAATTTTTAGTCCAAAATGCCCTTTGAAAACTTCGGCCAAAAATCAATTTTTTATGTTTGATTGATACTGATCTTTCAACTAAAGAATAAAAAAATAATCGCTATCACATGTTAGTACGAAAACACCTCACCTCGTACCTACACCTTGCCGCGGTGGTGGGGCTTGCGAGTCTCGTAGTAGCGTTAGGCTATGTCGGCGGTGGCTAGCTGGTAACCAGCAAGCCACCGGTAGGGACACCCATGCCGAACAGGCTAATTGCGAAGAGGCCAGACTAAGCTAGGTACATCCACTCACCCTCACCTTTTCTCTCTCCTTTTCCTTCCCCCTTCCTATTTCCCCACTTCTAAGCTAAGGTGTTTACCGTGCCGATGGCTGCATGGCCAGCCAGTGGTTAAAGAGTGCTGGTCGCGAACGGTTCCCTCCGATGCCCGGGCAAGGTCGGAGAGTACAAGTGCCTTATTCTGGTAAGCGGCTCTGGCAGGATGGACCCCTTTATCCGCACTACTCGTGGGACTTTTATGGAAAATAAAAACCCAAAAAAACCAATCGCCTCCAGTTCGGGGGCTCCCAAAACCAAACCTACTGCCTGCAAGGGCAGTAAGGCGAGTAAAAGGGAAAAAGGAGCTTTAGACTCTAATCCGGAGCTCCCCATTCCCTCCAAACCAATTGCTTCCACAGAAGCAGGCCCTTCAACTGCACTCGTGCAGTCTCCTGGTGCCTCTAAGGAGGCTAAAAAAACTAAAATGCCTGGCTCTAAAGGTGCTCCATCAAAGGTGTACTACCAAGAGCAACGCAACGCCCAGAGAATCCTTGCCCGATTCAAGGGAGTTGCGGAGGGTGAACTCACCGAGAAGCAACAAGCTTCGATAAGGTGGGCGACGCGGGTCGCCGGCGAGCAAACTTCGCAAACTGGCAACCCAGCACCAAAGCGTCAGAGGTCCCTAGAGGAACCAAATCACCCTGAGGCTAAACGTAGCAGGAACACTTCCATACTTCCTGCTACTACTAAGACCTACAGCCAAGTGCTGGAAGGTCAGATTGTTATCGCCGTCATCGACGAAAACGATCCAGATGGCACCATTCTGTCTGATAAATGGAGGAAACTTGAGGTCAGGCTCGCGACGATTTTCCTCCCAATACTTCAGGAGCATCCTGGCACTGCTCCTCACTGTCGCGATAGCGGATGGTTTCAGGGCCGCGTGAAGCTCATCGCTTGTGCCGATCAGAGATCTGTCGATCTCTATAAGATAGCAATATCCAGAATTGGGGAAGCATGGCCAGGCGCCAAACTCAAGGTTGGTAGGAGGGAGGAAATCCCGAATCGGCCAAGAGCGCGTTCCTGGATCCCAGCAGAACCAGCCGAGCCTCAGGCTATTCTGGATATTATTCGGTTGAGTAACCCACAGCTACAAACGTCTTCGTGGAGGATTACGAAACTGGAGGACCCTAAAGGCGACGGCCGAGCGGTTACATTAGTAATTAGCGAGGAGTCGCTGGGACCTTTGGCGAAATCTGAAGGCGTCATAAGCTATGGGTTTTCGTCAATCACCCTGAGGCTATACAAAAAAGATTCTTTGCCCCAGAGTGGAACGGTTTCAACTGCTCCACCTGTGGCTCCAGATGGTGAGCCCTCAGGCACTGCGGGTGTTACAGGTACGGATGTTTCTGATTCCAACGTACCTGGCACTGCGGGTGACACAGGTACGCAAGTAGCTGAACCCAATGTGCCTAGTATCGCGGATGCTACAGGAACAGGAGTAGCTGATCCTAAGGTACCTGAGGATACTCGCCTACCAACCCTGGGTTCAAACGACCCTCTCTTCTTATCCTCTGAGGATTCTAACTTCTCAGCTCCTTCGCCGTCAAGGACGGAGGATGAACTGGGTGACTTTGCCCAACTTCTTTCGGTGGGAGAGGATGATATTACTCTCACACCGGAAGAAGACGAGGCTGATATTACGGTGATCGAGATTGATCCCACTACTCCCAACCACGATGTTGAGAGTAGCGCAGATTAATCTCCATCACAGCAAGGCTGCATCCGCCAGCCTATGCTTACGCCTCTCTAAGGCCGATATAGATGTTGTCCTGGTACAAGAGCCTTGGATCGTCCGGGGCCTTGTATGCGGAATCAGGACTCCTAAATACAGGTTGCTGTATCCCAGAAATGGGGGAGGTAAGCCAAGAACCTGTTTAATTGTTAAAAATGATCTTAACGCTATTATGTTGTCTAAATTTAGCAATGCTGATAATGTACTGGCCTGCTTGGACAACAGGAAAGGCGGTAGTCCTACTTGGATTGGATCTGTCTACCTACCATACGAGGGAAATTTGGACAGCTCCGTTCTCTTTGTTGCCGCAAAAGAAGCGGCTAGTCGTGGAGCCAGCCTCATCGTTGGATGTGATGCGAATGCTCACAACACCGTTTGGGGCAGCTCTGATACAAATATAAGAGGTGAGTTGCTTTTCGATTTATTACTTCAACACAATCTCTTGCTATGCAATAGGGGAAATGAACCCACGTTCATCACAAGGGTAAGACAAGAAGTCTTGGATATTACTCTTGTTTCCCCAGATCTGCTCAACCGTGTGGAAAACTGGAGAGTATCCAGTGAACACTCCTTTTCTGACCACAGAGTCATCCTTTTTAATATCAATATGTGCTCAACTGTGAAGAAAGCCCCTGGTTACAGGAATGTCCGGAACACAGACTGGGCCATATACAGACAAGTAGTGGAAAGATCCCTCCCTGAGGATGTTCCCACCCACCCTTGGAATGCTGAAGATCTCGAACATCAAGTGACAAATCTCAGTAACCTCCTGAATAACGCATTAGAAGCAGCCTGTCCCATTAGAAAATATGGAGGTAAAGCCAAACCCCCTTGGTGGAACAGCAGACTTCTCAAACTAAGGTCTGAAAGCAGAAAGGCCTTCAATAAGGCCAAATGGTCTAATTTGGCTTCGGACTGGGAAAACTACAAGAGTCGTCTCAGGGAGTTCAAATACGAACTGCGAAACTCAAAAAGGGAATCCTGGAAGACCTTTTGTGTGACAATAGAAGGTTTTTCGGATGCCGCAAGAATGAGAAAAGTTCTCTCGAAAAGCCCAATGTGCCAAGAAATGCTGCAACAAGCAGACGGTACATGGACCACAAGCAGTCAGGAGTCATTGAAACTCCTACTCGATACTCACTTTCCTGGCTCAACATCTCTTGCTGCATCTGCAGAAACAGGTTTTGAGGGCCCAGCTAACACACATAATTTAGGCACCATTGACAGATTGATAAACAGGGATTTACTCCTGTGGTCCATAGAAGGTTTCATGCCTTATAAAACACCGGGACCAGATGGAATTTATCCCATTGAAATTCAGAAAGTCAGTGACCTAATTCTGAATTGGCTCGCAGCCGTCTATAGGAGCTCCCTTAGCCTAAGCTACATTCCAACATCCAGGAGAGTAGCGAAGGTAGCTTTCATTCCGAAAGCGGGTAAAATCTCCTACCACAATCCAAAAGACTTGAGACCTATATGTCTCACATCCTTTCTCCTCAAGATACTAGAAAGACTTGTGGAGATCCATGTTAAGCAAAGCATTGATAAAAAACTGCTTTCTCCCTCGCAGCATGCCTACACGAAAGGTAAATCAGTAGACACTGCTCTCCACTCCTTGGTAGCGGTCATCGAAAGATCCCTTGAATACAAGGAATTCACGCTGGCTGCTTTCTTAGATATTGAAGGTGCGTTCAACAACGTTGAACCTTCTGCGGTCACGAGGGCACTCCAGCGTCTGAATGTTGATGGGTGCTCCAGGTCCTTTATTGATCAGCTGCTAAGGTGCAGGGTCATAAAGTCTAGCCTGGGGCTTTCGGAAGAAGTCAGACGGGTCAAAAGAGGCACACCACAAGGTGGGGTCTTATCGCCGCTCCTTTGGAACATGACAGTCAATGAAGTACTGATAACTTTGAAGGAGTCTGGGTGCACCACGGTGGCCTATGCTGATGATATTGTGCTGGTGGTGACCGGCAAGTACATCTCAACTATAAGAGATATAATGCAACAAGCATTGAATACTCTTTCTCATTGGGCCACTACAAAGGGTCTAGGCGTCAACCCAGCCAAGACTGAAGTAGTGCTCTTTACAAAGAAGCATAGACTTCCCACTTTTCCTTCTTTAAGACTTTGCAACGAAACACTGCATCTAAAGGAGGATGCGAAATTTTTAGGTCTCATACTCGATAGGAAACTAACGTGGAGGCCGAATCTTTTAGAAAGAGCAAATAAGGCCAAAACAGCTCTCTTCTTATGCCAGAGAACGATCGGAGTCAACTGGGGCCTTAAACCCCGCATCGTTCACTGGCTAGTGCTGTGTCGTTCGCGAACGATCCGTTCGTTCTGAACGGAACAGCGTACTGAGCCAAATGAACTGGTTCACTAAGTAGTACATGTTCCGTTCTTTCGTTCAATGGTACTGCACTGGTTCAGTGGTACCATGAACGAAAAGAACCAAATGTACGGGTCTCTAATGAAAAGACCTGAACTGGAATGGTCTGAAAAAGAACGAATGAATTAATGATGCATACATAAGGAGTGTGAGATATATATCAGTGTGAGATATATATTTCTCAAAGAACTTTTTTGGTTGTATTGTTGATGATATTATTCAAGATGTGAGAGATTTGAAATTTCTCTCTAAGCAATTCTAATTGGAAATAGACATTTTGAAATAGATGAGAGTTGAGAAAATTTTTTGAAGAACATTTAAGATTTAGGGAGAGTTCTAATTAGATATATTATACAAATTATTATTCGACCGTAGGGAGATTATATAAAATATAACGAAAAGGGGAATTTAAAGGAAATAGGATTGTTTTAATTTTATTTGAATAAAATATAGGATAAGGTAAGTTAATTAGTTGAAACTGAAAGTTTGATTTTAGTAGGAAATTCATTGATTCTTATCACTAGCAAAAATTATGTTTAGTATTTTATTGAAATATATGTGTTTGTTCGTAGTTGTGTTTTAGGGCACTCCATGTTTTGACCATATTTAAGGCCAATGAACCAAATGAACCGAATGAACGGATCTTTTGAATGGTTCTTTTTAGTGAGCGGAACCAAAAGAACCAGTTCACTGAAAAGAGCCATTTTGCCCACCACTATCACTGGCTCTACGCAGCCGTAATCAGACCTATACTTATGCATGGCATATCGGTATGGTGGACTGCATTACAGAAGATTACGTATCGTAAGATACTGGAAAGTGAACAGCTGAGCTGTGTATCAGTGGTGCAATGAGAAGCACCCCTACAGCTGCGCTGGATGTCTTATTGCATCTTACCCCTTTGGATATACACGCCGAGCAAATGGCAGCCTGGACGGCTGCCAGGACAAAGGCTTCTCTTGGATGGACTCCATACTCATATGGCCATTCATCCATCCTTAGGAAGTTCGCCACCACTGCGAACAACCTAGATTATACTACAGACTACACCTACGTGGACCTTGGAGAAAGGTTTCAATACCATCATCCCGGCCAGAGATGACTGGACAGATGGTGTTATCCCAACTGGGTCATTATGTATCTTCACAGATGGTTCAAAAATTGGGAATAATGTAGGCTCTGGTATCTTTTCCGAGGCATTAAATATAAATACCTCTCTTCGTCTACCCAACCACTGCAGCGTCTTCCAAGCGGAAGTCACTGCGATCTGGGAGGCTCTCGAATGGTTGAAGATAAATAATATATCTCATAAGAATATATATATTCTATCGGATAGCCAGGCGGCCCTCAAGGCTCTTAATTCTGTCGTCACAACATCCATGACTCTTCTGAACTGCCGCAGGTCTCTGTGTGAGAGTGCCAAGGACGTAGCCAGCATTTTGCTTCGGAGGGGGTTATTATAAGAATCATAATAATGACCTGTGTAAATGAGACCTCTCCTTCCCCTGCTTCTTCCCCTCCTTTTTCCTCCCCCTATACTTTTTTTATACACATAGTCATCCAGATATTTTTCCTTTCTTCGCGCATATGAGTAAACGAAAATTACACCCAAATAAACTTTGCGCACATATGTATGAATAAAGGCTCAAACAGAACCAATCCGCTCCGTTTTTAAAAGTTAGAAATTTGACATTTCCATGAGACGAACGGAGCAGTAGCCACAATCAAGCGGACGGAACGTCAAAAATAACAAAGAAAAAACGTGCGGAGCGAACGGAACGGATTGGTTTGAGCCTTAAGACATTCGCTAATGTATTTTCTTTCTGCTTCAAAATCTACTACGAATGTTATTTGATTTTTCATGTTATTTGCGATGTTTTTTTTTCTTCGGGAGGGGTTTGAACCCCCAAAACCCCTCCCCTAGCTACGTCCTTGGAGAGTGCCACTCAGTTTGATATAACACTGTGTTGGGTTCCTGGACACAGTGGGATTAGGGGAAACTGTAGGGCAGATGAGCTTGCTAGACAGGGAACCGAAGTGGAAAGGGAATGCCCTTAGCCACCTATAAACTAGCTGTGAGAAAAATCAGCTTAGCTCGAGCCGGGCTGAGATGGACCACAGCAACTGTTTGTCGCACTCTTCATGCAATGTGGCCAACTTTGGACGCAAAGCGTTCAAAATCTCTGGTTCAGTTGAACAAAAAAGAGATAAGCCACGTGGTAAGGGTGCTGACTGGTCACTGTCCCTTCGGCCCACACGCCGAAAGATTAGGACTCCCCCACAACGCTTATGTAGAAGTTGTGGTAATGAAGAAGAGGAAGAAACTGTCTCCCATCTTCTCTGTACATGTCCCGCCCTAGCAAGGAAAAGAGGGACCTTACTTGGCTCACCTTTCCTTGATGGATTGAGCGAGCTGCAAAATATTGGTGTCTCTAGACTCTGTCGCTTTATTAAAAGCTCGAAATGGCTTGAAATGGCCTGAACTATGTCCCAATACCAGAATGGCATCACAATGGGCCCAATGGCGTGCCTAAGTGGGCTCCCTAGTGGGGGCAGCCATTTCAACCAACCAACCAACCATCGAAAACATTTATAACGATAGCAATGTCCCTTTGCAAAAATTGAATTTTGAAAAAAAAAAAAAAAAATTACTTTTTTTATGCCAAATAGTGATTGTGTGTTGTTGAAATACGATATTTAATGCATTCAAGCGACAATTTGATGGAAAATTATAAAAAAAGAAGCAAAAACCTACATCGAAAAAAATTTATTTTCGGCCGAAGTCGAAGATTTCAAAGGGACTAAAAATTTCAGGTTTCGTGCTTCGTGCCCGTGATGACTTTTCATCAGAAGGGTACGAAGAATCTAATATCACAATATCAAGTGATTTGACGGAGACCGTTTTTCCATAGAAAGTTTGCGGGGTCCTTTTCTGCGGATTTGAAATGTGAAATGCGCCTAAGATAATCAGACATCGCGTATTTCATTATCGCGTGAGTCTTCACTCCGAATTTTTGATTTAATTGAATCTGCGGATTTGAGAATCGCAAAGTGTCAAATCCGCACTCACTTCCGAGCCGCCGCACCTGGGAATCGAGGCCAAAATTGTTTCATTTTTTTATAACAAGGTGAAAGATGTGTTTTGTACATTATCACAAACTTAAAGGAAATAAAATACTTCATTTATGCGGCCGGAACTTAATAATCAAACGTAATTATATGCCGACTAGGCATTAATTCTATGATTAAGAGAAACGATATGTTTGCTTTCTCGAGAGTTGATATTTGCATTGAAATTTTCTAAAGTAAATACATACAGCTTAACAATTTAGCATATTTTCTTTCGAAACCGAAATCCAGTGAAGCTGCTATCAATCAATTAACTGAAACTGAAATTAATCAATTCCTTAATATAAAATAAAGCAACCACAATAGCTTTCAGCTACTGGAATAATAAAAATTACACAAGATCGTCTTCAAATGGCACTGTAATGTGGAATTCTTATCAAACGTCGACAATGTGACAGCATGAGGATGTGGAGTCATTCATATTTATGTTGTCATCTCACGCAACAAAATTTGATCAAATTTTCAGTTTGCATATTATTTTTCGACAGTCAAAAATTAATACACCAGCGATGCTTATGTTTACCTGACATTTTGATGTTTAAAAATTGTTAAATTTGCAGCTAATTTCGCTTTTATCACACGATTTTAACTTCACTTCACTCCAACCAAAAAAATCCATCAACCCGCACAACTTCACAGTACAAATTTCTGACAGTTCAATTGATTGAATTTAACGAAGTTAGCTTGTAATTGTTTTATAAAATTTTATTTTAACTTAAAGCTAGTAGTTTTTCTGTTACTATATATACTTAAGTTACTTTGTTACTTTATAATAACTAGCATATATACGGTATAGGAGATCAAGGGCAAGACTATTTTACGAAATGGAACTGTCGAGCTTATCCTTATAAATGTGGAGCTACTTTCCAACCAAGGATTTAAACCAAATATTTGACGAAGATTCTTGTTCTAAAACTATTTACCGCTGTATAAAATAAAGCTGCATTCTCAGCGCACCATAATTGAAAGTGAACCTGGATCCGTATTGATCAATTGAACTGTCAATATCCAGCTTGGCCAGAGGATAGGAATCCTCCCGATACCCGATCTATCAACCAACAATTATTATGTTTACACTTACTTGGCCATTTTAATGGTGGACTCGACGGGAAGCCATTATGGCCGGTCATCAAATCTGCCATGTATTTGTCCATAATTTGAGGTTTATTCAAACAACTATGGCGGGTAGTTTAAAATTAAGTGTGAATGTGTAATTTTGGTAGTACGCGTTTTTATAATTCTGAAAAAATGTTTGATTCGGTAACATTTGTTAAGACATGATTTTTTCGAATAAAAATTCTGCCAATGGGGTGGCATACACGAATCATAACGTCAAGACTAAAAAAACCGGTTTCTAGGACAGAGGGGCACAAGGAAGAGAGAAAGTTGTTGCAACTTTTTGAACAGAAAATTTTGGCGTGAAAACTAACACATGCACAAATGTTTCTTCTTATCTTCTTCTTCTTTGGGTCTGATATTGACATATCTCTTTGTTATTCGCGGTTCGGGTTGTGCACACATAGATATTCCGTGTAGGGATAATAAAGTTACTCTCGGTAAAATAAACACTCATGTACGCCGAGAGTATCATAAAAAACCATTTTTTTGGTGTTGATATTACGATCCGTGTATGCCAGCCCATTAATTGCCCACTACTATTACCGTGGGTGCGTTTGAGTGAAATTACACGGTCAATTACTATGATTACATGCATACTTGAAGTCGGCTTCAAATAAACTTGAAAATCATGTAACCCCAGATCGACTTCAAATCAAGAGCATTTAACCCTTAACCACCTAACGTGTATTCTAGTAACACATCCACCTAACGTCGGTCATGGTGACCGCTTGCGTATAAGTACTATTAAGAAGGTAAAAAGTTCATAAATTGCTACAAATTGAAACAACATCATGTTCTTCAGTTGTTTTTATTTCAAATTGCAGAGTGTGCAGAGCGCAAACTGGAGAGGGAGGGGAAAAAGTACACAGAGTCAAAGGCGTGTGGCCCGCGTAATGACGGAAATATTTGAAAAAATATATCGCATGGAGTCACTGTGACCGACGCTAGGTGGTTAAGGGTTAACTGTCAGTTCAAGTCAAGTCCTCAGTCCGGCATGTAATCGTAGTAATTTACTTGGAATTAACGTCAAACCTGTCTGTGTATGACATGGAGGCGAGTTACACGGCATAACACTTTCTGCTGTAACAAACCGGTTTGTGCGTGTTATACGAATTACACGATAAACTGACTGTTCTGCATTTTTTCGTGTAACAATTCTATTGTCTATGTAGCTGTGTACAAACTGTCAGTAAAGCTAAGTCATTTTCGTAGGCCCCGAGAATGGAATTATGATTGTGTTAGTGTGTTGCTCTGTGCAGTCCAGAATTTTTTGGGGTGCACAAGTACCAAACTTCCCCGCGACCCCTTGCCAATAAAACCGGTTTATTGGAATTATTGGAAGTGTTGATGGAAGAAAAGTTATGCCGTGTAACTTGCCTCATGGAGCCTATATAAGACCGGTTCTACACATTCAACTTTGCGTTCCACTTTTTGACATTCAACTTTTTTTTCTCTTTCACTCCAATGCAAAGTTTGAAACAGACTAGAGTTGAAAAGAAACTGGAAAGCAGCTCAGAATGGAATGGAAATTTGCGTTCAACTTTTGTGTTTTCGTTCAACATTTTTATGAGTGTGCGAATATGTATGAATATGAGTGTACACGGATAGCAAAGACAGCCGAGATTTTCGATCTGCTTCTTGAATAGTTGAAAATGTGTAGACGCGAGCGACAGAATTGAACGTCAAAAAGTGGAAAGCAAAGTTGAATGTGTAGAACCGGTCCAAGGAGATATAACTCTTATGGGAAAAATAACCGGAAATGAATGGGTAGCAGAAACTAAACTTCTAGTTCATTGTTTGCCACAGATGTCGCCTAAAGCTGACGTGCCCCACGTGAAGTTAGCTGAACTTTACATATTTCGACGATTTGTTAAAATTTAAGTTTGTCGAAATTGGGGAAAGCAAAAAATCAACGGTTTTAAAAAATCTAATGCTAGATCCACACGTTTGTCAAGGCTTGGCAAGCGCTCACAAATTCAAACGTGTGGATAAGGCGTTTGCCTTGGCTTGTGTAAGCTTAGAAACGCTTGTGGCCGATCCGGTCGAGTGTCGGTTTTTTGGCACAAATCAAAGGAAGTTTGCGGCAAGCGTTTGCGAAGCCTCCACACGTTTGTTTTAAGATGTGAATGACATGAATGAATGAAGTTACAAAATAATAATCTAACAATAAAGTAACGAAACCTTGTACGCTTTCTATGAATTTTTAACATCCGCTTGCTGTATTTTTCAGTTTTTTCAATATTTCCTCATCATTTTATGAGTTATGGCTGACACAACCTCGACGTCCGTAATGCTTGCTTGTCCAGAAGATACAAGCGCATTCGCAAGCGTGTGGGTGCTGCTCAAACCTAAGCAAGCGTTTGTAATTTGCGAACGCTTGTCAAGCCTTGACAAACATGTGGATCCGGCATTAGTAGGCACTGCAATTTGATTGTCATTGATATTGATATTTTATCAAATTCATGTTTGAAAAAAATAAAGCGAATTAAGTAATTTGGAAAACTATTTATTATTTATAGTTACCAAGTGGTTTATAGTTATACAAGTGAATTAAAATATATACAGGGTGTTCCAAACCACCCGTACCACCCAAATATCTCTGAAATTTGGGATTGAAATAGAAAAACAAAAAACACATGTTCAATATTTTTTGAAACTCTATCCGACCATACAAAAATGGACCCCCCCAAACAACCCCCTCTTTGGGGGGTGGGGGGCAACTTTGGACATTTAAATGGGACCCCCCATTTTTTTGGGCAGATTCGGAATCTTCATAAAAAAATATGAAGATTTTGTCCCAAGCATTTTTTACGACTCGCCATAGATGGCGCTGTAATCGGAGGAAAACGTTTTTTATTACTTATTTATTTCCGCCGATTACAGCGCCATCTAAGGCAAATCACAAAAAATGATAAGAATAAAATCTTCATATTTTTTCATGAAGAATCTAAATCTGCAATAAAAATTAGTTACATAGTCATAGGTTCACATAACAAAAATTCCTACTTCTTTTATAGCTTCCGAGACCATTACTTTATTATAAAACAAAAAACCAACACCCAGCAAGAAAAGAAGCACTATCTTGATAGTTGAAGAACGAATATCACAAAATCATTTCACATCTATTTTAATAAAAACTATATTTTACATGATATCTCTTTTACTGAGGATTTGGGAATCTTCTCATATACTTATTTAATTGCTTATAATTAAGATTCTTTCCAGGTGTAACGATACCTTGATTTATATTCTTCTTAGCCTGATGATTCTTATCAAAATAATTCTGATAGCACTTCTGAAATGTTCCAAATTGCTTCGAGCATATAACTACCTAAAAATCATTATCCTTCAGACATGCAAAGAGTACAGCCATTTCTTGAAGGCAAGCCACTTCAGTTGCAGAATCTTATTTTCCACTAACAGTATTCTTGTCTTAGGGGAAGTATCTCCTGAAATGGGACAGCGGTGTCTTTTTGCGGGGTGCGTGCCCCAAGGAGTACTGCGGTTGGTATTCTCATTCTGAAATAAGTAATTTGTGATTTTATTAATAAAATAGTCGAGATAAATGTACTATTAAGATTAAATGTACCTTTTTATAATAGTAAATAGATATTGTAATATTTCCGGTGGTTTTTATACAATCGGATTCCTCTGCAGAATAGATCCATCAAATATGAAACAGCTGTTTTATTGAGGTTATACATCATGTATGAAATTTATTACATTTTATTGTAAAAAAAATAGATTAAATGATTCTGTTTATTTGTTTCTAAACATTTGCAACATTTATCCTTTATCCAAATATCTTTTCCTAATCAAAGGCAAAGGTTCTTCGGCCACAATTGAAAGAGTTCTATTTAATAGAATTTTGCAACTACTGTACTAAACACGCATTTCTCACTCTCTAGAGTAGGAGGATTATTATCACTTAATAACATCTCTTTATCTTTTCGCCAACAGCAATTATAATCGTCATATAGCACAACACACAACCCAACGTCTATATTATTTTTCCATATTATATGCAGTATTTCTTTAATAATAACTAATAAGATTTTTTTAATAGATCACTGTTTCATATTATATGCTGAAAATATTATTTTTAAAACAAATGGAATTTTTTATTAAAATATTATTTTTGTAAATGAACGAACTTTTCAGCACACGAATTTGACGACAATCGTTATAAACCGGATGAATACAATCGGCCATGTTTTTTGGGGTACATGTGACTGTGGCGCCCTCACTCAATCAAACAAAATTTGACAACACGGAGTTTTAACTCCTTGTCTAGGCTCCATGGTGTATGATTTGAGTATTACACGATGCACCTAAATTCCTGGGGCCTGTTCACGCAATTCGACACTCGACGTCGACGCTTTATGAAAACGACATTAATTTCAACGACGTTGAATTTGGGTTCACGTAAGTCGACGTGTCGAATGTCGTTTTCATAAAATAACTGCCCCCAAAAAGTATGCAAAATAATAATAATAATACCAAAAATTACCCACAAACACAACCTTCTATACTACTCTATATAGAAGGTTGTGCCACAAAGATACGACGCTCTCAAAATTTCCCATAAGTTCCCTTGCGAGTGAATATATCAATCGACAAGGTGCAAGCGAGACAAAATTCAATTTAAAAACAAAACAAAAATCGAAGTAAGAGAGGGTAAATAAAGAAATGTTATTTCACGAAGTGCGAAAGAGACGCTCTGATTTCTCTTCTCCGCAATTTTTTGTGCCGTCTGGACTTTTATTTTGCTTGTGTGAATTCATGTACCATCTTCGCGTACTTCCTGCTCTGCATGTGTTTGTGTAGTTTGCCGTTGCTCCGCCCTCTCGCCATTCCGGAGCGCGTATATGAATAGACAGAAGATCATAGATTTTTACTTTCCTTTTTCTTCGCACAGAAAGGATTACATTGTCGTATCTTTCTGAGTAATTTTTGATATTACTGTTACTATTGACATTTTCCATAAGCGGGAAGAATTACACATAATATTAAACTTCAATTAATTAATTAATTAAACAAATTCATAATAACAGTTGAAATGAAAATCTTAACTCTGAATTATTTTTCTACATTGTGGTTTTTCTAACTAAACTCTTCTTGGAGCAGTTTTATTTTTTATTTTTCGACTCTCACGTAGTTTATCTTTTTCTATTGCATTTTGCTCGTTCAGAACTACAAGAAGTTTTGTGTGAAATTATTTCTTCTCCTGCAGTTCTTCTTCAAGAATAATGTGTGCTTCAGGATACAAAAATGTTGATTTTTCTGCTGTTGCTAATTGAAGCGTAACATACTTTGGCAGTAGCTGCTTGATCCGTAGGCTTAGATATGGAATAATTTTGTTTCCACCCTCAGAATTTGAATCTTTTAAAAAGCTAATGAAATTTCCTTCTTTCATTCATCCATGAGACTATTTCTTGTAAAGGTCTATTTATCGAGGAAGAACATTTTGATTACTGCTGCCAGAGCCAGATCCATATAATCTCGCATGTGGGAGATTTCCGAACATAATGTTGATATAACATGGGGTTAAATGAAAAAATTCTTGTCACTAATGCTTTTTTGATGGTATATTTAAAACCCCCCCATACCTAAAATATGTTTAGTACAATTGGAAATTTTTTATTTTATTCATTTGAGATACTTATTGTTAAGGGTTGATACACGGGCACAAACGAATGATCATTCTTCCAGCTTCATCCATTTGAATGATCATTCGTTTACATGCTGATACACGAGACAACAGTAATGAAGATGCAGTGAATGACAGCAGTTGTGAAAATGGACGTGGCCAGCATTTTACCAATTGTTAACTTGCTTATGATGAGGAGAAAATCCAGAAAGTTAAAACGCTTAGCAATGAAAGCAAGGAAAAGGATATGCGTAAACATAATTAAAAGAAATTATTTAGTTTCGCATGCACCGTTAAAAATATGGTTATAAAAAAACCAACGCCCACCGTGAACCACGAACTTTCAGAAACGTTTTGAAAACGTCAAAATATTCTTCCTCTTCTTCTTTTTATACCAAGGGTACATAGCACAGACAAATTTTTTAACTTCTAAACACTTTAAATAGTGGAAAATTTCCAGTTTCCAACTTCATTGAAGGCGAATGAAGTTCTATTTGCTTCATTCAGAAAAGAAACGAATGAAGATATTAATGTTCATTAGAACTTCATTGCATGTGATACACGAAGACGAATGATCATTCCTCTTTCAATGAACATTCGTTGGTGCCCGTGTATCAACCCTAATCCATTATAATTTCTGATCTTTGGTCCATTTGAATTTAATTTTTCTGTTAATTGGTACCACAACTAGTTTTTTAACATACTAAAAGCAAAATTCGACACCAACTTTGGCGTCGAGAAGATTAACGACACTTTTTAAACGACAAACATAAAACGTCGACTTGCGTGAACCCAAAACGACACTTAGTGTGTCGTTTTCAGTCGACGTCGAATTACTTGAACTGGCCCCTGCTTTTGCGTGTAACAACGATTCTATTGCCTATGTGGCTGTGTACAAAGCAACAAAAATTCTCATAATTTTCGCAGCAACAGAGAACAAAGTTATGCTTGTATTAGTGTAATTTGCTGTGAGACCGAAACCATTTTTGGATCTCAAGTAAGGCCATCACATACATTTTCCTGAACCCCTAGTCCAAAACACCGGTTTATTGGAAGTGTGTTTGGAAAAGTGATAGGCCGTGTAATTTGGCTCTTTGGGTGCAGGATCGAATCGGTCTTTTGGATCGGTCGCGTCTTGAGTTTATGTTCGTGTGGCAGCATTACCCATCTTATGATTCTCAGTTAACATTTGTAAGATATTTATAAGTTCACAACTGTCAGTAGAAAATATGTTCTTTAGAGTTTATAATTCACACGTATCTTTTGTGTAGCATGGTTATAATACCATGAAAGATTTAGACTTATAGCATGTACACACCAACTTGGTTATCACTTTACGTGGTTTCAAACTATTTCAAAACTAACAACTGTACACACTAACTCGATTGGTTATTTCTGTCATTTGTATTATTCGATATCGATGTCAATTCATGTTTTAATGTGTCAATTATTTGTTATGTTTGTTTTTAATTATGAACGTAATGGTCATAAAAATAATAATTAAAAGAAAAAAAGCAGCTATGTACATATTTGGAGAGAAATTTGGAGAATAATTTGTAATGTATTTCTTGGCAATGTTGTGCAAATATGTTTGAATTTCTTGGCCACAGTAAATAGAGCCATGTGATGCTAATGCGCTCGCTATTGCTTTGAAAATTTCTGACTTTTTCCTATTTCCTTTTAACCCTTACCCTTGTGGACCAAACAGCTCTTTTTTTCGTTGGCGGTCCTGCATGACTCATTTTAATTTCAGCAAAAAATTTCAAATTTTAATGTCTGTTTACAACAAATTTTGGTAGTTTGTTGTAAACTTTCAGTGATAGATGGCACTCATGCCAGTTAATTATCGTGGTTAAACCCGTTAACCATTGAGATTTTGCTTGGTTTGCGATTTTTGCTTGGTTTGAATATCTATGGCAAACCATGCACAAACCATCAAAATTATCTTGGTTAACGCTTGAAACCATCTCAATAGTGGTAACCAAGTCGGTGTGAACATGCTATTAGGTATCTTCTTCCATATCAAGTGTTGGGATTTTAAATAAAATACACTTTAGCCCGGTATGCTAGGCTCAAGGAATTTGCTCAAGAAAACTTGTGCATTTATTCCCTTAAGAAAAAGTGACAGTCTGTAAGAAATTTTGATATTTGTCTATTTTTACTTAAAACACAAGGCTTCCTTCAACTTCTATTTTCAATTTAAAAAAAAACCCATGAAACGTCAAAATTACTTAAAGAAATAAGTGCCTCGACACTTATTTCTGGAAGAAAAACTAAAATTTTATCAATAGCGACATCTGCGCGTCATTAAAAAAACACGATTTTTCTGGTGTGATTTCTTGAACCTAGCATACCGGGTGAAGAAATCGCAGCAGAAAATATTTCTGAGCCATTTCTTGACCATTTTTTTTACATAGGTTTCAGATAGGTTAAGTAATTACTTGAGCCTAGCATACCGGCCTTTTATTTATAATAATATTTAGGCTGTTTGCCAAAATACCATTTCGAATTTTTCTCATTTCCCAAGGCCCTTCGATATTCTAAAGTGTGCCAAAATCCCAATTCACACATTTCAATGACAGTTAAAAAAATTCAGTAAACATGGACGACAAAACAAACATTTGTTGAAATTTTTAATATTGTTACGTTTTTTTACGGCTTAACGGATTCGTAGGATTAATTAATAGTGGAGTCAGATGAGCAACACATAAGGAATTGTCTCCAGAGTAAAAAGAGACAGAGCCAGATGCACTAACCGTAGCTGTTGCGATGTTCTGCTGGTATTGACTGCAATATTTCTGCTGCTGTGCCCCTTAGTGACAACGTTAAGGCCGTTGCTTTCTCCTCCTCAGTCCAGAAATTGCCTGCTGCTGCTGCTTCGAATTGGAGCTTGTAAGTAGGCCATGGGCTTTGCCCGTCGAAAGTTGGAGGCTGCAGTTTCCTAACTCCTATGACTTCATGAGATGCCGTCGCTGGGTGGTGAATCTTTACCCTTTCCAGGTCAGCTCTGACCGATTCTAGTTCCATCTTCAACTTTTCATCATTTTCCCTCATGGAATTTTCGAGCTTCTCCAGATCATTCCTTACATTTTCCTTGATGGAAGATTCGAGACTTTCCAGATCATTCCTTACATTTTCTTTCATGTTATCCAGCTGGCTCCTCTGTTCTTCCATCGACTCTTTGAGCTCTGCTAACGAACGTTCATGAGCTATTGCCAACAATTTCTGTTCGTCTTTTAGCGCTGTTTTTTATACAAAAAAACTTTAAACGAATAGCGGAATTTCTCTGACGCTTCTAACTGCAGTACACCTGTGAAAAAAAAGGTAAAGAAACAAAAACCAAATAAAAGAAGAAGAAGTAGGATTCAGTTATAACAGTTCAAATTTATTCATGATAATTCAAATATCCGTAATTCAATAAAATTCAAGTTCATATAAATTAGTTCAAATTTAGTTATTTAGTTTTAGTTAATTAGTTTAGTTAGTAAGTTTATTAATTCAAATTTCAATAAAGAACAAAACTTCTGATAAATTAGAGATTTGTCAAATTATTTAGTCAAATGACGATTTGATCAAAGTTTACTTAATTCACCCTCAACAATGTTGGAAACTATAATTCAATTTCTTAATAACTTCAAGACACAAAAGGGATAAAATTTTTGACAATTCATAAGTTTAACAAAGTATTAATTCAAGTGAAGACTCACTCAAAATTTATTTGGATCACCCTCGACAATGTTGAAAACTATAAATTCAATCTCATCACCTCGTCAACGATGTAAGCTATGAATTAATTATCGAATTGCAAAAATCACCTCTACAACGTTGTTCACTAAATCGCGAAGTTTAAAATTTCGAAGAAATAATAAAATCAATCACCGAATCACAAAAGAAATAAAAGAGAAAAGAAAAAAAAATATATATATATATATATATATATAGAATTTTATCAGCATATAAAATGAGGTACTCACCTGTTTTTTAGAGTTGACCTTGAACTTGTATGACAAAAAAAGGAAATTACTGTTGTATGAAAACAACAAGGAAAGGAAGTACTGTGTTGATGGTCGAATCCCAACAACACAGTAAAGATTAATATCTTTGTTGATGGTCGAATCCCAACAACAAAGAAAAGTTAGTAGTTTGTTATGGTCGAAACCCAAAACAAACGAAATTAATAAGCCTTGTTGATGGTCGAATCCCAACAACAAGGAAAATTAGTAAATCTGTTAATGGTCGAAACCCAAAAACAGAAAAAGGTTAGTAAACCTTGTTGATGGTCGAATCCCAACAACAAGGAAAATTAATAAATCTGTTGTTGGTCGAAACCCAACAACAGAGGAAAGTTAGTAATGGGAAAAAAAGAAAAAGGAGGAAAAAGGAACAAGTTCAGGATCAACTTACCTCGGTGAAGCTCCGGTGCAGAGAGAGCGAGCGTTTCGTTCGCAACAATATTTAATCGTTTGCTTGAATTTCAAGTTCAAGTGGGGATACAAAAGAAAACCGTAACGTTTGAAGTGATTTTTGCTTCGACGACAAAAGTGGGAATGCTAATTTATGTGTAAGCGTGTATTGAGGAGGATGGGGTTACCAGAGTAAATTTTGAATGAATATCGTAAATTGAAAATTAATTCTAATAAACTTAAATTATATTAATATTAATGACGATGTAATTTGATGATGACTAATGTGGCGATCTTGGCCAAATATGATGATGTTTATGTTTTGATGGATGTCCATTAGTAGCCAAATGACCAAGCTTCCTTATTCAGTGGTTCCGAAAATGTGTAATTAAACCTGTTCTTCATCAATTACCGTTATTCATCTGTAATAATAAAAATTTAAATGCCCTAAAGGAGATTCGGTGATTGGATTCTAATCCGACAGAATTCAGAGGATAACGAAGAAATTCCTCGCTGTGAAAGTATTTGAACAAGCGCCATCACTTCAGCCTTGATCTCTGTTGTCGCTTCCTTCATCTCTGCTGAGGCACGTTCTTGCGCTGCGGATGACCGTTCTTGCGCTTCTTTCATCTCGGCCATACTCACTGTCGTTTCTTCTGGCTCCGCTTCTACCTCGTCTTCAAACATGTAGGTTTCAGGATCCTTACCTTCGTTCACCATAGCTTCTCGAAGCAGGGCGGTTAGGGAACTTTTAGCCCCCACCGTTGACAGCGAGCGTTTACTTAATTCTTTTTTCAACTCTACAGTGCGCAAATCCACTAGCTTTCGACCCATTTTATTAATAAGTCCTTATTTCTCACGCACAAAATTTAAATTCCAATCACAATTATTGTTCAAGTTCACTTATCTCTTAATTAATCCCACTTCTGACACCAATTGTTACGTTTTTACGGCTTAACGGATTCGTAGGATTAATTAAGGAATACACTTTTTAATTATCCAAACAAAAGTTATTTATTACAAACCAAACACAATTTAAAAATAAACACAATTCTTAGAGTTCACTATAATCACTAGCAAATTTAATATTTCGCGCTATTCAATTCTAATTATCGCTTTATATTTCACTTTCAAATCACTACTTTTCACTGTTCTCACTTTAAAACACTTGTATCGCCTTTATAATCAAAACTGACTCGATAGCGGCTGCCAGGCGCTTTTATATAGGCAGCTCCACCTTTGTCTACTTTCTGGAACCTTCGTTTTCTGGTTCCTTGTGGTATGTTCTATGTTTCTTTTAGTTTCGACCAGCTTGAAGTTGTCTTCGCTTATCGCTCGTTAGTTTAGTACATAAATTCTTAATTCAGACAACAACCGAAAATCGTTGATTCATCCTCTCGACAAACAGATGGCGCATAATCATCACAATATTCAAGCTGGTCGCGCGATTTTTTTATTCTGGATTTTTCAGGATTTTTTCTAATATAATAGTAATAAGTAATAATATTAAAAATCCGAGCAAATTTTAATCGAAACATTTAATAAATAACAAACAATTATAGATAACTTAAATAAAAAAAATTAATAATAGTTCAAGTAAAAAAATAACAAAATAAATTAAAATAAAATAAACATTTCAAGTAAAAAAAATAACAAAATAAATTAAAATAAACACTCTTTCTCAAAACTATTATTATATTAGAAAAAATCCAGAAAAATCCAGAATAAAAAAATCGCGCGATTTTTTTATTCTGGATTTTTCTGGATTTTTTCTGGATTTTGGAAATTCTGTATTTTGTCGTTTCTGGATTCTGTCGTTTCAGGATTTTGACATTTCTGCATTTTGTCGTTTCCGGATTTTGTCATTTCTGGATTTTGTCGTTTCTGTATTTTGTCATTTCTGGATTTTGTCGTTTCCGGATTTTGGCATTTCTGGATTTTGTCGTTTCTGTATTTTGTCATTTCTGGATTGTGTCTTTCTGGATTGTGTCTTTCTGGATTTTGGATTTCTGGATTTTGACATAAACCCCAACTTCAATTATAAGTTTGTTTTCGGCAAAATCAGGATTTTGTCGTTTCTGGATTTTGTCGTTTCTGGATTTTGTCGTTTCTGGATTTTGTCATTTCTGGATTTTGTCGTTTCGGGATTTTTAAAAGTTTTCTGGATTTTGTCGCTTCTGGATTTTGACTTTCTGGATTTTGGCATGATACCAATGGTATTTTGGTCTGATGTGTCTTACTTTTCCCAGATTTCCATCTTTGTTAGCGATTCTTTGAGCTCCTTGATTGTCGTTTATCAGGGTGATAAATTTGGTTTCAATGCCAATTTCATTTAGTAAATTTTTAAAGTATACGACATCGACTGTAGCTTTAGAGATTGCCACATATTCGGATTCACAAGATGATAGAGCTGTTGAGTCTTGCTTTCTAGATGTCCATAAGATGGGTTCTCCTCCTAGTATGAAAATATGCAGTTTGCGATTTTGCATCGTCGGAGACTCCGCCGTAACTTGAATCGACGAAACCGTATAGAGGCTTATCAGTTTTCCTATACTGTAATGATACGTTTTGTGTACCTTTGAGATATCTGATGATACCCATTCCAGCGTCCCAATGCGCCTTCCTTGGGTCAGTGCAATACCGGGCTAAAAGATTAACTGGATATGCTATATCCGGTCTAGAAAATGTTGATAGATGTAGTAAACTTCCAATGAGTTCTCTATATTTTCTTTCATTAATTTTGGTTATTCCTGTTCCCTCCTTTGGTTCTTTGGACAATTTAACATTTTGAGGAATCGGTGCTCTAGTAGGTTTGCAATCTTCCATATCATATTTTTTTAACAAATGTTTGACATATCGACTTTCTTCTTCTTTCTTTGTGCCCCTTTAATCCCTCATGGGACATAGGGCGGAAACAGTTGCCCTCCAGCGGACTCTGTTTTGCGCGACAGCTCTCAGCTCTGACCAGGATCTCCCAGTTGTTGCGGCCTCTGCTAGTAGGGTCCTCCTCCACGTTGTTCTAGGTCTTCCAACTCGACGGGATCCTTGCGGGTTCCAGTCAAGGGCCTGTTTGGCTAGGTTTTCGTTATCGCGTCGCAATGTGTGGCCAACCCAATTCCATTTCCTTCGCCTGATTTGGTCGTCTATCCTTTCTTGGCCGGCACGGCGCCATAGCTCTTCATTTGAAATTCTATCTGGCCAGCGGATTTTTAGGATACGACGCAGGCATCTGTTGATGAAGACTTGTAGGCGCCCTGTGATGAATTGGGTGACTTTCCATGTTTCGCAACCGTACAAAAGAACTGCCTTAACGTTGGAGTTGAACAGCCGCAATTTGGTGTTAGTTGAGATCTCCGTTGATCTCCATATGCGGAACAGGCATGCATATGCGCCTCGTGCTTTATTTATTCTGGAACTGACGTCTTCTTCTGTACCGCCATTTTCGGTAATAATGCTACCGAGGTAGCAGAATTTATCTACCAGTTCCACGTCACGGTTATTCAGCGCAGTTCGTTCAAGTGTGTTTGCATTTATCCGCATTTCCTTGGTTTTGTTCGGATTCAGCCTTAAGCCTGCTAGACTACTTTCTGTTGCCAAATTGTTTAACATGTTTTTTAGCTCCTGATGTCTGTGGGCCAGCAAACAGATATCATCCGCGTAGTCGAGGTCCTTAAGGCGGTCTAGCAAACCCCATTGTATGCCGCCTGTTCTATTATCTAGAGCGTCGACAAGGATGTCATTTATTACTATAAGAAATAGTAATGGCGAAAGTAGACATCCTTGTCGTACTCCTGAATTCACCTCGAAGCTGTCGGATAATTTTCCATTATGGAGAACTCTGCATTTGGAATTGTTGTAAAGGGCTTTTATCAATTCTATTATTTTATCAGGCAGTCCACGTCGCCGTAATGCCTGCCATATAAAGCTCCTATTAACCGAGTCGAACGCTTTCTCATAATCTACGAAAGCTAGGTAAAGGGGGGATCGGAATTCAGTAGACTGCTCCACTATGATTCTCAAGGTGTTAATATGGTCTATACATGAGCGGCCCTTCCTGAATCCGGCCTGCTGCCTTCTAAGCGTTCGGTCTACTGCCTCTCTTATCCTTGATAATATAACGTGGGACAAGATTTTACCCACAGTAGATAATAGACAGATGCCTCTCCAGTTGTCGCATATTGTTAGGTCCCCCTTTTTGGGTATTTTGACTATGATACCTTCCGTCCAATCCTCCGGAAAGGTACAGGTGTTCCATGCTATTTCCAGGATTGGCTGAAGCGCATCTGCTATGAGGCTTGAATCGGCTTTCAACAATTCTGCCGGGATGCCATCTTTTCCAGCTGCTTTACCATTGGCCATCGCATGAATTGCGGTTACTATTTCCGTCTTGGATGGGGCCCGGGTGTTGATTCTTATCGGCTGTGCATTGTTGCTGTTTTCCTGAGGTTCCTGTGCAAGTGAACCATTCAGGGCGGCGAAGAAGTAATCTCTCCATCTTTGGAGTTGCTCCTCGTCGCTGCACAGCAGCCTCCCATCCGCACTCTTTACGGCATGCTTTTTAGTAGAGTGCTTTCCCGAGAGCTGTTTAGTAATTTGGTACAGCACTTTACTGTTGCCTGTGTTTGCCGCGTTTTCCGCTTTTTCTGCGAGCTCATTTATCTGCTGCCTTTTATCACGCCGCACACTTCTCTTTACTTCCCGGTGTAATTGGGAATATTCCCGTTCAAGTTGGTGACGTCTTTCCGGGTCGCTTGTAGAGTTTACGTTATTTTTGAGGGCCCTCCTGCGTTCTATTTTTTGCCAGGTAGTGTCCGAGATCCAATGTTGCATGTTTCTCTGGACATAACCGACGCTCGTTTCCGCAGCCGTCAATATAGCGCCCTTTGTTCTACTCCACAGCTCTTCAATATTTGTGTCGTCAGAAACGGTTTGCTGGTTTAATATTTGCTGCAGGTTTCCAGCAAATTCTCGCTTTTTAGCGGTCTCCTGCAGAAGGTCAACGTTAAACCGTCTACGGTTTATAACATCGCGTTGAACGTTTCTGATTGCAGCGATTCTAAGGCGAATAGTTGCTACTACCAAATGGTGGTCGCTTCCAGTGTCCGCTCCCCTGAAGCTCCTGACATCCTCCAGAATGGTTCTCCATCTGCGGCTGACGGCCACGTGATCTATCTGATTTCTCGTTCTACCATCGGGTGATACCCAGGTCTCTTTGTGTATCTTCTTTTTTTTTTTTTTTTTTT
Source organism: Thereva unica (assembly GCA_949987705.1). Classification (NCBI taxonomy): domain Eukaryota; kingdom Metazoa; phylum Arthropoda; class Insecta; order Diptera; family Therevidae; genus Thereva; species Thereva unica. The sequence continues at coordinate 77,056,176 of OX465281.1, read as the reverse complement.
TTTTTTATGTGGCAGACTAGAGGCTTAGGGAAAGTCCCTTTGTACTGTCGACAATCTATTTTTTTCCATATACACCGTCGAACAGCAGCTCTAGCCGGAAGATAGAGAGAAGAGAGAGAGAAAGAAGAGAGGAAGGAACTGTCACAACCTGATTGCGATATTTTTATTCCACCAACTCTCAACCATTTCGCGACTCTGACATCGGGGCATCGAGAACAACTCGCTGGAGTGTTATGCCTCCTGAAACGAGTTGAATCTCTTCAACCAACCGATGGCATGCGCTTGGTGGAGCGTGGAAGAGAACTAGTGAAGGCTATGACAGGAGGAATCAGGAATGTAAAGAGGGAAGAAGAAAGAAGGAAAGTTATGTAGGCGGGAAATTGGGAAAGGCTAGGACCGTGGCACCACCGGGATTCGAACCCGGGACCTCTTGGGATAGTAGTCAGGCGCCTTACCCCTAGACTACCGAGGCCCCCAATGTGGCAAAAGTAAGTTCCACCTACCATTAGTTGATGGGAACTACAAAAGTCAACGAAAAGCTCACCATTGTTATTGGTAACTTGGCTTAGGCCTTGTTTTCCAATTGTTTGTTCAAGACCGGTGTTGTCGCGGCCGATTTGTGCGTTTAAGTCACCCATTAATACAATGATGTCTCCCCTTGGAATAGAGCGAAAAACCTCATTCAGTCGCATATAGAACTCGTCTTTGATGTCATCTTCTGCGTCTTCAGTTGGAGCATAGCATTGGACTACCGTAGTACTTCTTAGCCTGGTACGCAGGCGCACGGTAATAATCCTCTCAGAAACTGGTGACCAGCTAATGAGGCTGGACCTGGCTTCTTTGGTGAGTATTACGCCAACGCCACTCCTACGGCTTTCAGTTTCATTTCTCCCAGAATATAAGAAGGACTCACCATTTGGGCAGATATGTTCCCCCGCATCGGGCCATCTGGTCTCGCTAAGTCCCATGATCTTGATTTTATATCGATTCATCTCGTTGAGGACTTCATCCAGCCGTCCCTCAGCAAGCATTGTTCTCACATTCCATGATCCGATTCGTGTCCTTGTTCGAAAAGCAAAGGTCGTCGTCGTGTTGTCCATCCGGTTCCGAGGCATTGTTTGCCGATTCGTAGCAATGGTGTTTTTTATGGGAGCGGGTTGCTAACCCTCAGCCCAACCGACTTAAAACTCTGTTTTGTGGCGCAGAGAGCTCGCCATTCGCCCGTCTCCCGTTAGCTCCTTCCGAAGAAGTACCCCAGGGGGCACCGCGGGGAGGTGGGATTAGGACTTGCTAACAGGTCTGCTAGGTGTTTGTATGCAGTGGATCTTCTCGGATTTTTACAGTAGTGACAAATCGGGTGTCACCACCTTACAAGGTCTTTGTTAGCCGTTCGCCCCCCCGACTTTGACTGACGACAATTCCATCTAGATGACGAGAAATTCCAAGGCCGACGCAATAGGTTGGAAATCCCATATCGCGAATTTCAAAATTTTTCGATAAAGTTTCCGTCAATTTTTGGTACATTGAGTTATCGTTGCTTGCAATTAAGATATCCTCTACATAAACTAATACGTATATTTGACTTTTTTGATCGTTTTTATAAAAGATGCATGTGCCCAGTTTTGAGGATGTGAGACCAAAAGTTTCTAGCACTACTCTAATTTTGGTATTCCATTGTTTTGCAGATTGTTTTAATCCATAAATAGATTTTTTAAGTAAACATACCTTGTTCTTATCTACATTGAAGCCCTCAGGCTGTTTCATGTAGATCTCCTCGTTCAGGTCGCCATATAGAAAGGCTGTTGATACATCAATATGATGAAGGTCTAGTCGCAGTTCTTGTGCAAGTGCCAAAATCATTCTAATTGAATGAATGCTAGCTACAGGAGCGTATGTATCTGTATAATCGATGCCGGCAATTTGCGTAAACCGACTAGTCTTGCTTTCCTTGTATTAATTGTTCCATCCTTGTTAAATTTAGTCTTGTAGACCCATTTGCAACCAATTATATTTTTATTCTTTGGTGTGTTTGTTAATTCTCAAGTTCCTTGCTTTATTAATGCGTGATATTCGTTTTCCATGGCTTCGAGCCATTCATCAGCTATAGGCGAGTTTAGTGCTTCTTTAGAATTTTTGGGATCGATCATAAGTGTATTTTCAGCTTCAGGAATATCAGCGTTGGCTAGGCTATAGAATGATTCTTCTTCATTGATTCCCATGTCTGTTTTATCATAATTCTCTTGTATATGCTTATTTGGTGGCTTATCAATATCTTGTGTTGGGATGTTTAACCTATTAGGCTCTATTTCACTTTGGTGTGATGTTTTATGTTGGTCACTTTGGTTCATTTCTGCATTTCTGTAAAAGATAACATCACGAGTGTTGTCTAAAATATGAGAATTTATTTCTTTGGTAACGTTTTTGTAATATTCGTTTGTAAATATAACATCTCTTGCCTTTACTATAGTTCTGGAATTTGGTATCCAAAAACGGTACGCTTTAGTGTTTTCGCAGTATCCAATTAGTATCCCTCGTTTCGATTTTACTTCAAACTTACTTTTCGCAGTTGTATTTTTATTCAATACTAGCTGGAACCCGGTGCGCCTCGCTGCACAAATAAGCCAATAGTATAGCGTGCGCCAAAACAATTGGGAATCTCAAAATCGATGGGCACTGAGAGTCTCAAATCCCGGGATGCAAGTACATTCGTAAAGAAAAGTGTAACTCCGTTCGTTTAAAAACCCAAATCACTTGCTCATTTATATCCCTAATCACAATTCAGCGGTTTCACTGCCACTCTTGCCGTGGTCAGATGCTATGAGGGAGTGTTTTTGCCCGTAAATGAATTTCGAAGAAGAAATTACAATGCACGTCCGCTTGAACTTTATCCATACACGAAATTTTAATGGGTGTGAAATTGTCAGTTCGCCGCCTGTGTTTATATTTCCAATTCTTTTGGTACGCGCTATAGCTTCCGTTTATTTTGCAGTTGAGGTGATAAGAATTTTAATATACAGTAGGAGCCATTTTCGTATTTTTGATTCCGAATAATATCGATGCTATCGATTGAAATTTCGCTATTTGAAACGACCAAAAGTTGGTTTTTTCAATACTGTTCCATAGATGTGATGCTTTCAAGCATGCATCCGTTCAGCTCATTTGCAGGCTTTGATCGAAGTATACCAGGAAAAGTTGAGCAAGTAGTGTCAGAGCGCCTACCATGGATTAGGTTTTCCTCGGAAATCTTGAAAAGCCCTGTCATGCGCTTCGACCTATTTTTTATAGGCCATGGTGCATTCGCTCCAAAATAATAATTTTGCACGGATGTGGCAATACGGGAGTTTTTACTGACGTTACATGTAGGTGTTTCTCTCTGGTTCAAATTCAATAGGAACTTGGGTGCTCAATACACTAAACATCCACCATCAAGTAGCGTTGATGCAATTCCCGATGATGTCACACTTCACACTATGAATGGAGACAGTTAATACGTTCAATAAGCAACGTTTGGCAACATTGGGCGAACTTTTCAAACATTTAACGGCATGATAAAGAGTAATTTTTCCGTAAGAAATATGAAAAAAAATATGTCCCATGCAAAATTATTGTATGTTGAAAAATCAAGCACCTTGAAATCTATGCAAATTTCCAGGTACCATAGCTCAAAAAGAAAAAGCGACGAACATCTGATTATTGAATTTGTCGTCTTTTTGGTTTCGAGACCTTTCATTTAAGACATACATTGCTAAAATCAGGCACATGCAGCCGAAGTTACTTCAATCCAAGTTCAGAGAACCGCGTCCTTCGCGATAAATCTGATTTTTTCAACAAAATTGTACGGCAACTATCCGTAAATAAACTCCGATCGATCTGAAACTTTGGAAATCGTATTTTTTCGGAAAAAAACCAAAACAAAATGGATGTGTCTTCTTTAGCAGAAATTTGAAGAGTACCTCCCATACAAAAGTTTCGGATTTTTCTATATCAGTACACTACAGCTACCCGAAGGTTTCGAGATAGCCTATATGTTATTCTGAAGTATGAGCTGTATTATTGTAAAGTTTCATTAAAATCTATTCAGTAGTTTTTGCGTGAAAGAGTAACAAACATCCATACAAACATTTGCGTTTATAATATTAGTAAGATAGCCTATAGCAAAAAACCTGTGTGCGTTGCAAGGCTTTTAAATAAAAAAAAAAATTATGTGTGCGTTGTACGCGGTAGGAAAAAAACAATAAATCTGGAAAAAATTCCCTCTTCCCAATCTTATCGGTGATTCAATTAGAACAGCGTTATGTATTCAAGTAGATGCATCTAAACATGTAACTTCTCGGTGAATTGGAATTTTAACTTTCTCTTTTCGGTTAGCCGTTACACTGCTCCCTTCTTACTCAGTATTCGTCGTCCCGAACACAGCTTCCTCCAGGTCCCGTTTTTTCCGATCGAACTTTTTGGAAGCGATAGATGACATCGTTTAACCTCGTGATGACAATGTAGGGGCGCACAAATTTGCAAACTTCGACTCTTTCTACCGTTTTTACTGTTTCTATACTGGTTAGAGGGAATTTTAGAAATTTACTACATTTCAGAATGTGGCTTAGGAAAATTCGTGCGTCATATTGGACCCGCAATTTTGAATTTATAAGCTTTGATCATAAATTCGTTGTTTGCCCTAAAAGCCCCCAGATACCGATTTTCATTGCAATCGTAATACAATTGGAAAAATTCGTCGGCCATATTGGCGCGGCCATTTTGAATTTATAAGTTTTGATCATAAATTCGTTATTTGCAACCTTAGAAACCCCTAGATATTCACTTTCATTGGAATCGGAATACAATTGGAAAAATTCGTCCGCCATTTTCAATTTATAAGTTTTGATCATAAATTCGTTATTTGCAACCTTAAAATCCGCCAGATTTCGATTTTCATTGGAATCGGAACACAATTGGCAAATTCGTCGGCCATATTGGCACGGCCATTTTGAATTTATAAGTTTTGACCACAAATTCGTTATTAGCGACCTTAAAAACCTCTATATACCAACTTTCATTGAAATCAGAACACAATTTGCGTGGCCATTTTGAGTTTTCGGCGGCCATGTTGAATTTTTTTATAAATTATAGCCTATATGTTATTCTGATATATGAGCTATGTTATTGTAAAGTTTCATTAAAATCCATTCAGTAGTTTTTGCGTGAAAGAGTAACAAACATACATACAAACATTCACGTTTATAATATTAGTAAGATGTAGGCTTTTGTTCCTATTTCCATTAAGTATCGTACACTTGGTTTTGTCTTCGTCCATATTTCTTCTGGAGTTTTCTTGTGGTTCATTCTATTATGGCATCTAATTCTAATGTAGGCTGCTGTATTAATCATTTCTGCCCATAAGAATTCAGGGAAATTATTTTCTGTCAGTAGGCACCTTGCCATTTCAGTTAATGTTCTATTGGCCCTTTCAGCAATTCCATTTTGCTGAGGGGTATATGGAATGGTGGTCTGTTCTCAAAATTTTGATTGATTTTCCGGTTTGGTTTTCAACATGCATTTTGAACAGTTTAAATTTACTTAATGCTTCACTTTTGTGTCTTAAAAAGTACACAAACATTTTCCTGGAATAATCATCAATAAAAGTTAAATAATAAAGTGATCTTGACATAGATTCGGTCTTCATGGGACCACATATGTCGGAATAAATTAGTTCTAATATTCCATTAGTTTTATTACCTTCATGATTTTGGAAAGGCTTAGTTGTTTGCTTTGAGCGTATGCATGTTTCACATTGCAATTCATCATTTGTAAATTTTGTTGGGAGACCATACACCATATTTTTCATTGCCATTAACTTAATTGAATTTTTGTTCAAATGGCCTAATCGTTTATGCCACATGTTCAATGAATCCATTTTCACAGTTTTGTTTTTATTATTAGATACTTGGTGTAGCAAGTGTGGCTTCTAAATAAAACGCTCGGATTTAATTATTGCATTTTATTATGACAGTTTGCTGCCCGAGTGATAGCTATGACTGCTGCTTATCAACTGCCTCTGTACATTTGTTCAACTTACGATCTAGCTGGGGTTCTTTGGAACTTGCAGTATTAATAACTGTTCAATTAATACAATACTTCATTTCTACATATACTTCATCTCCCCCTTTTAAGGTTAACAAAAAACTTATTTATTTACTCTGATTACAATACAATTCGAATAACTTCTTAGTGCTACTTAATTCCTATAATTCATACTTAAGTAATTCAATTTTTTTTTTTGTGTTTTATTTTAATTGTTTTATTTTATTTATGTACTTGTTTTAACTTATGTTTATACTTCATACCGCTTATGTCTACGGAGTAACTAAAAAAAATTTAATATTTAACAACCTTCTGATCTAACTTTTTTTTTTTTTACAAGTATACGTTTTGTTTTAAAGTCTAACTGATAATTCAATCATTGAGTGAATGTCCAACATTGCAAAGATACGTGTTTTTTTTTTTAAATCTTAATTACGTCTAGGTCGTAGATAGTATGAATTTCTCCGTAATACCGAGCCGTCTTTACGTTTAATCCAATACGAGCGCGGTGTGTTATGTGTATCCTCAATCTCCCCCTTTTCCCAAAATTTCTCGTTTCTCAACCAAATTTTTTGACCTTTTTGAAATGGGATTCGTTTTCGCGCTCTTTTATCGTAATACTTCTTATTCTTGTGATTACTCAGTTCAGTACTTTTCTTTACACTTAACGCGTCTCTTGTCTTCAGTAAACGGTCTGTAATTGGAAGTAATGTTCGTTGTTTGCGGCCCATTAGAATCTCCGCGGGTGATTTGCCAAAACCTTTAAAGGGAGTATTCCTGTACTCCAATAACGCTAGCCATAATTCTTTCCCGTCATCTTTACACTTCCTCATAAGCTTTTTAGCAGTTTGAACGGACCTTTCTGCTAGTCCGTTTGCCTGGGGGTATATCGGACTAGTTGTTATTATTTCTATGTCATTTTCCAACCCAAACTTCTTAAACAGATATGACCCAAAAGGCACATTATCTGCAACTATACTTTTAGGTATGCCATGTGTGCTAAATAAGCCTTTTAATTTGGTTATAATTTCAGCCGCTGTTTTATTCCTTAATGGCAAGATCTCTAAATATTTTGAAAAGTAGTCAGCTACAATTAAATACTGCCTTTTCTCAAATTCACATATATCCATGCATATTTTATTAAAGGGTAGTGCAGGTATTTCGTGTGGTATATATGGTTCTTTAATGTTCGCGCTTCTGTACTTCTGACAGACTGTACAGTTCCCTATCATATCCTCAATATTTTGATTAATACCTGGCCAATAAACTAATGACCTTGCCCTGGCCTTAGTCTTTTCCATTCCTAAATGACAACTGTGTAGGAGGTTTAACATTTCTTTTCTCATAGTTACAGGAATTACTATCCTTTCATTTAAAAACACCAACCCATCGTTAACAACTAAATCCTGTCTCATTTTGAAAAATATTTTTATATCGTCCCTTACCGCTGCCTTTGAGTTAGGCCAGCCTTCATTTAAAAGTCTTTTCAATTCCTTCAACGTATTATCCCGATCAGTCTCTTCTAGAAACTGTTGTTTTCTAGATGCCCCTACATTTATTGTATGAACAAATTCATCCAAATCCCTAATTTCCGGGATGCTATTCTCTACCTTTACATTCCTCGATAATAAGTCGGATATAAGCATGTCCTTACCAGGGGAATTTTTCAAATCAAACTCATATTTCATCAATCTGAGTCTCATTCTTTGCAGTCTCGCATTTGGTATCTTAATAATGTCTTTATTAAATATGCCGATAAGGGGTCTATGGTCTGTAATTACCTGAAATTTTTTCCCATATACTAGGTGGTGAAACTTCTGACACGCAAATACAATCGCCAAGAGCTCTTTCTCTACTTGCGAGTATCTCTGTTCCGTATCAGACAAGCTTCTTGAAGCAAAATAAACAGGTCTTCCTGCCTGCATTAGGCAGGCTCCTAGCCCATATTTCGAAGCATCTGCTTCAATTATAAATTGTTTTTCCGTGTCGAAAATTTTTAGTGTTTGAGCTTCTTGGATGGCCCTTTTAAGTTTCTCTAAACAGTTTGAATGTGTTTCTTCCCATCTAAATAATACATCCTTTTTTAACAATTCCCGTAACGGTTGGGACTCATTTGAGAGGTGGGGGACAAAATTTCGAACATAATTAATCATTCCCAATATTTTTTGTAAATCTTTTTTACTCCTAGGTGCTGCAATGTTTTGGATGGCCTTAACCCTATCAGGATCACATTTGATGCCCTCATTCGAGAACACATTCCCTAGAAATTTTACTTCTTTAACTTTGTATTGGACTTTCTCTTGGTTGAATTTAATATTTAGTTTTCTTGCCCTATCAACTACTTTCTCTAAAATCTCATCATGTTCTGCCTCTGAGCTACCTGCAATTAATATGTCATCTATATATATAATAACTCCCGCAATACCTCTAAAATTTTCTTCATTTAACTTTTGAAATGCCTCTGGAGCTATGGAGATGCCAAAGGGTAGCCTTTTAAATCTGTAGCAACCAAAAGGCGTACTAAAGGTACAAAGTTTACAAGATTTCTCGTTTAAAGCAATCTGGTAATAACCGTCTTTAAGGTCCAAGACAGTGAAGATCGACTTATTTGCTAACTTTGTAGTGAGTTCCTCTAAAGTTGGAATGGGATAATTCACTGGTTTGATAGCTTTATTCAACTCCCCCGGGTCAATACAAATTCGAATTCCTCTATTATTAGCTTTTTCTGCTATTACCACATTAGAAATCCAGTCCGAAGCCGAATCTGCTTTTTCTATTATCTCTATTCCCTCTAACCTTTCAAGTTCTTTCTGCACCTTCTGTTTAATGGCTAATGGAATTCTTCGCGACGGCTTTGCGACTGGTGTGACATTGTCTTTCAAGTCTATATTAAAACTTTCTGAAAACTTTCCTAACCCTTCAAATAAATCTCTATTTTCTTCAATAAAATGTGTCTTATCACCATCATTTTTGATTTCATTGATTCTTTTCACTAACTTTAACTCTTCGCACGTTTCTAAGCCTAGTATTGGAACATTACCGTCTTTCGTTATTACGAATTCCAATTGTTGTATTTTATTTTTCACTACGCATTCTACTATGATTGTCCCTAATGTGTCAAGAATAAAACCACCATATGCTTCCACTCTTGACTCATTTGGCCTCAGTTTTTTGGCTGAGATCTCGAGAAATACTTTATGAGGTATCACATTCACATCCGAGCCCGTGTCTAACTTACACTTTATTATTTTATCATTTATTTTAACTAATTCATACCACGATTTATCTTTAATTAAGTTATTTTCAAAAATTGCGTCGATAAAAAAATTGTCTCTCGTACTATCTACTTTTTCAATTACCCTTACGTGTTTAGATTTATATTTAGTTTGACATGCAATAGCAAAGTGGTTCTTACCTCCACATTTTTTACAAATTGCTTGCCATGCTGGACATTTCCTCACTTGATGATCCTGCATACAATATTTGCATTTAAAAACTCTATCATGTTTCTCTACATCTTTTCTATTGTTATTCCTAAAATTGGTAGTTTATTCCTAAAATTGGTAGTTTTATTAAAATTTGTTTTTACATTATTTCTATTTGAAACGTGCTTTACCGTATTAAGTGACCTTGTTTGACCTCTATTAATTTGTTGCATCTGTGAAATTGCCACCTCAGCTGCTCTCGCCATCTCCACCGCTTTTTCTAGGCTCAAATTTTCTGCTTCCAGAAGCCGCTTTTGTAGCTGTACATCTGTTGTTCCCAAAACAATGCGATCTCTCACCATCCGGTTTTCCTGGTCTCCAAAGCCGCAATTTCGAACTAATTTTTTAATTTCCATAAGGAAATTATCAAAAGGTTCGCCGTCTTCCTGGTTTCTTTTGAAAAATTTGAACGTTTCATACACCTCATTCCGTTTCGGTTTACAAAACGTCTCAAACGATCTCGTCACCTCATCATATTTTCTCTTTTGGTCCTCCGTTAAGTTGAATGAATTGAAAATTTCAACTGCCTCTGGCCCAATTGCATTCAAAAAAATAGCAATTCTTACATTCTCGGGCTTCTTATCTATCTCTGCCGCTGTGCAGAAAATAGTATAATTCTGCCAAAAAATTCGCCAATTTTCCGCCAGATTAGAACCTTCTAAATTTAATTTTTCGACCTTTGTCACATAATCCATTGTGATCACTTTTGTTAAAAACCGCACTTGTTTCGGGGGCCTTCCTCGTGGTTTTTTATTATTAAGTTCGACTATTGTTTTTTTCACAATTCCCATTTACAACGACATTGGAATTTTGATTCCTCAAATTATTATTATTTTTTTTTTTTTCACTTTCGCGGTCACTCGCCTTTATTGTTTTTGATTATTTTTTCACTTATTGTAATATATGTACAATACCGACTGCGCCATGTAGCAAGTGTGGCTTCTAAATAAAACGCTCGGATTTAATTATTGCATTTTATTATGACAGTTTGCTGCCCGAGTGATAGCTATGACTGCTGCTTATCAACTGCCTCTGTACATTTGTTCAACTTACGATCTAGCTGGGGTTCTTTGGAACTTGCAGTATTAATAACTGTTCAATTAATACAATACTTCATTTCTACATATACTTCACTTGGGTGTTAATTAATTCTTTAGACGACTGAGCGTTTTCATTTAACAAGCAATTTGGTTTTATATAATCCACTCCCATGTATAGATCATTTTTTCTTTTGGCAAGTGGTAGAACTAAATTCCTTTTACGATCTTTCAACCAAGCTTTATTTTCATTAAAACTGATTTTACCAAATTTACGTGTAAGTTTACTTGTGGATATTAGATTACAGTTTAATTCTGGAACAAAAAGTACTCGATTAAGTTTTATTTCATTATAATTATTTCCTTTTTTAATATTCAATATTATAGATCCAATACCATAAATTTTGAGCAATTGATTGTTCCCAAGTTTAACGTATTTAGTTTCTTCAGTTGCTTTGATATCACTAAAAAATTGTTTATTATTGCAGATATGGGAAGTAGTCCCACTATCAAGATACCAAATTGACTTAACACTATTGCTATTACCTATTTCCTCAGGACTGATATTTGTGCAATTTATAGCATGTTCACTTGTTAATATAAATCCAAGTTCTTCTTCAGCTTCACGCGATGTACCAGCTACATTATAAGATCGTTGTTTATTGTTCCAACAGTTTTTTGTGTCATGTCCCGTTTTTTTGCAGATTTTGCAACTGATTGAAATTTTTTTTGATTTTTTCGATTGATTATTATTGTAATATCGCCTTGGCTTGCATTGTGGAAAATTTATAGTTTTATGGGCAACTGTGTTATCATGATTATTGTGGTTGTTGCGTTCACCTACTGCCACTAATCTTTTGTATACATCATGGAGCCTAGACAAGGAGTTAAAACTACATGTTGTCAATTTTTGTTTGATTGAGTGAGGGCGCCACAGTCACATGTATACCAAAAAACATGGCCGATCGCATTCATCCGGTTCGTTAACTATCAAGATAATTTATTTTTATGCCTAACTTGAAAAATGGGCTTCTAAATAGGATTTATATCGATGCGATTTTTTGTATTTAACCAATTTATGAATTTTCCAATGAATTTTTATTAATTTGCAATGAATTTTTTTTGCATTGCTCCATTAATCAGCTAACTTCATGTGGTGAACGTCAGCTTTAGGCGACATCTGTGGCAAAAAAGGAACTAGAAGTTTAGTTTCTGCAACCTTCCATTTCCGGTTATTTTCGCCATAATGGCTGGTTTACACGTATTAAGTAGTCAAGTATTTAACTAAATTTTAACTTAATTTTAAGTGGCTTAATGCATGTAAACATTGAATTTAGTAATAAGTTGCAAGTTAAAATTTAGGGGGTAAGTAAGCAAGTAGAATAGAATTTTTTTTTAGTGATTCATTTTAGTTAGATGCATAAATTTGTTTGAATAGCGTCGCGTTCGTGTAAGTGAATATTTTATTTTGAAAATGTCGAAGTGGTCAGAAGACGTTGAAGAGTATTTAAAGCATGAATGTTTGTGGAATGTAAGAAGCCCCAATTATAGAAATAAACAAGCGAAACAACAAGGGCTTGAGATAGACTGCGAAAACTATTTCCAGTAGCGAGAAAATATAGTACAATATGCAATTTTAATTTTGGTTCTAATGCACATCGCATTACAGTATCTCTTTTCTGTATCTCATGTTGAACTTTAGACAGCAAGAGTAATTAAAGGATTCTTCTGACATATACGTAACCCAGAGAAATACTGTTGTTTATCTTCTCCAGCTAATTCATGGAACAAAGTTGCACTAGCGCCGTATTCATTTCTCCTGCTTATCCAATTTCTCACCCACAATCTTTTAGGTATTCTCTCTTTTCTGGCTATTTCATCTCTTACTTCGTCGAAAATCTCATTTAAAACAAATTTTATGACTCTATTTTTTAAAATTTTGACGCCCATCTTTAGCGAACTAAAGAGCTTCACTAAAATTAAGTGTTGAATACGTGTAAACGATTACTTGAAATTAAGTCACTTAAAATTAAGTTAAAATTTAGTTGAACACTTAACTACTTAATACGTGTAAACCAGCCATAAGAGTTTTAACTCCTTGTCTAGGCTCCATGGTATACATCATCTAATTTTGGCAAGTCATGTTGTGCATCAAATGCTGCTCTAATGTCTTTATATTCTTCTGCTAAACTGTCAAGTAAAAGAACCACAAGCAGATCTTCGTCAATAAAATTAGTGCTTAATTCTTTCAATTTATTTACTGTGCTTTTAAACTCACGAATATATATATATATATATATATATATATATATATATATATATATATATATATATATATATATATATATATATATATATATATATCAATTGATTGACTTGGTTCCATTTTTAAGTTGACTAATTTTCGAAAATGTGTAACCTTTTGCCTAACAGCACTTTTTTCATATAGGCCTTTTAGGTATTCCCAAACTTCTTTTGAGGTTTTTAAATCACTAATAATGGATGCAATGGAAGGCTCAATAGCTAGAACAATTTCGCTTAGTGCGTCTTGATCTTTGAGATCCCATTCTGTAATTTTCTGTTGATCATTAAGCACTTCATCACTTCCATCTACATATTTGAATAATCAAAGTTTGTGTAATATTGCCCGCATTTGCAGCTTCCATGTGTTGTAGTTCTCTCCATTCAGAGAAACAATTCGTTGCGTCGACATCACATTTTCCATTGCCACGTTAAGCACTTTTAGGTTATGGAAAAATTTTGTTTTTCTCTTTCTTAGAAAAAGTGAATATTCACGTCAGAAAAAAAATAATTTTATTCCTTTACCGTTCTGGGCCCATAACCTGTTGGGATTTTAAATAAAATACACTTTATTTATAATAATATTTAATGTAATTTAGTTTTATTTCTAATAATTAACTGCACTCTATAAACTACAGGAACCAAGTGAAGTTGGGCAAAAGGTTAAAACAATACAAGGGGGATGGAGTTGCCAGGCTCATAATCCAACATCAAGTTTTAATAAAATAATTAGTACCAAAATACCAGTGTATTATTTGTAATAATATATAAAAATATCAATAAACATCACAGTGGTGACCCCGAGAAGAACAGACCCACGGTATACATATATAAGGTAATGAATTCCCGAAATGTCAATTTTATGTAACGTCAGTGAAATCGTTCCTAATTTTTGCGAATTTTATTAAGGTGAAAAGTTGTGATTACTAAATAAAGGAAGTATTAAGATAAGAAAAAAATGGTTAAATGTGATGTTATAAGTTGTGAGAATTATAAAAACAAACGATTTTGTGTGGTGAACATAAAATATTTAACATTTTCGAAGGCTCATAATTTATGTGATTTGCGGATCCGAGATTGTGGAAATAAAAGTGATTTAAATATTCAAACCGCAAAAATACGCTTTGCCCACTTTTTAGAGCAGGGCTATAGATTAGAAGACATTCATTTTAAGACCCCAATTGTGAAGAAAACCCTTAAGAAAGAATGAACCAATAATTGGTTCAGATTTCCTGGGACAATTCGATTTATTAGTCGATACTAAGCGCAATCGATTAATCGACAATGCAACAAAATTGCATACAAATGGTGCAACTGTTACTTGTTCCAGTAGTGCTGGAAGCATTAACACTATCGACCCAAACTCATCTCAATACGGCTTACTAAAGGAGTATATAGATATCACAATTGCTAGGCAGGAGTTCCAGTGTATGCTCAACCAAGGGATCTGCAGACCATCAAGTAGCAGTTGGTCGAGTCCTCTCCACATGGTCAAGAAGAAAAACGGGGACTGGCGACCGTGTGGAGACTACAGAAGGTTAAATGCAGTCACGGTCCCTGACCGCTATCCGATTCCACACATACAGGATTTCGCCCAGCAGCTAGAAGGAAAAGAAGCTTTCAGCACCATAGATCTAACTCGTGCGTATCATCAGATCCCAGTGGAACCAAGCGACATTCCAAAAACAGCCATTACAACATTTGGACTCTTTGAGTTCACAAAGATAACCTTCGGTTTGTGCAACGCTGCGCAAACATTTCAAAGATTTGTCCATGAAATCACAAGAGATTTAGATTTCTGTTTCCCGTACATTGATGATTTCCTCGTCGCTTCTAAATCAATTGCTGAACACCGGGAAAATTAAAAAAAACTGTTTCAACGTTTCAGAGAATATGGTATCACCATTAATCCAAGTAAGAGCAACTGTGAGTCTTCATCAGTGAGTTTCCTGGGGTACCTAATATCAAAAGAGGGAACCAGGCCACTCCCTTCTAAGGTGGAAGCTATTAACGCTTTCAAGAGGCCAGCTACCATATGTGAGCTCCGCAGATTTCTGGTTATGGTCAACTTTTATAGACGATTTATACCCAAAGCTGCAGCAATCCAAGCACCACTTCACGCTTGTTGTACTAGCAACAAAAAAAAACGATAGAACACCAATACAATGGACAACGGATCTCATTACCGCATTTGAACAGTGCAAAGAGGCACTACCAAAGTCAACGTTACTTGCACATCCAGCAGCACAAGCACCATTGGCACTAATGGTAGATGCATCAGATATGGCTATATGCGCAGTTGTCCAACAACAGACATCAGCAGGATGGCAGCCTCTGGGATTTTTCTCTCAGAAACTATCACCAGCGCAAACCAAATAAAGTTCCTACGATAGAGAGCTCCTTAGTGCTTATGCAGCAGTAAAATACTTCCAACACCTACTTGAAGGACGATAGTTCGTTCTGTACACGGACCATAAATCGCTAATATTTGCCTTTCAGCAAAAACACGAGAAGTCTTCACCACGACAACTCAGGCACCTGAACTTCATAGGACAGTTCACAACTGATATTCGCCACATTTCTGCGAAAAGTAATCTTGTAGCAGACACGCTCTCAAGAGTTACCACTATATCTCTACCATCACCCATTAGTTACGACGACTTGGCAAAGGAGCAACAAAATGATAAAGAACTGCAAGACCTTCTGAAATCTACAACATCGCTGCAATTGAAGCAGTTAACACTACCGAATTACATCCAGCGAATATTTTGTGACGTCTCTACAGGAAAGGTTCGCCCATACATACCAGCACCGCAACGTCAACAAGTTTTCAATGCAATACACAACAGACTTATATCAGTTATATCAAGGACACCCAAACATTTTACACTGTTAATCAACAGAAAAAACAAAACCATATCTATAGACAGATTGAAACCAGCAATCTTATTAAATCAGGAACAATCAACTTTACCACCATCAGAATCTACAACATCTTCAGATGAACTAAAAACCAAATCAGGAAGGCGAGTCAAAATTCCAATAAAGTATCGCTGACACGAGGGGGAGGGGGGGGAGTAATGTGGCAGCATTACCCATCTTATGATTCACATGATATTTATAAGTTCACAACTGTCAGTATAAAATATGTTCTTTAGAGTTTATAATTCACATGTATCTTTTGTGTAGCATGGTTATATACCATGAAAGATTTAAACTTAGGTATCTTCTTCCATATCAAGTTTTCATAAAATAATTAGTACCAAAATACCAGTGTATTTGTAGTAATATATAAAAATATCAATCAATAAACATCACATTCGCATTCGAATATTTCATTATTTCAATTATTATATTAAATTTCACTTATTTTTAAAATTTCTTCGGCACTTTAATAAAAATTACTGCACTAAATTACACGGGCCAGTTCTACTGACACTACGTTTCCATGACAGCTTGAGTACTCGAAACTTTCTGACAAACTTGAGCGCGTATATGCTCTGTCTACTTGAAGCGGCATATTAGTTTGAAATGAGCTTGAGTTCTTTAGCTGTCACACGGTGCATATTCATGGCAAGTAAAACCGGTTTTATAGATGAGAGAGGGAAGGGAGCGGAAGAACTTAACGAAACATTTTTCACGCAAAAGCCAACGCGTTAAAACTTAACCTGGAAATACATAATTGCGTTGCATTGCATTGCAATACTTGAATAGGGGCGTTTTCAGTAATGCAGGATGCGTGCGCAATTGACTTAGTCAGTCATTGAAAGCTTCACACTTTCAATTGCTGAATAAGTCATTTGCACATGCATCCTGCATTACTGAAAGCGCCCTAGATTTAACTTCAATGCGTTACATTATATGGATTTGACACATTAATGCGTTGCGTGTCGGCACTTAAATGCGTTTTGAAATTTGAATTCATGTTGAATTTGTGTTGAATCCCTCATCAAAATCCATTTTTAATATATTACTGAGTTAATCCGAGCTAATAATATTTTTGCAGAAAAAAACAAAATCAATTTGACAGAGTATTGAATGCGTTGTATGCGTAAAAGTTAAAAGTTGAACAACTGTTGCATTGCATTGAAGGTAGTGCCGCATTAATAGATCTGCCATCAATTATGCCTGAATATACGATAAAGATAATCCGGAATAAATGAGCTTTTACGGTGGAGGGGGTAAATTTTGACGTGACAACGTCTATTAAAACGATGAACGCCGGCTGCATGCACGAAAAATGATGACTCATTGTCCCGTTATGTCCCGTTATGTCCCGTTATCTCCTGAAGTAATTTTAAAAATTTGATCGTAGTAATCTTAAAAATTTGATTAAAATTGTCAATATTAATTAGATTAAATTTGTCAAATTGTCAACAATAAGCAAAGCAAGCCAAACACTCTGTCTCCTAACTGGGTGCCGGTGTATAAGAAAATAGTGAACGTTACACTGACGAAAACTGTGAAATGCAAACGAAAACAGTTTCCTTGCGTTCCTGCTTGTGCTATTACCATTCACAAGTCGCAAGGTGGGACGTTTACTGTTATTATCTATAATATAAAAATAAGTCGGGTTTTCCTTCCAGACGCTATAATTAGAGAACGCACGATCCGATTTCCACGGTTTTGCATTCGTTGGAAAGGTCTCGGGCTCCGTGAGGTTTATAGCAAAAAAATTTTAACAGAAAAGCAGGCGTTTGGTCCATAGCAGCCATCTCAAGAGGGCGGATTACCATTTTCTTTACAACCCCTCGACATGGATATCAAATGAAAGGTTATGGTAAGTAGAACACCAAAAGCAATATAGTATACTCAATATATCGTTTGGTCCATGGCAGTCATCACAAGAGAGCAGATGACCATTTTCTTCACAACCCATTCGAAATGGGTATCCAATGAAAGAGTATGATAAGTAGAACAATATAAGCAATATAGTATACTCAATATGTCGCTTGGTCCATAGCGGCCACCTCAAGAATGCGGATTACCATTTTCTTCACAACACCTTCGACATGGATATCGAATGAAAGAGTATGATAAGTAGAACACCATAGGCAATAAAGTATACTCAATATATCGTTTGGTCCATGGCGATCATCTCAAGCGGGCGGATTACCATTTTCTTCACAACCCCTTCGAGATGGGTATCAAATGAGAGAGTATGATAAGTAGAATACATAAGCAATATAGTATACTCAATCGTTTGGTCCATAGCGGCCATCTCCAGAGGTTGGATTACCATTATCTTCACACCTTTCGATATGGATTTCGAATGAAAGGGTATGATAAGTAGAACACCATAAGCAATATAGTATACTCAATATATCGTTTGGTCCATAGCGGCCATCTCAAGAGGGCGGATTACCATTTTCTTCACAACCCCTTCGAGATGGGTATCAAATGAGAGAGTATGATAAGTAGAATACATAAGCAATATAGTATACTCAATCGTTTGGTCCATAGCGGCCATCTCCAGAGGTTGGATTACCATTATCTTCACACCTTTCGATATGGATTTCAAATGAAAGGGTATGATAAGTAGAACACCATAAGCAATATAGTATACTCAATATATCGTTTGGTCCATAGCGGCCATCTCAAGAGGGCGGATTACCATTTTCTTCACAACCCCTTCGAGATGGGTATCAAATGAGAGAGTATGATAAGTAGAATACATAAGCAATATAGTATACTCAATCGTTTGGTCCATAGCGGCCATCTCCAGAGGTTGGATTACCATTATCTTCACACCTTTCGATATGGATTTCAAATGAAAGGGTATGATAAGTAGAACACCATATGCAATATAGTATACTCAATATATCGTTTGGTCCATAGCGGCCATCTCAAGAGTGCGGATTAATATTTTCTTCACAACCCCTTCGACATGGGTATCAAATGAAAGAGTATGATAAGTAGAACACCATAGGCAATATAGTATACTCAATATATCATTTGGTCCATGTCGGTCATCTCCCGAAATCAATTTTCCCAGATTTGTTCTTTTTTCACTATAGCTTTTTCCTATCGCAGACTGTGTCCTCATAATCTTATTTTATTGAAAGGCGCTGCAACGCACGCGGGTTTTTGCTAGTTTAATATAAATGATTCAATTTTATTCATAAAAGTATGCAATCATTTCATCAATGTTTTCTCATGACGTTGTCACGTTAAACTATCGTCCGTAAACCCTCTTTACAGACAACAAATTTTTTCTGATCAATTTTGGATTGGGGCATGCGCACTGCGGTTTTCCTCGAATTGGGTTTGTGTGCGTGCATATTTTGTCTTGCGCACTTCGCATATTTCCGTTGTTAGGCGAAACTGAATTTTTTGGCGGGTGAATTTTGCGAAGTTTCTATGCAATTCAAAAATTAGTGAGGTTATGGGTGAATATTTGATCTTGCGCACTTCGCATATTTCCCTTGTGAGCTCCAACTGAATTTCATGGCGGATAAAGTTTGCATACAATTTAAAAATAAGTGAGGTTATGCGAAATTAGTTTTATGCGAAGTTTGCATAATTTTCCAAAAAAGGGAGGTTATGCAATAGATGATGATGTTCTCACACATTCAAACTTAAAAAAATGTGGTTGTGTGAAGTTGTTTACAAACAAAGTAATAATTATTTTGTAAACCAGGGCTCCATTGGCACTTATGACATGCATGAATTATTAAATGAAATCACACATTAAAGATAGTTTTAGTTTTTGATAACATTATAGCTAATGTTACCTTAATTAATTATATGTAAATAAACATTAGTTCTACTATCATTAAAAGTAGCAGCAGTAACAGATATCTGAAAAAGGCACTTGCACTTTCACCACTTTATTTATAAGTGGTGACCGTGACAGATTTAAAATTCGAAACCCTTACGCGGAGGAGCGGGAGATGGATAGATTGGCGTGGCATGCATGCGGATTAGTCACAATGTCACCGCTTTACCACAAGAAAAAAACGGTGTGATTATTCAATTACTATGCACTAATGACCTGAAAAAAGCATAACATAAAAGGATGGCATGTCTACATCCCCGCATAAATCTCTGAGCATTATGCCATGAACAACCACTATTTTAAACTGAATCCGCACATTTTAAAACTGCACAAAAGAGCTTTTTTTCAATTTCACTAGAAATAATGGTATATCCAAATTATTCAATTCAATTCATTTTTGTTTATTACATAACTGGTTAAATTATACATCTTTCCATATCAATCTTACATTTACTTGACCACAACAGTCTACTGTAGGCCCCTATTTTGTAAATTTTTTGAATATAAAGTTATTTATATATCATATTTTCTAACAAATTCAATCACTAACTTTATAGAAATTGTCAACTGAATAACTTTTGACAATTGTACACTTTGTTTTAGTTATGTTTCTTGTTACTCGCACTGAGAAGATGGCGGTATCGCACTCACACAAAGACGCTCTCCGTTCAGTCCTCAGTCGATGAAAGGCAAGACCCCCCGATATATCATTTCCTACCCAGGCCGACTAGTGTGAGTCAGCTGGGTGTGAACTTTATACACCGCAGTATCTTGACTTATCTTATAATTGTTTCTGAACACTTATTAATGTGTTTTTATTTTTCCTTTTACAGACAAAATTTTCCATTATCAATTCTTAACCTAGCTTACCTCTATAATACAAATTGTTTAGTTTATTTAGCAACTTTTTTTTTTTTAGTTAATCAATTTAAATATAATCAAAGACTAACTGTTAAACTTCTTACTCAACAAATGAAAATCGAACTAAAGTACAATCCCCTTCGTGGGCTTCGCAAACTTAGTTCTAAACTTAACCTAGGTACAAAAGAATATAGTTATTTGTTTTTTTTTTTGTAGGGTTAATATTTTTTTTGTTAATTTTGTTTGTTCTTTATAAGTTTAATTTTTACTGATTGAACCTCCCTCCATAACTACCTAACGGTAATGGAATTCCAAACAGTGTTACAATCATTGACAAAATCTTAAGCCTAAGAATAGCTAGTCATTACATTATTGGTTCTGGCTTATTTTATCTCAACGGGTATCGGATCTCGAATACAGAACATATAAGGCTCTAAAATTTTAGATCTTGAGGATTCGAATAAGACTCGTCCTTTCAGGCTCGTCCTTTCTTATGCAATATTTTGCTATAGTTTTAGTCACTACCTTCCTGCTCAAGGAGTTCCCAGTTCCGCACCATCACCCCAGCCTGTTAACCCCTGTGATGTCCCACATCACGTCCACCATAAATGGTGCTCGCCCTGGAAGGGTGAAATATTCGGTCCATTGGACTTAAGTAATAATTATTCTCATTCGATGAGCCTGCCACCAATCCCTTAATAGTGGGGTTCTGATGTCGCCTAAGGTTGCCCCTTCTGGAATCCCATTAGTTAAGCAGATAATTTAGCAGGGGGGTCACTCCTGCCGCATCGTACAACTCGATATTGGAGTAATATTTATTAGTCGATTTGTAGCGGATTGAGCAGCATTGTCTCAATATTTGTCTTTCGACCAACTCCAGGTTCTTAGCCCAGGTCGTGGAAGCTGTAATCCAGCAGGGGAAACCGTATGCCATGACCGGACGGATGATCTGCTTATACAATAGCAGTTTGGATTTTTTGTTAAGATTGCTTCTGAAATTTAGGAGAGGATATAGGCTCCCTGTAATTTTTTTCACCTTTACAATGATTTTTTTTATGTGAGAGTTAAATTTGAACAGACTAGTGAAGTTTACCCCCAAGTATTTTAGTTCGTTGCCATATGGGACCATCTCATTATTTATTCTGATATGTGGGTTTTTACACCCTTGGTATGTTCTTGCCGAGCATTTGCCACTTGCGTTTCTAAAGTAAATGGATTTTGATTTGCTGCCGTTGATGCTAAGTCCCCATCTGCCATAATAATTATTAATTTCATTTAAGTGTTTACCCATTTGGAGCATACTCTCCCTGGGGTTAGCTTCTGCTGCGAGAAGAATAGTATCATCCGCGTACAATAACGCTCTTGACCTTTCATTAGAAGAGAGCCACGGGAAATCGTGTAAGTACACATTAAAGAGTTTCGGTCCCAGGATGGAGCCTTGCGGAACCCCCGAGACCACCGGCACTCTCCTGGAGCTTATGCCGCCAAAGCAGATTTGCAGGAATCTGCCCGTAAGGAAGTTGTCTAGAATTTTTATCAGATTATTCTGCAATCCAATGTTCCCCAACTTGAAGATGAGTCCCTTATGCCAGACACTATCGAATGCCTTCCTCACATCCAATGAACACGCCAATGTAGCAGTTTTTGCCCTTAACTTTTTTATTACTTCCTGATGAAGCACTAATAGGGCATGCTCAGTTGAGTGGCCCCTCCTAAATCCGTATTGTACATTGGGGATGATACCCTTTTCGTCGCAGAACCTATCCAGGTCCACTCTTTCAAGCAGTTTCCCCAGATTGGAGAGAGCGGAGATCGACCTGAAGTTATCTATTGTACAGTCACCCCCATTTTTCTTTAATGGAATTAAGTTAGCCATTTTCCAACAGGTTGGGAAATACCCATTTCGTAAACAGTTATTAAAGATTTTTACTAGAACTTCTACAACCTCATCCGGTAGTTTTTTTATTATATAGTTTGAGATGTTATCCGGCCCTGCAGATTTTTTATTGTTCAATGATAGGATTATTTCCGAGAGTTCCATGTGCGTTAGTGAAGGCATCGGAGGCTCAGCCTCGCCAAGACGTGGGTCCAATGTGACCGAGAACCTTAGCCAATCATCATAACTATTACAAATTTCTTCGCTGTGACTTGGGCGCCCTGGTGTTCTCTCCTTATATATCTCCTCGAAATGATCCGCAAACGCCTCCACTATTTCACCCGGCGATTCTAGTGTTACATTATTTACTATTAGTTTGTTGGTGCTAAAGCCCCTCTTTTTCCCAATAATGTTGTATATTTCCCTAAACATATTAGGCCCTGTCTTAATGCCCGCTAGTTTCTTCTGAAAGGACGAATTAATGACTATCTTTATTTGATCATGTATTATCTTAGATAGGAGCGTAATCCTATTTTCCAGATTCCGACAGACATTGTTATATACAAAGCAATTTCTTTCAAGTAGATGCTTCAGAGTGTAGCTCCATTTTTTCCGTTTTTTTAACAGCTCCTTCAGGCTCTGTGGAAGACTATCCCTAAATCTTCTAAACTGCATTAAGGGGGCATACGTATCGACCGTTTGGTTGATTGATTGAGTCACTTGGCTTATAGCCAAATCAATATCCTGATTGCTAAGGTCCCCTTCTACCCTCGGCAGAGAGTTTCCAAGGTCGGATCTGAACCTGTCCCAGTCTACATCCTTGAAATTTCTAACCATCCTCGGTAGAATCCTAACTGTGCTTAATTCAGGAATATGAAGATTATACTCTACCACATAGTGGTCGGAAAACGACGGTCTAGTCTTACATTCGCCCGGGGTAGAGGCATTTGTCAAATTATTATTTATGAGAAAGAAATCAATGCAACTGGCCGACCTCGCAAACGTGGGTCCATTGGGGTGAATAATATTAAAATTGTTTAAATGTGAATTGTTATCTAACCATTTCCTGATTACCTGTCCATTCCTATTACGTGTGTGGTTGTGCCAGGAGGGGTGCTTCGCATTGAAGTCACCGCCTATAATTATGCCAAGGTACTCGTTACTTTGGTCTACGTCGTTAATGGTATTAAAGAAGGAGTGTATGAGCGCTGTACTACAGTTAGATTGAATGTATATTGAGACAAATATGACTTTGCTCGGGCGACCAAATTGATTTTTCAACGCGAGTTCCGCTGCCACATGTGGTAGTGTCATATTTAAGTTTATCTTTTTAGTCTGGTAACTGTCTTTAAATATTACGGCCGTACCTTGACCCAAGTTGTTTCGGTATGTTCGATATCCATTCATAAACAAATTCTTTCCAATTCCAAGGTGTGTTTCCTGGCACATAAAGATATCATAATTATTTTCATCTAATAACTCGAGAAGACTTCTTTTCCTACCATTATCGACCAGGGATGCAACATTGAGGGACGCGACTTTAATTTCCAATTCTGCTTCTCTCAGCTTTCCTCAAACTGAGAGCTACACAAAAGGAAATGTATAAGTCCCGCTTCTCTCCGTCGTCCCTGGCCTTTAATAGTGTTGGAATGAAGTCATCAATCTTGTTCATGAGTTCCGAAAAGCTCATTCCCACGTATTTAATAGACATATTAAGGAATTCGTCATATTTATTCACTTTTGACCCTTCCGCCCCCTTTACACACTCTGCGTATGTTGTCCTCCGGCCCTGAAGACCTGGAAATTCATTTAAGTCTTTCAAAATCCTATTCTCCCTCACTCTACTTGTTTTGACTACTTTTGTCCTTCTAATTTCTTCTTTTTTCTCAATTACCGGACAGCCTCTATAGCTCGCTGGGTGACCATACCCCTTGCAGTTATGCAATATAACGGATCCTCTTTTTTACCTTGGCACTCACGTGGTTTATGCTCCTTTTCACATCTAACGCACCTATAACCATAATTGCAGTTCGCTGCCGCATGCCCTAGCCTTTGGCAGTTTCTGCATTGTATTATCCCCTTCGGCCTGAACTTGTCCCACGCGACCCGATACGATAAAACTGATTTTATGTCAATGACGTCTTTGATCGGCGTCCCCGGGGGGAATTGGATAATAAACATATCCAGCTAATCCCTCTCTTTTTCGAATTTGTGGTAACGAAATTTTTTATAAAGTTTATTTTTATATCCGGGTGGAAATTCATAAAATACGAGTGTATTTCCTCAGGCTTATACCCCGAGTCTAAACCCTTAAGAATCATGGTGAAATTTCTTTGATCTTTGGGAGTGAATGTATGCGACTCCACCCCATTTTTCTTCAGCCTACCTACTATATCGTTATAAATATTCATGTCTTGACAGTAAAGGCGACAGCCTCCATTTTTATACCGGAGACACACTTGTGGTATAGTAATTACAATATGAGCAATATTGCAATATACTTCAGGTGTGTCTCTATATACTGAGAAAAATTCGCGATATACACTCAGTATACTCAACATTGAAACTCAATATCCCAATTGAGAAAAACTTCGTGGTATAGCTCAGTATACCCTAGATTTAAACCGAAGAATAGTCTGGGCATAACCCAAAATGATAATTTCGAACAGAATTTTAATTCTTCAATTTTGGCAGCACTACCTATCAAAGATTTTTATGTCAGTTAAAGGAGTTAAGTTGTTTATCCTTTTCTATTTCACTTTTATTTTTAATATAAATTAATAATAATTTCACAATATTTCTATTCATATTTAACTTCAATTTAACTGCAGCACAATAATTTTTTTCGATTTGCAAATCTGACAGATAAATGACAACCAAATAACTCAGTATACTAATGCAAGTGTGTCTTCACATTTTTATATTGCAATATGGCAATATTGCAATATCCCGATCTCAATTGCTATACCACAAGTCTGTCTCCGGTATTAGACTTAGCCATTTTGTGTCTCCATCAGTATTCGATCTTTTCTTATTTTTAAATAAGAGGTCCCTCCTGTTTTGGCCGCATTGCAGCTCATCAGGGGGCTCCTCATGATTACTACCGTCGTCCTCCATGCGGTGCTTATGCACCTCGTGGAGACATAACCTTCAAACTTTCTTTACTTTAATTTATTTATCTTTAAATTTAAATTAACCTTCAATTTTCCGAAATTATTAAATTTATCGGTTAATATTATTAAAACACGCGGTTACGGCACACTAATTTAGCCCGATGCTCAATTAATCTTCCGAATTAATAAGCTTTTCTTATAATTTATCTTCAGCTAATAGCTTGTGTCCGCTCTGCTTCGATGCTCAACCGGAAGTCCTATATCCAAATTATATTTTCTATATCCAAAAATTAATTTTGACGTTTGCGTAAAATTTTGAAATAAACAGTTTTTGTATACATATTCCATTAAGTTTGTGTGGGTAAAGCTCACAATTTTGTATGGCATACCGGTTATACGTAAAATGAGTTTATCCCCAAATCCCAAATAAAATAAGGTCTAGTATAAATCGGCATATTGAAATATACAAGGGCTGCGTTCAGTTAGTGGCATAATGTAACATAATGTAAAATATGGCAAAAGAAAAGAGAAGGGTAGAATGTTACATTGT
This sequence comes from Thereva unica, assembly GCA_949987705.1. Classification (NCBI taxonomy): domain Eukaryota; kingdom Metazoa; phylum Arthropoda; class Insecta; order Diptera; family Therevidae; genus Thereva; species Thereva unica. The sequence continues at coordinate 77,030,100 of OX465281.1, read as the reverse complement.
GTAACGAAATTTAACTGAACGATATGTGTTGGTTTATGCCACAAATGTCAAATTCACTATGACCAACTTTCAACTGTCACTATGCAACGTTCGGAGATGCAAAATAGCTTCATCGGTTTATGTTACATAAACGACATAACATCGTTGCTAACTGAACAATTTTTTGTGCTACAAATGTCAAAAATATTTTACATAGAACCTGAACTGAACGACTTTTTGTTACATTAGTCACATAATGTAACATTGTGCTACTAAGTGAACGCACTCAAGGTAAACTTGATCTGTCAACGCATTCATGCAACGCCACGCAATTATGTACTTCCAGCTTTATACAATTTTTCCATCGCACTCGAAATCTTCCGATTTCGGCAAAAATGAGGATTTCGGACGAAATCTCGTTTGAAATCTCATGTTTTAGCATATAAAATGAAATCGTCTTTTGGAGGAGATTTCAATGAAATCTCGATCGAAATCTTGCTAATGACTATTCAGCAAGTGTACTCAGCTTGGGGAAATTTTTCAGCTGTAAACAATTTTGACAGTACGAATTTGTTATTTTTAAATTTTCTATCTTTAACGTTTAAAATGGAGCATAAATGAATGTTTATATTTTTTCCTTATTTTACAGCCTATTCTTTCCAAATTCCTCAGTGTTGTTGATATAATTAGCTTTTAAAATTTGATGTGCAAGTTTGTTATGACAAGCGAAAGCTGCCTGGTGCGATGGAAACACATTTGGATTACGCCAAATCGTTTTATCAAAACCTGCGGATTTCAAGTGCGATGGAAACATGGTTTTACACACATTTAAAATGTTACTTCTATCTCTTGTTTTCTTTAGCTCTGTTTTTGTCTGACCTGTGAATTTTAATGAGCCTATTCAGACGTTGCCATAAGTGTGCTGAGCAAAACCGGTTTTATTCAACCCCTCGGAACACACACGGGGCGTAATTGTGTTTAGAAAATTTGAAAGCTTTACAGGAAAGTTTAAATGTATTGTAAATAAAATTCACTTGTCAGACAAAAACAGAGCTAAAGAAAACAAGAGATAGTAGTAACATTTTATATGTGTGTAAGTCAGGGAGACTATACAAGGAGATATAACTCTTATGGGGAAAATAACCGGAAATGGATGGGTAGCAGAAACTAAACTTCTAGCTCATTTTTAGCCACAGATGTCGCCTAAAGCTGATGTGCCCCACATGAAGTTAGCTGAATTTTACCCGAAAATGAAGCAATGCAAAAAAAATTCATTGGAAATTAATAAAAATTCATTGGAAAATTCATAAATTGGTTAAATACGAAATATCGCATCGATATAAATCCAATTTAGAAGCTGATGTTTTAAGTTAGGCGTAAACATAAAATATCTTAGTAGTTAAAGGACTTTGTCATCAACCGGATGAATATACTCTGCCATGTTTTTTGGGGTACATGTGACTGTGGTGCCCTCATTAATCAAACAAAAATTGACAACACGAAGTTATATCTCCTTGTATAGTCTCCCTGGTGTAAGTTTTCACGCGTTTGCTTTTGCGTGAAAAATGTTTCGTTAAGTTCTTCCGCTCCCTTCCTTCTCTCATCTATAAAAACCGGTTTTACTTGCCATGAATGTGCACCGTCTGAATAGCCCCAATTACAATAAATTTAAACGTTCCTGTAAAGCTTTCAAATGTTCTAAACACAATTACGCCCCGTCTGTTTTTTAGGGGTTGAATAAAACCGGTTTTGCTCAACACACTTATGTGTGTGTGAATAGGCTCATTTGAAGTTACTATTATATTTCTTCCTTTTATCGTGCTTTTATTTCTTTATTAATATTTTTGTCTCCCCATATTCCCACAAATTATCTTTCACAAATGCGAGCTTTCAAGCTCGATTTACACGACCAGCACTCGAGCCGGAGCGCGTTCAAAAACCTTACTATGGTTAACTATGGTAAACTTTTGTCGTTCAAAAACTCCGTGGTTAACTACAACATAACCACGAGCATAACTTTTTGGCATTCAAAAACTCCCGTGGTTAACCATGGTGTAGTTAAATTTTAACCATGCTCGGGAGCATGGTTAGCGATAGTTAAGAAGAAGAATAAAAACAATTTTTAACTTCCCAGTATAGGAAGTTAGGCCGCTATTACATTAGGATGCCATGGCAGCGTAGCCAGCAACGTAACTATGGCTACATCAAATTTTATAAGTTGCCAAATGCAGCGACCAATGTGAGATGCCAATGTCAGATGTTATTTTTAAAATGGAAATCGAAGAAAAAACGTTGTTCAAAAAGGCATCAGAGGTTTGAAAAGGAATAAAAGGCGCTATTGGGTACACCCTATTTCTTTTTTACCCTATCTGAATATTCCTCTGAGGAAAATCGCCGGTCTGCTTTTAAAATAAATCTTTCCGTATCGAAAAGTTCCATTCCAACAAAACAATAAAAACAAAAAAAATACGGAAAGTGACAGCTAATCGGAGTAAAAAAATTCACCGGCGACGTAACCAAATAGATCTGGGATGTGTGAACGCTATGGCCACGCTTCCATTCTGGATACGTGGCCAGGCCGTCGCCAGGTCTAATACTCATAATGCAAATGTACATATTCCAGATGGCTACGTTGCTGGCTACGCTGCCATGGCATCCTAATGTAATAGCGGCCTAACTGACGGACTTTTTTACTTGACAAGCTAGCGCTGTCGAGACAGTTTTGAAGTCAGTGTCAAAGTCAATGGCGAAGTACAGTTGCGAAATATCATAGCTTTAGAATAAATAATTAAAAAATTTGTTAATTTTAGTAAAATAGTAATTAAAGTCGCTTTCAAAAAATATACCTAATAGTAAAGTACGAGAAAAATCCTTCAAAATAAATTATTAAAAAAATTATAAATTGCAAATGTTGTCATCCATGTTTTCAAATAAAAATAGCAATTGTCAAATGAAATGCGTGAAATGTTTTTTGGCACACTTTGTGATTTCGAAATATCCGTGATGAAAGTAGAAAATTCGGAATTGTATTTTGACACCCACCTTATCTACTGTTTACGCATTCAAGTAAGCAGGTATACTGGTCGACGACATTGTAGAAATGAATTGCCTTGCCAGTTGACCGAACGTAATCAACTCAGATTCAGTGAATTTGAAAAACAGAGTCAGCACTGGCAGTCAGCGGAACTGACATGAAAGTCATGTTTTAGCCTTTGTTAAGCCCTTATGACACTCACTTTTTTTCGGCTGAAAAATCTGCTAATTAGAGTGAGCCGTGATGTTAACATATACTACGTTTACAAGCGGAGTTTCCCTCCGGATGGAAGTTTCGATCCGGAGTGAAACACCGCTTATAAACCAGGAGTGAAAATCCAGAACTTGGATTTTCGCTCCCGAAGAAAAAGCTGGAGTGAAACTTCGATCCCGGTTTATGTTGTGCTTATAAACGCTGACTGGGAGTGAGAATTTTTTCCAAAGGGGGAAAACTTTGTAAAGAAGAAGCTGGGTGTTTTATTTTGCAACAATAAATTTTTTTCTTTGTTTATTGATATTTTTAAATACATTAAATTAAACATTGGGTTTATATTTGTCTTTGCTATGATTTTGAATTTGAGCTCGGAGCTGTCATCTCAAACCAGAAAGTATTTTGGATTTACACTCCCATTGCTTATAAACGCATCGGGAGTTTTACTTTGGATTGAAGATCCAGGAGTGAAACTCCGCTTATAAACGTAGTAATAGGAAATTTAAATTGGAGTGAGTGAAAACAAATTTGACAAAATTGGAATGGAAAAATGGAATTGCCATATATATTCTAGCAGTTCAGCTGGGAAATATGAAGAAAATTTTCAATATTTTTTGACAGTTCTTGATTTTTTAAGTGTGTATGGGTGTGTGAGCTTGTATTATAAGGTGATAACATAACACAATTGAGATGGAACTGTCAAAGCTTCTTTAAAAAATGATTAAGCTTATGTTATCCTTTTCTCGCAAACTCTTTCTACTTTTTTCGTATAATTGGTTTTTCTAGCAGATTTTTCAGCCGAAAAAAAGTAAGTGTCATAAGGGCTTTATGGTCTAAAACAGTTTCTGTGGCTCTATCGAAATGGTTCGGTCCGCAATGATCCACCCCAAAATCAAGACCAAAAAGACCGAAAATGGTTCGGTCCCATCCTCGTTTATGGGGGTGTTTTTTGGTCCTTTAGACCGGTTCGGTAACGAACATAAACGTGGTATATTTTTCCATGAGCCGGAGTAGAGTACTCGTTGAGTATAAAGAATGCTTTTTCTTTCACATTAACTCGATGCCATTTCCACGAAGGCCCATTTATAATGCAACGAGGAAATGAGACGAGATCTCGCTTGAGAATTGTGCGGTACTCTCCCTCGTTATGAGCTCGCTATTTAATATACTCTGTAACCGATACGAGACGTTTAGTCAGTCAGCTGATTTCACAATACTTAAATTTGAGGTTATTTTATACCTTGAAAAGAATTTGTATATGGGAACTTTCTGCATTTTTAACATTTGGCAAAATTACAATAACACAATTCAAACTCAAAGAAATTTAAAAAATAAACAGTAATTAACTACTACTACCATATAATATAAATTTTACGTTTGATATCGCCTCGTCAAATATTCAATTTTTCGAAATCTCATCGTCTCGCCTTCTCACTTCGCGTTGCAATGTATATAACTACGTTCACATGTATGCTACAAAAAAATGATTTGACAGCTTCAACGAGACTCGCCTCGCCTGACTTCATCGGTCTATTGTAAATGGGTCAAGGTTCTGAGTTAAAGTGACAAATAATTAATATTATATTGCGCCGCTGTTGGTATACATATGTGCAGTAAAAGTCACTCAAACAAACACATATGGAAAGACCAAGCTCAACCGGAGCACGTTTAAAAACTTTATTATGGTAAGCCACGAGGTAAGCTGCGGCCATTCTGCATCACTTCACTTAACCACGAAAGTTTATATTTAACCATGGAGGTTTTTGAACGCACCGTGGCTAACTACGAGTTAAAGGAAAGGACATTTTTTCCATAAAATAGGCTCCGCTATTTGCTTCAATTATTTCGTGTGTCAATTAATTATTTATTTACAATAATCTCACAAATCCCACTTTGATTTGTTCATGTGTTTAACATTAAAACAACCGCCAAGAAGTTGCCTTTATTCTCCTTCTTAGCTATCGCTAACCATGCTCCCGAGCACGGTTAAAATTTAACTACAACCATGGTTAACCGCGGGAGTTTTTGAATGCCAAAAAGTTACACTCGTGGTTATGCTGTAATTAACCACGGAGTTTTTGAACGACAAAAGCTTTATAGTTAATTATGGTTAACAAGGTTTTGAATGCGCTCGCGGACTAATTTCGTCTAGTTTTCTTGGATTTAACGAAACTTTACTCAACCCCCGTTTCCTTGTACTGTGTTTCTATTACCGAGTTTCCATGGGAGTCGAGTTGAGTTGAGGTTGAGTTGAAATGACACTTCAACTCAACGACTCAACTCTTTGCGTTTCCATGGCTGACTTTTCTGCCTGTGTACAGACAGCTGAATGTGTACTTGTATTAAGCAAGCAGCTGTTTTTAAATTTGACGTAATATTTTTGTTATTATAAAATAATGATCATGGACCATAAAATTAATTTATTGTGTTCGTTGTATAACAGAAATGTTATAAACAGGCGCGACATTTTGACTTTTTTAACATTTGACAATCCCGTTTGTAGTTGTGTGCGTGAACTGTGTTCTATCTACCTATTTTCGTTGAGTTGAGCAGAGTTGAAAATCTTTAACGAAAACTCTTGACTGCGACTGTTTCCATGGAGTTCAACTCGGGTTCAAATCTGGTTGAACTCTCATGGAAACTCAGTGTATGAGCCAGGGTAGAGTTTCCGTTAAGTAAACATATTTTTTTCCCAGGATCACTCGATGCCGTTTCCATGGCAGTTCTAAGGTTGAATTAACAGATAAATAATTTTACATACACTCTATTGCCTTAGGATACTGAAACTCAGTGCCGACATTTTCTGGGGGTATCCACACTCCTCCATATAAATTTTTGATATTTTTTTCTAATCGTTCTAGTCGGTTATGTAAACAAGACTTGAGATTTCCGACTTTTCAGATACCCTCTTTAAAGCTGTATTATGACCAATGAGCTGTCGGCATTTCGAATTCCCGCTCTTTTGCATACAGGAAGACCTACATATATCTCGGACATATAGTATCATCCATGGTAGGTACCATGGTATGTATACCATCTACAATAATACAAGGTAGGCTCCTAAGAAAAAGCTCAGATCTCGCTTCATAAGGGAAAAAAGCAAACTTCTACGCTAGATTTTAATCCTGCAGTAGCACTTGAAAAATCATTCAGAGAATTCATTTCTGCAAAGCGAGACAGCTTTGAAAGGTATGAAAAAGGTGCAGAATTGGTGGGACACGCTAATTATAAACAAGCTCGTGTACGCACTCGCAATGTCAGACTCAGCCCGCTTGATTATGCGAGAGTTCAAGCAGCTGTTTTATCCGATCATGATAGAATGAGAGTCAATTAGTTCCTTTCCATAGTTTTGTCGCCGCACTTGATCAGAGAATATCAGAAGTGCGTTCAAAAACCTTACTATAGTAAACCACGAGAAAAGCCGTGGTTATGCTGGAGCGCGTTCAAAAACCTTACTATGGTTAAACATAGTTAACTCTGGTAAACTTTTGTCGTTCAAAAACTCTGTGGTTAACTACAACATAACCACGAGCATAACTTTTTGGCGTTCAAAAACTCCCGTGGTTAACCATGGTATAGTTAAATTTTAACCATGCTCGGAGCATGGCTAGCGATAGTTAAGAAGAAGAATAAAAGCAAACCTTTGACATTTGCTTTAATGTTAACTACGCTAACCATGCTCCCGAACATGGTTAAAATTTAACTACACCATGGTTAACCACGGAGTTTTTGAACGACAAAAGTTTACCATAGTTAACCATAGTAAGCTTTTTGAACGCGCTCCAGCATATGAGTAAAGGCTTGATTACAATGCTGTCGCTGTCGCTTGTCGTAGACGCTGACGCTCCAGTTCTCGCTTTCGCCGTAACAATGGGTGTGTTCGATGACTGCTCCAGCTCAACTTTAAACAGAAAAAACAGCAATTTGCGTTCTTTGAGACTTTTTGACAGATCTTTTCTGCTCCAATTTGCCTTGCTCTGCATTTTTTCTGCTCCCATTTTCCCTGCTCTGGTTGAGAATTCTCCCTTTTTCTGCTCCACCAAATTTGTAGGAGCAGGCAGAGCAACCAAATTCTTCTTCTTCTTCTTTTGACAATTGTCAAATTGAAAGCAGGGAAAATCGGAAAATTGATTTATGATTTATTCGGAAATTACTGAAAAATATTAAAAAATACACATTAATTTTTATAAAAGTAACATTTCGATGCTATTCAATTGTTTTTTAATCGTATATATTTCTTCTTCTAAAATTGATATTCGTATCTAACCTCTAAAAACAGAATTTGGAGCAGAATTTAGCAGAAAGGTGTTTTTTGAGCTTGTTGGTATTATCTGATTTTTTCTGCTCTGGCATCAATTTGACAGCCGCTCCCAATTGAGCCGCTCTGCTCTGCTCTGAACTTTTTAAGCAGTCATCAAACACACATAATAGTCGCGCTGAATTATCTGTCAGTTAGAAAATTGAATTTCAAGTGGTGTGTTTTCGTATTTAAAATAGACTAAAATGAATGAAACAGAAAAAGTAAAGTTCATTATTTGCTTAGATGTAATGGGATATCATTATTTATTAAAAAGAAAAGTAAAACGAAAGCGGTGGGTTCGCCCGATTTATCGTAAACGACAGTAATTGGGATTTTTAGAAAAAATTCTCAAACATATGAGATGAAGATCCTGAGTTATTTTTTGAAGCTTCTTGTATGAAACTTATCCAATATATGTAACTTATTACTGCAGTTAATAAAGGATAAGTTGAAGAAAAACTCCATAAGGCGGCCAATTAGCCCAGAGTGCACACTTGCACTGACGTTAAGGTGCTTGTGCTTGTAATTATGTTTATGATATTAACATTGAGCACAATGCTCGTTTAATCTACAGGGTTTTCTTCAGGACTCTTGGAAACTTGCCCATGTTCAGCCCATACCGAAAAAGGGTGACTCCAGCCTTCCCTCCAACTACCGCCCAATAGCAATTACATCTATTCTCTCCAAAACTATGGAAACGATAATTAACAAAAAGCTTATGGGATATCTAGAACCCAACCAACTTATCAACGACAATACGGCTTCCGACAAAAAAGATACACTCGTGATCTTTTAGTTTGCCTTACAGAACACCTCAAGTTTGCATAGATCTGACCAATCTAGTTTGGTTGCTTTAGATGTCTCCAAGGCTTTTGATAGAGTTTGGCACTTAGCTTTGTTAGCTAAACTCAAAGCTATTGCAATTGACTCGCTTTTGTATAAGTGGGTTGAGAGTTGCCTTTCCGGCCGTTCAATTAAGGTAGTATTGGATGGCGTTAAATCTGAATCTCATCCCATCTCTGCGGGTCCCCAGGGTTCAATTTTATCACCGGCCCTATTTCTCATCTTTATAAATTACCTACTTTCAATCCCCTCCAATCCACTTCGCAGCTTCGCTGACGACGGTACTCTGCGTTACTCGTACAGCTTCGATACAAGACAGACTCATGCCAGATCCTGTCTTGATGATAGTGAACTACTGTCCAGTTCTATTAATAACGACATTGAACTCATTCTAGAGTGGGGAAGCAAGAATCGTGTTGAATTGAACTCAACAAAAAATCAAATACTGTTTTATTTTAAGAAAAAAAATCAAAACCTCTCCATCCTTGAGATGGAGCACATATTCCAAATCGCCAAACAAGCATCCTAGTGCTTGGGATTTCTTAAGACGTGCAAGTTCCTCCTCCGGCCATCGGCCCGTGCTGTTATTTATAAATCCTACATTCGGCATCTTCTCGAATACAACTCCCATTCGGGGTGGTGCTCCAATAACCACCTTGGCATGGTTAGATAAGGTCCAAAAAATGGCCCTTAAATTAATTGATGATGAGACCGCTTGCTTCACCATCGACCCCTTGAGCCACCGTAGGAATGTAGCAGCATTGACAAAATTTTATCGCTACTATCATAATGACTATTCCTCCGAGTTAAACGCTCTCCTACCTCCACGGCAATCTTATACCCGCAACACTAGATTAGCCCATTCGTCCCTCCCTCCACCTGCAACTCCCCCTTTCACATACTCAACAAGATAGGAATTCGTTTGTTAATAGAACAACTCGACTCGAGTGGAATAATCTTTCGCAGTCAGTATTTCCGAGCTCATACAACATCCAAGAGCTCAAATGCAGGGTTCATTACCACCTTCTTCAATACCCCCTTCCCCGTAACTTTATAACACCGCTCCCCCCCCCCCTTCACCGTACTAAGCTTACTGCTAGACATTGCACCACGACGTGACAAATGACTTGACGGACTAGTAGTACAAAGGGTGACTCCTCAGCTTAGCACTATCACATAACAAAAAAAAATTGAGTTCAATATTTTGCAGGTACCTTTCGCAAGCAGTTTCAAAAAATTATCTCGCATGGAGTTTTAAAATGAGAGTAAGTACCGTTCGAAATATCATCATCGAGGTAAGCGAAGTGTTATGGAATTGAATAGATGTAACTGTGAAAAACTTACAATACAAAGGAATATAATGAAAAGTGGCAAATGCCTAATTGCGTAGGCTCCATCGACGGAAGGCTTATTGATATCCAATGCCCACCAAACTCTGGAAGTAAATACTTCTTACTATAATAATATTATAAACGTGAATGTTTGTATGTATGTTTGTTACTCTTTCACGCAAAAACTACTGAATGGATTTTAATGAAACTTTACAATAATATAGCTCATATATCAGAATAACATATCTTACTATAGGCTATAATTTATAAAAAAATTCAACATGGCCGCCGAAAACTCAAAATGGCCACGCAAATTGTGTTCCGATTTCAATGTAAGTTGGTTGTTAAGGTCGCTAATAACGAATTTGTTGTCAAAACTTATAAATTCAAAATGGCCGTGCCAATATGGCCGACGAATTTGCCAATTGTGTTCCGATTCCAATGAAAATCGAAATCTGGGGGATTTTAAGGTTGCAAATAACGAATTTATGATCAAAACTTATAAATTCAAAATGGCCGCGCCAATATGGCCGACGAATTTTTCCAATTGTATTCCGATTGCAATGAAAATCGGTATCTGGGGGCTTTTAGGGCAAACAACGAATTTATGATCAAAGCTTATAAATTCAAAATTGCGGGTCCAATATGACGCACGAATTTTCCCAAGCCACATTCTGAAATGCAGTAAATTTCCAAAATTCCCTCTAACCAGTATAGAAACAGTAAAAACGGTAGAAAGAGTCGATGTTTGCAAATTTGTGCGCCCCTACATTGTCATCACGAGGTTAAACGATGTCATCTATCGCTTCCAAAAAGTTCGATCGGAAAAAACGGGACCTGGAGGAAGCTGTGTTCGGGACGAATACTGAGTAAGAAGAGAGCAGTGTAACGGCTAACCGAAAAGAGAAAGTTAAAATTCCAATTCACCGAGAAGTTATTTGTTTAGATGCATCTACTTGAATACATAACGCTGTTCTAATTGAATCACCGATAAGATTGGGAAGAGGCAATTTTTTCCAGATTTATTGTTTTTTCATTATACTTTTTTTCCTACCGCGTACAACGCACCCATAATTTTTTTTTGTATTTAAAAGCCTTGCAACGCACACGGGTTTTTTGCTATAGGCTATAATTTATAAAGCTATTGAGTAAATAGGCCAAAATATAACAATATAAGTATCACGTAAATCGGAAAAAATTCGCCCATTCTGGCGTGCGCTGCAAAAAGCTTAAAAGTTACACGAATATAATGTATAGGTCCCCATACACTACAAGGTTTTATGCGTACAAACATGTCCCACAATCTTTCTGACAAACTTGTTTGAACGCCGAGCTTACCCATACACTATTATGGTTTTCATTTTCCTTTAAAGATTTCAAATCGAAATGAGTTCTTTAACTAGGAATAAGTTGTAATCAATAGCCTTTGAAATTTTATGTTATGCACAGAACTGTCAGATAAAACCACGAAAAAATCAAACCATTTTGATATTTGGGACAAACTTGTGACAAACATAAAACCAAAAACCAAATTCACCATACACTGTCAATCTTTGTTTGAACGCCTTGTTTGTACGCATAAAACCTTGTAGTGTATGGGCCCCTTATGACGGAAATGTATCTTTACAAAAAAATTTATACAAAAAAAGTCCGCGAAAGCATATACATATCTATCTTTTATTTGTAAGCCATTATCGCTAAAAAATAGTGAATCGAAAATACAATACAATTTGATATTTATTTCCAAATGCATATTTTTATTAACAACTAGCTGCATTCCTTTTCTGCTAATTTTTACAATTTTTTACAAGTGCGTACTAGCAACTACACTTGCTCTTATAAACGAGTGGATATCACTTGCAATAACGCAATTGAAATCCGCTAGAGGAAAGCTCTTATTTGGAGTCTATTGTGAATTATTTTGCATTTACTGAAAATCCCATAGATGGCTTTTGATTGTTTTGAGCTTTTTTCATATAAAAACATCTATAAACAAAATTTTATTTGTATAATTATCTAAAAGTATTCTTTCGTTTCATTTTGAAAATTAATCACATAAATTTCTATTTTGTTGTAAATTCTTTTAACTTTTTGTTTATATACAAATAAAATAACATCAAAAATGTTGTGAACTGCCAAGTCTAGGACTTTCGTCGCAGATCGCGGCGCCCTCACTTGGTTCTGCTTTGTGATCGCCCGGCTACTACACAACTCCAACCGATGTCTTACGAAGAATCCAGGATAGCCTAAATTGTTTTTTAATGGAAGAGGGCTTAAAGGCTTCCTTCTTACAGCTTTAGCACTCTTAAATAATGCTTTTTCAGTAAAGTGCATTTTCAGCAACGAAAATAGCAAAGAACTTTCGAGGAAGAGAAGAGACTCTGGTCTCAGCAATCAGATAAAAGTGATCTACTTCCGCCAGCACAGGCCCCAAAGTGGACCAGTGTCGAATGCCTTCCAATCGCTCGGCCAGATTCTTCACATAACTCGAAGCGAACGTCAACAAAGCCGGCCACTATCAATGAAGAGCAGACTACCTGCTCCGTTTCGCCAAGGAGTTGGACACCAATAATCTTTAGGCGGGCGGACTATGCATAATTTTAGACGGTGGCGGAGTGCCATTACGTGGAAGTGTAGCTGCCTGCACGTGGCTCGGAGCGCACCACAGCAATTAATTAGCAAAAATGGCGTTTCTCAATCGCAGTACAGCTCCGCTCATTGATTATTTCACACTTCTTCCTTTGTTGGAAGTGGCCTCGGTAGCCTAGGGGTAAGGCGCCTGACTACTATCCCAGAGGTCCCGGGTTCGAATCCCGGCCAGCCCCACGGTCCTTCGCCTTTTCCACTTTTCCACCCACATAACTTTCCTTCTTTCTTCTCCCCTCTTTACATTCCTGATTCCTCCTGTCATAGCCTTTGCTAGTCCTTCCCCACTCCACCAAGCGCATGTCATCGGTTGGTTGAAGAGATTCAACTCGTTTCAGGAGGCATAACACTCCAGCGAGTTGTTTCTCAAATGCCCCGATGCCAGAGTCGCGAAATGGTTGGAAGTAGGTGGAATAAAAAAAAATATATCGCGGCTAGGTTGTGGCAGCTCCTTCGTACTTCTCTCTCTCTCTACTTCTCATCTTCCGGCTAGAGCTGCTGTTCGACATTCTATAGGAAAAAAATAGATTGTCGAACAGTACAAAGGGGGCTTTCCCTAAGTCTCTAGTCTATCACATAAAAAAAAAAAAAAAAACTCAAATCAGCAAATTTTGCGTTCTTTTTCTGCTCTGCTCACAAGTACTAAAAAGTAGAAAAGGAACACATCTAATGTTGCCAACGTATTCTGAATATGATTGCCTAGGTGTCTGTTATGCACGTAGTACACAATTTTTCCGATAGGTTGCGAATTTTAATAAATTTGAAGCATATTTTTGACGTGACAACGTCTATTAAAACGATGAACGCCGGCTGCATGCACGAAAAATGATGACTCATTGTCCCGTTATGTCCCGTTATGTCCCGTTATCTCCTGAAGTAATTTTAAAAATTTGATCGTAGTAATCTTAAAAATTTGATTAAAATTGTCAATATTAATTAGATTAAATTTGTCAAATTGTCAACAATAAGCAAAGCAAGCCAAACACTCTGTCTCCTAACTGGGTGCCGGTGTATAAGAAAATAGTGAACGTTACACTGACGAAAACTGTGAAATGCAAACGAAAACAGTTTCCTTGCGTTCCTGCTTGTGCTATTACCATTCACAAGTCGCAAGGTGGGACGTTTACTGTTATTATCTATAATATAAAAATAAGTCGGGTTTTCCTTCCAGACGCTATAATTAGAGAACGCACGATCCGATTTCCACGGTTTTGCATTCGTTGGAAAGGTCTCGGGCTCCGTGAGGTTTATAGCAAAAAAATTTTAACAGAAAAGCAGGCGTTTGGTCCATAGCAGCCATCTCAAGAGGGCGGATTACCATTTTCTTTACAACCCCTCGACATGGATATCAAATGAAAGGTTATGGTAAGTAGAACACCAAAAGCAATATAGTATACTCAATATATCGTTTGGTCCATGGCAGTCATCACAAGAGAGCAGATGACCATTTTCTTCACAACCCATTCGAAATGGGTATCCAATGAAAGAGTATGATAAGTAGAACAATATAAGCAATATAGTATACTCAATATGTCGCTTGGTCCATAGCGGCCACCTCAAGAATGCGGATTACCATTTTCTTCACAACACCTTCGACATGGATATCGAATGAAAGAGTATGATAAGTAGAACACCATAGGCAATAAAGTATACTCAATATATCGTTTGGTCCATGGCGATCATCTCAAGCGGGCGGATTACCATTTTCTTCACAACCCCTTCGAGATGGGTATCAAATGAGAGAGTATGATAAGTAGAATACATAAGCAATATAGTATACTCAATCGTTTGGTCCATAGCGGCCATCTCCAGAGGTTGGATTACCATTATCTTCACACCTTTCGATATGGATTTCAAATGAAAGGGTATGATAAGTAGAACACCATAAGCAATATAGTATACTCAATATATCGTTTGGTCCATAGCGGCCATCTCAAGAGGGCGGATTACCATTTTCTTCACAACCCCTTCGAGATGGGTATCAAATGAGAGAGTATGATAAGTAGAATACATAAGCAATATAGTATACTCAATCGTTTGGTCCATAGCGGCCATCTCCAGAGGTTGGATTACCATTATCTTCACACCTTTCGATATGGATTTCAAATGAAAGGGTATGATAAGTAGAACACCATAAGCAATATAGTATACTCAATATATCGTTTGGTCCATAGCGGCCATCTCAAGAGGGCGGATTACCATTTTCTTCACAACCCCTTCGAGATGGGTATCAAATGAGAGAGTATGATAAGTAGAATACATAAGCAATATAGTATACTCAATCGTTTGGTCCATAGCGGCCATCTCCAGAGGTTGGATTACCATTATCTTCACACCTTTCGATATGGATTTCAAATGAAAGGGTATGATAAGTAGAACACCATATGCAATATAGTATACTCAATATATCGTTTGGTCCATAGCGGCCATCTCAAGAGTGCGGATTAATATTTTCTTCACAACCCCTTCGACATGGGTATCAAATGAAAGAGTATGATAAGTAGAACACCATAGGCAATATAGTATACTCAATATATCATTTGGTCCATGTCGGTCATCTCCCGAAATCAATTTTCCCAGATTTGTTCTTTTTTCACTATAGCTTTTTCCTATCGCAGACTGTGTCCTCATAATCTTATTTTATTGAAAGGCGCTGCAACGCACGCGGGTTTTTGCTAGTTTAATATAAATGATTCAATTTTATTCATAAAAGTATGCAATCATTTCATCAATGTTTTCTCATGACGTTGTCACGTTAAACTATCGTCCGTAAACCCTCTTTACAGACAACAAATTTTTTTATAGGTAACTCTAAATTCTTTTATGTACCCATAACCATGCTTCATTATAACCATTTCCTATCCCGGAGTATGCCCAAGTAATTTTTTTTTATTAAAAGGCGTTGCAACGCACGCGGGTTTTTGCTAGTTAACTATAAAGGACATTACAGTATTGTGCTGCTAGGAGTATGCGATGCTAATTACACATTCACAGCTGTGGATGTTGGTGCATTTGGCAGCCAGAGTGACGGTGGTGGACTCCGCATATCCAACTTTGGTAGGAAGTTGTTTGAAAATGAGTTAAATCTTCCGCCACATTCCACTCTACTCGGCTCAAACAACAAACAAGTTCCACACAATTTTGTTGCAGACAGCGCATTTCCTCTGAGATGCAACATAATGCGACCCTATCCAGGACAGTTGCTCCCAATTGAGAAGGAAGTATTCAATTATCGCTTGTCAAGGGCACACAGGATTATAGAAAATACCTTTGGAATTTTAGTTGTTCGTTGGCGTGTCCTTAGGAATTGTATTGAGTTCCATCCTGAAAATGCAGACAAAATTGTTTTAGCTTGCGTAATATTACACAATTTAAAAAAAACATCTTATTGGCCAAACAATTATTGCGATTGGGAAAATGATGATATGGAAATAGTGGATGGGCTATGGAGAAAAGAATTGGATACCAATCTCAGATCAATTTGGAGATTCGGAAGTATCAACGCAACTAAAGATGCATTTACTTATCGCAAAATATTAACGGCCTTATGCTGTTATAACACTTGCTTTTTTTCAAAAGAATCGTACACTTTTTAGCAAGTTTAGAAAGGGACAAAAATTCTTTACGGAGATTTGGCATTAGTGCGAAGGACTAGCAATATGATACGTAAAATTGAATCTAATCTACACGAAAAAGTTCAGCTAACTCGAAAAGTTCCAGAAAAAGTATGAACAAAGCATACTTTTTCGGGATCTTCATCTTAATTTTTGACATTTACACACTTTTTTTGTTGACAAAATTAAAGGTTCGTGGTTGCCAACAGAAATTGAAAATAAAACTTTTAAATATATGCCATTCATTATGATAATATTGTTACGTTTTGACGGTTTAACGGATTCGTAGGATTAATTAAGGAATGCACTTTTTAATTATCCACACAAAATTTATTTATTACAAACCAAAACACAAACACAATTCTTACAGTTCACTATAATCACTCCTAATTTAATAACTCGCACTATTAAATTCTATCTATCGCTTTATATTTCACTTTTAAATCACCACTTTTCACTGTTCTCACCATTGATTATAGAGTAAGTAGATATGGACAAACATCTTTCAGGTTGTCTTGTTAGATGGCGATAGTTACACTGATTTAAGTGGGATGATACACGAGTCAACGTATCTCTGCAACACACTGTCAGTTTGTTGAGCGGAGGTGATACACGAGTCAACACGCTACAGGCAACACTCTGTATAATAACATTGCGATTTTATATGTGTGGGTGTGCATTCCAAATTATTTTCACCCAGAATCGCTTGACAGTCACGCATACATAAACATTTTCCAAGCAACTGGAGGAAAAATAGAAATCGTTTCTAGTTTCAGTCAACACCGCACACCTCACCCTGACCCTTCCCTTGGCCTACGAACTGCGCAGAAAAAGCTCGTGTTGCTCAACATGTTGACCCGTGTATCATCCCCCTAAGTTTTAAGCTGCGAATTTCTGTTGTAAACCTCTAAAATTAATGGGAATGGGTTTATAAAATTAGTTTAATAATATTAATAATAATATTTCTTTATAAGTGCATAATAATCCTAAAATAGACACATTTTTTTAATTTTGTTATTTTTTAGAAGAAATTGAAAAAAACAGGTTTGCGCCTGAATTTAAAAAAGCATTTCAAAGCCCTTGACGCATGTTAGTGGGATGATACACGAGTCAACGTGTCTCTGCAACACACTGTCAGTTTGTTGAGCGGAGGTGAAACACGACTCAACACGCTACACGCAACACTCTGTATAATAATATTGCGATTTTATATGTGTGGGTGTGCATTCCAAATTATTTTCATCCAGAATCGCTTGACAGTTACGCATACATAAACATTTTTCAAGCAACTGGAGGAAAAATAGAAATCGTTTCTAGTTTCAGTCAACACCGCACACTTTTCCCTGACCCTTCCCTTGGCCAACGAACTGCGCAGAAAAAGCTCGTGTTGCTCAACATGTTGACCCGTGTATCATCCCCCTTAGAAAAAAAGCCAAAAGTTTCGGATCTAAAAATAGATTCCTGTGCGGGCATTCCTTCTGTTTTGTTTTGGAAGGGGGCGGGTGGGCTAAAAAAATTAGATTTCTTGGTCGGTGGCTGGAATTTTTGAATGAAGGAATTAATGCATGGGAAAAGATGCAAATGTAATGGGAAATTGCGAATCGTTTTTTTTTATTTTGAGAAAAATGAAGTAGGTTTTTTTTTAACAAAAAATCAAGTTTTTATGTATTTATTTTTATTGTTACTTATAGAGAAAATTGAAGCATTTAGTTTGGGTTAATTTAAATATATGTATTTGCTTACAATAATAGAGAATAATAAAAAATATCAGATTTTTCGTTTAACTTCATGTTTCTCAAGAGTAGAAGAAAGAAAGGTTCCGATTTTAAAAGATTTTTATAAAATTATTGGGTACTTTATCAGTCCGCCCGTCCTCCGCTCTGGGAACAACAACAAAGGGTTGTGCCCTACTCCGATAATTAGGTAGAGTTTATGGTAGGAGAGTGCTTGGATCTTACAATCCAGAGTCAAAGTCGTTACTCATATTTAAAAAAAAATACTTGGAAAAAGATAATTTTAATAAAATTTCAACCGTCAATAACTTTTTAAAGGATGACCAAGGGCTAATTCCAAAAGAAACATGTTTAGGTCAACCTCCCTTACAACCGCTACCACCTGGAAGTGGGATGATATTGTAAATAATTACCCAAAACTCTAAGAATTTTGGAATATTATGTACATGTATTTGTATATCAAACTTATTATACAACTGGCAACCTGCCGTGAAAACCCATAATTAGTGGCGGGTGCCTCGGCACAAAAACTCTCTTGTTTCGTGTGAGGACAAGATTGCAAACAATCAAAAAAGAAATTTGTAGATGCAGACACATTGTGTAACTATAAGCTAGTTGATTTATCAGTTCTAAATACAGTGCTGCGTAAAAAATGAAGACCATATTCAATGGCTTTGGCTTGGCTTCATTTTCATCTATGAAAAAAATTCGTTCCAGGTTTGCGGATTCCAATTCCTGTGGGTGCTACCCTCTATGCCACAAAACTCTTGCTCGAGCAGGTCTGCATGTTAGGATTTTTTTGTCGTGCTCCGATCAAACTATCCTTTTGCGCAAAGGATTCGTCAAATGTGACCAGCAGACTTTTGCGTAATGGAGATCTGTTTTATTTTAATGAAATTATTACAGAAACTAGACATTAGATTTATGTAGCCCAACATATCATTCGAAAGCTGTAGGCATCGAAAGTAAAAGTTTCATGATAAAGTGTAGGTGGTCTTAATTATATTTCGTCAATTTTTTCAATAATTTTTAATATTTTTTTTTGTTCAAAAGTAAATTTTTTTAACAGTTGTTACTTTGCAAATTACTGAATTGTTGAGTAGAAGAAAAAACACTCCTCTTCAAAAATTACATACATTTTTGCAGGAACTTTAGAGTAGAGTTATGCGTGCAACGGAAGAAGTGGAAAATTCTATGGCTTCTCTAAAACTGTAAAATTAACTTACATCTCAGTTCTAAAGAACTAATTTGAGAACATCGTTTGTGACCGTTCAATCAAGGTAGAACTGGATGACGTCGGATCTCGGCCGGCGTTCCAAAGGGTCAATATAAAACAAGCACGGACCAGACCTTGTCTTGTGCCTTGTGAACTTGATCCTTATGAAAATTTGTACCACTCTTCCCTTTATCTCAGTGGGCAAAAAGAATCTAATAGCTAACTCATCGCTTAACATCTTAAGATACAAATCCACCAAGGCAAACAAACATTTGCTCGCCAGTAAAATTACGTCACGAAGAAAGTACATATCGCAGCTATGCACATCTGAAACATCATATTTTTACGTCATTATCACGTCAAAAGCCTGCGAACAAATGCCTTGGTGGACTCGTACCTTTAGACGTAATTTTTATCTTCAAATGCCCTATTCCGTATTACAATATTCTTAAATCCGATCCGAAAACGAAACAGCTTTCAAGTAAACATTTGCCAATATTGTTAAATTTTCATGTAAAATGAATGCCACCAATATTGTAAAATAAAATACGGTTTCGGCATTTCGTTAAAAACAATATGACAGTATTGTAATAGAGAATAAGGTCCCAGATCTGCGATGGAGTAATCACATATTCCAACTCGCCAAACAAGCTTATCAATGCCTGAGATTCCTCAAGAGATGCAAGTTCCCCCTTCAGCCAGCTGCCCTGACTACAATCTACAAGTCCTACATTCCGCCTTGTATTGAATTGTATTGAACATAACTCGTATATCTGGGCAGAAGTTATATTCCCAGGCCACACCCCATACAACTGATGACCCCGACCAAAAGTTCACGAGCCTTACGGCACAAGCCACCATCGATAACCTCGATACTTCGGGAGAATCCAGTTAGCAATATTATAACACTAGCTGGAACCCGGTGCGCCTCGCTGCACAAATAAGCCAATAGTATGGCGTGCGCCAAAACAATTGGGAATCTCAAAATCGATGGGCACTGAGAGTCTCAAATCCCGGGATGCAAGTACATTCGTAAAGAAAAGTGTAACTCCGTTCGTTTAAAAACCCAAATCACTTGCTCATTTATATCCCTAATCACAATTCAGCGGTCTCACTGCCACTCTTGTCGTGGTCAGATGCTATGAGGGAGTGTTTTTGCCCGTAAATGAATTTCGAAGAAGAAATTACAATGCACGTCCGCTTGAACTTTATCCATACACGAAATTTTAATGGGTGTGAAATTGTCAGTTCGCCGCCTGTGTTTATATTTCCAATTCTTTTGGTACGCGCTATAGCTTCCGTTTATTTTGCAGTTGAGGTGATAAGAATTTTAATATACAGTAGGAGCCATTTTCGTATTTTTGATTCCGAATATTATCGATGCTATCGATTGAAATTTCGCTATTTGAAACGACCAAAAGTTGGTTTTTTTCAATACTGTTCCATAGATGTGATGCTTTCAAGCATGCATCCGTTCAGCTCATTTGCAGGCTTTGATCGAAGTATACCAGGCAAAGTTGAGCAAGTAGTGTTAGAGCGCCTACCATGGATTAGGTTTTCCTCGGAAATCTTGAAAAGCCCTGTCATGCGCTTCGACCTATTTTTTATAGGCCATGGTGCATTCGCTCCAAAATAATAATTTTGCACGGATGTGGCAATACGGGAGTTTTTACTGATGTTACATGTAGGTGTTTCTCTCTGGTTCAAATTCAATAGGAACTTGGGTGCTCAATACACTAAACATCCACCATCAAGTAGCGTTGATGCAATTCCCGATGATGTCACACTTCACACTATGAATGGAGACAGTTAATATGTTCAATAAGCAACGTTTGGCAACATTGGGCGAACTTTTCAAACATTTAACGGCATAATTTTTCCGTAAGAAATATGAAAAAAATATGTCCCATGCAAAATTATTGTATGTTGAAAAATCAAGCACCTTGAAATCTATGCAAATTTCCAGGTACCATAGCTCAAAAAGAAAAAGCGACGAACATCTGATTATTGAATTTGTCGTCTTTTTGGTTTCGAGACCTTTCATTTAAGCCATACATTGCTAAAATCAGGCACATGCAGCCGAAGTTACTTCAATCCAAGTTCAGAGAACCGCGTCCTTCGCGATAAATCTGATTTTTTCAACAAAATTGTACGGCAACTATCCGTAAATAAACTCCGATCGATCTGAAACTTTGGAAATCGTATTTTTTTCGGAAAAAAACCAAAACAAAATGGATCTGACTTCTTTAGCAGAAATTTGAAGAGTACCTCCCATACAAAAGCTTCGGATTTTTCTATATCAGTACACTACAGCTACCCGAAGGTTTCGAGATAGCCTATATGTTATTCTGAAGTATGAGCTATATTATTGTAAAGTTTCATTAAAATCTATTCAGTAGTTTTTGCGTGAAAGAGTAACAAACATCCATACAAACATTCGCGTTTATAATATTAGTAAGATAGCCTATAGCAAAAAACCTGTGTGCGTTGCAAGGCTTTTAAATAAAAAAAAATTATGTGTGCGTTGTACGCGGTAGGAAAAAAAAACAATAAATCTGGAAAAAAATTCCCTCTTCCCAATCTTATCGGTGATTCAATTAGAACAGCGTTATGTATTCAAGTAGATGCATCTAAACATGTAACTTCTCGGTGAATTGGAATTTTAACTTTCTCTTTTCGGTTAGCCGTTACACTGCTCCCTTCTTACTCAGTATTCGTCCCGAACACAGCTTCCTCCAGGTCCCGTTTTTCCCGATCGAACTTTTTGGAAGCGATAGATGACATCGTTTAACCTCGTGATGACAATGTAGGGGCGCACAAATTTGCAAACTTCGACTCTTTCTACCGTTTTTACTGTTTCTATACTGGTTAGAGGGAATTTTAGAAATTTACTACATTTCAGAATGTGGCTTGGGAAAATTCGTGCGTCATATTGGACCCGCAATTTTGAATTTATAAGCTTTGATCATAAATTCGTTGTTTGCCCTAAAAGCCCCCAGATACCGATTTTCATTGCAATTGGAATACAATTGGAAAAATTCGTCGGCCATATTGGCGCGGCCATTTTGAATTTATAAGTTTTGATCATAAATTCGTTATTTGCAACCTTAGAAACCCCTAGATATTCACTTTCATTGGAATCGGAATACAATTGGAAAAATTCGTCCGCCATTTTGAATTTATAAGTTTTGATCATAAATTCGTTATTTGCAACCTTAAAATCCGCCAGATTTCGATTTTCATTGGAATCGGAACACAATTGGCAAATTCGTCGGCCATATTGGCACGGCCATTTTGAATTTATAAGTTTTGACCACAAATTCGTTATTAGCGACCTTAAAAACCTCTATATACCAACTTTCATTGAAATCGGAACACAATTTGCGTGGCCATTTTGAGTTTTCGGCGGCCATGTTGAATTTTTTTATAAATTATAGCCTATATGTTATTCTGATATATGAGCTATATTATTGTAAAGTTTCATTAAAATCCATTCAGTAGTTTTTGCGTGAAAGAGTAACAAACATACATACAAACATTCACGTTTATAATATTAGTAAGATTATTAATATTAAGTAAGTCAGGTGTAAGCTTTTCTTTGGAAAAATTAAATTAAAGAACAAAGCTTCAGTCTTGGTTTAGTCTTTATCAAAATGCGTCTGGTTGTAATTACTATAATTTGTTTAATCGTCCCCTCAATTTATTTTAACTCGTTATAAATCCTTAGTTTTTGTTGTAATAAAAGACTAAATTCAATTGTTTTTGACAATTGCATGGCGCGAACCTCTATTACCCTAAAAACTAGCTTGCCTTGGCAGGAGAAGGTGCAAAACGAAGAAGGTGCATTGGTGAGTGATAGCACCCTTTTGCTCCTCTATATACTCTTCAAGCCACTGTAGAAATGTGGCAGCCCTCGCTAACTTTTACCGCTTTTATCTACATGCACCTCTTTTTCCCAAGACTAGCCAACTCGGCCCTTCCCAGGCCCACTACATACCCCCCCTTCGTTAATAAATAGAACACACAGTCGGTGTTACTGGGACCATATAACACCTCACAGATAAAACCCAAGGTTCATCGAAATCTACTGACCACTATCCAGACTAACCTAAACTTACTAGTAGACATTGCATCCTGACTTGAAGGACATAACGTACTAACGGTATAAAGGGTTGGACTTGGCCATGCGACATAAATAACGATAAATAAAATCAAAAATAAAAATTATTTTATATATGTATGTATATCAATAATAATACAATTATCCGTAAAAATTTCAAATTTCTACGAATTAAAATACCTGACAAAAAAATCTAAAAATTTATCACCTTTTCGCTAAAAAAGTGAAATAATCCCTTCAAACGCATTTCATTTCTCAAGATAACAAAAACATCGTTGTAGCCAAATTTCCCATTAAAGTTGCTCGCCCATTCATTTTTCCCCCATTGTCAAATTTCACCTATCGCCCACGAAATCATCATCATTTTTTCATCCTCCTTGCCCTTCCTAAACAATGCAGCAGGAGTAAGCGCATAGGAATCTATTTTTAGATCCGCAGCCACTAAAATCAAAGCCGCAGCTTCTGATTTTGTTTTTAAATGCGCAAAGGGCTTTCACATAAACAAGAAAAGTTTATTTCAGAAACTAACCATATATAGCGGAGCATAAAACCCTGCGATATTAGCGCCCCCAGCTCGTGGTGCCGTAACCTGAAGTTAATTTGACTCGCGTTTGTCCATATCTACTTAGTATATAATCTCACCATAGAACACTTTTATCGCCTTTCAAATCAAAACTGACTTTCTCAGCGCCTGAAAGCCGCTTTTTTATCCAAGCTCCACCTTTATCTAACTTCTGGAAGCTTCGTTCCTTTTCTCGAGCCTAGTGGCATGTTCTTTTCTTTTCGTCCAGAAGCTTGAAGTTGTCTTCACTTATCGCGCGTTCCAATTTTAGTTTAGTACATAAATCATTAGTTCAGACAACAACCACAGTCGTTAACGACAATCGTTGATTCAGCTTTTTAACGGACAGATGGCGCATAAATCATCACAATATTATGTTACTATAGATACGAGAAAGTATTTATTATTTCAAATTGTCTCAATATACAATGGAAAGTGCACGAAAATGCTAAGCCGCCTTCTCGCTCATATCATGATGCCCTTGTCTTTTCATACTTGAAAATTAGACGCTGAAAAAAAGCAAGTATCATAACGGCATAACTAACAAACTCTCCAGAACAAAACTCTTGAAAATTGTGAAATTATCTCATAAGACTCTCTTAACACTCTTCGATAGCCTCAAGAGCATAACTCTTTTAATAAGATTTAAATTAAGTTTCATAGTAGTATTATTATGAGATGATAAGACTACTAGAGTTACTAATGCCCGATTTGTTCACTTTAAATATATCCACGGGTTTTCTAACTTTAGAATAAAAATAACCTTGGATTAAATGTTGGGCGGTTTTCTTCATGCGAATCGAAAGTTACGTATACCACAGATAGTTAACCTATTGCTTTTGCGCAAGTCGTCGAAAAAAATCGCCAAATTATAATGTCAAACGTTGAAATAATTTAAAAAACTTTTGATTTGTCATTAGGGCCCGTTTTCATCGACCTGGATAATAATAAGACAGAATATCCAAGATATTTATTATCCATGGATATAACCGTGTCCATGAAACCGGGCCTAGGTGACAGAGAGTATTTAAATTAATGCTCTTATCTATGTATGAAGAATATATTGTTACGTTTTTACGGCTTAACGGATTCGTAGGATTAATTAAGGAATACACTTTTTAATAATCCACACAATAATTTATTTATCACAAACCAAAACACAATTTAATTACTAACACAATCCTTACAGTTCACTATAATCACTTTCAATTTAATAACTCGCACTATTAAATTCTATCTATCGCTTTAGTTCACTTTCAAATCACTACTTTTCACTGTTCTCACTTTAAAACACTTGTATCGCCTTTATAATCAAAACTGACTCGATAGCGGCTGCCAGGCGCTTTTATATAGGCAGCTCCACCTTTGTCTACTTTCTGGAACCTTCGTTTTCTGGTTCCTTGTGGTATGTTCTATGTTTCTTTTAGTTTCGACCAGCTTGAAGTTGTCTTCGCTTATCGCTCGTTAGTTTAGTACATAAATTCTTAGTTCAGACAACAACCGAAAATCGTTGATTCATCCTCTCGACAAACAGATGGCGCATAATCATCACATTGCCCCCTTCTTAGGACTGTTCGTCCCGAACAGTTGTCCATCCTGAATCCGGCTGATGATATGGGCACAGCCTGTCTATGTGCACAATCTTCTTCTTTGCTTTGGGTCCTTGTTGAATCCTGTAGACCACATCGTTGATCCGTGTTAGGATTTTATAGGGCCCCTCCCACTGACGCTGAAGTTTCGGAGACTTGCCTTTCCGTCTTCGAGGGTTGAACAGCCAAACGAGGTCACCTTCCTGGAATCCGCTACAGTTTGCTCGGAGGTCGTACCTTGGTTTCATCCTGTCACTGGCCGTCTTAGGATTCTCACTTGAGATTTTGTCAACTGAGGCTCCAACGTGGTGTTGTGTTATTTCTCCTCTCACTCTTACTCGAGGACCCTTGCTGCCGGCACAAGCTGTGCATTTGCGACACCAATTCGTAACATCCTCCCGCATGTGAAGCCAATAGAATCTCTCCTTTATTTTTGACAGAGTTTTGTTGACTCCCAAATGTTCTCCTGACGGGCTATTATGATACTCCTCAAGAATATCTGTTATTCCAGCACGAGGGACTAACACCTGCATTCGATGAGAGGTACCATCAGCTGTTTCCCATTTGCGCTTCAATACTCCTCCTTCGATATGCAATGAATCCCATTGGGCCCAATAGCTCTTCAGGATTTCACTTCTCTCTGCGATGTCTTTCCATTTAGGCTTCTCGTTGTGTTCTTTCCATGACAAAATCGCAGAAATATCCGGGTCGTCGCGTTGCGCATCTCGAATTCCTTGGTCCTCATATTTTATGCTTGGCTCCGCAGTCGTCTTTTGACACTTTTCCTCAATACGCCAACGATACTTAAAACCTGGTTCGCATGGTCGGCGGGACAGTGCAGTATCCATTGGAATTCCCCTGTTGCGGTGTTTCATCATCAATTTTCCAAGGTCCAATAGTATTCCGTGTGTTGTCATAAAGTCCAAACCAAGAATACACTCGTCTACTATGTCAGCTACCAGGAACGAATGTGTAAACTTAATGTCGCCGAGTACCACGTCCAACATTGTTTCCCCATGTAATTTCACTGGTTCTCCTGTTACAGTTTTCAGAATGTACTGGTCCGCGTTTTTCAGCCACTTTCTACCGACCAAATCAGCCCTGATGACAGATCTTGAAGCACCTGTATCCACGGTAATTGTGTATTGTTCATCACCAACTTTCCCCTCGATGACAAGGCTGTTGTTGCCACGCTGCAGTTGGGTGATGTTAACGATGACATCAGGGGTCTCCATTTTCCCCACTAACTCCCTCCGGTCGCCTTTCTGCCGTTGTCCACATTTTCACAGCATGTTGAGCCACTCCTACTCCCTGGCGATTCCACTCTCCTTCGCTTTTGGCAACTCCTTTGTAAATGGCCCGGCTCGCCACAGTTCCAGCATCGTAGACGACGACGTACTTCCGAGGTGTTGACTCGATGGCAAATGTTCTCAGTCATATTGATTCCCCTGAGGTGGACCGTATTCCTTGTTGCTTGCTTCGCTGCCTCGTATGCCAGAGCATATGCCAAAACTTCTTGGGTAGTCTTCTTTCCGGCCAATCTGGCTGCCATTTGCAGATCCCGGTCGGCAAACGAGTTAAAAAGAGTCTCTCTTGTTATCTCGTTAATGTAGTCTTGACAGAAATTAGGATATGCCAAACGCGCTAGCCTCTCGATATCTGCCCAAAGTTGCTGCAACGTCTCTCCGGGCCTTTGAAATCTATTTCGTAATTGAGTTCGGTAGACTGGCTGCATGTGTTGTTCACCGTAACGCATTTCCAGTGCTTGTACCAAGGACTCGTAGCTGTTACGATGTTCTGTAGGTATCGACAGTAGCAGTTCAGCTGCTGCACCCCTTAGTGACAACGTTAAGGCAATTGCTTTCTCTTCCGCTGTCCAGAAATTACCAGCTGCTGCTGCTTCCAATTGGATCTTGTAAATAGCCCATGGGGTTTGTCCGTCGAAGGTTGGAGGCTTCAGTTTCCTGCCTTTGATGAATTCCTGTGATGTTGGTGCTGTGTGATGGAGTTTTAACCTTTCTAAGTCGGCTCGGACGATATCAAGATCAATTTTAAATTTTTCCAAATCATTTCTTACATTTTCCATCATGGCATCCAGCTTTTTATCGACAGAAAGAAGCATTAAATCGATTTTCTGCTTCACATGGCTCCTCTGTTCTTCCTTAGATTCTTTTATCTCGGTTGATGTACGTTCTTGTGCTTCCTTTAACACCTCCTTCATCAGCTTCAATGCCTTCAAGAGTTCTGCCATACTCACTGTTGCTTCTTCTGGCTCTGCTTCTACTTCGCCTTCAAACATGTGGGTTTCCGGATCCTTACCTTCGTTCATCATAGCTTCTCGAAGAAGGGCGGTTAGGGAATTTTTATCCCCCACCGTTGACAACGAGCGTTTACTTAATTCTCTATTCAATTCCACAGTGCACAAATCCACTAACTTTCGCTCCATTTTATTTTTAAGTCCTTATTTCTCACGAACAAACTTTAAATTCCAGTCACACTTATTTTCGAGTTCACTTATTTCACTTATCTCTTAATTAATCCCACTTCTGACACCAATTGTTACGTTTTTACGGCTTAACGGATTCGTAGGATTAATTAAGGAATACGACGAGCCAATATCGAAAATTACATATTTCGGCATATTGGATTCTGCCTTAGCACCACACACCTAATTTTAATATTTTCCATTAAATTTTCTTCGCTCTCATCGGTAATATTTTGACATTTCGAACTAACCAAGGGATAAACCCTCAAAATTGACGAGATAACTTTAACCCTCCGATAAGTCTTAACCCAAGGATAGCAAAAGCGAAGAAACCCAATTTCTCCAGTTAAACTATAGACAACATTAGCAGAGGTATAACCCAATGTGAAGAAATCGGGCATAAGTCTTTCATACTCATAATGAGATAATGTTTATACTCTTATTTTGAGTGCAAGAAAATTTCTATTCTTATAGAATTTTTTTTATGAAAGCTTTAATCTCAAAGGTTTTAACTGTCAAAACAATGTCCTTATGAGTATTAACCTTCCGTCAGGCGCAATATTGTAATCACGATGTTCGGGCGCAATGTGCTTGACAGGCACACATTTTATAATAATATTTTATATTGTTAGTTTTAATAAGTTTGTATATTTATGAAGTAAATAACATTCTTTGGGATTTTTTTTAATGATAAAATACAAAATTAATAAAAAAATCCCTTTTTTATGTTGCAAAAAAAAGTAATTATTATGACATATAATTAAAGAGTTATTTAAGAAAATTAGTCAAAAACGATGACAGGTTAGTCCTCTTCAGAGACAGGGTCTGTACCTTCTGAAATGAAGCACTGTTCGCAAACTATGTTGGCATGACGAGTTCGGGCGCAATGAGCTTCTCAGATCAAAATCAACACGACGTCCAGTGGGGAAGTCCAATCACAAACTAACTTACAATATTCCATAAAGAATTAAAAAAGAAACAGCTACTAGGATCGGCAATTCTCAACGCTAATTGGTGCATAAATGACAGATTAAAATTGCCGCGCTGTGCCTGTCAGATCAGATGCGCCCGACGGAAGGTTAAAGTGTCACTTATAAGAAAGTTCTTACAAGACTTCAAGTATATCTGTTCTTATAAAAAAAACTAAAACCTCTGAGCGGCCATACTTTCGCTTAATTTAGAATTTTATGGTAAAACAAAATTCTATAAATCAACCTAATTTACTCAATTGAATATGTGCAAAGTATAAATTATTGAGCAATACTAAGGGCCTGTTTCACCGCTTGCTGATAAAGTTTCAGATAGTTATCTGCCATATAACTGTAGGTATCTAACAGATAAAGGCTGCTGATATGTTTTTTCTGTTTCACCATCAAACTCCCTGATAAACTAACTGGCAGATAAATATATCTGCCACTTGTAATTTTCCAGTGTCAGTCAATCTTTGCTTGGTATGGGAGTTATTAAAAATAGTTTGAATATGACATGATCCAGGCCATCTGGCAACTATGTTCGTGATTTTTAATTGAGAGTCCACAACTGTCTGGACTTTCATAGAATAATTGCCTTTCCGGTGTTTATACTATTCGGCAGTTTCTCCTCCTATAAACGAGTAGCAGCAATTAATATTAATATAAAATTGATGTATTTATGCAAAAATATTAATTAAATTTAATACAACAAACAGAAATTTCTTAACTATATTCTGTAAAGCTGCAGTACATACTTTTTAACAAAGTTCATAAATTACTATTTTTCGTGAAGATTTATACATGGTGATTTAATGTTGATGTGAGTACAATCTATGGCTTCAACGACCCTAGGAAATCTTGCAATTTCATAAAACCTTTGTGTTATATTTTCTATAGTTGATGAAAATTTTACAAACAAGGGTCTTAATTTGGCTATTGCTTCAGAAACCTTGCGAATGATTCTGCGAGCTGACGCCCTACTAACTCCACCGAAGTCACCACATACAATCAAAAGGGTCCCAGTTGAAAAATATCGCAGCAATCGCAATCGTTGCATAGGTGGAATTGCAAAGTTACTGAAAATCAAATAGCCAATGTTAAATAAAAATGATTGACAAACAAATTAAGGCCGTCATTGAAAATAATTATTATAGGTATGCCATATATTTGATACTTTACTTACCAGTCGGTTGTAGTTTTTAATCACTTTCAATCAATCCAAGAGTTTTTTGAACAGCTCTTTTGGTAAGGCGGAAACGAATTCTAAAATCTTCGTCATCTAATGCTTAAAAAAAATTTGGTCTATAACGAATTCCTCGGCTTCTACGAGGTCGCGTAATATTTTCATAATATTCATCAAATTCATCTTCTAAAAATTCGAATAAATCCATTTGGAAATCTTTTGTAACCGCAATCTTTGATTGTTCACGTAAAAATGCTACCAATAAAAGCTCGAAAACTTAAAACATTTTTTTATTATCTTCCAGATAAAGCCTTAACAGCCACTGAAATCGGCTGATAAGTTACCAGCAACATTATCTGCCAGATATTTCTATCCAAGACCTGTGAAACCAAAATTTTTAGTTTATCTGGCAGATAAGTTCCGAATAGGCTATCAGGGGATTTATCAGCAAGCGGTGAAACAGGCCCTAAGTTTTTATTTTTTCCACAAGGAACAAAATTTAAAAAAATATATTAAGATTTGATTTTTTTAAGGCGCTTTGAAATTTATCGATGTAAAATTGTTATTATTATCGGTAAAATTTCAATCGCAGTAAAAATTTAGCTTACAATTTCGCTAAAAATCGAATTCTAAATTCTATAATCATACATAATAATTATCAAATTCTAAAGTGTTACATTTTTCGAATTGTTTCTTATGAGAGTTATTTAGATTTTTTTTTTAATAAAGAATTTTTATTGAGCTATCCATACAATATGTGTGCATTCATTTGTTTTACAAATATTTTTTTTTAATTACAGGTTTTGCCGGTTTATTATTACCTATGCTAAAACATCAGTTATGGAAGAGCGGACCTTGGCCCTACAATCTATGGTTCTTACAAGTCTACTACACTGTTTTATTTTCAGTTGGCTATTGCCTGCTCACTGGCTATGCCCCATTCGCTTTGCCATAGTGGCTAACAAACTTAACCTAAGGTGCTTAAATTAGATAAAATAATAAATAGATAAATAAATAAAGTCTTCTGTGTTTATGAAATTAAGAAAATGAAAAATAAGAGAATGAAAACAAAATAAAGAATAAAATAAATTAATTTAATTTAAAATAAAGTAAATAATGGTTCACCATTTTAAACTCGTTTTTCTCTGTGTTTCCACAGTTCCACAGTTACAATTTTTACTTCGTCTATCAGTGTATAGGTTCAGTGTCAAATGACATTATTAGGATTACTTAAGTATACGAATTATGTTATTAATTTAAATTTAAATTTGCAGTCTGATAAAGATTACTTGCCATTAGATTAGCTGTTTCATCAAATTGATATTATTTATTTGATATAAGGCACAATAGTTACTTCTGAATTAATTATATTTCTCATTGATTGATTTGAGCTGGTGGGGTCCAGGTTATTTATTTATCCTCTAATATTATTGTGCGATTTTTAAGCTATTGCATAGCTTTTATCGCAGGCTTTGAGCGAGGTGACCGAATTGAGAAATTCCGTAACGAAAAAAAACCTAACACGAGAGGGGAAATTTTATGAAGCGCCTACTTCGACGTTTAAAAATTTCAAAAATTTCAAAATTAAACGGATGTAAAGTGTCTGTTGACAACTGTTACACGAAACCCCCCTCTACAAAATAATAAATAAGTTTCTAAAAAATCAATAATTAAGCTATTACATAGCTTTTATCGCAGGAATTCATCCCCTAAGAGGGTGAAATGAGGTTTATCCAAACCGCTAAACCTATAGGGCTGAAATTTTGACAGTGCATCCCTATAATGACGTGGACATCCACTAAAAAGCAATTTTTCGAAATTGATCCCCTAAGGGGGTGAAATGGGGTTTACCCAAACCGCTAAAGCTATAGCGCTGAAATTTTGACAGTGCATCCCTATAATGGCGTGGACACCCACTGTAAAGCGATTTTTCGAAAATCATCCCCTAAGGGGGTGAAATGGGGTTTACCCAAACCGCAGGAGCTATAGGGCTGAAAATTTGACAGTGCATCCCTATAATGACGTGGACATCCAATAAAAAGCGATTTTTCGAAATTCATGCCCCAAGAGGGTGAAATGGGGTTTACCCAAACCGCTAAAGCTATTGGGCTGAAATTTTGACAGTGCATCCTAATAATGGCGTGGACATCCACTATAAAGCGATTTTTCGAAATTCATCCCCTAAGGGGGTGAAATGGGGTTTACCCAAACCGCGGGAGCTATAGGGCTGACATTTTGACAGTGCATCCCTATAATGGCGTGGACATCCATTAAAAAGCGATTTTTCGAAATTCATCCCCTAAGGGGGTGAAATGGGGTTTACCCAAATCGCTAAAGCTATTGGGCTGAGATTTTGACAGTGCATCCCTATAATGGCGTGGACATCCACTAAATAGCGATTTTTCGAAATTCATCCCCTAAGGGGTTGAAATGGGGTGTATCCAAACCGCTAAAGTTATAGGGCTGAAATTTTGACAGTGCATCCCTATAATGGCGTGGACATCCAATATAAGGAGATTTTTCGAAATTCATCTCCTAAGGGGGTGAAATGGGGCTTACCCAAACCCCTGGAGCTATGGGGCTGAAATTTTGACAGTGCATCCTTTTAATGACTTGGACATCCACTAAGAAGCGATTTTTCGAAATTCATTCCCTAAGGGGGTAAATTGGGGTTAACCCACACCGCTGAAGCTGAAGGGCTTTAATTTTGACCGTGCATCCCTATAACGACGTCGACATCCACTTAGGAGCGAATATCAAAGAAAAACCTTGAATTGATATCGGTGAAAAAATACTGCATAAATAAAATAAATAAATAATTATAATTGCATGAGTTGATAAAAAATGCTATGCAATAGCTTTACCGCGGCAGTTCTCTAGTGCCACAGCCCTTATTGTTTGTAAAAGGGAGGCAGAAAGTCAACCACATCCTGTTCCATTAGCATAAGGGAGTTGGCGCTATCAACGTGAAGGCTATGAAAGGGTGACAGTTATCCCTGCCCCTGGAGAGATTCTTCCCTGCGGGGAAGCTCGCTGACCAGTCTGTTAGGGTGTTTATTGAATCCCCTCAGTCTTTTCACCATTAAATTAATCATATGCGACATGATTGGCGTGACCTTCGTGGTTTTGTATAATTTCAAGTTTGAATGCCATTTATTGCTTTCTGACATGTATAGCGACACGCAGTGCCTCAGTATCTTTCTCTCGAAGGCCTGTAATTCTTTTGCCACCGTAGGGGATATTGAGAACCAGACCGGAAACGCATAGGTTAATACCGGTCTAACTATTGTTTTGTACATAAGAAGTTTCGTTGCCCTAAAAACATCCTTTGAATTAATTAGCGGCTTGAGGCTTGCCACTACTATTTTTGCTTGCTTTATTTTGAGTCTAGTATGAGGGTTCCAGCAAAATCTGTGGGGTTCATAAGTACCCCCAGGTACTTCATGCTTTCCCTCGGTTCTATGATATGTCCGTTAATATGAATCTTGCATTCTTTGGATTCTCCCTAGGTGTGTTCCTGTGCCCCTTGCCTGCTGGTCTTCTGAATCACGTTAGCACGCTTTTCCCGTGGTTTATTTCGATATTCCAATCCCTCAGATACTTAGTTATTATATTAATATGGATTTGTATTTCTTCTGACGCTTCCAGTGGTGAGCTGTTCCGAGCCCAAACCAGGGTGTCGTCCGCATATTGAATGCAAATTGTGTTCAGCGCGTCTATTCTATGGGGGAAGTCATGAATGTAGGTATTAAACAGTTTCGGCCCCAGGATTGAACCCTGTGGCACTCCTGCCTCGATTCTAAAAGGTCTGGAGTATAGCTCGCCCCACTTGACAATTCCCCTTCGGTCCGAAAAGAAGCTAAATATTAGCCTTACTAGTTCAAACGGGATTCCTATTTCGTTTAGTTTATATATAATGCCAAAGTGGCACACTTTATCGAAGGCCTTTCTAAGATCTAGCGCGCAAGCTACCATGCTCTCATCTTCCCTGAGATTATTCAGTATATCTTCCCTGAATACTAAGAGCGCGTGGTCCGTGGAGTGTCCCCTTTCAAAGCCAAACTGGTACATGGGAATCGTTTCCCGCTCACTCAAGATATCCTCTAGTCTATTCAGGACAATTCTTTCCAACAATTTACCTACGTTTGAGAGCAGCGAGATGGGTCTATAATCGTCCAGGGTGGTCACCCTGCCGTGTTTCGGGATTGGTATAACAATGGCCGTTTTCCAAACTTTGGGGAAATAGCTGTGGTTTAAGCAATTATTAAAGATTACTGAGAGGTGACCCGCTATTGATTTTATAGTTTTTTTTAGGAAAAAGTTTGACACTCGATCTGTACCCGATGACTTTTTTGCATTTAGGTTTTCTGCGAGAGCTACCAGCGTCGAGGCCTTCGTGAACCCTCTGCCTTCCGGTTCATCTGCCTTATTGTTTGCGCTGAAGCTGACTTGTGGCTGGTACGGTACTACATGGAGATGGTTTCCTCCACTCTCTCCCTCCAGCGAGGACCTACTTCTCCTCTCCTATACGTATCTTCAAAGTAGTTTACAAATTCCCTTAGTATTTCTTCCTCTTCCGTTACCGTAATATCCCCTACCCTGAGTTCGTTTTGGTGCTTCGCTCTTTTTATACCGGTTATCCTACTAATTTCCTTGAAAGCCTGCGGAGAGGGTTTAATTGATGCTATTGTTTTTTTAAAGCCTTCGTTCAGGTCCCTTCTTACTCTTTCCCTTATTAGTTGACCGATGAGGTTTATTTTGCTCAAAAGCTGTAGGTATTGTGGCGCGGTTCTGTTACCCACCCTAATAAAGGTGTATCTGAGGGCCCGCAACCAACTCCTCCTGGTTTTAATCAATTTCAGAGTTAGGTCAGAAATGTTCTTGTACTTGTTGTGTCCCACTTGTTTGATCCTTGAGCCATTATTAATGCACTCAACCATGATTTTAGAGATTTTCCCTGCGTACATTTCTATTTCAGGTATCAGTAGGTTGCGCTCGGAGGGAGGAGGGTTATCGTTCAACCTATTACATATGTCAGTGTTTACTGCCTCCCAGTTCGTGTCCCTGAAGGATCTGTATGTGCCCTTGTCTGTATTCTTGGAGTAATTTATTACCTCCTTGAGGACCAAAGATACCCCACTGTGATCGGACGGGTATGCAAAAGTTGCAACAGGCTCCTTTAACATTTGAGGATGCCCAGAAAAAGTCAAGATGTGAGTTCCCTCTATTAAATGTAGGGGCGTTCGGATGAATTAACTCCGAGTGCATGAAAGCCTCCTTCCAGTACCAATCATGTAACGTTTTTCCATTGGGGTTAGTTGCACTATCTCCCTACATTGGATGCCTAGCATTAAAGTCCCCCCCAATTATAAACGCGTCAAATTGTTTGGCGAGGGACTCCAGTTTGTCTAAGTCATCTTCAAGAGCCGACGCCGTCATATTACAAGTCACATAAATTGCGCCTGCCAAAAGGTTACATTTTTTCCCGTTTAAGTCGATATTCCAGTTGGCAAGACATACGGAGAAAGCAGTCGCGCTGAATTTAATTTTTTTTATCATTATATTCTTTAGAGCCGCTATGGCTGTGCCTCTTCCCTCGTCATTTTTCAACAGGGAATAACCCTCCAGGCAGGGTTTACTGTTTGTGCGGAGTCTCGTTTCAGTAATGAAAGCCAGGTGTAGTCTTTGGATTCGGAGTTCTATTGAAAGTGTGAGTGCTCTATCCTTATTGTAGAGCGAATTTACATTTATTGCTATTAGACTTATTTCTGGCATATTAGGCTACCAAGAAAGTCTATATAAGCTGCATTTTTATCATCATCCTTTAGGATTGCGTAATCCCTCCAGAAAACCTCGATTTTGTGAAGTAGGTCTCCCCACGGTAACCCGAATCTTTTCAGTGATTCGTTTGCGAATTCACTATAAAAATTATTTTTATTTCTATTATTGTTATTGTTTCCCCCCGCTGCCTGCGCATATGAGACACCTGGTCACGTGAAATTGTTAGTTAGATTCGCGAAATTTTCGGCCCTCGCCTGTTTAGCTTTCATCAACAACCTTTTATGGTTTTCTTTTTTTTGACATATTTCTTGAAGTTTTCACAGCCTTTAAAATTGGCTGTGTGCTCTCCCCCGCAGTTCGCACACTTCGGCGCCCTCTTTTCACTATCAGTCACCCCCTTATTTGGGCACGTGTTGCCACAGTCCATACCGCATCTTACGCATCGTGGGTTGTTGGCACAATTAGCGCTAATATGTCCAAACGCTTGGCACCTGTAGCATTGCAAGTAAGACCTTTTGTGGGGTCTCTCGAATGTAACCATGTGGTACGCTATGGTCTTTATTTTTAGAAGATCATTTG
This sequence comes from Thereva unica, assembly GCA_949987705.1. Lineage (NCBI taxonomy): Eukaryota > Metazoa > Arthropoda > Insecta > Diptera > Therevidae > Thereva > Thereva unica. The sequence continues at coordinate 76,993,924 of OX465281.1, read as the reverse complement.
CCTTTGCATCCGGATGCAACTTTATTATGAACGTGCCTAAATTCTTTCTACGCATATGCGGTCTTTTAGATAGTAATGGTTTTACCCACAAAAGCTTTAGGTCCTGGTTTGCTATTAGCAATTCTTCAATTAGTTCTTGCGGTGATATATTTCCCGTTAGGCCTTTCACAATAAAGGTTTCTTCTTTTTCCCCTTTCGGTGTGAATGAGAAGGCACCTGCATTGGTATTTCTAATATTTTCTATTATTCGTGCATGTAACTCAGGCACATTCACGTAAATTTTTTTAACTTTAAAGTTGAATTCTTTAGTTGTGTTTTTACAGTATGTAAAAAGGGTATGTGGTTTAATGTCCGTCACGAAAATGGGTGGACACCACTTTATCTTAGTCACGATGCCTTGCGTCTTCGAGGCCGGCTCCCTAGACGCCAAGTCAGACAGTAGTTCAAATCTATTGGTATTGTTACCCCTTTCTGCCGCCATTTTTACCGGAGAAGCTATTTTTGCTCCTTTCTTTACCAGAGTGAACCCCTCCAGCTCCTCTTCAATGCCCTGCCTAACCTGGTTATTGGAATCTCCTAACTCTATATTGCTAGTTTCATTTTTATTTTTGACATTACTAAAATCTACATAATTGCATGCACCCTTAAAATTAGACTTATCTTTAATTTGGTGAGTTTCCTGGTCCACTGTTGAAAATTCATTGAGATGTTCTATAGAACTGCCATCTTCCATGCAATCTTCAATTATGACATCCACTGTAGAGGACGCTGAATTTTCCCGCCCTGGTATCTCCTGGCTGCTGCATGACGCCTTTTCCTTCACGTTGGCCGCCATTTTTTTGCGGTAAAATGTCCCCTTGGGCCCATTTTTCAACATTTACTTCGATATTATTAACGAAGTCGTCATCTTTTGCGAGCTCCTTCAGGCTGCCCACTTTTGTTTGCTTCCTGGTTAATGCCCTTTTGGTCGGAATGCTTTTTACTTTGTTGGGTTGGGGACCGCTGTCCCCAACCTTCAACATCTTCTCAGTGTCCCTTTCTAAGAGACTATTCAATAATGTTTAATCAACGAAACCACTATTCTTATGATTCACTACAAAAATTCACCACCTAATATCTTTAGGTTTTCCTTATTAATATAATAATAATTTTCGCACTTATTAATTTGATTAATTTTTTTTATTTTTCTTCCGCACTATAAAAACACGTCTGCTCATGTCAAACTCTAGCGCGTCTCCATTGAATCACAAAAGAAGTTCCCGAAACGCCGAATAAAAATGAATCGAGAGTTATTTAGAGCAAATAACTCTCATGAAAATTATTTTATTCTAAATAACATCGCCTTTCCATATATTGCTCCCTTTCTAACAGTTCTGTTAAGGAGAGTATAGCTCTTATAACACCCTTATAGTTACCCTTGCAAAAAGAGCTAAGGAATTTTTATAAGACAAAAATAACTCTCATAATTGTGTCATTTAATTCTGACAACGCACTCATAAAGCACTTGTAGTGTTCTATAAGAGTAACTTATGAGAGCGATACCCTCTTAAAAAAGTCAAATATCCTCTCATAAGACACTAGTAGCAGCGAGCAATAATAATAAGAGTGATGAGCTAGAACAAATTTTCAAAAATGTTTCATTGTCCTTAAGATCAGCTGATAAAAATTTCAATGCGAGTGAAAAAGTCAAAATATCACAGAAGTAATATTTATGATAAAACGAGGCAGCATTACTTTCACACTACACGCAGTGTATGAAAGAAAGAAAAAAAATGAAGGGGAAGTACGAGTGAACAATAACGGACAATACAAGTGTAATCAAGTAACGCGAGTGCTGTACCGACACGAAATTTAACCGCATACATACTCAAATTATATACCGCCACGTGCTCTGTTCCCACGTTGCCTCCATTTGAATGTAAACATTGCAATAGGAAGGGGAATCAAGGAAACTTTCTGTTTCGTTCATACTCTTGTGCTTTTTGCATAGAACATATCTGCATCGTGTGTTTGTTAATATTTTTTTTTGAATTTTTCCTTAATGTTATTGCTTATTTCTTCTATTATATGTTTAACTCTTTTACTTGTCCTTGAGCTCTACCTAATCACTCTTGTTATTATTGCCGGCTGCTAGTAGAGTCTTATGAGACGAATTTTGTTAAGCCCAAAACAGAATGAATGCAGAAACTTCGGCTTCAACTTTGCATTTTGACAGTTTCATACAGTTTCCAAAGGAGTCACGTTCAGTTAACATAATCAATGCAGTAAGCGTTGCAGTAAACTTTGCGCCGACTTCGACTTTGAGAATTTTTAAAGTTGCTGCAAAAGTTTCAGAACTACCAACACAACATTTCAAATTTGTCATTGTCGCCAAATTAGAAAATTTAAATTGACTAACAAGGGGACGGCACGACCTTGGGGAAACGGATTTCAATGAAATTTTGTATAGTGGTAGTATACCATGTGGGTACTACCGCTGTAAAATATTTCAGCGCAACGCTCAGTAGAAGCTGAGAAAAATGCATCTAAATTTTACCTCGTACTTTATATTATATAAGTTATGTTAAATGCCGGTTGAGCGTACCGTGGCGTAAGTGGTAATGCATCAGACTCGTACGCCAGCATGTACGGGTTCAAATCCATCTGATTGACTTTTTTTTTAATTTCTCTTTTTTATTTTATTTTTCTTCTTATTTTTCATTATATAAATTATATAAATATATAAATGTATAAACATGGATCCAAGGCCTTTATCACTCACTCTTATGCGTGTACTGCGCATTTATTCGAGCTCTGTTCAGCAGTTCATTTTTGAATTTTGTCACGAACAGACGTATTTGTGCAGTGAAATTTACTTTGAAAAATTTATCTACAATTTACTTTATGTCATCAAGCGAAGCAAGTTGTTCTGTGTCAGAAATTTTGCCGTAATTAAATCATTTTCGAGAAGTAAGTTTTCATAATACACTACTCCATCTTTTAGCCGTTGCTTCGATAAATCACTGTGTAAGGAGCTATCAGGAGTTTCTTCGACACTGTGTGAACAACTTGCTTCGCTTGATGACATAAAGTAAATTGTAGATAAATTTTTCAAAGTAAATTTCACTGCACAAATACGTCTGTTCGTGACAAAATTCAAAAATGAACTGCTGAACAGAGCTCGAATAAATGCGCAGTACACGCATAAGAGTGAGTGAAAAAGGCCTTGGACCCATGTTTATACATTTATATATTTATATAATGAAAAATAAGAAGAAAAAAAAAATAAAAAAGAGAAATAAAAAAAAGTCAATCAGATGGATTTGAACCCGTACATGCTGGCGTACGATGTGTGAACAACTTGCTTCGCTTGATGACATAAAGTAAATTGTAGATAAATTTTTCAAAGTAAATTTCACTGCACAAATACGTCTGTTCGTGACAAAATTCAAAAATGAACTGCTGAACAGAGCTCGAATAAATGCGCAGTACACGCATAAGAGTGAGTGAAAAAGGCCTTGGACCCATGTTTATACATTTATATATTTATATAATGAAAAATAAGAAGAAAAAAAAATAAAAAAGAGAAATAAAAAAAAGTCAATCAGATGGATTTGAACCCGTACATGCTGGCGTACGAGTCTGATGCATTACCACTTGCGCCACGGTACGCTCAACCGGCATTTAACATAACTTATATATAAAGTGCGGGGTAAACTTTAGATGCATTTTTCTCAGCTTCTACTGAGCGTTGCCCTGAAATATTTTACAGCGGTAGTACCCACATGGTATACTACCACTATACAAAATTTCATTGAAATCCATTTCCCCAAGGTCGTGCACTTAAAAATTGTTTTTTATAAAAAAAATGCATCTGAAAATGACACCCTCAAAAAAATCGACTTGGCTGGCGTTGATGATTTAAGGCCCAACTATAATGCACGTTAGAAACGCACGTCAATCGACGTGCGTAAATTTCGTCAAACGCAAAACCGACTAATTGGTTTGCGTATTGGGAGAGACTTCAAAGTTTAAAATTATTAAAATGTTTGAATATTATTCATTGACCATTAAAACTAGGCTATTAATATTTGCATATTATTAATAATCGTGTTTATTTTCAATTATAATAAATTTTTCATCAAAATCGCTATCATGTATTTGAACCACAACATTTTCCATACTCTTTTTTCTTTAAAAACCACAAAATAGATTGTCGACAGTACAAACAACAACAAAAAATTAGCTTTCATCGATGTAACTACAAATCATCTCACAAAACGTACGTAGAGCGCGGTTCTTTTCCCATTTTTACGTTTAACCAGGGTGGCGATTCCATTGATGGTTTTAAATTCCCTGACTTTCCCCTGACTTTTCCCTGACTTATCTAAAAAATTCCCTGACCTAACAAAACAATTGTGATAAAACATAATTCTATAATATTATATGTATATGTTCGAACAATTTATAATGGTTATTTATATCGTTCTTTGAAAGCGAAATATTTAGAAATTTTAATTGAAGGGGTTAGTGTAAAAAGGGTTCAACTGACAATTTTTGCGATTATACTTTTTTTGGAAAAATTGGATTCGTCGCCGAATACTCTGTCCTTTACTCTTGTTGTTTTAATATAAGAACGTCTCAAATACGCCCAAATGCATCTCTGACGAAATCTTTGAAGCTAAATTACTCGAAAGTCCAATTTTTCGCGTTGAACCCTTTTTACACTAGCCCCTTCAATTAGATTTACGTATATTATAATTTCTTGGTATCAATAGAATTAACATTCATTTTTCAAGATAATTTTATGTTGATTGAAACCATAATATGAACAAGATCCAAATGAATAGCAAAATGAAGAATTATGATATATTTATTTATAACATATACACATATTCATAATATATCACTTTTGGTTAACTTTTAGTGAACTAAGAGGGAATATGAAAAAATGTTTAGAACTAGATTAAATCTATTGGTGTTTTAAAACTTGTAACGGTCGGTTGGAAAATTTATTTTGACGGGGGAATTTAGTTTGGAAATCACCCTGTAGGCAAGGGGAAATTTACTGTAAAATTACTTGGGAGGAAAAGGAAAATTTAAAAAGGGTAGGCGAGGAAAGAAAAAACAAAAATAGACGAGAAAAATTTAGGGGTCAGTCTGGGAAAAAGTTTAGGTTTGGACGGATATCTAATTAGAGTCAGTAGAAAAGTTTCGGTTTGGACGGATATCTAATTAAAGACAGTAGAAAAGTTTAGATGTGAACGGATATATAAAATACAATCTGGAAAAAATTAAGTTCGGACGGATGTAGAAAATACCGTATGTAAAAAGTTTAGTTTGGACGGGTATATAAATACCGTATGTAACCAGTTGTTCATCGGGAAAAGTACATTGAGAAGGACGTGGCAGTATTGACTAGAAGGACGATTTGGTGCTATTGGATAGAGGGAACTCGTGGTTGAAGAGCTGAAGGTTTTATTCGGAGAAGAGGACCAAGAATTAGCAAATATCAGCCAATTAGAGCGAAGCAGGTAGTAATGGCTTTGAAAGGATAGAGGTGCAATAAGGTCAACGTTGTCAAGGGAAGTAGATAACGAACCGGCAAGTACGTAAGTCTATTTTATAATTTAAATTATCTCCGGATACGACGACTGGAGAAAACTAAAATTCAATTGAGGGGCCACCATCAATTGTCCCTGCCATTTCATATTGCTTCCTGTCTACGGTTCGGTAGAGCAGGGCACGGAAAACCAAACTTAACCTAAACTAAGGAAAGATCACTGGCCAGTTGGAAAGGCTATAGAAGAGAACCACCAGCAATTTTCATAGATACAAGATACAAAAATTGACCTTCACTTCAAATTTTCGCTTGCATTTTGAGGACGATTTAAATAACTTCAGGTTACTGACACTAAAAGACCATACCAAGAATTTTTTTGCTTTAATTTTAAATAAAATTTACTACTAAAATATTACTAAATACCGTCTTACTAAAATATATTGATACAAGTTGTTACTAAAATATTACTAAATAATTTTTTTTTCTAAAATATATTAATACAATTTATTACTAAAGTATAATTTTAACAGTAGTTAGTCTTAACACTTCATACTCTTAGTTATCATTATTGATGAATTTGTTTTGCTCCACATCATTTATTCCTTGATTGGTTTCGTTAACTTGTTGTTTCATTAGGTTACGTTTGTACAAAGTGAGGAGTATTGGCCAGTACTGCGCGCTTTATTCTTATCTGGAGCGTCATGCATATGTACCTATAAATAAAACTGAAAGAATGTAACGTTGACTGAATCGAGTGTGATCAATTATTACTAACTAGTGTCGTTGTTGCTACTATGCCTTGTATTGTTTTGGGTTGTTGAATATTAAAGTAAAGGATTATAAACTTAAAATGTCCATGTGGTAAATTTTTTTTTGTGGAATGGTTGAGGGAGAGATTATTCCTTTTCAGGGTTTGACGCGTCACAGACGATGATCGGGAAAGGATGATGGCGGAATTCAAGTTACATAGTCACAGGTAAGTGGTGAACCAGCCTCGGTAAATCCCGGCCACACACCCCACGACCCCTCCGGCGAGCTAGACAACTCCGTGTGGCCGGCGTAGGAGTTCCGGATTTTCTTTTTATTTCTTATGTATGGTGTTGGCTCCTTGGCCATGCTCTTCCGGGCTTGTGGCTAAGGGGGTAACACCTCGCATAAGTGGCGCCCACTATTTATATCGCGCCATTATGCTGGTACATAAATGGCGCCCAACGTAGCTTTTAAAGCCCGTTGACTGTCCTACACGGACCCTGAAGTTTAAATTTTTTTGGTTTAATACCACTTGTGCCTTCACGGACAATGTCTTGATTTTTTTCGTCTTTGGTTCACCACACTTACCCAGCGCTCGCTGTGGGCTAAGGTAGTACCGCGAGGCCTTAGCCCTTGTCTATTTTTTCGAATTTTTTTTTGCATCCTTGTCCAAATTCTATGTGAATTTTTAGTTGTTTTCGCTTTTAGGCCTACCCTTTTTCTTATGCGGTAACTTCTTCGTTTTGGAGTAGCTTCGAACCATGCTGACCTGCACGGCTTGCTAACAAGCGAGTGGTCGCTTGGCTATGCGTGCAGGTGTAGTAGGGGTTCATCCCTGTCCTGTTTCTAGGGTCGGCGACTCTGGTATCAGGCGTGATACCGCCTGCCACTGCGTCGGTCCTTGAACAGGATCATCTTTTAATTTTCCTGGTGGAAGTTGAAGTTGGGACAAGGGCTTAACCGTCTTTGGTAACAGGCGTGTTAACGCCTGCCACTGCGCCCCTTGTTCCTTCGGAAGGTCCATTCAGCTTTTTAAATTCTAATTTTTTGTTTACGTCCTGAGGTTTTTCTCGTCTGTTCATCTCAACTGATTGATTTTCCGAAATGTAGCTCAGTTGTGGTTGAACAGCGGATTCCCCAAAATTTTTTTTATTTCTGAAGAAGTTTCCCTTTCGTGGCGATGCGATTTTGAGTTCCGTTTCCGTCCTTCGTTTCGGTTCTACCTGAAGCTGGGTCGGCGACCTGGATGACACTTGGTGATGACTATGCTTCATAGTTTTCACCAACTGCCATCGAGGCCATCGACATGCGGGAGCCCTGAGGGGAATTGTTGTCCGTCTCAACCATTCCTCGCTTATACTGAATTAAAGCTAATTACTCACTCTTATACACTAATATATATAGACATTAATACACTTTGATTGTTTTACACACTAGTCACTGTTGATTCTTTTTCGGGGGTTACACACAATATTATTAACTTCTATTTGATTTGTTTAATGCAACCTTCTTCTTACTGGTTATCGGTTGTTTTTGTTTTGGTTTTCGTGGGGGATACATACTACCTCTTATAATTTTTTTTGTCATCCATTTGAATCCGTTTTCGCAACGAATTTTTTTTTCGTCGACTCTTCCGGGGGAAGTTTTTGCTTGTGAGTTTACATCAATTTATCTTGGGGTTAAACTATGGAACTCAGAAGTGGAAGGACTGCAGGTACCACTTCTGGTGGAGGCAATCTCCCTAACGGAACCGAAGCCGGCCAGGGTGACTCACCAACCTTCCCCAACCCTACTCCTTCGCTGGAGGAGCAAGTTGCCCAGTTGAGGCAGGTTTTAGATACCCTGCTAATGCAGCAGCGACCTGCGGAGGTTCCGATGAACCCTGGGGTACCCAGGGATCAGCAGTCCACCCCGGAGGCTTCCACACCTGCGGTTGGCAGGCTAGATGTTTGGTCTGGGACCCAACATCGCAAGTCTCCGGTTTCCTTCTGGAACTTAAAGTTCTCCGGCGAGGACAAGGTGTTGTCGGCGGAGGAATTTCTGTTCCGGGTGGAGCTGAAGGCTCGCGATGATGGAGTCGGCCCAGCCGAAATTTGCAGGCATTTCTCCTCGCTGTTGTCAGGTCGAGCTACCGACTGGTACTGGTCGCAGTTTCGACGCCATCATTTGGACCCTGATTGGGAAACCATCAAAACACAGTTCATCAGACATTTTCGCGCTAGAGAGTCCGATGAAGAACTGATTTTACAAATGATGGATACTAAACAGTACAATCTTTCCTTCGACGATTTCACTGCTCAGCTGCTGTCGCTGCATAACAGGATGACTCATCCAATGTCTGAAAACGGATTATTAGGGATAGTGGTCCGAAACCTGAATTTTACGCTAGGGTCAGCGGTTATAGGGCATAATTTCACCAGCCTTCAACAATTGCGGGAGACTTGCGTTCGCGTGGAACGCTGGCATAAACTGAAAAAGCTAGAGCGTAGGCCCGAGCGAATGGTGCACGAGGTTGCATACTCGTCCCCGTATTCGGCGGACCAAACCCTTCCGGACATGTCTGCGGAAAAAATAGATGAAATGACGGCGCCGCGTTCGTTCCAGAGTAATCCACGACCGCTCCGGTGTTGGAATTGTCAGCAACCGGGTCATCCATTCATGGACTGCCCGTCTGAAACTCGTGGCCTATTTTGCTACAAGTGTGGCAAGCCAGGAGTCATCACGCCAGTGTGCCCCACCTGTCAGGGAAACCGGAGCGGGGGTGCGAGACCGTACGGGAGTCCGCGCCCGAGCTAAGCTCGCCCGTTTTCCCTACCCATTCCTTATCTACACCTGATATGACTACCATCAGCGACTTTACGTCAACTGATGCTCTTCCTGATTTTCCCTCTGAGGAGGTTAAACTTTCATTCCTTTCCCGTTGGAAGAGATATATCTCCGCTCGTTCGCGCATATTTTCGGAGCCACCTTTCGTGGACTCCCTCACTTCCAAGCGCACCCCTCCCCAAATTAGAGTACGAGCTAAGGAGAAGCGACAATGTTTGCAGAAAATTGTTTCTGCCTTCATCTCTGATTCGTCAGATCCTCGGCTGTTTACGAAGGTCCTGTTAGCTAACGAGGAAGTGGTTGGGTTGTTGGACAGTGGTGCCACTGTTAGCTGTTTGGGAAGAGATGCCGAAGCGTTTCTAGCTAATCATCCCGAAGTGACCGTCCATACTCTGCGCTCTGTAGTGCGGACTGCTGACGGGGCTCCGCAGAGACTTTGCGGTTATATTCGAGTTCCAATCTCCTTTGGAGGAAGGACCCGTGATATAACCATCTATGTGGTGCCCAGTCTCAGCCAGAGACTGTACCTAGGGATGGATTTTTGGAATCTTTTCGGCCTAGCTCCCCAAATAGTCGGCGAGATAAACGCTCCATCCGTGTCTACAAAAATGCACGACTTAACGTCTACGCAATGCGAACGGTTGGAACGCATCAAGGCCAGATTTCCTTCTTTTGATGTCTTCGGACTGGGAAAAACTAACCTGGAGGAACACATCATTGACACTGGTGACTCAGTTCCCATTAAACAGAGGCATTATCCAGTCTCACCCGCTGTACAACAGCTGATGTATGGTGAGTTAGACAGGATGTTGTCGCTGGGGGTGATTGAGCCATCAAATAGTCCCTGGAATTCTCCAGTGGTGTTGGTTCGTAAACCAGGTAAGGTCCGCCTGTGCCTTGACTCTCGCAAGGTCAACAGTGTCACTATCAAAGACGCCTATCCTCTTCCACACATTGATGGTCTCCTTGGTCGTCTTCAAGACACCAAGTTCATCACGAGCTTAGACCTGAAGGACGCCTTCTGGCAAATCCCTTTAGAGAAGAAGTCGCGAGAGCGGACAGCTTTCACTGTCCCTGGTCGTCCACTGTACCAGTTCACAGTTATGCCTTTCGGCTTATGTAACGCCCCACAGCGCATGTGTCGCTTGATGGATAAAGCCATCCCGGGCCATTTACGTGAAAACGTTTTTGTCTATCTGGACGACCTGCTCATTGTTTCACCTGACTTTGACTCCCACCTAAAGCTTCTGGACGAAGTCGCCAGCTGTCTCCGTCGTGCGGGGTTAACTATCAATTTATCTAAAAGCAAATTTTGCGTGACTGAAGTCAAGTATCTCGGCTTCATAATCGGTGATGGGACTCTGAAAACCGATCCTAATAAGGTGACGGCCATCATGGACTACCCGACTCCGAAGTCTCATAAGCAGACCCGGAGGTTTTTGGGAATGACCGGATGGTATCAGCGTTTTATACCCAATTATGCTAGCGTGGCTTCTCCAATCACGGATTGTTTGAAGTCTAAACCTTTTAGTTGGACTGATGAGGCCCAGCAGGCGTTCGAGACCTTGAAAAAGCTGATGACGGAAGCTCCTCTTTTAGTCACTCCAGATTTTTCTAAGCCTTTCTATATTCAGTGCGATGCCAGCAGGACTGGTGTAGGTAGTGTGCTTTTTCAAAAGGACATGGATGGAGGAGAACATCCGATTGCTTATATGTCCAAGAAATTGAACGGAGCACAACGGAACTACACCATTACTGAGCTCGAATGCTACGCAGCCGTGCTGAGTATAAAGAAGTTTAGAGCGTATGTTGAGGGACAGAATTTCACGGTCATTACTGACCATGCAAGTCTGAAATGGCTCATGAGCCAGAAGGAGCTTAACGGTCGTTTAGCCCGGTGGAGTCTTAAGCTTCAGGGGTTCGACTTTACAATCGAACACCGTAAAGGCACCCACAATGTGGTTCCCGATGCCTTGTCACGCATGGATTGCGTTGACGAATTGTCCCTGTGCTTCGACGTGGACTTAAATGCCCCGTCTTTCAAGTCCCCGGAATATCTTCGTCTGGGTGATAGCCTCAGGCAAGCCTCACCGCAGCTACCAGACCTGCGAGTTGAAGATGGGTACGTTTTCAAGCGTACCTCACCACGTACTGGAAACCCGATTGTTGACGACCTGACATGGAAGTTGTGGATTCCGATGGAATTGACCGCGTCTCTCGTGGAGTCTTCTCATTCGCCACCCCAAGCCTCGCATGGTGGAGTAGGGAAAACCCTAGCCCGATTGCGATGCAAGTACTTTTGGCCAGGTATGGCAAAACAAGTTCGGGAGTTCATCGCCAAGTGTGAGGTCTGCAAAACCACCAAAGCCCCCAGCTTGGTACTTCGACCACCTATGGGAAACCCCATGGATGCGTCGAGGCCGTTCCAATTTTTATACGTCGATTTCTTAGGTCCTTATCCCAGGTCGAAGAAAGGCCACACGGCAGTATTTGTTGTATTGGATGCATTCACCAAGTTTGTCTTCCTGCACCCCGTGTCCGCTGAGACCACGGCGGTGTCCGTCAAGTTTCTCGAGCAAACTATCTTTCATACCTTTGGAGTTCCTGAAACGGTCTTCTCCGACAATGGTCGGCAATTCACCTCCAAAGAGTTTGCTAAATTGTTGACCGACTATGGCGTGCACCATGTGCGCACGGCTGTATATTCGCCTCACCCTAACGCTTCCGAGCGGGTGAATAGATCCATCCTCGCCGCCATTAGGGCGTACTTAAAGGAGGATCATCGTGAGTGGGATAGACATCTGTCGTCCATTGAATGTGCTCTTCGTAGTACCCACCACGAGGCGATCGGCATGTCCCCGTATCAGGCCCTGTTTGGTAGCCATATGATCCTGCACGGATCAGCATATCCAATCCTGAAGAAACTGAACGTTTTACAGGAGGGTGACATAGCTTTTCTACCATTGACGGATAAAATGCAGCTGCTTCGTGAGCGGATTGCTGTTAATTTAGCCGCCGCACACGTCAGACATAAAACCCAATACAACTTGCGGTGTCGTGTGGGCAGTTTTCGTCCCGGAGATGAGGTTTACCGGAGAACTTTCTGGGTGAGTAACCGAGCGGGTCGTTTCAGTGCCAAATTGGCACCCCGGTTTCTGAAAGCTCGGATACGTAGAAAAATTGGAACCAGCTTGTACGAGCTGGAGGATTTGGCAGGTAAGAGCATAGGGGTATATCACGCCAAGGACCTACGTCGTTGATTTTCCTCAAGGTTTCCTTATCATCTATTTGTTTTTGGTCAGGCGTAGGTTTCCCTCGGCGAATTAGTTGCCTGTCGTCCTACTGGGGAACTCCATGCAATGTGGGATTGCGTGAGTTGGACTCCAGGGTGCGAGGGGAAACTGGTTCAGGCGAGAATTTCTGAAAGATTAGAGGAGCCGGAAGGGGACAATATGGAATTGCCTTCAGCCGGATCCTTGTCCTTCCAGATATTCTTCCGAGAGAACCTGCAGACTGTCCAACGGTCAACAGGTTTGTATACACTCCTCACACTGTCCTTCCTCTTCGGTCAGTCTGGAGAATATCTCTCAGCAGACAGTTTGACTATCGTTTCACCGGGGGGAGTCAAAGGCAATGTGGTATTGCTGGAGACTGGCCCGGTGGAGCGAAAGCACCCGGAGTTTGTGTGAGAATGTTTGGAGACTTGTTGATATCCGTCGGGGGACAATGTGGTATTGTCTTCCGCCTGTTATTCGCAACTCCAAATATTTCTCCGGGAGATTTTTCAGACTGGCCATCGCAACTTACGGTTGCAAGCATGAACCTAAATTATAGTTAGCTTTTCACTCGGTTCGTATATTATCAACTAGTTCACGTAAGCCCGGCTAGCTCACTAGAACATGAGACTCCTATTCTCAGGTCGTGAGTCGAGTCCCACATTGGCGCCAACATATTAGACCTACGGCATAAAAAAAACCGTCCGTTATTTTCGGCTCCTCACTGCCTCGCGAGTCGGCCTTGTGGACCCGAGGGTATGTAACGGTCGGTTGGAAAATTTATTTTGACGGGGGAATTTAGTTTGGAAATCACCCTGTAGGCAAGGGGAAATTTACTGTAAAATTACTTGGGAGGAAAAGGAAAATTTAAAAAGGGTAGGCGAGGAAAGAAAAAACAAAAATAGACGAGAAAAATTTAGGGGTCAGTCTGGGAAAAAGTTTAGGTTTGGACGGATATCTAATTAGAGTCAGTAGAAAAGTTTCGGTTTGGACGGATATCTAATTAAAGACAGTAGAAAAGTTTAGATGTGAACGGATATATAAAATACAATCTGGAAAAAATTAAGTTCGGACGGATGTAGAAAATACCGTATGTAAAAAGTTTAGTTTGGACGGGTATATAAATACCGTATGTAACCAGTTGTTCATCGGGAAAAGTACATTGAGAAGGACGTGGCAGTATTGACTAGAAGGACGATTTGGTGCTATTGGATAGAGGGAACTCGTGGTTGAAGAGCTGAAGGTTTTATTCGGAGAAGAGGACCAAGAATTAGCAAATATCAGCCAATTAGAGCGAAGCAGGTAGTAATGGCTTTGAAAGGGTAGAGGTGCAATAAGGTCAACGTTGTCAAGGAAAGTAGATAACGAACCGGCAAGTACGTAAGTCTATTTTATAATTTAAATTATCTCCGGATACGACGACTGGAGAAAACTAAAATTCAATTGAGGGGCCACCATCAATTGTCCCTGCCATTTCATATTGCTTCCTGTCTACGGTTCGGTAGAGCAGGGCACGGAAAACCAAACTTAACCTAAACTAAGGAAAGATCACTGGCCAGTTGGAAAGGCTATAGAAGAGAACCACCAGCAATTTTCATAGATACAAGATACAAAAATTGACCTTCACTTCAAATTTTCGCTTGCATTTTGAGGACGATTTAAATAACTTCAGGTTACTGACACTAAAAGACCATACCAAGAATTTTTTTGCTTTAATTTTAAATAAAATTTACTACTAAAATATTACTAAATACCGTCTTACTAAAATATATTGATACAAGTTGTTACTAAAATATTACTAAATAATTTTTTTTTCTAAAATATATTAATACAATTTATTACTAAAGTATAATTTTAACAGTAGTTAGTCTTAACACTTCATACTCTTAGTTATCATTATTGATGAATTTGTTTTGCTCCACATCATTTATTCCTTGATTGGTTTCGTTAACTTGTTGTTTCATTAGGTTACGTTTGTACAAAGTGAGGAGTATTGGCCAGTACTGCGCGCTTTATTCTTATCTGGAGCGTCATGCATATGTACCTATAAATAAAACTGAAAGAATGTAACGTTGACTGAATCGAGTGTGATCAATTATTACTAACTAGTGTCGTTGTTGCTACTATGCCTTGTATTGTTTTGGGTTGTTGAATATTAAAGTAAAGGATTATAAACTTAAAATGTCCATGTGGTAAATTTTTTTTTGTGGAATGGTTGAGGGAGAGATTATTCCTTTTCAGGGTTTGACGCGTCACAGACGATGATCGGGAAAGGATGATGGCGGAATTCAAGTTACATAGTCACAGGTAAGTGGTGAACCAGCCTCGGTAAATCCCGGCCACACACCCCACGACCCCTCCCTCCATTTTTGACTTCTTTGCTTCGATTTCTCTAATTTCCAGCGCAGCTTTTCTTTTCTTCGCCAATACTGATTCTTCGTTTTTCTGTTCCTGCCGACGTTTCTCCATTGCCTCTACGTAATGCCCATGAGCATTTCGAATCGCAAGAATCATGTCTTTACATATTTTGAAATTTTTCATACCTCCAAGAATTGTCACAGCGTCGTAGATTGTTCTTCTTGCAGTTATGGTTTCTTCTTTCATGTTTTCCACGATACACTCCTTGTTCACAGAAAAGCCTCGTTCTACGTTTGCATTTCCATGAGAAAGGGTGGCAACAATCTTCAATACTGATAAAATATTATCAGAAGGCTGTAAGTCTTTAAAAATTTGATGCCAAAAGTGGTCAACCCGTTGATCTTTCGTTGAAAAACTCTTAAATGATTCTTGAACTCCCGAAAGTGCACATATACGTTTAAATTCTCTTGCCGCAGCATCAGCACATGAACTGTTGAGTCTTCTTTTTTCAACAAGCAGAGTTAACAGATTTTGTAACCTTTTACCAGCGACAACCCAGTTCAAAGCAATGCTCGGATCAAAACATGTCACAGCTTTTGTTAGTTTGTACTTAAGTGGTGAACGTTCCTGCAGTTTAATAATGATCTCTTTTAAACATGTTCTGCATTGATTACGAAAATGAAGAATGTCGATGTCTTTCACAGATTTTAACTTTTTCAGAGCGACAGTAGTAGCTATTCCCAGATTAATATTAGCTCCTGTTAATAAATTACTTGCATTCTTCATGTCTATATCTTGAACCGAATAAGCTCTCTCCAGGACATCAGGTTTAACCAATCTCTCCATCATGTCTTTTATTATACCGCTAATGGTAGAGTACAGGAACGGGGCAAATGGTGCTTTCTTCTTCTTCTTTATACTCCTTTAATCCCTCATGGGACATAGGGCGGAAACAGTTGCCCTCCAGCGGACTCTGTTTTGCGCGACAGCTCTTAGCTCCGACCAGGATCTCCCAGTTGTTGCGGCTTCTTCTAGTAGGGTTCTCCTCCACGTTGTTCTAGGTCTTCCTACTCGACGGGAACCTTGCGGATTCCAGTCAAGGGCCTGTTTGGCTAGATTTTCGTTTTCGCGTCGCAAGGTGTGGCCAACCCAATTCCATTTCCTTCGCCTGATTTGATCGTCTATCCTTTCTTGGCCGGCACGGCGCCATAGTTCTTCGTTTGAAATTCTATCTTGCCAGCGGATTTTTAGGATACGACGAAGGCATCTGTTGATGAAGACTTGTAGGCGCCCTGTGATGAATTGGGTGACTTTCCATGTTTCGCAACCATACAAAAGAACTGCCTTAACGTTGGAGTTGAACAGCCGCAATTTGGTGTTAGTGGAAATCACCGTTGATCTCCATATGTGGGACAGGCATGCATAAGCGCCTCGTGCTTTATTTATTCTGGAACTGACGTCTTCTTCTGCCCCGCCATTTTCGGTAATAATGCTACCGAGGTAGCAGAATTTATTTACCAGTTCCACGTCACGGTTATTCAGCGCTGTTCGTTCGTTGGTGTTTGCATTTATCCGCATTTCTTTAGTTTTAGTCGGATTTAGCCTTAAGCCTGCTGGACTACTTTCTGTTGCTAAATTGTTTAACATGTTTTTGAGGTCCTGGTGTCTGTGGGCCAGCAAACAGATATCATCGGCGTAGTCGAGATCCTTAAGGCGGTCTAACAAACCCCATTGTATGCCGCCTGTTCTACTATCTAGAGCGCCGACAAGGATGTCATTTATTACTATAAGAAATAGTAAAGGCGAGAGTAGGCATTCTTGTCGTACTCCTGAGCTCACCTCGAAGCTGTCGGATAATTTTCCATTATGGAGAACTCTGCATTTGGAATTGTTATATAGGGCTTTTATCAATTCTATTATTTTATCAGGCAGTCCACGTCGCCCGTAGTGCCTGCCATATAAAGCTCCTATTGACCGAGTCGAACGCTTTCTCATAATCTACGAAAGCAAGGTAAAGGGGGGATCGGAATTCAGTAGACTGCTCCACTATTATTCGTAAGGTGTTGATATGATCAATACATGAGCGGCCCTTCCTGAATCCGGCCTGCTGCCTCCTAAGCGTTCGGTCTACTGCCTCACTTATCCTAGATAGTAATATATGGGACAAAATTTTGCCCACAGTAGATAGTAAACAGATGCCTCTCCAGTTGTCGCATATTGTTAGGTCCCCCTTTTTTGGTATTTTGACTATGATACCTTCCGTCCAATCCTCCGGAAAGGTACAGGTGTTCCATGCTATTTGTAGGATTGGCTGAAGCGCATCTGCTATGAGGCTTGAGTCGGCTTTCAACAATTCTGCCGGGATGCCATCTTTTCCAGCTGCTTTACCATTGGCCATCGCATGAATTGCGGTTACTATTTCCGTCTTGGATGGGGCCCGGGTGGTGATTCGAATTGGCTGTGCATTGTTGCTGGTTTCCTGAGGTTCCTGTGTAAATGAACCATTCAGGGCGGCGAAGAAGTAATCTCTCCATCTTTGGAGCTGCTCCTCGTCGCTGCACAGCAGCCTTCCATCCGCACTCTTAACGGCATGCTTTTTAGTAGAGTGCTTTCCCGAGAGCTGTTTAGTGATTTGGTACAGCACCTTACTGTTGCCTGTGTTTGCCGCGTTTTACGCTTTTTCTGCGAGCTCATTTATCTGCTGCCTTTTATCACGCCGGACACTTCTCTTTACCTCCCGGTGTAATTGGGAGTACTCCCGTTCCAGTTGGTGACGTCTATCCGGGTCGCTTGTAGAGTTTATGTTATTTTTGAGGGCCCTCCTGCGTTCTATTTTTTGCCAGGTGCTGTCCGAGATCCAATGTTGCATGTTTCTCTGGACATAACCGATGCTTGTTTCCGCAGCCGTCAATATTGCGCCCTTTGTTCTACTCCACAGCTCTTCAATATTTGTGTCGTCAGAAACGTTGTGCTGGTTTAGTATTAGTTGTAGATTTCCAGCAAATTCCCGCTTTTTAACGCTCTCCCGCAGAAGATCTACGTTGAATCGTCTACGGTTTATAGCATCGCGTTGTACGTTTCTGATTGCGGCGATTTTAAGGCGAATAGTTGCTACAACCAAATGGTGGTCGCTTCCAGTGTCTGCTCCCCTGAAACTCCTGACATCCTCAAGGATAGTTCTCCATCTGCGGCTGACGGCCACATGATCTATCTGATTTCTCGTCCTACCATCGGGCGATACCCAGGTCTCTTTGTGTATCTTCTTGTGACAAAAGTAAGTTCCACCTACCATAAGTTGGTGGGAGCTACAGAAGTCAACGAAAAGCTCACCATTGTTATTGGTAACTTGGCTTAGACCTTGATTTCCAATTGTTTGTTCAAGGCCGGTGTTGTCACGGCCGATCTGTGCGTTTAAGTCACCCATTAATACAATGAAGTCTCCCCTTGGAATAGAGCGAAAAACCTCATTCAGCCGCAAATAGAACTCGTCTTTGATGTCATCTTCAGCGTCCTCAGTTGGAGCATAGCATTGGACTACCGTAGTACTTCTTAGTCTGGTACGCAGGCGCACGGTAATAATCCTTTCAGAAACTGGTGACCAGCTAATGAGGCTGGACCTGGCTTCTTTGGTGAGTATTACACCAACGCCACTCCTACGGCTTTCAGTTTCGTTTCTCCCAGAATATAAAAAGGACTCACCATTTGGGCAGATATGTTCCCCCGCATCGGGCCATCTGGTCTCGCTAAGTCCCATGATCTTGATTTTATATCGATTCATCTCGTTGAGGACTTCATCCAGCCGTCCCTCAGCCAGCAGTGTTCTCACATTCCATGATCCGATTCGTGTCCTTGTTCGAAAAGCAAAGGTCGTCGTCGTGTTGTCCATCCGGTTCCGAGGCATTGTTTGCCGATTCGTAGCAATGGTGTTTTTTATGGGAGCGGGTTGCTAACCCTCAGCCCAACCGACTTAAAACTCTGTTTTGTGGCGCAGAGAGTTCGCCATTCGCCCGTCTCCCGTTAGCTCCTTCCGAAGAAGTACCCCAGGGGGCACCGCGGGGAGGTGGGATTAGGACTTGCTAACAGGTCTGCTAGGTGTTTGTCTGCAGTGACTTTTCTCGGGTTTTGGCAGAGGTGGCAAATCGGGTACCACCACTTTCCGAGGTCTTTGTTAGCCGTTTGCCCCCTCGCAAATGGTGCATCAGACTGAAATTCCGTCATGAATGGCTCAATTTCCTCAGCTAATGATTTAAAAAATGTAAGTTTAACTGGTAAAAGTGGATCCTTAACTGCATTTACAATAGTCTGGAAACTTTCATTCTTGGGCGACATTTGAGGATTCTTCTTCATTTCTTCAACGTACATCAATATATGAGGTATCATATTCAATGCACGGTTAGCGACATCACTATTGTTAAGCCAACGCACGGAGCAGAATTTTTTAGGGAAAATATCCGAGCTAGTACATTCAAAATAAATTTGGCGCCTTGCCGGTACATTTTTAAAGAAGTTGTAGAGACTTCTGAGGAATGCGATGATGTTCCAGTCTGTCTTTTCTATTCCATTTTTAAATGCGCAGTGCATTGTATGAAGGCCGCAACTACCCATTTCAAGAATATCTGGATCTTCTTCGTCTTCTTTCAAACAAATTTTAAGTTCTTTAAGAAACTTAAAATTAACGTTTGGCGAGTTTTCACTTCATTTCCTTCATTGGACCAGTAACGAATATTCAAATCCATTTGCTGTCGCTGCGTAACTTGATTCAATGACTCATCAAAACCTATTGTATAAAACTCGCAATTTGAGACTTCTTTAATTAGTAATCTTTTAAAATAAGGTGCTAGACCATATACAATATTGTAGTTAAGTTTGTCGCGCTGTAGTTTCATTTTAGAAGCTATTTTACTATCTGGAAACATCATAGTGAAAAGGCTTGTACTTTCTCCTGCAAAGCGTGAAGATGCGTGTCCCATCACGGCTTGAATGGTCCATAAGATTTCAGCTTTCGAGACCTCATCTTTTATTAAAAAAGAATCAATTCCACGTGTTTTAGTTTCTTGAGATGTTGATGTCGAAACAGTTGTTGTAATTACAGATGTTACATCAGGCAATGGAATGTTTGAAATAGTCTGCGATGAAGAAGTAACAGGAACAACATTTTGTAAACTTGATGTATTCGAAAGTGCAAATAAATTAATAGCAGGCGTAGTTGTAATCGTGTTCATAATTCGTTTGTGTTTTTTACCAGCCATGTGACTACGTAGCGCTTTAATACCCATATTACTTAGACTGAATGTGGTTGAGCATTTTACGCATCTTGCAGAACATATATCGTCGACTTGACTTAACCAAGGTTTAAATTCATCACACTTCAGCCAATGTAGGTCAAATAGGGTGCGTTTGCTGGACATGATTTCGAATTATGACATCTACGACGTAAACCACTTAATGTGCAATTTAATTAAAAAGAAAACATTCATCAATTAGTATATAATTTTAACAATAATGGATTTGCAATTATTACCGATATAATAAATTGATATATTAAAGGAAATTACTAATTTATTGCTTTACTAGCTGGGACCCGGTGCGCCTACGCTGCACCCATAAGTCAATAGTAAACAATAAAAACCATCCATTGACTTAATATTTTTCGAGATATGAATTTTACACAGATAAAATGCCTCAAAGAACATGGGTCTTGCGTCGGCCGCCATGAATCGGTGTCCTGAGTCTACTACATTGCTTATTGTATTCTACTTATCATACCCTTTCATTTGATACCCATGTTGAGGGGATTGTGAAGAAAGTGGTAATCCGGCCTCTTGAGACGGCCGCCATGGATCTAAAGATATATTTTGTATACTACATTGCTTATTGTATTCTACTTATCATACCCTTTCATTTGATACCCATGTCGAGGTGGTTGTGAAGAAAGTGGTACCCCGCCCTCTTGAGACGGCCGCCATGGATCTAAAGATATATTTTGTATACTACATTGCTTATTGTATTCTCCTTAACATACCCTTTCATTTGGTACCCATGTTGAGGTGGTTGTGAAGAAAGTGGTAATCCGGCCTCCTGAGACGGCCGCCATGGATCTAAAGATATATTTTGTATACTACATTGCTTATTGTATTCTACTTGTCATACCCTTTCATTTGATACCCATGTCGAGGTGGTTGTGAAGAAAGTGGTACCCCGCCCTCTTGAGACGGCCGCCATGGATCTAAAGATATATTTTGTATACTACATTGCTTATTGTATTCTCCTTAACATACCCTTTCATTTGATACCCATGTTGAGGTGGTTGTGAAGAAAGTGGTAATCCGGCCTCTTGAGACGGCCGCCATGGATCTAAAGATATATTTTGTATACTACATTGCTTATTGTATTCTACTTATCATACCCTTTCATTTGATACCCATGTCGAGGTGGTTGTGAAGAAAGTGGTACCCCGCCCTCTTGAGACGGCCGCCATGGATCTAAAGATATATTTTGTATACTACATTGCTTATTATATTCTACTTAACATACCCTTTCATTTGATACCCATGTTGAGGTGGTTGTGAAGAAAGTGGTAATCCGGCCTCTTGAGACGCCGCCATGGATCTAAAGATATATTTTGTATACTACATTGCTTATTGTATTCTACTTATCATACCCTTTCATTTGATACCCATGTCGAGGTGGTTGTGAAGAAAGTTGTACCCCGCCCTCTTGAGACGGCCGCCATGGATCTAAAGATATATTTTGTATACTACATTGCTTATTGTATTCTACTTATCATACCCTTTCATTTGATACCCATGTCGAGGTGGTTGTGAAGAAAGTGGTACCCCGCCCTCTTGAGGCCATGGATCTAAATATATATTTTGTATACTACATTGCTTATTGTATTCTACTTATCATACCCTTTCATTTGATACCCATGTCGAGGTGGTTGTGAAGAAAGTGGTACACCGCCCTCCTGAGACGGCCGCCATGGATCATTTTAGTTTCAATAGCGTCATGGCCTACCTATTGTTTGACAGCTGCGTAAATTTGAAATTTTCATTAAATGTAATGATTCAATTTAATGACAATTTTACATTTGTCAAACAATAGGTAGGCCATGAAGCTATTGAATCTAAAATGAAGTGAAAATACCTAAAATTACCATTATTGTTTGGATTTTGCAGCTGTTTTTTTGGTTAAAGGTATAAAAAATAGCCTACGACCTATTCTCAGACCTACCAAATATACACAAAAAATTTCATGCAAATTGGTCAACCCGTTTCGGAAGAGTACGGTAACAAACACTGTGACACGAGATTTTTATAGATATAGATAAAGTTCATACTAACAAAATATACAAGAAATGTTTACTTTGCAAATAATTAATAAGTATGTTCAAAATTTAATTTTCTAAATGTACATATGTTTAATATAGTCGTCATTTTTACGTGTTTAATTCAGTAACATAGTTATTACTTTTGATAAACAAATATATTAATTTATGTTAAGAAATTAATTCCATTAAATTATTAGGTTGAAATATGAAAAATGTTTACAAATAATATATAAGATAACTGCCTTAAAAAAGTTAGACAACACACAATAAGATAATCTAGATATTAAAAATTATTTACCTTAAACTTTTTAAGATACTGTTGAACATAACAAATAAGTTTTTAAAATGAATCACTTTATATTTTCCTGATTTTAGTTAAATGTAAATCTTCGACTCATCTCAAAAATGGCGTATTCAAGAAGGAACATTTTTCTATATTAATAAAGGACGCACATATGTAGACTGAATTTTCTGTCCTTTATTACTACAAAATAATGTTCTCCCAAAAGTGTTGCAAAATATGTAGTTTCCGCTCATGTCACAAATTCCGCTCAAAATTTGATTCCTATAAGAATATGATAGAAATCAATTTATGAACGGCATCAAATTGAATACATTAAAACATTAATTCATATACGTATGAACGAAGGTTTCATTTATTTTTGCATACAAATCGTACTCCCTATTGAAATCGTATTAGACATCTAATACATATCCAATCCAATTTGATTCCGCTCATATAAATGATTCCGATCAGAATACATTGCTGATTGCGGAATTGCCTCCGCTCAATTTCTTAGCTCTTGTACACACAAAACTGCTTTAGTAAAACCAGCGAGCAGTAATAACTCACTGGTTGGAAAAACTCATTATGTAGCTCTCTTTTCATGTGGGTATGACAAAGATAAAAATATGGTAAACTCAAAAACTCATCATTGCCGCATCACTGCAGAATTCAGTTACAGACTTCAAATTTAAATTTGTAGGTCTCATCACTGCAGAGAGTTTTTGAATTCACCTTAAATTCGTAGAACAATTCACCTACTGTTCAATTAAATTCCACAGAAGGCAGCATATAATATATACATATCGGCGGTGAAGTCCTAATACCTCGTAACCCACAATATGTATATTATAATGGTAGGTAGTATTTCACCGTCGATATATTGCCATATTGTATTATTTTCGCGTAAAACTTTAAATTTAATCCTGAGAACATTAATGATTTTTGAATTAATTTTACAATAAGCAAAATTCCCTGACTTTCACATTTTTTCCCTGATTTTTCCCTGACTTTTCCAGAAATTTAAAATTCCCTGACATTTCCCTGACTTCCAGAATTTCCAGAAGAATCGCCACCCTGGTTTAACGAAACTTAACGAAATAAAATATGACTGACGTACGTCCAATATGGCCGAAAACATTAATTTCCATGAGAGCGCCGAGATGACGTGCGTTTCTTACGTGCAATATAGTTGGGGCTATAAGCTCTGTCAGACATACGAAAAAAAAACAAAAATACATTATTAATCTGTATGTGTGTCGCTATCGTCGGAACCAAAATAATTAAAAAAAAATTTTTTTTGACGAAATGGTGCACTTTTGAATTTTGTGTACACAAAATACGACTTTTTTACAAGACTTTTTTAACAAAAACAAAAAAAGTTATTAACATAAAAAAATTTTTTTGGTTCCGACGATAGCCACTGGCATGCTGAACAACATATTCAAAATTTAGCCCAATCGGATGGATAGTTTTTTTCTTTTTGCCTTACGCAGTGCGGAAAAAAGTAGTTTTGAGATAAATGAGGTTGAAGTTTTACGCAAGGATTTTTTCGAAAAAATTTGACATAAACATGTACTCACTATTAATTTGCGATGCCAGCACCATTTTACAGCATATTTTCCAAAGTCTATACTTTCAAATAGTTACAAAAAAAAGGGCTGTGGCACTAGAGAACTGCCGCGGTAAAGCTATTGCATAGCATTTTTTATCAACTCATGCAATTATAATTATTTATTTATTTTATTTATGCAGTATTTTTTCACCGATATCAATTCAAGGTTTTTCTTTGATATTCGCTCCTAAGTGGATGTCGACGTCGTTATAGGGATGCACGGTCAAAATTAAAGCCCTTCAGCTTCAGCGGTGTGGGTTAACCCCAATTTACCCCCTTAGGGAATGAATTTCGAAAAATCGCTTCTTAGTGGATGTCCAAGTCATTAAAAGGATGCACTGTCAAAATTTCAGCCCCATAGCTCCAGGGGTTTGGGTAAGCCCCATTTCACCCCCTTAGGAGATGAATTTCGAAAAATCTCTTTATATTGGATGTCCACGCCATTATAGGGATGCACTGTCAAAATTTCAGCCCTATAACTTTAGCGGTTTGGATACACCCCATTTCAACCCCTTAGGGGATGAATTTCGAAAAATCGCTATTTAGTGGATGTCCACGCCATTATAGGGATGCACTGTCAAAATCTCAGCCCAATAGCTTTAGCGATTTGGGTAAACCCCATTTCACCCCCTTAGGGGATGAATTTCGAAAAATCGCTTTTTAATGGATTGAATGGATTATAGGGATGCACTGTCAAAATGTCAGCCCTATAGCTCCCGCGGTTTGGGTAAACCCCATTTCACCCCCTTAGGGGATGAATTTCGAAAAATCGCTTTATAGTGGATGTCCACGCCATTATTAGGATGCACTGTCAAAATTTCAGCCCAATAGCTTTAGCGGTTTGGGTAAACCCCATTTCACCCTCTTGGGGCATGAATTTCGAAAAATCGCTTTTTATTGGATGTCCACGTCATTATAGGGATGCACTGTCAAATTTTCAGCCCTATAGCTCCTGCGGTTTGGGTAAACCCCATTTCACCCCCTTAGGGGATGATTTTCGAAAAATCGCTTTACAGTGGGTGTCCACGCCATTATAGGGATGCACTGTCAAAATTTCAGCGCTATAGCTTTAGCGGTTTGGGTAAACCCCATTTCACCCACTTAGGGGATCAATTTCGAAAAATTGCTTTTTAGTGGATGTCCACGTCATTATAGGGATGCACTGTCAAAATTTCAGCCCTATAGGTTTAGCGGTTTGGATAAACCTCATTTCACCCTCTTAGGGGATGAATTCCTGCGATAAAAGCTATGCAATAGCTTAATTATTGATTTTTTAGAAACTTATTTATTATTTTGTAGAGGGGGGTTTCGTGTAACAGTTGTCAACAGACACTTTACTTCCGTTTAATTTTGAAATTTTTAAACATCGAAGTAGGCGCTTCATAAAATTTCCCCTCTCGTGTTAGGTTTTTTTTCGTTACGGAATTTCTCAATTCGGTCACCCCGCTCAAAGCCTGCGATAAAAGCTATGCAATAGCTTAAAAACGTTTTTTTTTTAAATTCTAGACCACCGGGAGCGCGTTCAAAAACCTTACTATGGTTAACCATGGTTAACTATGGTAAACTTTTGTCGTTCAAAAACTCCGTGGTTAACTACAACATAACCACGAGCATAACTTTCTGGCGTTCAAAAACTCCCGTGGTTAACCATGGTGTAGTTAAATTTTAACCATGCTCGGGAGCATGGTTAGCGATAGTTAAGAAGAAGAAGAATAAAAACTATTTTTTGACATTTGTTTTAATGTTAATAATGAACAAATCAAAGTGGGATTTGTGAGATTATTTTAAATAAATAATTATTGGAAATAATTGAGGCAAATAGCCGACACTATTTTATGAAAAAAAATTTTAAATTTTCTTTACCACGTAGTTAACCACGGTACGTTCAAAAACCTCCATGGTTAAACATAAACTTTCGTGGTTAAGTGAAGTGATGTAGCATAACCACAGCTTACCTCGTGGTTTACTATAGTAAGGTTTTTGAACGCGCTCCGGGTCCCCTTAAGTTAATTAATGACGATACCGCTTGCTCCAACATCGACCCCCTAAGCCACCGTAGGAATGTAGCAGCACTGACAAAATTTTACCGCTACTATCATAGTGACTGTTCCTTCGAGTTAAACGCTCTTTTGCCTCCACGGCAATCTTATACCCGCAACACCAGATTAGCCCACTCGTCCCATTCCCTGCACCTGAAACTCCCTCTTTCACGCAAGATATGAATTCGTTTGTAAATAGAACAACTCGACTGTGGAATAATCTCTCGCAGTCGGTATTTCCGAGCTCCTACAACATCCAAGAGTTCAAACGCAGGGTTCATCACCACCTTCTTCACTACCCTCCCGTACCTTTATAATCCTTAATCTATTCCCCCCACCCCTCCCCCGTACTAAGCTTACTGCTAGACATTGCACCATGACGTGACAAATGACATGACGGACTAGTAGTACAAAGGGTGACTCCTGAGCTTAGCACTAACACATAAAAAAAAAAGTTAAAATACTGATATTCTATCATTCCCGACTTGTAAAGGTCATCAGAAATGTAATAAATCCTTTGTTGAAGTACGCGGCTAATACTTTCAGGTGATTCCTGGATATCTTTGGAGAAAAAAATTGTTCTACAGAGGGCGGCTATCTCCACTATCCACTAAGATACAGGGTAATTAGGGAAAAAATTTTGTTTTAAGCTATTGCATAGCTTTTATCGCAGGCTTTGAGCGGGGTGACCGAATTGAGAAATTCCGTAACGAAAAAAAACCTAACACGAGAGGGGAAATTTTATGAAGCGCCTACTTCGATGTTTAAAAATTTCAAAAATTTCAAAATTAAACGGAAGTAAAGTGTCTGTTGACAACTGTTACACGAAACCCCCCTCTACAAAATAATAAATAAGTTTCTAAAAAATCAATAATTAAGCTATTGCATAGCTTTTATCGCAGGAATTCATCCCCTAAGAGGGTGAAATGAGGTTTATCCAAACCGCTAAACCTATAGGGCTGAAATTTTGACAGTGCATCCCTATAATGACGTGGACATCCACTAAAAAGCAATTTTTCGAAATTGATCCCCTAAGGGGGTGAAATGGGGTTTACCCAAACCGCTAAAGCTATAGCGCTGAAATTTTGACAGTGCATCCCTATAATGGCGTGGACACCCACTGTAAAGCGATTTTTCGAAAATCATCCCCTAAGGGGGTGAAATGGGGTTTACCCAAACCGCAGGAGCTATAGGGCTGAAAATTTGACAGTGCATCCCTATAATGACGTGGACATCCAATAAAAAGCGATTTTTCGAAATTCATCCCCTAAGGGGGTGAAATGGGGTTTACCCAAACCGCGGGAGCTATAGGGCTGACATTTTGACAGTGCATCCCTATAATGGCGTGGACATCCATTAAAAAGCGATTTTTCGAAATTCATCCCCTAAGGGGGTGAAATGGGGTTTACCCAAATCGCTAAAGCTATTGGGCTGAGATTTTGACAGTGCATCCCTATGTAGTGACCGCGTAAAGTTTAATTACCAAACTTTACGCAATGTCACACAACAACTTCCGGCACGATCAAAACGATCAGTCGGAAATACTCCATCGATCACCGAACTCAAAGTTCAGTGATCAAACCGTGTTCCGTTCCGCCCGCATCGTGTTTATCGGGATAGCCAATTTCCGGCATCTCCAAGTACTCACTTCTCGTCCTACGGTTCTTCTACACGGTTCACTTTGCGCGCGTGATTGTAAAGATAATACATTATATCCCTTTAAAATAACATATAATATATTGGAAATAAATATCAACATTTTTAATTAATATAGTGTAGTTTTACTTTATTTAAACACACTATAAGTGGTGACCCCGAGAGCACACGCGGAGCTAACCTCCACGTGCCAATATCATTAAAATATTATACTAAAATAATCCACGTGAAAATATAATTTGTACAGAAGTGCATTCTACATATTTGATTTAATTCAAGTTTTTTTTTGTTATCAAAAATTTCATTTTTACTGTGACAAAATAATAACGGCATAAATAAAAAGTGGATCTCTATTCAGTTCAAAGTGCATTTCGTTACATTAAAATATAAAATATTATATTAAATATAATCCAATGCGAATATAATTTGTACAGAAGTGCATTCTACATATTTGATTGAATTTAAGTTTTTTTTGTTATCAAAAATTTCATTTTTACTGTGGCAAAATAATAACGGCATAAAGAAAAAGTGGATCTCTATTCAGTTCAAAGTGCATTGCGTTACATTAAAATATAAAATATTATATTAAATATAATCCACGTGCCAAGATAATTTATACAGAAGTGCATCCCACATAATCGATTTAATTCAAGTTTTTTGGTTATCAAAAATTTCATTTTTTTACTGTGACAAAATAATAACGGCATCAATGAAAAGTGGATCTCAATTCAATTCATAGTGCATTGCATTACATTAAAATATAAAATATTAAAAATAATTCACGTGCCAACATAATAAACCCATATGTGAACCCAATTTGAGATACATAACTCCAGTTATTAACTTAATAAAAGCATTCTAATTATTTTGTTTTCCTAAATTTGACGTTGTTTTTAACGATGACGGATAACAATTAGAACAAAGGAATCAGCTAAGTATAACATTTGATACATAATCAAAGAAAAGTGAATCGAAATTCAATCCAAAGCGGATTACATTTCATTAAAATATAAAATATTATATTAAAAATAATCCACGTGCCTATATAAACACAGATGTGAATTCTATTGGATATAACCGCATTTATCGACTTAATCGGAGTTTATAATAACCTAGAGCAAAGGAGAAGTAGATTTACAATAATTAATTGGAAGATAATCAACAAAGCCGGTGGCCGCAGCGCGAAAATATTAGGAGACAC
Organism: Thereva unica; assembly: GCA_949987705.1. Taxonomy (NCBI): domain Eukaryota; kingdom Metazoa; phylum Arthropoda; class Insecta; order Diptera; family Therevidae; genus Thereva; species Thereva unica. The sequence goes on along the minus strand of OX465281.1, from coordinate 76,965,049 downwards.
ATCACAAGTTCAACTAAATAAAAATAAAGCCAGGAAGAGAAATTTTTTTTTTCTTTTATTTCTCTTTTGTTTCTTTTTATATTTTTTCTTCTCTCCAAAATATTTTTTTTAATCATTATATTACATATTACATATACTTTCTTTCAATTTCATATTTTATTATTATATAATTTTGATTATTTTTCATATACATATATACAGATTTTTGGTGCCAATACCTTGTTCTTTTACCTTTAATTTTTGTAGGTGTTTCTATTGCTTTTGTTCTTAAAACCATATCTTACCGAATTAGATAAACAATTAAATGTCAAGGACCGAGGACAATCCTATGGACCTAGGAAGGTCAAATGTAGAAGAACCAAAGCCCGGAACTTCGGAAGTTAATGCCGCTTCCGTGTCGAAGCTAGACATCCCGAAGTTCTGGGTACACCAGCCCGCCTCCTGGTTTTACCAGGCGGAAATAATGTTCCAACTGGCGGGCTGTAGATCCGATAAACAAAAAGTCTACAATGTTATAGCTGCATTGCCGGAAGAGGCGGTAACGGCAATGCGGCTTAGCACCGTAGACCCCTCTACCTCCTCATACGAGGAAATTAAAGTGCATCTGCTTGAGAAATACGGCACTTCTGAGAAGCGCCGACTCGAGCAGTTGCTATCAGTGCAAGAGCCTGGAGACCGGAAACCTTCGGAGTTCCTCCAGGCTCTCAAGGCACTAGCGGGTGGATCGTCGGCGGTCAATGACGATCTGATTCGGAACCTGTGGGAGCGGAGGCTGCCACAGGCCATCCAGATCACATTGGCCACAGCTGCTGACCAAACCCTAGCCGGGCTCGCTGCCACGGCGGACAAGGTATGGGAGGTGCTTCCACACGGAGGCGCCTCATACGCGTCCGCCGTCCGCGCAGCTCCAGCCAACGCGGAGCCCACATTGGTGGCGCTGCAAAGCGCCATCAATAGACTGACGGCCCGGCTAGACAGGCTTGACCGCAATCCGCGGAAGCCGAGAAGCCGAACACCTGCCAATCGGCAGGGCGGCCCGCGACAGCCCTCGGCCAATCGGCCACAAGGGGCCAATCAATCCAGGGGTAGCTTGTGCTACTTCCACTACCGTTATGGTAGTGAAGCACGCCAGTGCAAGCCTCCCTGCAGTTTCGGTGGTGGTAATGCCAAGTCGGCGAAGAAACCACCCACCCACCCTAAAAAAAACTGAAGGGTCAGGGGGTCGACATGAGCGAGCATATAACCGGCCGCTCATATCGTTTATTCGTCAGAGACACCAACAATCGGATGGATTTTCTGATTGATTCGGGCTCTGACGTTTCAATTGTTCCCGCCAAGGCGTTCCCGGCCCATAACGGTAGCCCGAACGTCCTTCTGTACGCGGCCAACGGATCACTGATCCGAACTTTCGGCACTAAGTTGCTAGAACTCGAACTCGGCTTACACCGACGATACGTTTACAACTTCATTATAGCCGACACCACTAAAGCCATTATCGGGGCGGACTTCTTAACGAAGTTCAAATTGTCAGTCGATTTTGAATATCGGCATTTAGTCGACAAGCGCACGAATTTTAGAATCAACGTGTGCGCTACCGTCGACTACAACCCCGAAACATTTCCATGCCGAGTTATTGGCATATACAAAGAGCTATTAACGAAGTACGCTTCGTTAACAAAACCGCCCAATTTTAACCTTCCGGTTAAACACAATGTGCAACACCACATTGTAACTAAAGGGCAATTACCATTTGTCACCGCTCGGCGACTCCATCCGGAGAAACTGAAGGTGGCAAAGTTAGAGTTCGACCATATGGTCGAATTGGGGATTTGTCGACCTTCGTCGTCCCCCGCAGCATCTCCGCTTCATCTAGTTCCTAAACGGGACTCTCATGATTGGAGGCCATGCGGCGACTACCGTCGCCTTAACGCTGTCACTGTGCCGGATAGATATCCAATCCCGCACATACAGAACTTCTCCGTGAATCTTCACGGCTGCACAATTTTTTCAAAGGTTGATTTGGTACGTGCATACCATCACATACCAATCGCCCCAGAAGACGTGCATAAGACTGCACTCATTACGCCATTCGGCCTATATGAGTTTACACGTATGCCATTCGGCTTACGAAATGCAGCCCAAACCTTTCAAAGGTTCATAAATGAAGTTACGAGAGATCTCGACTTCGTTTATGTATACTTGGACGATATACTTATCGCCAGTAAAACCGAGGATGAGCATATCGTTCACCTCGAAGAGCTCTTTAAACGCCTCGATAGCTTCGGTTTAACCATCAAGCTAGAGAAATGCGTTTTTGGTGCAACAGAGATTAAGTTTCTAAGCCACCGCATCACAAAGGATGGAATACTTCCATCCTCCGATCGGGTTCAGGCTATCGTTGATCTCGCACCTCCAACTTCTGTCAAATCGATCCAGAAGTTTTTGGGAATGGTGAATTTCTATCACCGATTTATCCCAAAATTGGCTGAACAGTTGGTGCCTATAAACGAGCATTTGAGAGACCTTCTCAACCGCTCACGTGCCAATAAAGTTTTTGACTGGCCAGCAGAATGTCAGGCGGCATTCCTCAAGGTGAAAACCTCGATGGCTGAAGCAACTCTGCTGAACCATCCAATCGAGGATGCAAAATACAGTCTTACGACTGACGCCTCTGATTATGCAATCGGAGGCGTTTTGGAACAATTCAACGGTCATCGGTGGCAACCACTAGCTTTTTATTCCAAAAAGCTGTCACCAACAGAACGGAAGTACTCTGCATTCGATCGCGAACTTCTCGCAATCTATGCAGCGATCAAACACTTCCGTTACTTCGTTGAAGGACGCAATTTCGTGGTCTATACTGATCACAAACCACTGGTTCGCGCCCTTCACACAAAGACCGAACGATCCCCTCGACAGACCAGACATTTGAGTCTAATCTCTCAGTTTACCACAGACATCAGGCATGTGTCGGGTAAACAAAACGTTGTCGCAGACTACTTGTCGCGCTCACTAGCAACCGACAACGTCGACTCGGTCACCTTCGACCTGCCTACACTGGCTCAGGCTCAACAAGGTGACACAGAGCTAAAGTCTCTACAAGAGCACCCCAGCAACGGCTCACGGGTAAAACTAGTCCTCACACCAATACCATTTACCGCCCATCAGGTGTGGTGTGAAAATAGTATAGGCATTCCAAGGCCTTACATACCCACTTCCTTACGCAGACTAGCGTTCAACTCCGAACATAGTCTCTCCCATCCTGGTATTCGTGCTACAAGACGAGCCGTTACCAAGAAATACTTCTGGCCATCGATCAATAAAGACTGCAATGAGTGGTCTCGATCATGCCTAGGTTGCCAAAAGTCCAAAGTTTCACGACATACCAAATCTCCATTGGAAGCTTTCAAACTTCCAAATAATAGATTTGACCATATCCATATGGATATAGTGGGACCCCTACCCCCATCTCGTGGATACTCTTATATCTTAACGATAGTCGATAGATTCACGCGATGGCCTGAAGCATACCCAATTCGGGATATCTCAGCTTCAACAGTGGCAAAGAAATTCGTCACTGAATTTGTCCCACGATTCGGCGTACCACTCGAGATCACAACCGATCAAGGTACGCAGTTCGAATCGAAACTATTCAATGAAGTTGCCAAATTACTCGGCACTCATAGAATCCGGACCACCGCCTACCATCCACAAGCAAACGGGATGGTTGAACGGTTCCACAGGCAACTTAAAGCAGCCTTAATGGCAAGGGACAACACTACTCATTGGAGTGAAGACTTGCCCTTTGTCTTGTTAGGCATACGCACGGCAATTAAGACCGACTTACAATGCTCACCAGCCGAGCTCGTATACGGTCAGAATCTGAGACTTCCCAATTCGATTTCTATCCCAACGGATGAGAATCCAATTGAAGAATCAGAATTCCTCTCTCGCCTTCGTTCTCATATGCAGAACATTAAGGCAATACATCCTCGGCAACCCGTCCAAAAGGATGTCTATGTGCCAGAAGCCCTGGAGAACGCCGACTACGTTTTCATACGAGTCGACAGAGTTCGAAAACCTTTCGAACCTCCATACGAGGGCCCATATGAAGTAATCAAACGATTACGAAAACACTTCGTCGTCAAATTGAACGGCACAACCAAGTCAATATCCATTGACAGGCTAAAGCCAGCCTTCGGTTGTGACCGCGACAACGAAGCTAAGCCGTCTAAAGCAGTAACATTCCGTTAACGCTACGCTGGGGGGGGAGTATGTAGTGACCGCGTAAAGTTTAATTACCAAACTTTACGCAATGTCACACAACAACTTCCGGCACGATCAAAACGATCAGTCGGAAATACTCCATCGATCACCGAACTCAAAGTTCAGTGATCAAACCGTGTTCCGTTCCGCCCGCATCGTGTTTATCGGGATAGCCAATTTCCGGCATCTCCAAGTACTCACTTCTCGTCCTACGGTTCTTCTACACGGTTCACTTTGCGCGCGTGATTGTAAAGATAATACATTATATCCCTTTAAAATAACATATAATATATTGGAAATAAATATCAACATTTTTAATTAATATAGTGTAGTTTTACTTTATTTAAACACACTATACCTATAATGGCGTGGACATCCACTAAATAGCGATTTTTCGAAATTCATCCCCTAAGGGGTTGAAATGGGGTGTATCCAAACCGCTAGTTATAGGGCTGAAATTTTGACAGTGCATCCCTATAATGGCGTGGACATCCAATATAAAGAGATTTTTCGAAATTCATCTCCTAAGGGGGTGAAATGGGGCTTACCCAAACCCCTGGAGCTATGGGGCTGAAATTTTGACAGTGCATCCTTTTAATGACTTGGACATCCACTAAGAAGCGATTTTTCGAAATTCATTCCCTAAGGGGGTAAATTGGGGTTAACCCACACCGCTGAAGCTGAAGGGCTTTAATTTTGACCGTGCATCCCTATAACGACGTCGACATCCACTTAGGAGCGAATATCAAAGAAAAACCTTGAATTGATATCGGTGAAAAAATACTGCATAAATAAAATAAATAAATAATTATAATTGCATGAGTTGATAAAAAATGCTATGCAATAGCTTTACCGCGGCAGTTCTCTAGTGCCACAGCCCTTTTTTTTTTTTTAAATTTACTGAAATTTGTATAACTCCTAAAGTAATTATCATAAAGTAGCCTAATTAGGCTCATCTTTTAGGTAAATGTGTATTCTTTTATTTGGTATAAGGCACAGCAACCTGAGTGACTCCGTTCAAAAAATATATAGGCTCAAACCAATGCTTTGCATCTAGACCTGGCAGATTTCTTCGTTTTTCTCAGAAAATTCGTTACTAACAGTACATTTTTTTTTGCTTTTCTGATGCACCAAACTATTACCTACAATATTTCCATACACAATAAGTGTTTATTTTCGGTAGTTTTGTAGGTAGTAGTAGTAGTTTTACCGTGAACAATTAAAAAGTTACTCGTCTTTCAACTGCGGCATATTAGCATTGGTTTGAGCCTACATATTTTTTGAACGGAGTCACTCAGGTTGCTGTGCTTTATACCAAATAAAAGAATACACATTTACCTAAAAGATGAGCCTAATTAGGCTACTTTATGATAATTACTTTAGGAGTTATTCAAATTTCAGTAAATTTTAAAAAAAAACAAAAAATTTTCCCTATTCACCCTGTATCTTAGTCGATAGTGGAGATAGCCGCCCTCTGTAGAACAATTTTTTTCTTCAAAGATATCCAGGAATCGCCCCTGAAAATATTAGCCGCGTACTCCAACAAAGGATTTATTAAATTTCTAATGACCTTTACAAGTCGGGAATGATAGAATATGAGTATTTTAACTTATTAAAACGACAATATCTCAGAAATGGCAATTCCTACGAGAAAATGTATAATATATTTTTTTGTAGATAATCGCCTAATCTACAAACGTTGTAAACACAATTTTCTGATAAGACGTACGGTTTAGCATATATTTGCAAAAAACTGATATTTTGACCCTTTGACCTTGAATAAAAAAGTTTGCAGTCGTCCAATCGCGTGGCAGTCTCTACAGCTATGTATAACAATGTTTTTAAGGGCTGTTCCAATTTTCAGCAACTTCCGAATTATCTTCCAATTATGGCATTTTTTCGTCTATTTTGACTGGATTAAAAATTCTGCCGCATTGCCTTTAGAAGAGCCGCCTTAACCTCTTCGCATTTTTTCGGCCCAGCGAAATAGAAGGCGCTTCCCTGCTACATGAACTTGAGCGCGAGTCGCCAAAACCTTGTCTTCCAGGTACTTATAAATTAGATGTACTTGGCCTTTGTTTGGTGGGGGTGAAAAATGATTCTTCACTAAAGGAAACTGAATCATAATGAAGTTAGTGCTGCTTCCAAATCCTCAATTTGTTCAACTTTTTTATTTTCGTAATTACCCAAAGTTCTGTAAAGAAATTAAAAATAAATAAACATTAACAATTTATAGCAAACTTATTAGAAATGACCGCGAAAACTCAAATTTAAACTTACACCGACTCCCCCCCCCCTCCCAAACACAACCCAAAAAAACCTATCCTGCATTTTTGCAATAATAAAGTACCATTTTCATTACATCAGGGCGCGGGCGGCATGCGTGTGGCGGGAAGGGCCATTACGAGGAATTAAATATCCTGCTTATTAAATTTTCAAAAATTGATCATATTACTTACCAAACTGGGTGGTGATTATAGTATAAATACCAGTGATTATACATAACCGGTCACATTTGCCGTAACATATGTATATGTAATAAAGAAGGCATGAAGGAGAGATCAACGTACTACCCTGATATGATCATTTAAGAATTGGTCTAATCAACGAGGTATAAAAACGAACGCTTTTCGTATATCGTAAAATATTGAAAAGAAAAAAGTCCCAAGATACCTTCTACGTATTTTTGTATTCGAATTAAAATTATGAAATAAAACAATCAGTTTTTAACTTTGAGAATAGTTTTTTAAACTTAAATACGGCGAAATGACAATAAATAAAATTTAAAAAATAATAGAAAATTTTTTTAACAATAAAACATCTTTAACAACAATATATTTTAATAAGAAATAAAAATTATTCGACTAAACTTTAAGCAAAGTAAATTTTTTTTGTGAAAGTCACTCAGAGGAGATTCTCGAGCTGTTGAGTACACGTAAAAATTAAAATAAAAATGAATATAAATGGCAACCAATGTGCTTAACTATACTTGAAATGAGGTAAATTACTGATGATACAGCAACAAATAAAGTAAGCCAACCCAGAAATGAGAATTGTGTTCCATGAGGGCGAATATGCTCTTGAAGTCCCAGCCACCCACCATTGTCAGCTAACCAATAAACGAGATCATCTTCAATTATTTCTGACATTCCTTCAATAAGATATTGTAAAAAATCATAGTGACCCTGTCGAACACAGTCTATGGCAAAACCACCGCAAACGGCGAATATTGATATTATTTTGCACCATGTGATGCTCGTCTTGAATAGTTCTTTGGCAACTATGTTAAGAAGCATAGGTGCCATATCGCCATCAACAAGTTCACCAAATGGAGCACTAGATAATTGGCGAGATATATTGGAATATATGCGTGGATGCATTCGTTCTAATTCTTCTCCTACCTAAAAATATATTCAAATATATTCCATTGATTTGATATTATTTGCAATTTGTTATAACTTACACAATTTAGTGCAGGAAATACTTCGTATTCGATACTAGATGACGGTTCTGACATTGCACGTAGCCTTTGCAGTGCTTTTTTGTTCAAAACTCCTGCTCGACGAAGGCGCGCTCTTATATATTGTCCGCAGAGGCATTTTCCCTAAAAATATATATTTTTGTGTGTTAAGAGCTTATATGAAAATAATTTTTATAGTTTTATAGTTTGTTTGCAAGATAACTGAAACAAAGGATGTCTCGATTATCAAATACAAGTTAATATAAACAGGGGCACGAAATATTGTTTGTGACTATGAATATTTTGGAGAAAAATTTGGTTAAAGATGACATTTTGGTTAAAAAAACAAAATTTTGACTTTGACGACTCATAACTCTGGAAGTTGGTACTGTACTGTGGTACCGTCGCTTTTACAATTTTAGATAGGTGGGAGTATTCTGCGTACACTGATACCTTATTCATAAGTGATGGCGTTACAAAAATACAGGGTTAATTAGTCATTTCGACCGAATAAAAAGAAATGGTATTATTAACACCTTAGCCACAGTTACGGGATATAACAACTATACAGAAATTCTAGAAATTCTAATTCTGAGATACTTTTCTTTTGCGCCGGGCCTGGGGCAATTTTGACCCACCTCTTTCCGACTAACTTATTTTACTTTGTATAAGTGTTTATAGGCCCTGAATTAATGGAAATATTTCATATCATAAAAATAATGAAATCTAAAAATTAATGTCTGTTGGTTTGTAATGCGACTCTATATTTTTACAGAATGTGCGTTTGGACTAATTCTCGGTAAACAACATAGTGAGAGGTGCCGTGCCGCCCAAGAAAATAGAAAAAAACGAACATCGGAGAACACATTTGACACCTACGAACAAAAAAAAGGGCTGTGGCACTAGAGAACTGCCGCGGTAAAGCTATTGCATAGCATTTTTTATCAACTCATGCAATTATAATTATTTATTTATTTTATTTATGCAGTATTTTTTCACCGATATCAATTCAAGGTTTTTCTTTGATATTCGCTCCTAAGTGGATGTCGACGTCGTTATAGGGATGCACGGTCAAAATTAAAGCCCTTCAGCTTCAGCGGTGTGGGTTAACCCCAATTTACCCCCTTAGGGAATGAATTTCGAAAAATCGCTTCTTAGTGGATGTCCAAGTCATTAAAAGGATGCACTGTCAAAATTTCAGCCCCATAGCTCCAGGGGTTTGGGTAAGCCCCATTTCACCCCCTTAGGAGATGAATTTCGAAAAATCTCTTTATATTGGATGTCCACGCCATTATAGGGATGCACTGTCAAAATTTCAGCCCTATAACTTTAGCGGTTTGGATACACCCCATTTCAACCCCTTAGGGGATGAATTTCGAAAAATCGCTATTTAGTGGATGTCCACGCCATTATAGGGATGCACTGTCAAAATCTCAGCCCAATAGCTTTAGCGATTTGGGTAAACCCCATTTCACCCCCTTAGGGGATGAATTTCGAAAAATCGCTTTTTAATGGATGTCCACGCCATTATAGGGATGCACTGTCAAAATGTCAGCCCTATAGCTCCCGCGGTTTGGGTAAACCCCATTTCACCCCCTTAGGGGATGAATTTCGAAAAATCGCTTTATAGTGGATGTCCACGCCATTATTAGGATGCACTGTCAAAATTTCAGCCCAATAGCTTTAGCGGTTTGGGAGCTTTGACACTCTGTACGTTCCCAATGCGAATGAAAGAGTGAGGACGTGTGTGCTGGTGAAACACGGAGTGCAGGCGGTTTTACTGCCGCACTTGTGCACACCAGATCTCACAGCAGTACGCGTAGGTACTGGAAGTGGGGCTTTCATTCTAGCCTCAGCCTACCTTCCGTACGATTTGCCAGATCCTCCGCCCACCAGGGAGTTGGAAATTCTGGTTATTACCTGTGGCGAAAAAGGCACAGGGTTAATAGTTGGTTGCGACGCAAATGCACACAACACGGTGTGGGGAAGCACCAACGACAACCATAGAGGAGAGGCTTTGCTCGAATTTGTGGAATGCAACAATCTAGTTATTGCAAATAGAGGGGTAGAACCAACCTTCGTCGATGCTAGACGAAGGGAAGTCATAGATATAACTCTATGCAGCAACCGGATGTTGACAAGATTGACCAACTGGGAGGTGATGGATCGGACGACTATGTCAGATCACAGAGCCATTTCATTTGAGATAGAGTACGGAACCCCGGGCAGGGGAGACGGAATTAGAACAACGAGAATTCCCCGCAACACGGACACGTCTAGATATACTGAAATGTTGCGCAGGAATCTCGGGGAGCGCGTGCCAAGGGCACCGAAAACCACAAGAGAAGCAGAGTCTCAGTTGCATGTCCTGCAGACAGCGATAGAGAACGCTTTTCGAGTGGCGTGTCCTCTTACGTCAGTGGATGACCATGATCCCACACCCTGGTGGTGCAGGGAGCTGGAGAAACTGAAGAAAGAGGTCAGAAGGGCTTTCAACCAAGCGATGAGGTGCAATGACCCGGTTGCCTGGGAGAATTACAAAGCCAAGAAAAGAGAAATGAAACAAACTCTGCGACGACGGAAAAGGGAGTCGTGGAGGGATTTCTGCTCGAGCATGGAGAGCATATCTGAGGCCAGCAGACTTCAGAAAATGATCTCCAGGGACCCGGTCTCCAAAGTCGGACTCGTTCGTGACCCGTCGGGGAGGATGACGGAGACGCTGGAGGAAACCAACAAGATCCTGATGGAAGTTCACTTTCCTGGCAGCTATATCTCGGGTAAATCTTGGACTATTCGTAACAGAATGGCTACAAGGATGAACCGAGAGGAGGCTAACGGGGTGGTGACGGAGGAAGGGGTGAGACGTGCAATAGACACATTCTCTCCCTTCAAGACATCGGGGCGTGACGGAATATTCCCTGCGCTGCTTCAATGGGGCAAAGATATCATTGCACCCAGGCTTAGGGGAATATTCGTTACCTGTCTAGCAACAGGATACATTCCGGCGGTGTGGAGGGAAACCAAAGTGGTATTTCTCCCTAAGCCAGGCAAGAAGGACTACACCGAGGCGAAGTCCTCCAGGCCAGTCAGCCTAACATCCTTTCTGTTGAAAACAATGGAAAGAGTGGTGGCAGACCACCTGGAGAGTACTATGCTAAGGAGGCACCCTTTAAGTAGAAGCCAGCACGCTTACCAGGCTGGCAGATCTACAGAAACGGCACTTCACCAACTGGTGCGAGTAGCCGAGGGGGAACTGTATACCGGAGGCATAGCGATGGCCGTTATTATGGACATCGAAGGCGCCTTCGACAAGTTCAACAAACTCAAAGACGCTCTGGTGAGGCGCGAGGTCAGCCCCATGATTGTAAGGTGGGTGGACAGCATGCTGAAAAACAGAGCGGTAAGGATTCAGACAGGAGACTCGCGGCTTCGAGGGAGGGTCAGCAAGGGATGCCCACAGGGCGGGGTCCTATCGCCACTCCTGTGGAACATCACTGTGGACACTCTGCTCAGGCGGCTAGAGGTAATGGGCGTGCATACCGTTGGGTATGCAGATGATGTAGCGATTGTGGCACGTGGCAAGTTTATGAGCACTACGGCAGATATCATGAGGAATGCACTCCAAGTGGTTGAGCAGTGGTGTACGGAACAGGGCCTCACCATAAATGCCAATAAGACAGACGCGATAATCTTCACTAGGAAGATTAAAGATCTGGATTTTCAGCCCCTCATGCTTTTTGGATCGAGGATCAAGGTGTCTGGGATGGTCAAGTATCTGGGTGTATACTTGGACTCGCGACTAACCTGGAAATACCACGTTGAAGAGAAGATTAAGAAGGCGACAAGGGTGCTTCACCAGTGCAGAAGAGTATGTGGACTAAGGTGGGGTATCTCACCAAGGTTAGCATACTGGACATATACCATGATGGTGAGACCCATCATAACTTATGCCTCGGTGGTCTGGTGGACTAAAGCCACACAGAAAACCGTCAAGAGGCATTTGGACAAGGTGCAAAGAATGGCCTGCGTAGGTGTGAGCGGTGCTTTCCGCACCACACCCGCCGCGGCATTGGAGGCGCTGTTAGGTCTGCTGCCGTTAGATCTCCAGGTGATGAAGACTGCGGCAGCCTCAGCGATTCGGATGAGACGTGATGCCGCATGGCAGGCGTCAGGAACCTTATATGGGCACATGAAGATCCTGGATCGCATTAAAGGGATTAGGGAGCTCATGATGCCCATGGAAGGGATCACAAAAATGAGGGTGACCGAAAGGTATCATAAAACCCTCATAGGGAACGGAACGCTCCCCGAAGGGAGACCGGAAGACATATATATCTTCACGGACGGATCCAAGATTGACGGCAGAGCAGGTGCGGGAGTCTTCTCGGAGGACTTAAATCTGACCTGCTCTCTGGCTTTGGGGAATTACACCTCAGTCTACCAGGCGGAAATGCTTGCTCTGCTGCACGCGCTGGATCACATAAGTGAGGGTCAGGTGCAGGGAAGAAGTATCCTTATAGCACTGGACAATCAGGCTGTGATTAAGCGCATGAATCAGACAGAGATTAATGCGTCTCTGGCGTTGGAATGTGTCCAAAAACTGAACAGGTGTGCGAAACAAAACAACGTGACGCTAGCTTGGGTTAGAGGACATACAGGCATCGATGGGAACGAAAAGGCTGACAACCTGGCAAAACAGGGGTCAACCTCGGAATTCTGGGGACCGGAGCCATACTCTGCCATTGGCAGAGGGTTGGTGAGGAACTGCATCGAGAAATGGGTCGCTGAGGAACACCGGAGACGGTGGGACGCTATGACCACGTGTAGGCAGGCTAAGATGGTGCTTACGTTGCCGATTACCGCAGCCAGAAGAAGGATCCTGCATATGCAAAGGAGAACCCTCAGATGGTTGGTGGCACTGATTACAGGACACGGATGTTTCAGGTATCACCTAAAAAGAATGGGAATTCTGGAGGATGACACCTGTCGGATGTGCCTGGAGGAACCTGAGACGGCCACACACATAGTGTGTCACTGTCCGGCGGTGGCGAGGAAAAGGGCTGCCATAACTGGACTCCATTGGATGGAGGACATGAGGCAGACTCCCTTCAATCAGCTGCTTGCGATAACTAGGGGAGTCGAAGTAAGGGAGCAATGGGACAACCCACTGCAACCCCAATAAGATGACTCTAGGCAGAGGGACGAAAAGGGACCCGCAAATAGTGGTCTGATTCGGTATCCCTCGAAAATCTATATATATATAGCGGTTTGGGTAAACCCCATTTCACCCTCTTGGGGCATGAATTTCGAAAAATCGCTTTTTATTGGATGTCCACGTCATTATAGGGATGCACTGTCAAATTTTCAGCCCTATAGCTCCTGCGGTTTGGGTAAACCCCATTTCACCCCCTTAGGGGATGATTTTCGAAAAATCGCTTTACAGTAGGTGTCCACGCCATTATAGGGATGCACTGTCAAAATTTCAGCGCTATAGCTTTAGCGGTTTGGGTAAACCCCATTTCACCCCCTTAGGGGATCAATTTCGAAAAATTGCTTTTTAGTGGATGTCCACGTCATTATAGGGATGCACTGTCAAAATTTCAGCCCTATAGGTTTAGCGGTTTGGATAAACCTCATTTCACCCTCTTAGGGGATGAATTCCTGCGATAAAAGCTATGCAATAGCTTAATTATTGATTTTTTAGAAACTTATTTATTATTTTGTAGAGGGGGGTTTCGTGTAACAGTTGTCAACAGACACTTTACTTCCGTTTAATTTTGAAATTTTTGAAATTTTTAAACATCGAAGTAGGCGCTTCATAAAATTTCCCCTCTCGTGTTAGGTTTTTTTCGTTACGGAATTTCTCAATTCGGTCACCCCGCTCAAAGCCTGCGATAAAAGCTATGCAATAGCTTAAAAAGAAACGTGACCCCACAGTATTTTTTTTATTTCCAATCAGTAACAAACAGTATTTTTTTTATTTCCAATGGTTATTTCTTAACAAAATAGAAGTGAAATAAAAAAACATACAAAAAAATTTGAGTACAAAATCATATCAATATTGTTACATTTTTACAGCTTAAAGGATTCGTAGGGTAAATTAAGGAATACACTTTTTAATTATCCACACAAAATACTTAAATTTAATATCTTACACTATTAAATTCTATTTATAGCTTTTTTAATTCACTTTTCAATCACCACTTTTCGGTTAAGGTCACTTTAGAACACTTTCATCGCTTTTCAAATCAAACTGACTCCTAAATGCCGTTTCTACCACATTTATATACCCAAGCTCCTTCTTTATCTTTCGATTCAAATTTTCTAGTCAGCGGTGGAATGTTTTTTCATTCCGGCAAGTTTGAGAAGCTTTGTCTTCAATTATCGCTCGTTCCAATTTTCGTTTAGTGCATAAATCGTTAATTGAGACTCCAACCAAATAACAGTTCATTAATTTTCAACGGATGGCGCATAAATCATCACAATATCATAAAACAACAGGTATAAATTAAAAAAATACAAAAGTGCGGGTCAGCTCCGACGCGTGACTCTATTATATGTTTTTCGTGTTGGACGCCATTTTGAATTCCGAATGGCGTTACACCGCTAATTGCATTCTATTTGTAATAATGTCCCCGAACGCAATTGCACCACAAATGCCATCTTGATTGTTTTACAAAATGGTCAGTTTGCAATGTCAAGCAAACTATGCATTTTTGCACATATGCAAGAAGTTGATCAGTTATATTTTCTACTTTTTGGTCTTACGCCATTCTGGGGTGGTATTACGCAAGTTGTTTCAATCGACCTCTCCATACAAAAATCTTGAATTTTTGTATGAAGAAGTCGATTGAAACAACTTACGTAATACCACCCCTGTGTTGACCGTCATTTTGAATTTCGAATGACGCTACACCGCTAATTGAATTCTACCTTTCATTTAATACCCATGTCTAGGGGGCTTCAATAGCCTAAGGAGTAAGGCGTCTGGCTACCATCCCAGAGGTCCCGGGTTCGAATTCTGGCAGCCCCACAGTCCTTCAACTTTTCCACTTTTCCGCCTTCTACCCTACCTACATAACTTTCCTTCACCCTCACCCTTGCTTTGTTAATTTCATTACTTTTATATTAAGAAATTTACATTTTTTTTATATTTATATTTTTAATTTTTTTTTATTTTTCAATATATTTAAGATTTTACGTATTAATTTATAAGGAGTAGGAAAAAAATTACTTGTTGTTTTGCTCAATTCACTTTGAATTATAACAAAATTTTTTGAAGAAAAATGCGCCATTCTTTCAATTAACTTTTTCATTAAAATTGAAATTTCACGCTTTCTTTTACATATTTTTTATTTTTTACTTTTCAGTACATTTTTTAGTTAATTAAAAGAATTTTTTTAAAAATTTTTTCTATCCATTTATTTTATTTTCTACTTTTTAGTTTATTATATGTATTCCGCCATTTTATGTTGGGGATTCTATTAGATTTAAAATTACGTCACACAGCTTACTGAATTCTACCTGCCGTACTCTTTCATTTGATACCCATGTAGTGGGCTCGGTGGAACATAATTGCAAAAATGGCCGCCATCTTGGAACCGTCTTCTAGATTTTTGTACAAAAAGGCCAGACATGATGAGTTGAACTCAGGTGGAACCCAAGTCTAACTACATGTAGACGGGAGTCGAGTTGAGTTAAGCTCGACTGAACTCGACTCAGCTCTGCTACCTGGGTTGAGTTGAAATTATGCATACGGACATGAGTTCAGTAGTTGAGTAGTTGAATTTAGTTTACAGCAGCATCTCTGTGTTTTGTTTGTGATTTTTTGTAACGTGTACTGCTTCTTTATTTTCAATTCGCCCATAACTAAACTATTGGGAGTTTGGCCGTAGACAGCGAAGCGAACGGACGTGTGCTGGTCCGGTCTGTCAAACACGCCCCGCTAAATACAAAATAAAAAAATTTTTTTTTTCTTTTTGTTGTGAAAAGTGAAAAAAAAAAAAACAAATCTAAGCCCACAAAAAACCAACAACAACAAAACAATAGTGGAAGAAAATACGCGCGGCAGTGTGAAGTGAAGACAAGCGACCGACGAACAGCGCAAGTAAGTTCCCTTTGCTTCCTACCCTCACTCGATTCTCGGACCTGCAAGTGTCGCACCCGAAATCTGTCGGTCGACGAAATTTGCCTCATTTCAAAAGGCATAACACTTTAACGCAGGCAAATTTCGTTGACTCTGATGGTTGCGGCAGATGTAATTCCGGGAAATATCTGTAGGAATGTGGCGATTGAACCCGCGCAACCGAGGTTCTGTTACAAGTCAAGCTTTGTTATTGACCTCTGTAACATTCGTGGACTTCATGCGAACTTCTCTTTTGTTGAGTGCCACTTATTAAACTTTAAACCCCCAATCCTCGCACTTAGTGAAACCCAAATATCACCCGATAATGACTTAAGTCAATATCAGATATCGGGGTACACTTTAGTGCATAATCTCTCTCCCCATAGGGGCATTGCCATCTACGTTAGGGATGACGTGGCTCATTATAAAATATGCAAAAGCACTTCTTCAGATTTTAACTCACTTTGGATTAAAATCATCATCCGAAACCACGTCATATTCTTTTGCTTCCTATACAGAAGCCCTAACATAAGTAACGAAGCCTCCACTTCATCATTTGACACAATTTCCGAACAAATCTCGGGATTTTTATCGTCCAATCCTGAGTGTGAAATCATCGTAGTTAGCGCTAGCTTCCCATTCAAATTTCCCACCCCTCCCAAACCAGTCAGAAGAACTGTATGGCATTATGGGAAGGCCAATTGGCTGGGGCTTACTAATTTCTTCCAATCTACTGACTGGAACCAGTGTTTCCGTAATAAAAACGCCAACTCTGCCGCTATCAGTATCACTAGAATCATACAGGCAGGAATGCATTTGTTCATTCCTCATTCTACTAAATCTGTGAAGGCTAGGCCCAACAGATGGTTTAATCAGGAGTGTATGAATGCAATCAGAAATAAAGAAGCCGCCTTTCGAGCTTACAAGAGCTTCCCGAGTGAATCGCTTCGTGCAGAGTATATAAAACTAAGAAATTCCTGTAAAGTCACCATCAGGAATGTCAAAAATTCATTTGACAGCAAGTTGAGAGGTAAACTCCTTAATGCAACCTCTGGTAGCAAAAACTTCTGGTCCTTGGTAAGTTCCATCAAGAAGAATTTCACCACCTCCACAACTCCTTCATTCATCCACGATGAAAAGGTGATAACAGACAGAAAATCCAAGGCCAATTTATTAGCATCTCTGTTTGCTTCAAATTCTTCTTTACCCCAAAATGATACGCTACCCCCGGTCCTCGAGCACAGCGCTCATTTAATGGACAGGGTTTTCTTCAGGACTCGCGAGGTGTACAGGTGCCTCAAGGAGCTCGATGTCAACAAATCCACTGGACCCGATAATATACCCCCAGTCGTCTTAAAACAATGCGCGTCACCTTTGGCTAGACCTCTGCGCAAACTTTTTGCCCTATCATACTCTTCCGGAGTTTACCCAGATTCTTGGAAACTTGCTCATGTGCAGCCAATACCGAAAAAAGGTAACCCCAGCGATACCTCCAACTACCGCCCAATAGCAATTACTTCTATTCTCTCCAAAACCATGGAGACGATAATCAACAAAAAGCTTATGGGATATCTAGAATCCAACCAACTTATAAACGACAAACAATACGGCTTCCGACAAAAAAGATCCACTGGTGATCTTTTAGTTTGCCTTACCGAACACCTCAGCCGTAGTCTGCATGGATCCGGTGAGTCTAGTCTGGTTGCTCTTGATATCTCCAAGGCTTTTGATAGAGTATGGCACTCAGCCTTGTTAGCTAAACTCAAAGCTATTGGAATTGACTCGCTTCTCTATAAGTGGGTTGAGGGTTTCCTTTCCGGCCGTTCAATTAAGGTAGTTTTGGATGGCGTCAAATCTGAATCTCACCCCATCTTTGGGGGGTCCCCCAGGGGTCAATTTTATCTCCGGCCCTATTTCTTATCTTTATAAATGACCTACTTTCAATCCCCTCCAACCCACTTCTCAGCTTCGCTGACGACGGTACTCTACGTTACTCGTACAGCTTCGATACAAGACAGACACATGCCAGATCCTGTCTTGATGATCGTGAACTAATGTTCAACTCTATTAATAACGACATTGAACTTATTATAGAGTGGGGAAAAAAGAATCGTGTCGAATTCAACCCCTCCAAAACCAAGTACTGTCTTATTTCAAAGAAAAAGATCAACACATCTCCATCCTTGACAGTGGATGGCGTGGAAGTAAAGGCCGACCCATCCCTACACATCTTAGGCGTGACATTAGCCAAAGACTTGCGATGGAATGACCACATATTCCAAATCGCCAAACAAGCATCCCAGTGCTTGGGATTTCTTAAGAGGTGCAGGTTCCTGCTCCAGCCATCGGCCCATGCTGTTATTTATAAATCCTACATTCGGCCTCTTCTCGAATACAACTCCCTCATTTGGGGCGGCGCTCCAATAACAACCTTAGCATGGTTAGATAAGGTCCAAAAAAGGCCCTTAAGTTAATTAATGACGATACCGCTTGCTCCACCATCGACCCCCTAAGCCACCGTAGGAATGTAGCAGCACTGACAAAATTTTATCGCTACTATCATAGTGACTGTTCCTTCGAGTTAAACGCTCTTTTGCCTCCACGGCAATCTTATAACCGCAACACCAGATTAGCCCACTCGTCCCATTCCCTGTACCTGCAACTACCCTTTTCACGCACTCAACAAGATATGAATTCGTATGTAAATAGAACGACTAGAATGTGGTATTTCCGAGCTCCTACAACATCCAAGAGTTCAAACGCAGGGTTCATCACCACCTTCTTCAATACCCTCCCGTACCTTCATAATCCCTAACCTATTCTAAAAGTTGATAATTACCCTTACACCATGAAATACGAGAACTTCCTTAGTTCTAATTCAGCAGAAATTTGTGACAATTTTGCATCGTTCTTCCTCAAATCTTTCTCGTCCCCTGTATTCCAACCAGATGAAGACAATTTTCGACATATCAATGCAATCCAAGCGGCTCAAAACTTTTCCCTGTCTATAACCAGGGATGATATCTCGAAGCATATAAATGAACTTCCACAAGACTTTTCGTCCGGCCCTGATGGAGTCCCTCCAGCTGTTCTAAAATCCTGTGCAGGGGCCCTACTGTCTCCTCTTCTATGTTTATTTCAAAAATCCCTAAATAAAGGGCGCTTCCCAACCTTATGGAAGAACTCTTTTATAATACCCGTCCATAAGAAAGGCTGTAAAAACGAAATATCTAATTATAGGCCAATTGCGAAGTTATCGTCTATACCAAAACTCTTCGAATCTATTATTTATTCTGCTATCGCCCCTATCTGCAAGAGGCTTATCTCAACAAACCAACATGGTTTTCTTGCAGCCCGTTCCACTACTACTAATTTACTGGAGTTCTCTTCACACACAATTAGAGGCTTTGTCACTGGCTGCCAAACTGACTGTGTCTATACAGATTTTAGTAAGGCTTTCGACAAGCTCTCCCACTCTATTATAGTTCTTAAACTAAAGAAATTAGGCTTTCCGCATGCCCTTGTGGATTGGTTCCAGTCGTACTTAGCCGATAGAACCTACCAGGTTCTATTCCGCGGAGTCAAATCGAAGAATATCGAAGCGTCCTCTGGAGTCCCGCAAGGCAGCCATCTTGGCCCTCTTCTTTTTATTTTATCAATTGACGATATTGTTACACTGCTAAAGCACTGTAAAATCCTTATTTACGCTGATGACATCAAACTGTATCGCCACATAAGGAGTATAGAGGATTGCAAACTTCTGCAAGCAGATCTAAAACCTTCTATTCTTGGTGTTCCAACAACAACCTTGTGCTTAATGTTAGTAAATGCGAGATCATGACTTTTTGTAGGAAACGTGGTGTTATAACTTATGACTATACTTTCCTTGACAACAAGGTCTCCCGTACTGAATCTGTAATCGATCTTGGGGTTAGGTTAGAAAGTAAGTTGGATTTCTCCACCCACATCAATTATATCTCCTCCAAGGGCAATTCAGTCCTGGGATTTATAAAAAGATGGTCCAAAGAGTTCAACAACCCCCTCGTCACTAAACACCTGTACGTATCTTTGGTTAGGCCTTTGCTTGACTACGCTTCCCAGGTATGGTCTCCTTACTACTCCTCCCATGTTAGTAGAATCGAATCGGTTCAAAGGAAGTTCGTTCGGTTTGCACTCAGCCACCTCCCATGGGATGACCCACTCGCTCTTCCGCCTTATGAGAACAGACTTAAATTGCTCAACTTAAGCTCCCTTCATAAGCGCCGCGAGGTCGCTGACGTTATATTCGTTCATCGACTGATGAATGACAAGGTGGACTCTGGTTTCTTAAGAAACCGCGCGTCATTTAGAGTGAATAACTACAACCTGAGAGGTGAACCTCTTTTGCACATTAATTCCTCTAACACCAATTATGGCATGTTCGAACCCGTTAATCGCATGCTTATAAATACTAACAACAATAGGAGTGTGTTTAGCTTGCTAACCAGCGAAGTTGTCCTTAAAAGGACCCTTCTCAATGTGGCGTGACTCTCTACGTGCTCCACTTCCTTTTTAGTTTTGCATGCTCCTCTGTTTAATGTTTTTGATCTTTTATGTTTTTAATATTTTATGTTTGCATGTCTCAGCTGAGCCACGGCAGTGGTAAATATTTCTCAGCCCTGCTGGGAAGTGTGCCTTCTGTCTTAGAAGGGAAACTCTATATATGTATATATATACATATATATATATATATGTATGTATGTGTATGTATATATAGATTTTCATGCTTAGCTGTAAAGTGCGCCTTCTGTGCTAGAAGGGTTAACTCTAGAACTCTAGAATTCCCCCACCCCTCCCCCGTACTAAGCTTACTGCTAGACATTGCACCATGACGTGACAAATGACATGACGGACTAGTAGTACAAAGGGTGACTCCTGAGCTTAGCACTACCACATAAAAAAAAAAAAAAAAATTCAGCTCATCATGCTTACATCACGTGAACTACGAGTGTTTGCAAAATTGGAAGTAGATCGGTTATATTTTCTACTTTTTAGTCTATTAAAAGCTTTCCGCAATTTTGTGTTGGCCGCCATTTTGAATTTGGAATGACGCCACATAGCTAACTGTGGTCTACTTGTCATATCCTTTCATTTGATACCCATGTCAGAGGGACGGGGAGCACAATTTTAAAAATCGGTCGCCATTTTGGAACCGCCTTCTAGATATTGTTACAAAATGGTCAGATTGCATTGTCATTCAAACTAAAAGTGTATGCAAAATTTCAGCTGTGTTTTCGCTGTCGGCGCCTCTCTTTGCACTATATTTCGTTAACGGTTGACTTATAGAACATACAATTATCTATAATTTTTGCTATAATTATTTTTTACGTAAGGCTAATATTGCACGAGTTATAGTGCTTTAAGTGTCGCAAAACGTGAATTCTAGGCAGAGATTAAATAGCATGGGTGCCAGCCCATCGTCTTGCTTTAAGCCTTGCTTGACTGGGAAGGAATCAGTCAATTCTCTTTGTATTCTCACTGTACATCTTGTATTTTCCATTGTCATTTCTTTAGCTTCACTATATTTGAGGGTGTGTTGAGGTCCAGCATTGTTGCATACATTCTTCCCTGTCGTTGCTGGTGTATGCTTGTTTGAAGTCGATGAAAAGTTGATATACGTCAATGTTGTATTCCCAGCATACGCATATTAGTCTTAGTAAAAATATATTTTCGCATATTAGCCTTAGTAAAAATAATTAGCAAATCTATTATTGCCGCAGCCAACGCAGTTAACCTAACAATATTAACCCGGGCAGAAAAAACCGAATACCTGAAGGTACACAAATAGTTGAGAGTTTACAGGTAGCAAAGTTTTGACTGTATATTCATAGATTAGTCTAAGAAACAAATCGAGCAGTTTCTGCTTTTAAGATAACAACTCCACTTCCTAGGGCGATCAAAGCTTGCCTGAGCAGAACTAAAGACTATGTTCAATCACGAAACTAGGAGATGATTAGATCGTTCAAACCATCAAGTCACAAGGAGCAGACGGTGGGCGCTATCAATAATGCACTGTGCAAAGCTATTTTGACTCTGCACACACAATCAGCATAACGCCAGACAAATCATTTGCGCGTGTGACTGATCTGATAAAATTGACCATAGTCCTCACAGTTTTTTTGTCAAAATATACATAAATATTAAAAATTCAGATTTTACTAAGCACTCAGGCTTTATATTTATCACAATTCTTTTTTTGAGATATCAAAAACTTTTACTAGCTGATTTTGCGGGCATACAACAGATTCTGCAATGTGACAGGTTGATTTTTATTCTTCGCACCGAGTCGAAAACGTTTCTGTATTTGCAGCAGTTTGCAAATGCACACTGCATTATTGAACGTCTGTCGAAAATCGTTTTGATTTATTGACTTGTGTGAAAAAACTCAACTAAATTGAGCACATTTATGGGTGCTACCGTTTTAGAAGGCCCAAAGGGCAGCCAGCTCCAGAAATGATCCAAATGCTTAACGAAGAAAATTTTAAAGATTTTCCCAATATTGTAATTTATTTAGAATGCATCCTGGTCCCGACAGGTACAGAAAAGGAGTATGATGCAATATTAGAGAAAGTGATGACGTGGGCTAAAGAGTTAGGAGAGTTTTACACCGGCCAACCCACAAAAAACTGAAGACATCGTCCATTCCCTTTTGAAATTCGATGAAAGGCTGCAAGGGCTCCAACTCACCATTCAATTCCGTACGACTTGAAATGCAAAAGATAGGGGGCGCTAATATACCTATCAAAAAAGTGTTTTTTCGTCTTTTCACCCAAAAAATTTTTTTCCGCGGAAAAAAAAATTTGTTCGATGCTTTAGCGCCTCCTTTTTTGACCTTCTGACTCAAAGACATTAATTGTAGACGGCGATGTCCTCTACATCTTTTGTCTAAAAAGTTGTTCTCTAAAGTGCACTGATTTGGAGAAAAACGCATCAAAAAACTTTTTGGGTTTTCCAAAAACCTGCAAAGATTAGAAGTCACAAATCTGGGTTTTAGCTTTTTTCATGACTCCCTAACGATTTCTGAAAAAAATTCCACGGTGTAATTTTACCAACAAACAACCTTTTTTCACGACAGATTGACTGTACTAATATAGTCCATTCAAAACGCGCGTTATGGTGTTCCAAAATAACACCGTTAAGAAAATCGAACCCTAAGCGTTTTTGGGGTCGCTGATCACGAGAATCGAGGTCCCGCGGTCCCAAAATTAGGGCGTCACTCCTAAAAATGCAAAAAAAAACTTTTAGGGGGTTTTTCGCGATTATTTCAATAATAATGAAAACTAATGCGATGAAATGCACTTTTTTTAATATTTATTTGCGCAGGGGGTTGGTTTATACTAAATTTAGGCGAGCCTAATGGTAAGGGGTACCCCTAAAGGGTTGAAAGCACCCCTAAATAGGCGAAAAATGGCAAAAATTGTAAAAACATTTTTTTTTTCAAGTTTTTGCTTCAAATTCGATTGTGGGCGTACTGTCAGGCAAAAATGAATTATTTTCAACCCTTAAGGGGTTAAAACTACCCCTACAATATATGTATGTAGTTAATTGAAAATTAGGGGGAGGGGGGGGGTGTTCCAAAATAACACCGTTAAGAAAATCGAACCCTAAAGGTTTTTGGGGTCGCTGATCACGAAAATCGAGGTCCCGCGGTCCCAAAATTAGGGCGTCACCCCTAAAAATGCAATGTTTTCGCGATTATTTCAGTAATAATGAAAACTAATGCGATGAAATGCACTTTTTTTAATATTTATTTGCGAAGGGGGATGATTTATACTAAATTTAGGCGAACCTTATGGTAAGGGGTAGTCCTAAAGAAGTCCTGAAACTACCCCTAAAATTTTCCAAATGTTTTAATAATATTTCAACAAATAATTGTGGCTGATCAAGGACAAGTGTAATTCCGGGAAATATCTCCAAGAATGTGGCGATTGAGCCCGCGCAAACGAAGTCCCGTTACGAGTCACGCTTTGTCGTTGACTTATGTAACATTCGTGGACTTCAAGCGAATTCCTCTTTTGTTGAGTGCCACCTGCTAACTTTTAAACCCCCAATTTTCGCACTTAGTGAAACCCAAATATCACCGGATAATGACTTAAGTCATTACCAGGTGTCGGGGTACACTTTAGTGCACAACCTCTCCCCCCATAGGGGTATTGCCATTTATGTTAGGGACGACGTGGCTTATTATAAAATATATTCTAGCGCGACTTCAGATTTTAATTATCTTTGGATTAAAATCATTTTCCAAAGCCACGTCATATTCCTCTGCTTCCTATACAGAAGTCCTAACATAAGTTACGAAGCCTCCACCTTATCTTTTGATAAAATTTCCGAACAAATCTCGGGATTTTTGTCGTCCAATCCTGAGTGTGAAATCATCGTTGCGGGTGATTTCAATGTTCACAATGTAAACTGGCTGACTTACTCAAATGGCACCAGTGTTTCTGGCAAGGACGTCGAGCTCTTTGCAGACACCAATAATTTGCATCAAATTGTGGATCATCCCACGAGAGTCCCTGATGCTGCTGATCAAGGAACCTATCTCCTTGACCTTTTTCTAACTTCTCATCCAGCGCGTTATTCCGTTGAAGTTGATTCACCTCTCGGCAATTCGGACCACTGCCTAGTTAGCGCTAGCTTCCCATTCAAATTTCCCACCCCTCCCAAACCAGTTAGAAGAACTGTATGGCATTATGGGAAGGCCAATTGGTTGGGGCTTATTAATTTCTTCCAATCTACTGACTGGAACCTGTGTTTCCGAAACAGAAACGTCAACTCTGCCGCTATCCGTATCTCTAGGATCATACAGGCAGGAATGCATTTGTTCATTCCTCATACTACTAAATCTGTGAAGGCTAGGCCCAACAGATGGTTTAATCAGGAGTGTATGAATGCAATCAGAAATAAAGAAGCCGCCTTTCGAGCTTACAAGAGCTCCCCGAGTGAATCGCTCCGTGTAGAGTATATTAAACTAAGAAATTCCTGTAAAGTCACCATCAGGAATGTCAAAAATTCATTTGACAGCAAGTTGAGAAGTAAACTCCTTAATGCAACCTCTGGTAGCAAAAACTTCTGGTCCTTGGTAAGCTCCATTAAGAAGAATTTCACTTCATCCACAACTCCTTCATTCATCCACGATGAGAAGGTGATAACAGACAGAAAATCCAAGGCCGATTTATTAGCATCTCTGTTTGCTGCCAATTCTTCTTTACCCCAAACTGATATGCTACCCCCGGTTCTCGAGCACAGCGCTCATCTAATGGACAGGGTTTTCTTCAGGACTCGCGAGGTGTACAGGTGCCTTAAGGAGCTCGATGTAAACAAATCCACTGGACCCGATAATATACCCCCTATCGTCTTAAAACAATGCGCCTCACCTTTGGCTAAACCTCTGCGCAAACTTTTTGCCCTATCATACTCTTCCGGAGTTTATCCCGACTCTTGGAAACTTGCCCATGTTCAGCCAATACCGAAAAAAGGTGACTCCAGCGATCCCTCCAACTACCGCCCAATAGCAATTACTTCTATTTTCTCCAAAACCATGGAGACGATAATTAACAAAAAGCTTATGGGATATCTAGAATCCAACCAACTTATCAACGACAAACAATACGGCTTCCGCCAAAAAAGATCCACTGGAGATCTTTTAGTTTGCCTTACAGAACACCTCAGCCGAAGTTTGCATGGATCTGGCGAATCTAGTTTGGTTGCTTTGGATATCTCCAAGGCTTTTGATAGAGTATGGCACTCAGCCTTGTTAGCTAAACTCCAAGCTATTGGAATCGACTCGCTTCTGTATAAGTGGGTTGAGAGTTTCCTTTCCGGCCGTTCAATTAAGGTATTATTGGATGGCGTCAAATCTGAATCTCACCCCATCTCTGCGGGGGTCCCCCAGGGGTCAATTTTATCACCGGCCCTTTTTCTCATCTTTATAAATGACCTTCTTTCAATCCCCTCCAACCCACTTCTCAGCTTCGCTGACGACGGTACTCTACGTTACTCGTACAGCTTCGATACAAGACAGAGACGTGCCAGATCCTGTCTTGATGATCGTGAATTAATGTCCAAATCTATTAAAACTGACATCAAACTAATTCTAGATTGGGGAGAAAAGAATCGTGTCGAATTCAACCCCACCAAAACCAAGTACTGTCTTATCTCAAAAAAGAAGTTCAACACCTCACCATCCTTGACAGTGGATGACATTGAACTAAAGGCCGACCCATCCCTACACATCTTAGGCGTTACATTAGCCAAAGACTTGCGTTGGAATGATCACATATTTCAAATCGCCAAACAAGCATCCCAGTGCTTGGGATTTCTCAAGAGGTGCAAGTTCCTCCTCCAACCATCGGCCCGTGCTGTTATTTATAAATCCTACATTCGGCCTCTTCTCGAATACAACTCCCTCGTTTGGGGCGGCGCTCCAATAACCACCCTAGCATGGTTATATAAGGTCCAAAAAAAGGCCCTTAAATTAATTGGTGACGACACCGCTTGCTCCACCATCGACCCCCTCAGCCACCGTAGGAATGTAGCAGCACTGACAAAATTTTATCGCTACTATCATAGTGACTGTTCCTCCGAGTTAAACGCTCTCCTGCCTCCACGGCAATCTTATACCCGCAACACCAGATTAGCCCACTCGTCTCATTCCCTTCACCTGCAACTACCCCTTTCACGCACTCAACAAGATATGAATTCGTTTGTAAATAGAACAACTCGACTGTGGAATAATCTCTCGCAGTCAGTATTTCCGAGCTCCTACAACATTCAAGAGTTCAAACGCAGGGTTCATCACCACCTTCTTCAATACCCCCCCGTACCTTTTAACCCTTAACCTATACCCCCCACCCCTCCCCCGTACTAAGCTTACTGCTAGACATTGCACCATGACTTGACAAATGACATGACGGACTAGTAGTACAAAGGGTGACTCCTGAGCTTAGCACTGTCACATAAAAAAAAAAAAAAAAAAATATAAAATTTTAATGTAAAATAATAAAATTCAATTTGTTCCAATTACAATTTTAATGTGAGGGTAGTAGGTACCCCCTTAAGAGTTGAAAAAATTAATTTGCTGATAATACCTTTTGAACCAAATTTCAAACAAAAATCTTTTATATTAAGTTGTTTTTATTATAGTAGGGGTAGTTTTAACCCCTTAAGGGTTGAAAATAATTTATTTTTGCCTGACAGTACGCCCACAATCGAATTTGAAGTATAAACTTAAAAAAAAAATGTTTACAATTTTTGCCATTTCTGGCCGATTTAGGGGTAGTTTCAACCCTTTAGGACTACCCCTTACCATAAAGTTAGCCTTAATTTAGTATAAATCAACTACCTTCGCAAATAAATATTAAAAAAAGTGCATTTCATCGCATTAGTTTTCATTATTACTGAAATAATCGCGAAAACTCCCTAAAAATGGGTTTTTTTTTGCATTTTTAGGGGTGACGCCCTAATTTTGGGACCGCGGGACCTCGATTTTCGTGATCAGCGACCCCAAAAACCTTTAGGGTTCGATTTTCTTAACGGTGTTATTTTGGAACACCCCCGCCCCCCGCGTTTTGAATGGACTAATTGCCCTAATGCGTTTAAAGAACTTCATAGCAAACTTTGTACGTATATTTTGGCTTCATTCTACTTTAGGAGATGATGTTGACGCAATTGTTTATCAGCTTGGAAAACTGTAGATCAATAATTGATGCCTCGTAATGGTTTAGTCAGTGGATGGCAACGTTTTGTTTGCCTGACACATGTCTTATATCTGTGGTAAACTGAGAGACTAGGTATATTTTGTCAGTGAATGGCCAACATTAATTTTGTATTGTTGTATACCTTTCTCTTACCACCATAAAAACTCACTAGCCACTAGATACAATTTTTCCCGCTAAAAGCAGGGGTGGTAGCACGTAAGTTGTTTCAATCGACCTCTTCATACAAAAAATTTTGTAACACTTGAATTTTTGTATGAAGAGGTCGATTGAAACAACTTACGTGCTACCACCCCAGGTCTACACCAGTGATTCTTAACCGACCGTAAGAAGTTTTGGCGTGAGCCGCTTCGTGTGGACCAGCCATAAAGGAGAATGTACAATTTGTGAAAATGGGTAATTTTCCTAATGAAATAACCAATCAATATAAAATTTTGTTAACTCTATTGAAACTACTTTAATAATAAAATTAATTGGAAATTAAGTTTATTACCAATGTACTTCAATTTTAATAATAACTAGCTGAAGCCCGGTGCGCCGTACCGTGTCCGCACAAAAACTAAACTCAAGTGATTTGACGCGGTGCGGACACGAACAGGAGGGGCTGACTGGTACAATTGTATTTATTTACTTTATTTCCATCTGTTCTTCGACACACGTGCGACGCGGACGCAGTGTCGATTTGTGTGTGCCGGGCTTTATCCATTGTAATATATACCTTGGTCATTGCCAAGATGAGCTACTAAATGAACCACAGTTGAATATTTTATGAAGGGCAAATGAAAACAATCATTTAATATTGTGCTATTTTGTCGATCGTATTTGCCTTTCGTCACATATTTGCATATGAATTTTATTGATTTGACGGAATGCAAAATTCAGCATTTATTTGAGAACGATCCATACATTGTCAATTTCAAAATCCCGACAATTAACCTTCCAAGTTATCTATTTGCCATTGACCTCAATCAATCAATCATTCGATAAAACGGATAGCCATCGTTACCGATTACAATTTCAGAAACCAATGCTCTCGGATACTACTTTAAATATTCCCCATCTATCATGCCTTATGATTCAATCTCCTCCCATTGTGGATTGCAAGTAAGTTATGAACAAATCTGGGTGACCATATTGACACGAAGTCTGTTTTAACATAAAAATTGGGTCAAAAGGAAGAGAGGGAAGTGTTGTAACTTTTCCAACAACATTTTTTTGCGTGAAAACTAATACATGCACAAACGCTTCCTAGATAAAGAAACATTACGGCATACCCATTGATATCCCGTCTATGAATGATAAGTTACTCTTGATGAAGCAATGCCCATGTACCTCGAGAGTATGATAACAAACCGGACTACCAAGTGTTGAGTAGTGATCCGTTTACGCCAGCTCAATGATAGTAGCATGTAAAGGTATTCCAACGTTATTACTGTTACGTTTCTTTTAATACGTTTACAATTCGACACCACTATCGCTGCTGCAATCCTTTTTTAGAACGATTTAGCTTTTTTTTATTCCAATTAAAAAACTAAAACGATTTCGCATACAAATCATATTAATTTAATGCGATGAAAAAACTTCAATAGGGATATCGACAATTATTTTTCAAGCGCCATTACAAAAATACCAACACATAATCATGAAAACTATGCATATAAACCTTGGTATTGAGGTGTTCTAACCCAAACAACTCTCAATCAGTCTTTTCATACAGCCAAATTTTCAAACATCGATTACACATAAAACAATGATTTATTTTTTATATGTAGATGGTGCATGTTACACTATCCATCACTCGATACTCCTGTGTTAGTATAATGGCTGGGTGAGTATGGTAAATTTTCTGGCTCAAAAGTGAGGGGAGATATGACGCATGACTTATGCCTCCCTGCGACCCCTAGTTTTGTGTATGGGGGTTATTAACGAAATTATGGATAGTGTAAATTGCACCAATAACCTCACTTTCCAGTTTGATGTTACATGGCAATCTTTCCGAAAATTATTCTCAACCAAACAAAATTTTTCTTCCGAAAGCTTCTTCTTCTTTTTAGTCAGGTCATCGGTTACATGGACCATGTGATTCCGAAAACCATTCCCAGAACGTTCTGAGAATGTCACACCACCCCACTAATATACTCATATTAATGAATAGGTGTTTGTAGGTATAGCTGAACCGCCCTTTCGTTGGATCTAAAACAATGAACTAGGCTAATCACTTGCTTGCACATAGCATTTATCGATTACAGAAACTGACGGACAACCTCGTAATCGGACGGATAACTTGGCAACGACTTTTGGAACACGAAACGGGTCTAGAATAGGATTATGGAAGGTAAGAACTATGAGAGAATCATGTAGGCTCACTCAGGTCGAAGAAATAAAAAAATACAAAGCGATGATACTTGGAACATGTGAAATGAGATGGCCGCACTCTGGCGAGATTATCATGCAAACAATAACAAGCTCATATATTCAGGTATCCAAGGAGCAAGCGAAAGTGGAGTAGGCATTTTATAATACATCGGAATGAGGCTAACTGTATGATGAGCTAGAAAGCCGATAGGATTATTACCGCCAGGTTTCATATGAGCCTAAAGAATATAATACTGAACATTTGCTACGCCCCGACTGAGGTGACAAATCATGAGAGAAAGGATGACTTGTATTCAAAATTGACAACAGTATTAAATGAGATCCAAGGGCGGATATAATATTAATGATTGGCAACTTCAACGCAAAAATTGCATCTAATAGCGGTAGTAAAACAACTGGTCGTCATGGCCTTATTATCGATATAACTTGGTAATTGGTGGAACATTTTGTCCCCCATTTAGTTATTATTATTTATTAATACGTGGACACTTATTTATTAAACGTGGAAAATGACACTTCTTGATGTGAGAACGAGAAGACGAGCGAATATGAAATACATTAATTACGACGGAAAAATGCACTTTCCGACATTAAATATGCAAGATTATGCTGCAGTAAATTACGTTTTGTATTACCGCATATTTACTGCAGCATAAAATAAATCAGAAGAATAATAATAATAATGAATGCTGGAGTGTAATCAAGTGGCCAAGAGAGGTTTCGTGTCCGCCAATTTGGTAGGCTCTACTTTCTTCTCCTGTGCTTGAGCTTCGGTTTTTATTTCAATAATTTGTTGATAAAATGAAAATAATCAGTTTCTTTTAGTTTAATCAGGTTATATCTACTAGCCAATTTCGACCTAGATTATTATATAGATTGTCCATCGTTAGACCACATTTTACCCCCCTCCACTTTTTTTTATTAACAAACACTTTTTTCCCGGCCAACTTCACAAGCCGGGAAAATTTTCCCGGCTAGGGGGTAAAACGTGCTATTTGAAAGGCCTTCGTTAGTCCATGTTTTTCCCACGAAAAATTTCGTTTTACCCCTCCCAAAAAAATTATTAATTTTTTTTTTTCAAAAAATTCTTATAAATATATTTTTTTTTTTTTTTTCAAAAAAATTAAAGGGGTTGAAGATAAGGGTTGGAAAACGTTTAACCCATTTCAGATTAACCCCCACGAGATTTTACCTACCCTCAGATTGGTTATTCCACCTCTCCGAACTTAGCTGGGATCGAACTTGTACTTACAATTAGAAAAATCCCGGCTAACTTCACACTCTCGAAAAAATCGGAGGGGTTGGAGATAAGGGTTGGAAAACGTTTTACCCATTTCAGATAAACCCTCACGAGATTTTACCTACCCTCAGATTGGTTATTCCACCCCTCCGAACTTAGCCGGGATCGAACTTGTACTTAGAAAAATCCCGGCTAACTTCACATTCTCGAAAAAATCGGAAGGGTTGGAGATAAGGGTTGGAAAACATTTTACCCATTTCAGATTAACCCCCTCGAGATTTTACCTATCCTCAGATTGGTTATTCCACCCCTTCGAACTTAGCTGGGATCGAACTTGTACTTAGAAAAATCCCGGCTAACTTCACATTCTCGAAAAAATCGGAGGGGTTGGAGATAAGGGTTGGAAAACGTTTTACCCATTTCAGATTAACCCTCACGAGATTTTACCTACCCTCAGATTGGTTATTCCACCCCTCCGAACTTAGCTGGGATCGAACTTGTACTTAGAAAAATCCCGGCTAACTAAAGTTCGATCCCGGCTAAGTTGGGAGGGGTGAAATAACCAATCTGAGGGTAGGTAAAATCTCGAGGGGGTTAATCTGAAATGGGTTAAACGTTTTTCAACCCTTATCTTCAACCCCTTTAATTTTTTTGAAAATAAGAATTTTTTTGAAAAAAAAAAAAAATTAATAACGAAAGTAAAACAAAGGACCCCGCACAAAATGTATGGAAATGTGCTTTCGGCCAAATTGGCTGAAATTTTACTATGTTGTAGCTGACATAGTCCTGATCAAAAGTGTTCATGGGCACGAAACCCAAAAATGAGATCTTTTGGGTTTTTCAGGTACTTTTAGGATTTACGTCTCTTTTGCCTCCCACGGCCCCAAAACAAGTCGTAGGAGGCTCCAAGACCCCTCAATATTTTCGTAACGGTACCTACTATTAGTAAAAAATACCATAAAAATCCCCCCTTGCCTCTAAGGGGGCCAGGGGGCGGTCCGTATGGCTGCAACAGGTAAAATGCACTTAACTTTTTAAAGCTTGGAATTGAGAATTTTTTGATGCACCTACAAATCGATGTAATTAGAGCCCCAGGTGAGGTGCAATGACTTTTTTTTGATTGATTATGAATTATTACAATGAAATTAATTAGTTTTATAATTTAGTCATGTGGCGTGCATAGGGTGCATATGGGAGGGGGCAAACTTTCAGGACCCTTTTTGACCCCCTTAGAGGGCAATGCGGATTTTTATATTATTTTTTCGTAATTGTACGATTAATTACGAAGATTTTCCGGAGTCTCCGAGCTTCCTACGATTTTTTTTGGGGGCCGTGGGAGGTAAAAGTATAAAGTGCATAAGTGCATTTTACCTGTTGCAGCCATACGGACCGCCCCTGGCCCCCTTAGAGGCAAGGGGGGATTTTTATGGTATTTTTTACTAATAGTAGGTACCGTTACGAAAATATTGAGGGGTCTTGGAGCCTCCTACGACTTGTTTTGGGGCCGTGGGAGGCAAAAGAGACGTAAATCCTAAAAGTACCTGAAAAACCCAAAAGATCTCATTTTTGGGTTTCGTGCCCATGAACACTTTTGATCAGGACGATGTCAGCTACAACATAGTAAAATTTCAGCCAATTTGACCGAAAGCACATTTCCATACATTTTGTGCGGGGTCCTTTTTCGTGGGAAAAACATGGACTAACGAAGGCCTTTCAAATAGCAGAATTTACCCGCTAGCCGGGAAAATTTTCCCGGCTTGTGAAGTTGGCCGGGAAAAAAGTTTTTGTTAATAAAAAAAAGTGGAGGGGGGTAAAACGTACCCCCCAGCCGGGATTTTTTCCCGGCCAACTTCACGGAGCTGATTATTTGACATTTGGAGCCTACCATTCCAACTCTCGGGCCTACCATTCCAACATGAGCGCTCCAGCAGACTATGCCAAGCCAAAGCAACAACCATTTGTATGCACTCGAGACAGGGAGACTATACAAGGAGATATAACTTCGTGTTGTCAATTTTCGTTTGATTAATGAGGGCGCCACAGTCACATGTACCCCAAAAAACATGGCCGAGTATATTCATCCGGTTGATGACAAAGTTCGTTAACTACTAAGATATTTTATGTTTACGCCTAACTTAAAACATCAGCTTCTAAATTGGATTTATATCGATGCGATATTTCGTATTTAAACAATTTATGAATTTTCCAATGAATTTTTATTAATTTCCAATGAATTTTTTTGCATTGCTTCATTTTCGGGTAAAATTCAGCTAACTTCATGTGGGGCACGTCAGCTTTAGGACATCTGTGGCTAAAAATGAACTAGAAGTTTAGTTTCTGCTACCCATCCATTTCCGGTTATTTTCCCCATAAGTTATATCTCCTTGTATAGTCTCCCTGGCTTATGTATTTGGGCCTTATCGCAGTTCATAGACGTAGATCGACGAAGGTTTCTGTCATACAACTATCGCAGGAAACCTTGACGTGCAATCGAACATAATAATCGCAGTAAACATTGTTTGTATTTGATCTGAATACAAAAAATATACGATTTTGACATTCAGATTCCAAAAGACATCGTTATTTTGCGTTTAACGAAAAATTAACGAAAACTAGAACATGTAATGTATGTACGTTTATTATGATCAATTCAGATATTGACGTACGTTCTTTAACTTCTATTATAGTTCCGGCTTACGACATTCAGTCACATAATCAGTATGGAAGACAACCCTATAGGAAAACGGTCCATTCTACCAGAAATTTTGGGAAAGAGATAGATAGAGTAGGCAGACTCAGGTGGAGATGAATAGACACGCACATACAAAACACGCTATACTAGACTCTTTCCAGTGGTCTAGTGTGAAGCCGGGAGGGCTCCCAAATGAGAATCCTAAGCCTAAAAGAGTTTGCTGCTGCTAATGTGCTCTTGATGAGATGGACGTACTCAATGAAGTCGCCTTTATTTGAGTCTGGGACATTGGGGCTTCATAAGAAATGAAAAAGTGGATTCTCTGTAGCTAGATAGAGCTTTGACATTGTATTCATCGATCCGGAACCGGCATTTGAGCAACCACCAGTTTGCTGAAGATAGAAGGAAAGAGTGTGAAAGAAACCTTCATCCAACTGGAAACAGCTGCAAAAAGAATGGGATTGCTGATCAATGAAACAAAAAATAAGTATCTTTGCACTTCAAAAAGATACATAACCCCAAGGCAAAACATTACAGTAGATTCATATAACATGCAACTGTTAAAGAATTTAGTTATCTTTGAAAAGTATTGCAAGCTGGCAGTGGCAAGACAACGCAGATCAGTAGGAGAATGAACATTGCTAAAGAAGCTATTTCGGCCTTCTACAACATCATCATGATGGTTGGATCAGAGGCATGGGCTTTGAAAGTTGCTGATGAAACTCTTCTAGGCACTTTTGAAAGAAAAGTACTACGCACATTGCCAACAGTATAAAATTAAGAAGAGTAAGATGAGTGGCATACATAGGGCGTGTTTCAAGTTCCATCACAATCAGTAATCAGAAATCAGTGATGGTAATCAATCCTAATCATTGATGGACAATTGTTCGAATCTGACACAAAATGATGGAATATGGGACATATGTGATGTTCACAAGATGGAGTGATTGCAATCATTGATGGAACTTGAAACATACCCATACAAAGACTTAACGATAGCGATCCTGCTGAAGTAGCGATAAATCGAGTCCTTGATGGAAAGAGAAATTAAGGTCAACCAAAGAAACGACACATAGACACCGTTGAGGAAGACTTAGTTAAGTTAGGCGTACGAAATTGCAGAGCACCATTAGCCAGGAACCGAGCGGCATGGAGAGAAATTCTGGAGGAAGCCAGAACCAATAGTAAGCTGTAGTGCTATAGCTCATTATGAAAAAGAATCGCGGCACCTTTGCTGCCTTGTGAAAAGAGCAAGATGGCTTCCAGTCAACTATTTGTTTAGTAGAATTTGTACACTAAAGCCGTGTCAACACAACACAAACATTCGATAAAAATTTGAATAGTGTTGGTTATGTGTGGTGAGAGTTTTTGGATATTTAAAAATGTTTGGATTTAATCCAAATGAAATGGAAAACATCGGATGTTTGTTGAAATATTTTCAGTACTTTCATGCAAAACCGCCATAATTACATTTCAAGAGTATTCTACCCATCGAAATTTGTAAGATATCAAGTAGCGACTATAAAAATAAAATAAAGCGTACTGATTCATTAAAATTAATTGCGAATGACTCATCAGTTTCTGTGGAGGAGGTCAATAAGAGGTCGTGTCACAGAGGTAAACAGAAAAT
The DNA here is from genome assembly GCA_949987705.1 of Thereva unica. Taxonomy (NCBI): domain Eukaryota; kingdom Metazoa; phylum Arthropoda; class Insecta; order Diptera; family Therevidae; genus Thereva; species Thereva unica. Next base: position 76,929,504 of record OX465281.1, on the reverse strand, counting down.
CTGCCGGATGGCTGCCAAAGACATTAAAGCGGATTCACAAAAAGAAGATGAAAATAACATTAGTGCTGGGTAGGGAAAAATTAATTTGTACGAGGGACCTCTTTTTTCATCTAAGCCAGTATAATGGCACACTTAAAATGAGACGAGAAGCCATTGTAATGCCAAAATGACAGAAATAAACAAAATAAAGACAGAAAGAAAACAAATCCCAATGAAGAGCTTTTTTCACGAGTTTGATTCTAAAATGCACTAAACTGCCTCAGAGTAAAAGTAAGAAACCTATGCCTCGACGATATATATTTATATTTTACAATCACACCTCGCCTCAATTCAAATTGAATCTTTTACTGGGCCAAAAGATGTAACAGAAGAAACCCATCACTACGTATTTACAGTCCACCGCTCCTACTGCTCTGAAAGAATTAGGAAAGGGAAAATCGGGACATTATTTTTGAACCGAAACATTACACGTAATTAAGGCCTCAGTGCAATTTACCAACGTGTGAAGGACAAATGTACTGCCTCGCACTGCTCAACTCTAAATGACGCTGACAAAAATCTAAACGAAGGGGATATTTAATAACAGTGGCTTGTGAAGTGAGAGACTAGGGAGAAGATTCTAACGAAATTGTGGCAAATGAAGAATCTTTCTTCTACGGAACCGACCCAGAAAATAACAAATATTTCGAAAACATTTTTTCGCAAAAACCTCACTAAATGTTTGACGAATGTTTGCCAACTCCCTCAACAAATGTGTTTTTACAAATGTTTGTTATGTGTTGGCCGCCTTAAAGTGTCTATCGAACAATCTTTCTAGTTCACTTTGCCCTTATATGCCACTTCTATGGGCTTTGCGATGACATTCGACTCTATGGATAGCACTTAAAGAAACTCCTGCTAAAATATATTAAAAGAGCTTCACACTTATGAGAGGCTATGGGAACTTTAACTGAACACTGACCTCATAGCACTTATGTAGTTTGAACGAGGTAAGGGCGGAAGAACCTTAAAGGACAGTAGTGTAAGCATTATGAAAGCAGAACCACTACTTACTACTAGATAGCGATGTATCTGGCGGTCAAGCCTGGTAAGACTTAAAACAAAATTTTACGTGTTCCATGTATGTATGTGCCAAATTAATACTACGATGCGGATCAGGCCAGGCACATATCAGTAAGTGAAAAGCAAAAACTCCATTCCTTCGTAAACTGTTGTCCGAGGAATATGCCAGGGATATTGTGGCCAAACACCATCGCAAATAATGATGATTCTCTCACTGGCTAGTAAGCCATAAACAGATATGAAATATGATTGGATCACTTTTAGAATAGACAGTAAAAAATAAAGATCTAATTTGGAACTTGCGGGGCAATAGCACACCAGTCAGACCTGATACAATACGATCTGGAAGTATCCTTCAAGAAATAGGGTGGCATGGAAAAAGTTATTAGTTATCCTAGTTCGCAAGGTGGAGAAAAAAATGAGTATTAGTTGAGATTTACATTCGCCTTCGATAACAATAACTGTTAATACACTTTACCCATTTCATCATTCGTTGCATTAAAAGTTCCATAGGGAGACTTCACAGTTATATAAAATCATTAAAATACGATTTATGTAAAACCGTTATTATAAAATAAGACTTTCTTTATTAATCGATTGGAAAGTCAAATGACGTTAAGAAAACTTTACAATTTAATGAATTAAGACTTTATAAATATGTTTAACCTATTTACGACTACTTGGCGATAAAATATTTGTTATTTACATTACTACATCAATTATGATTTATAATAAATAAATAAAAACTTCTCATTTTTTATAGCTAACCGTAACATAAAAGTAGAAACATCGTGAAACCATTGAAATCCCATTTTAGGCTACGCTACTGAAAACATTGAGCATAGCAGGTTTGAAAAGATTTAAGGTTGTAATACCAGCTCCATTTTACGGCCATCTAAAATATGAGTAACATTATTATATAATTTTATTTCTTCTTTTGTATTTTTTGTGATTTTATGTGTGTTACCTAGCTATAATTTGTTCAAGTAGTAAATTTTAGTTTACTATTATATTTGTATGATGTCATTAATAAAGAAGTGGATACGATTAAGGCTATTTCTTTGCCTACAGCCGCTAAAACTTTAGTGTTCATTTAAGACTTGAAATGGACTTTTAAAAATTACTTTTGAATATCTTTTAAAAAAAATAAATATTGATTTTGATTGCAATTTCTAAGTAATGATTTCAGTGCTGAATAGAAAATAGGATTCTAGAAGTACAGCAAACTTGTTTGAAAATAGAAAACTATAAGTATTAGATACAGTCAAGATATATATCATATAAAAATAACTCAGTTTCTTCCAACCTGTTGCTTTCTATCCCGTCAACAAACTTGTATTCTTGTTGTCAAAGTGGAAATGTCACCAATCGCTAGAAAGAACCCGCGAATTTCTGTAAGTTTCACACTTTTTGGAGCTTAAACAACTTACAAATGAATTCACTGCCAATTAAATTTGCCAATAAACACTTAAAAAAATAATACGAAATTATTTATATAATATAACACTATAAACAAGTAAAAATTCACTGCCATATAAGGGGGTTTTTGCACAAACATAACCTCAACACAACTTGTTTTTAAAATAACTTCCTCTTCTAAAGATTTTTGCGTTGATTTTTATAGCTGTTTACCTGTTTCACTAATTCCCTTTTGTATTCTATAAAATTTGGATTTTTCCGATTCTTCCATCCTGAATTGTTTTTGTATAAATTTGTCTCGTCGTCCAGCGGCATACAAGCGAATTTACCATGCGCACAAACTCCTTTCCAGTTCCAGCTGATTAAAATGCGCTCATATATAAACATGTGTACGTGTACATATGCGAGTAGCGTTGCATTTGCATTTTAAGAAAAAAAAAACTAAAAATATTCCAGTTCCAGTGTAGTTTTCTGCCTGTGTGTAGTTACGAAAGAGTTGAATATTTCGGAATTAATTAATGGTTGTGCTGGATTTTATGTAAATTTATTAATTTTGTGTTAGTTAGACCACCATGGAGAACACGATGTTAAGTAAAATGTTATTTTTTCATACTTTTGAAATTCAAGAAAATATTTGTTTTACATAAAGCAAATGCTCCTACAGGTAGGCTCGCGTTAATGATATTATTCTCTCTGATGTATGCAATCGTTATAAACGGGATTATCTGGTGCTACCATTAGAAGAAAATAAAAACAATTCATTTGAGTTTAGTCATAAAATTTTATTTGTTATCACAACAGCAAATTAAGTAGACTTGCATGATGGGAAATTAAGATTAGCTGGACAAATAATGGCCTCTGTGTTGAATGTCGAGTCGTGCTTCGTAACAAGTCGTATGAGTTAAAGAAAGTGACGTTTCAGTCGAACTACGACTTTTAGCACAGGGACCTACATTGTAGTGGTGGGCAATATGGCTCTTTTCAGTGAACTGGTTCTTTTGGTTCCGCTTACTAAAAAGAGCCATTCAAAAGATCCGTTCATTCGGTTCATTTGGTTTATTGGCCTTAAATATGGTGAAATCGCCAAAACATTGAGTGCTCTAAAAACAACTACAAACACATACATACATTTCATTAAAATACTGAAATCTAATTAATAAAAATCAATTAATTTCCTAATAGAATCACACTTCCAGTTTGAACAAGCGCCTTACCTTGAGATGTCCTATATTTTATTCAAATAAATTTAAAACAATCCTATTTCCGTTCAATTCCCCTTTTCTATATAGGCCTGCAGCGCATCCCATTTTTTCGCTCGACGTGATGGAAATGAGATAACCGGTTGAGACTAATTGCAATCGATAGAGGAAGGAAAAATGCATCTACAGTTGATTTTGGCCGAAGTTTGGACATGGCCAACATATAAAAAAACATGAAAATGCCTTTTTTTCGTAAGTGCGGTTTGAACTAAATTTTCACTTTATGTCGCTATATCTCATTGTTTTAATGTTAAACACATGAGCAAATCAAATTGGGATTTGTGAGATTATTATAAATAAATAATTAATGAACATACATATATATGAAATAATTGAAGCAATTAGCGGGTACTATTTTATGGAAAAAATGTTTTCTTTAACTCATATAGCTAACCACGGTGCGTTCAAAACCCTCCATACTTAAACATTAACTTTCGTGGTTAAGCTTGGTATGCGTGGATTCAATAAGCCGAAAATATTCAGTCCTATCGAATTAAATTAGTAACTCCTCGGGAACTCCGCTGGAGCGGCAAATATGTTTTCTCATGTGTTAACACGCTTTCGGTGATCCACATTGCTGCTGTATGTGAAAATGACATTTTCTATGCTTCAGAAAGAATACACTTTTTCATTTTTAACAATTAGATGTCAATGTGAAAAGAATGGAATCGAAACAGAATCGAGTTAAAACGGAGTTCCCGATAGGGCTGAATTATAATTAAATTAATTATTAAAAATCAATAATGTTTCACCGTCATCGCGGATATTGATTATTAACATCTATAAGAATCTCGTGTCACAGTGTTTGTTACCGAACTCCTCCGAAACGGGTTGACTGATTTGTTTATATTTGGTAGGTCTGCGAATAGGTCGTAGGCTATTTTTTATACCTTTAACCAAAATGAAAGGGTATGATAAGTAAAATACAACAAGCAATGTAGTATACTCAATATACCGTTAGATCCAAGGCAGCCTCAAGAGGGCGGAATACCACTTTCTTCACAACCCCCTCGACATGGGTATCAAATGAAAGGGTATGATAAGTAGATTAAAATAAGCAATGTAGTATACTCAAAATACCGTTAGGTCCATGGCAGCCGTCTCAAGACGGTGGATTACCATTTTCTTCACAACCCCTTCGACATTGGTATCAAATGAAAGGATATGATAAGAAGAATACAATAAGCAATGTACTATTTTTTTTATGTGGTAAATACAAGCTTAGGAATCACCTTTTGTACTACATGTCTGTCATGTCGTTCAAGTCATGGTCAGTGCCTAGTAGCAAGCTTGATTTGAAGGATAGAGGAGAAAGGATAGGTTAGGGTTCTGGAGGGTGCGTGAGTAGATGCCGATGAACCTTGCGTTTGAACTCTAAGATATTATATGAGTTCGGAAACACCGACTGCGGAAGAGAGTTCCACAATCGAGTTGTTGTATTTATAAAAACGAACTATTAATTCGGCCGTCTTAAGAGGTCGGATTACCACTATCTTCATAACCCCCTCGACATGGGTATCAAATGAAAGAGTATTATAAGTAGTATTAACAAAATATTGAGTCTAATGTCTCGAAATTATACAGAAATAATAATTGATTCTTTCGTTAGAGGTTGTGAATAAATTTTGAAGATTTGCATTAATTTTACATGTACCTGTTCTTTGAGGCACTTCATTTGTATAAAATTCATATCTCGAAAAATATCAAGTCAAGGTGGTTTTTATTGGCTACTATTGGATTATGGGTGCAGCAAGGCGTACCGGGTCCCAGCTAGTACTTATTATAGTGTGCGCTTTAAAAAAAAACTGCCCGACAAACTTTATTTGGCCGGAAAGGTCGACATTACCTATTTGAAAGCTGTAATAGGGGGTAAAATTTCTCCGTTATCATGTAGCAGCTTTGTTTTTTTGGTTCATTTTACTTGTTTTGACGTTAACTTTGAAGAATTCTTGGTATGCGGGTTCAAGAATTGTCGTAAGTATCCGGAATACCAGTTCTTCTTGCAATCAGCTGAATAAGTTTATTTCAGAATAAACGTCCTTATGAAATGATACACCTAATAACCTAATAATTCTTTCCTTAGATTTAATTTAATAAAGTAGTATGAGTATAAATCCATCACACCTATGCTCGACTAGTTCTCGTGCTGTAAATGGTTCAGATATTTTTTGGCAAGCAATTTTAATCTCAGCGGTGCGCCACATTTCGATCAACAGCCGATTTAGTATTGATGATAATTTAAAAGATCAAATATTCGCAAATTCGATAAATTGGGGAAATTATTGTAATCAATTAGAAAATGTTTCTAGATGATTGACATATACATACATATGTAGCTAGCTAGATCTGTGTTTCTACTTGCGATTTTCTATTCTATTAAATTAATCCATTTTGCAAATGGTGGATTGAGAATAATAGCGTAACCGGAATATGAGCAGGTCGTGAGCCTGCCTTGGTGAAGTATTGGTTGGCTTGAAAGGGACTTATTTGCTCTGTACTGTTTTTAATATCCATGTCTTATTAGTTGATTAGAACGAATAATAAGGGTATTCATTTCACTTCGTCAATTCTTCGTACTTTTTTTTTGTTTTACGAGGGATGGTGAGACTTTCCATCGACACTTCTGAGGTTCCCGCACTCAGACCGAGTTTCAGATTCCTACTGAATAAACTCACCACCCCTTTACTTCGGGCGGGCGTCACCACCATGACCCAGGTGTCCCTCTGGTCTTTACCGATGGGGGTTGCTACTGCTCTCGGCATTTCTCCGCCTTTCTCTCTTTCTTGTGGCTTCTTCTTGCCTTAACTTTCTGTGAATGGCCTTCAGGGTTTCTTCCACTTTCTTCCACATTTCTTCGGATCTCATCATATGTTCTACGATGTTTTCCGGCGTTAGTGGCGCCTGGGCCGTTTCTTCTAATTCCGCCCTTTCCTCGGCGTATCTCGAGCAGCCAAAGAAGACGTGCTCCGCGTCTTCTTCCGTCGCTGGGCATACCGGACACAACGGTGAATCATCGTGGCCGAAGCGGTGGAGATATTTCCTATACCCCCCATGTCCGCTCAGGAACTGCGTGAGGTCGTAGCTTACTTCCCCACGCTCCATCAAAACCCATATGTCCACGTTAGGGATAAGTCTGTGGGTCCAACGACCCTTAACATACTCATCCCACTTCCCCTGCCACTCCCTTAGGGACTCACAGCGCGCAATCTGCCGCCGTACCCTTCTTGGCTGTTCTCTACCATATTCTGGGTCATAGAGACGCATGCCCTCCCTCGCCAGAATGTCTACGGGAATCATCCCCGCTATCACGCACGCCGCATCGTCGGACGTGGTCCTGTACGAGCGGCAAGCGCGAAGTGCACTTAGCCTATATGCACCCTTCCATTTTCTGCTATTTGCAGTCCTGTTTAACGCTGCTGCCCATACAGGCGCTGCGTATAACAGGACTGAGCTAACCACCCTCCTCAAGAGGAGGCGGCGACTCGGTCTAGGGCCCCCAACATTGGGCAGCATTCTTGCGAGTGCTGCACAAATCGCAGAAGCTTTGTCTGCCGTGCCCTCCAAGTGCGCTTTGAAATTTAACCTCCGATCGATCATCACTCCCAGGTACCTTAGAGCGGGCTGTGAGTGGATGATCTGTTCCCCTACCTTGATCCTCACGGATACTGGCTTTCGCTGTTTACTGATCAGCACTGCTTCAGTTTTGTGCTCAGCAAGCTTCAACCCAGCGCGTTCTAACCACGCTTTTATTTCCCAGGTCGCTTCGTTCGCATACAGTTCGATGTCTGGGTGTTTTCCTTCGACAACTACTCCGATATCATCTGCAAACCCGATCGCCACTGCTTCCTTTGGAAGACGAAGCCCCAACACATCATTTATATTTTTTAACTACATTTTGTGTGAAGTACGAAGCTACTGAGTTTCTAAAACGGCTTCGTAATTTTAAATTGTCGTAGTTGATATTGACAGTTGTCAGGTGTTTTGAATTACTTAATTGAATTTAATTGCAGCGATTTTAAAAGATGGCTAGCGAAACATTGAGAACAGCTTTATCGATTAATGCTTCCAATAATAGCCGTGTTTTTTAATGAACCATATAGTTGGGCGCTTTCAGTAATGCAGGATGCGTGCGCAATTGACTTATTCAGTCATTGAAAGCTTCACACTTTAATTGCTGAATAAGTCATTTGCGCACGCATCCTGCATTACTGAAAGCGCCCGTTCTTTCATCGAGTTCATTAAAAAAACGACAGGGGAAAAATTTCATGTAGCGCCTACTTCGATGCTTAAAAATTTCAAAATTAAACGGAAGTTAAGTGTTATTTTTTGCACTGTTACACGAAATCCTCGCTAGAAAATAATAAATATGTTTCTAAAAAATCAATTATTTGTTATAAATTTGCTCTCATCACTTTCCTGTTGTTTTTATTTTTAAATTACGTCTTTTAGACCCCCGAGAGTATGCAACATGCCAACCCCCGAAACAACATGTCATCTCCCGAAAGTATGCAATATGCAATTTAAGAAATTTCCCAAAACCTCGATAGAAACCCCGATAAAACCTGGGTTTTGAGATTTGTATGGGGAAGAACTATGTATACAGTTCATAAAAAAACACGGCTAATTTTTGTTTTTCACTTTTTCTGAACATTTTCTCAAAAAACAACAACTTAAAAATATCACAACTTAAAAATGGCACTTAGTAATAATACGAAAAATGAACTACGAAAAGTATTCAATGTAGTCGTTCATGTCAATTGAACTCTACGAACCTACGAAACTACAAAACTACAAAAATTTGAAAAGTGAAATGAATACCCTTAATGATTCACAAGCAGTCCGAATTAGTTTATAGGTCAATGCTATTATTGAACCGAGATAAACTTGAAATATTGTACTTTTTGTTTCCCCGACTACTATTTATTCAGATCGCTTCAAAACAGCTAAAGTGGGAGCAAATTTACTTCCTCGGAAGACAAATCTTATTTAGTTCTAACTAAATAACTTCTAAAGAATCTGAAAAGTTCTGTAATCACGGAATTATGCAGCTTGCGGAGAGGTAAAACAAGTTAGCAAACAAAAGACAATACTACATTTAGCCAATGTAATTTTCAGTAAATAAACATTTTGGACAAATTGTTGTCTATAAAAAAACAGGATGAACTATTACAACTCGCCCCTTTTAAATGATCAATTCTTTGCATTCATCTTAAAGTTTTAATTATTTAAGACTAAATAGCTAGTCTTTTTTAAATTTTAAATTTATTTTAATATTACGATGATTTATAAGATATTAGTGGTTTTAAATAAATCAGAATGAGGCGAATGATAATAACAATTACAAGAAGAAGAAAAGAGCATCCAATAATTATAGTTGTCCATTCTGAAGCACTAATTTCATTGTGTGCTGGATAAACATGGTTATTCAGGCCAATCTTAAAAAAATAATTATTAATTTCCATTTTTTTCTAAATTTAATATAATTCATGTACCCAACCACCATTTTCATTAATCCAAGGAACCAGTTCATCTTCAATAACTTCTGTTACACCTTCTACAAGCTTTGGAAGATAATCAGGATGACCCTGACGCACACAATCTACTGCTAGTCCGCCAGCAATTGCAAATAGCGAAATGACTTTTGCCCATGTGATATCTGCACGAAAGAGATCCCTAGCGACTGCACTCACTAAAAGTGGTACAGTTTCTGCAGATGAGATTTCACCTCCTGGTGTCCGGGAGATTTGCCTAGCTACGCAGCTGTATATCCTTGGATGCATACGTTCTAATTCGTCTCCTAACTTTGCTCACTTTTAATTATTGTTTAAAGACTGTTCAATCTTAACTTACAACCATTAAAGCCGGAAATACTTCACGAACGACTGCAATTGACGATGTGCCGATAATACTACGGATTCTCTGTAGTCCTAACTTTCTATTGAATAAGCCTGACCGTCTTAGTCTTCTTTTAATATACTGACCACATAAGCACTTGCCCTAAAATTTTGTAGAGTATGTTTGGCTTAAACATTTATATTTTAGAAAGTGTTTACTTGCGTAATGATATCTTGTGCAGGAATACTCGCTGGTTTCCATCCTATTGTATATGAAAGTTTTCTTGTAACAGCATCACTCACATTACTTAATCGTCGTCTTGCTGAGATCGGGTTGATATCTAATAGTGAAGGCTGGTGTAAATTTGATGGAAAACTGAGCTTTCGTCGTGTTGGAGTTGGCTGTAGTCGATCGTATTCAATATTTGGGGGCAGTAGTCCAACCATTGTATTTTCTAAAATAAGAAAAACAAATTATTATATATAGTTGCTAGAAATAAAATAAATGGTTAAAAAAATTTTTTAAAAAAATTCTTTTAATTAACTAAAAAATGTACTGAAAGGTAAAAAATAAAAAATATTTAAAAGAAAGCGTGAAATTTCAATTTTAATGAAAAAGTTAATTAAAAGAATGGCGCATTTTTCATTAAAAATTGAAAATATAACTGTTTTTTATAAAATCATCTTTTTTAATTTTGTTTTATTTTTCAATATATTTAAGATTTTATGTATAAATTTATAAGGCGTAGTAAAAAAAATTAATTTAAACTTGTTGTTTTGCTCAATTCACTTTGAAGAAAATTCTAACAAAATTTTTTGATGAAAAATGCGCCATTCTTTTAATTAACTTTTTCATTAAAATTGAAATTTCACGCTTTCTTTTAAATATTTTTTTATTTTTTACCTTTCAGTACATTTTTTAGTTAATTAAAAGAATTTTTTTAAAAATTTTTTTTAACCATTTATTTTATTTTCTACTTTTTAGTTTATTATATGTATTCCGCCATTTTATGATGGCAATTCTATTAGATTTAAAATTATGTCACACAGTTTACTGTATTCATTTGATACCCATGTCGTGGGCTCGGTGGAACATAATTGCAAAAACTGCCGCCATCTCGGAACCCTCTTCTTGATTTTTTTACAAAAAGGTCAGATTGCATTTAGTACTTATACATGGGTTGAACTCAAGTTGAACCCAAGTCTAACTACATGTAAACGGGAGTCGAGTTGGGTTAAGGTTGACTGAACTCGACTCAGCTCTGCTACCTGGGTTGAGTTGAAATTATGCATACGGACATGAGTTCAGTATTTGACTAGTTGAATTTAGTTGACAGCTGTGTTTGTTTGTGATTTTTTGTAACGTGTACTGTTTCTTTATTTTCAATTCACCCTTAACTCAACTATTCATCTCATCATTCATACACATTAATTATCACCCGAACTACGAGTGTGTGGAAAATTGGAAGTTGATCGGTTATATTTTCTACTTTTTAGTCTATTATAAACTTTCCGCAATTTAGTGTTGGCCGCCATTTTGAATTTGGAATGACGCCACATAGCTAATTGTGTTCCACCTGTCATATCCTTTCATTTGATACCCATGTCAGAGGGCCGCGGAGCACAATTTCAAAAATCGGCCGTCATTTTGGAACCGCCACACAGTGGGGCCCGCTCATAGAAGGTTCTGCTAAAAACTCTATTTTCAAAATGTGGAAATTTTTCAAAAAATTGTATCATCGTAGTTGTAATAATGTATCCGATCACGTGTAAAAATATTAAGTCGCTGACTGCTATGAGTCATCGAGCGCATGAGCATAAAGTTCATAGTTTAGGCAAAATAATACTTTTGCGAAAAAGGAATGCCAGTTTATGAGCGATATAAAAACATTAATTTCTAACATTTAACGATAAAATCTATGGAAGTGTATTATGTCGGTGATCAAGCAAGGTATGTTAATTCTTATTTAATTTTGTATTATATGATAAGTTCATTAGTTTGTGATACAGGGCTTAAAATTTGTGGTAGTGTATATTGTTCTTAGGAGGTTCTTTAAATGACATTTTCTCGAAAACTGTTTTATTCATGTACCAAATTGGCATAATTGATATATTTTTCGCTAGACATAGTAATAGATATAACATTTTAAAGACGGGTCATTTGACCCGCTTTGGTAGGAATAGGAATACATGAAGTATCGGTAGGTTTAGTGTTAAAACGACAATATCTCAGAAATGGCAATTCCTACGAGAAAATGCATTATATATTTTTTGTAGATAATCGCCTAATCTACAAACGTTGTAAACACAATTTTCTGATAACACGTACGGTTTAGCATATATTTGCAAAAAACTGATATTTTGACCCTTTGACCTTGAATAAAAAAGTTTGCAGTCGTCCAATCGCGTGGCAGTCTCTACAGCTTATGTATAATAATGTTTTTAAGGGCTGTTCCAATTTTCAGCAACTTCCGAATTATCTTCCAATTATGGGGTTTTTTCGTCTATTTTGACTGGACTATAACGCAACATGGGGAAGCTATAATATCTCCAGCTTTAGTGTTTCCAGAGGAGGAAATATATTAAGATTTTTCTTGTGATTAATCTTGATATATTTAAATTTATTTTTGACGTGACAACGTCTTATAAATCGGTTATACCGGAGCGCGCGGACGGAGAATGTCCCGAAACGGTGTGTGGTGGGCGTGGCCTATGCGCATGTGTGAGTAAGCGACGCCGGCTCCGCCGTATATTGGAAATAAAAAATACTGAATAAATATTCTTTTTAGAGAATTCGTTGATGTCGGACGCGCGTGTTGATCGTGTGAAAGTTTCAAGAATTTGTCAAGTGCCGATAAGTGTACACCGTTTTAAGTGCATTGTGCAAAGTGATTTTTTTTTTTTCATCAGTGTTATTGATAGAAACCAAAACAAACCGCAACAGTTCTCAGCGAAACCATTCCAAATTATATGGCCCCTAAGAGGAGCCATGATGAATTGTTAATTAAAGACAGACTAAAACAACGAAAAGTCGAACCTAGCAAAATGGCCGTCACTGGCAATAGATTTAGCATTCTAATGTCAGATAATGACAAAGATGACGATGACATCGAAGCATCAGTAGTCACAAAAATCAAAGCACCGCCAATTACCTTCACAGACCTACCCAAAAACACCATTAAAACAATATTGGACTGTTTAAATATCACCAACTACAGATACAAACTATCGTCCGTAGGCACAAAACTGTTCTTAGAGGACATTGATGAATATGAAAAAATGATAAAACATTTAACAGACAAGAAAGTTAAGTTCTTCACCCACGCCAGGAAAGATGAACGGCAAATTAAAGTAATCTTAACAGGACTACACTCTATGGAAACCAAAACTCTGAAAGAACACCTCCTACAACTGAACCTTCAATGCATGGATGTTAAAACTCTTAATGTAGCTAAGAAGCCGTACGAAGACCACGCGATTTACCTAATATATTTCAAGCATGCATCCATCAAACTCAGTGAGTTGAGGAAATCGTTCCCAGTCATTCTAAACACCATTATAAAATGGAACTACCACTCGCACAAACGAAGAGGACCAACACAATGCAGGAACTGCCAACAATATGGACATGGGTCATCTCATTGCCATCTAGCAGCAAAATGTATGATATGCGGCGAAAATCATCACCACAGCTGCTGTACTAAACAGCACGACCAGGAAATTAAGTGTGCCAACTGCAATCGCAACCATCTCTCAAGTGACCCATCTTGCCCAAAACGGCTAGAATACATGGAAATAAGAAACAAAGCACGCAACGCAAATGTAAGTAGCAAATCCAAGAACACCAACATCAATCTTCCCATCCGCAACCCTACACATACGCAGTATAATAGACATTCCAGCACGCCTGTCATTAACACCAGTCCACCATCCAAGCTAAGCTACAGGGATTGTCTCTTAAGCAATACGCAAGAATGCAACAGCACCACACTATTTACAGCAAACCAGCTACTAACCATAACAACAGAACTCATCAGAACACTAGCCTCTTGCAAAACCAAACAAGATCAATTCAATGCCATTACTGAACTTGCTGTCAAATTCGTGTATGGCTAGTACCTTATCATTTAAATGCATACTATGGAATGCACAAAGCATTAACAACAAGAAAACAGAGTTTTTCGACCACATTACCAAAAACAAAATAAACATAGCCTTAGTAACCGAAACCTGGCTCAAAAACAAGGACACGCTACACCACAGCAACTACAAAACTCATAGAGCAGACAGACTTGATAAAACAGGTGGGGGGGTGGCCATCATCATCACCAGAGACATACCGCACAAAAGAATCGAAATAAAAACAAAAATATTAGAAACTGTAGCAATACACATCCCAGATATCAACACAACAATTATTTCAGCATATTTTCCTGGCACTAGACTCAACGCTATCAAACTTAAAGATTTCAAAGACGACCTTCTAATCTACACAAAAATAAAAAATAGAACCATCATTTGCGGCGACTTCAACTCCAAGCACAGCCACTGGAACTGCACAAGGAGTAACAAAGCCGGTAAAATCTTATTTGAAATATTAAACAATTCCAATCTAATAGTTCACACACCGACAAAACCAACTTACTACACCACACATTCACACTCAACGCTCGATCTAATTCTCTCAAATGGAATGACATCCATCACCCAGCCACAAACAGTAAATCAACTCTCATCTACTCATATGCCAGTAACTTTCACAATTCAGCCTAGAATTCCTATAGAAAAAACCGAAATCAAAATCCCGCACTACAAAAAATGCAACTGGAGTAAATTCCAACAACATATCAGCACCAATATAAACACAGATAAACTGGATTTAAAATCAATACACAACCAACTCACCATCGACAATATGATAACACAACTAAATAAAACTATCATTACCGCACTCCATAAAAATACACCAAAAATAACCATCCAACTCCACACACTATCAATAAACGCAGAAACTAACGAATTAATAAAATTTCGAAACAATATAAGAAGGCTCTGGCAAAGAACTAGACTTGCTCACATTAAGCCTATTATCAACAAAACAAACAAAAAGATCCGGCTACAAATTTCACAACAAAGAAACCAACAATGGAATCAGACTCTCCACTCTCTAGGCAAGGGAGCAAGTCAACTATGGAAAATCAACAAGGCTCTCAAACGAAGGAAGAGCAAATTACCGCCTCTAAAGAACGGCAACAATGACCTAATCTTTAACGACAATGAGAAAGCTGAAGAATTAGCAAACCACTTCAGCAAAGCCCACCTGTTAACGACGCATCTAGGAAGTACCAGCATCAACATAGAAGCACAGAGCACAACAAACTACCTGAATTCAGTCTCTTACGCAATTACAGCCGCAGAACTTATTAAGCCAAAAGAAATTAAATCTCTCCTCGGTAAAATCAAAACCAGGAAAGCACCAGGTGAAGACGGACTTAACAACCTAATGCTAAAACACCTTCCCAGGAAAGCAGTAGTGCTAATAACATTCATCTTTAATGCCTGCCTCCAACTAGGATACTTCCCGCAAAAATGGAAGGAGTCAATCGTGTTACCTATCCCAAAACCCGGAAAAAACCCAACCGAATCATCCAGCTATAGACCCATAAGTCTAATATCCGCACTTGGAAAAATTTTTGAAAAGCTCATCCTAGCCAGACTCCAAGCTTTCACCAATGACCGCAACATCATACCAAGCTTTCAAATGGGATTCAAACCCGGCCACTCCACCACTCATCAACTTTATAGAGTAACGAAGGACATAAACGAGGCAATAAACAATAAACAGTCTACCGGACTGTTGGCTCTCGACATCGAAAAAGCTTTCGACTCTGTATGGCATGAAGGACTGATACTAAAACTAGTGAAACTAAATACCCCAATAGTTCTTGTCAAAATATTAAAAAGCTTCCTTGAAAACCGTACATTTTCTGTTCGAGTCAACAATGAACGGTCCACTAGCCGACTCATTCCCGCAGGAGTACCCCAAGGGTCTTGCCTAAGCCCACACCTATACAATATATATACAGCAGATATTCCCACCACCGCCAACTGCAAACTTGCAATATTCGCCGATGACACCGCCATATACGCATCCTCCAATAGCCCTACTGAAATAATCAACACTCTTCAATCCCAGCTAGACTTACTCAGCAACTATTACCACAATTGGAAAATAAAAGTCAATGCAGCCAAAACCCAAGCCACCTTCTTCACGAAAAAACGAGCAGCGAAAAACCTACCACCACCGTGCATCAATATCCTGGGTACACAAATTCAATGGAAAAAGACCATAAAGTACTTAGGGACCCACCTTGACCAAAAACTCACCTTCCATGAAAATAGCAAACAAATTATATCAAAAGTGCACAAGATTCTGCTAACTTTATACCCATTGATCAACAGGAAATCGCACTTATCCCAGGAAAATAAAATTATTTTATACAAAGCTATTGTGCAACCAGTTATCCTCTATGCTGCACCAATTTGGAGTAACTGTGCAAAAACGCACATAAAATCCTTGCAAATTGCGCAAAATAAATTCTTAAAGTTAGCCATGAACAAACCATGGCACACATCTTCAAGAGAAATCCACGCAAGAGCAAACATCACTTTAATAGCAAAGAAAATTAAAATACTAAACCATAACTTTTTAACAAAAATCAATAACCAGCAGTAGAAAATACGTGGAAAAATCCACACCACCTAGGGTAAGATAGGATAAGTTTTAACATAACGCAAAACTACAAAAGAGGTTTTATTAGTACCTTTCCTCTCGGCCTAATTAACAACATAACAAGGAACTCACCTACACGCAATGGTACACTGTTTGTGAAAAGACGAACAAGTAGTCTGAACACAAATTAAATGAGAAACACAATATTATAATCTTGTAAACAATTTGGTACTGAAATAAATAAATAAATAAATAATACTGAATAAATAATCACACTGTTATTGTTACATTTGAGAATAAATAAAAATGAAAATACTGCAAAATTATATATATTGTGTTTATTATATATTGGATAACGAATAAGCAACATGGTAGTTGTCACGGGATAATCGCCCGGGGGACCGGTTTTTTTAGGAAGTTGTCTATTTGGTCAAGGGAAGCAGTGCTTCCTTTGCTTCCAAAGAGGAACCGCCACTCATAATATAACTTGGGACGTTTGCAAATACGTTAGACGCCAAAACACATCGACTTTGAAATTCAAATGTCTGATTATAAGAGCACGATTTGGTTAGACATTTTAATTTTTTTTGTTCGCAAGCGTCTTATATGGATTCTATTGAAAGTGCAGAGGTTGTGTCATTGATAAAGGGTAATTTTTCTCAAAAATCGTGAATCCTCTCGTCAGGATATATCCGTGACACCGTGTACCCGTGTCACCTGTATATGGTGCGAATAGTATCGCTCTTCATTAAATTCTGTGCTTATCAGACAATGCTAATAACGAGTACTAAATGGCTTGGTGTACTATAGGCCCTCCATGTTTTCCTCTTATCTTCTTTGTTCATGCCGAATAAACAAGTATATAAGTTGTGGTGGAACTAAGATAAAAAATGCGATACTACTACTCTACTTTGAAGGTGTCTTCGATGACGATACGATATAAATGATTTCGTAGGGTACACTCTGGTTATTTTGAAGAAGGGAGGTTGACTAAAACCAAAACTTAAATAAACTATGTGCAATTGCCTTAAGCAAAAACGTTTCCAAAGGCGTTAAGTTCTAAGATTATTCTAGGTACCGAAGAAGTCAACGAAAGTCTCTGCGGACTTAATTCGAAGAAATATGTTCCTTTCAGGTAAAGTATGAAATATTAGTGTATTATTTCTTAATAAGAAAATCTATAAAAATGATTCTTAAAAATATTTACTAATATACGAATAAGGTATATAAACTTTACTATCCATACAAAAATAATGTGTATAACAGTAAAAGCTGAATTATGTTCGATTACTATTGTTATCTAAAGTTTCACCTTTTTAAAAAACAATAAAAATTACATTTTGAAAACAATTTTACCAATGATAAATAAATTAAAAAGAAAACTGTTCAAGAGTTTATCATAAAACAAACGATTCAGAAGCCGTTTCTCTTTTTAATTGCCGATTGTTTCAAGTTAATCTGAGCAATCAATAGTTATTACATAAATACCAGTTTCAATTGCAACAAAGCTAGCCTGGCCGACATCAAGTGTGGCTACAGAATGATTGCTGCTAATCGTCAATCAAACAATCCATTTATGTCGGCTCAGGTAATTAAGTCATTACAGGTGAACTCGTATCGATTATAGAAACTGATATCAGCGGGAGAAAGTTTCAAAAGGAAATGTCAATCGTGATCGAATGTGATCTTTTAGGAAACTAGACATGAATGAATTTAAATTTGATTCTAAGCCTTCATTTGTCAGCAATTTTCTTTGTGGAACAGTTGCCGTAAGACCAGTTTGGGTAAAATGTAACAAACATTGATATTGGAGCATATCGTGATGATGCGTTGGTTCATATGTCACGATCACCATCGGTTCTTTACTTTCCCCTAAATGCATTTAATTAAGTTTCTTTATTTTACCAATATAAATGCGCATCCGAAGAAGTTATTTTTAGTCTTTGTAAAATTGCCGAGCTAAAAGAATGTTTGTGGGATTACTGACTGTATTTATCAGTATTTATTTCGTTGGTTGTGACGTTTCTCATTTACAAAATGATCTTTTTAATAATTTAAATCATTTTTACGCTCCACAAATTTTTGTCGCAAGTGAATCGCCTGCTTTGCCGGAAATTATAATTAATAAAAAAACACTAGATCATGGATATAATTACCCGAAGCCCGGTGATAATTATCTCCCTCCTGGCAATCCTGCAGATGGTGGTAATTTCCCACCGCAAAAACCCTTTCCTGATCGGCCAGAAAATGTGCCAGCGCCATTTCCACCCATTGTTGTAGGAGATCCTCAAATTGACGCAGTTCTACCAAGCAACGAATATTTACCACCGCAAAATAACGTTTTCAACTCTTTCGGAAAGAAAGGACTAGACTCATCAGATATAGTTGTGTCTTACAAAAAAGGTGGAAGCTTTAAGGATGACACTGGTGGTTACGTTTATCAACCACCACTTGCACCAACTACACAAAAGCCATTAGTTTTTCCTATTGGCTCAGATGTTCCACAATTTACAACCGAAGGTCCAGGCTATATTTATACTCCAGGGCAACCAGCTGCAACTTATCTACCACCTGGTATAACTGAAAGATCACCAAAGGAATTTGGTTCATATGAAAGCCCCCACAATAACCTTTTTCGATTACACGTAAATGAAATGCGATGCGTTTCGAATGAAGGTGGCTTTTTTAAATCCATAATGAAGGTGGACAGCTTTCTTGGATCGCTACCAACAGTGGACAATGATTCCGTAGACAATCGCTGTGATCTTCGATTCTATCGTTCTCATCTAATAGTGAATATTAAATCGGAACATTTTCAAAAGTGTGGAGTAATTCATTGTGGGGATAATTTATGTTTAAAAATTCGTTTTCCTTTGATTCGCGGTCTTAAAACTGCTGGCGATTCACTTCTTACTTTGCAATGTAAGGCACAGGATCGCATCGTAGCAAAAACTCATGCTTTAAAGATGGCATTGTCAAATGATCAGTAAGTAGTTTTAATAATATAATAATAGTGCTGTCACTTACATGTAATCATAATTCAGAATTGGAAGAAGTATTGGGGCTTATGCCCAAGGTGGAGGACAACAATCATTTCGAACTCATGTGGAATTACTGAAAAAATCAGCTACTGGTAAATTGAGGCATGTGGATCCAAATGGGGTGGTACAGCTTGGTGAAGATTTGCAGTTGAGAGCACATGCACAAGCAGGAGATGGTGAGTATAGTTTTCTATAAGTGTAAGATGGATTTTCCTTGTAGTAAAAAAACAGTTTGGCTTTTGAATAAGGGTAGTTTTGTATATTTTTATATAGGTGTTGAAGAGTTTATGAATGGGTTTTCTGTGGAAACTAACCTTAGGAATTGCTCTTTTCATTAGCATGTCGTGTCGTACATGTCGTGGCGCAATGTCAGTAGTAAGTTGAGTCTAAAAAGTGGATTGATTAAGGATAATGGAATAAGATTGGGTAAGGGTGTCTGGTGTTGTTGAACGAGAGAGCGATAAAACTTGCATGTGTCCTCTAAAAAATGGCACAATAAATGCTCAGAGTTATATGTCGGTCTTTGCGGGTCCTTGTAACCAGAGATTGAGGCCCTAGTTCCAATACACTCCGCGGCATGATCCTTCGTCTTTCTATTTCTTCCATCCAGATAACTTTCCTTCTTTCTTATCTTCCCTCTTTACAAAACTTGCCTTTCAGCGGACTCTGTTTTGCGCGACAGCTCTCAGGTCCGACCAGCTTCTCCTCCACGCTGCTCTAGGTTTTCCGGCTCGACGGGATCCTTGCGGATTCCAGCCAAGGCCTGTTTGGCTAGATTCTCGTTTTCGCGTCGCAAGGTGTGGTCAACCCAATTCCATTTCCTTCGCCTGATTTGATTGTCTATCCTTTCTTGGCCGACACATAATTTTTCATTTGTAATTCTTTCTATCTTGACAGTGGATTTTTAGAATATGGGGTAGGCATCCGTTGATGAGCGCAACGGAGCGCAGCGCACTGTGATGAATTGGGCGACTTTCCATGTTTCGCATCCATACAAAAGATCTGCCTTAACGTTGGAGTTGAACAACCACAATTTGGTGTTAATTGAGATCTCCGTCGATCTCCATATCATCCACATTCAATCAACCAATGCTTTAGACCTCACCACCTCCGATAGTTATAATTATTTTGTTATCAAAACAAACAAAACAAATTTTCAGATTTTTCGGACTTATAATTTTTTAGATATAAATTTTCAAAAAATCGAAAATCCTCCATACACACTCAAGAACTATGTACTGTAGTCGCTCACCTCCCCATGTTCGCTTATAACCCACCTCTACACATTTGTTATGAGTCCATGTGTCCATCGGCCCTTAGTAGTCTTGCACTCCTTCCTCTGCCATACTGCGCGTCTGAGTCCGTCGCACTTCCTTTGAACCTCCTCCTCCTCTTGCATATTCTGGAGCGTACAACCTCTTTCCCATCAATGCAATATCATTTCTGATATGACACATGCTGCTGCATTGGACGTAGTGCGGTATGCACAGCATGCTCGAAGGCCACTTGCGATTGGCAGAGTTTAATTTCCTCCAGTTGACCGTCCTGTCTACAGCCGCTGCCCACACTAGCGCTGCATACAATAGGACAGAAGTAACCATTTTCGTGATAAGGAGGTTTCGGCTTGGCTTGGGCCAACAACGTTGGGCAGCATCTTCGCAAATCAGCATTTAGGTGATGGTGGAAGCTTTTGCAGCCGCGCCCGCTCAGTTCATCCCGAAGTTGAGTCTTCGATCAATCATCACTCCCAAATACCTAAGAGCGGCCTGGGAGTGGATGACCTGGTGACCTATGTTTACTGCTATGATCTCCAGCTTTCTCCGCTTGTTGATTAGCTCTAGTCCGGTTTTGTGCTCAGCTAGCATAAAACCAACGATCTCGAGCCACGTCTTTATCTCGATTTCGTCGAGTCGCTTTCCTACTACCGCGACCCCAATGTATCGGCGCCAACAGCGACTACTTCATGCGTAAGGCGTAGCACCAGTACTTCATCATACCTGATAATCCACAGGAGGAGAGCTAGGATGGGGGCACCTTGGGGGACTCCGCAGATGGTTAAGTACTTCCTCACTCCCTCATCTGACTCACATTGTAGGATCCTCCTACGTGTAAGGTATTTAACAAAATACGCACTTGATACTTGCACATGAATTGCGGTTACTATTTCTATCTCGCGTGGGGCTTGAGTGGTTATTCTTTTTGGCTGTATATTGTTGTTGTTTTCCTAAGTTGTTGCCTCTAAGGAGTTGCTGTTAGTAGAGTGCTTTCTCGAGAGCTGTTTAGTAATTTAGTACAGCACCTGCTGGGTTAGCCGCGTTTTAAGCGAGCTCTTCTATTTGCCGCCTTTTACCATGACGGGCCCTTCTCTTTAGCTCCCGGTGCGATTGGGAGTATTCCCGTTCAAGTTTATCACTAGGCCCTCCTACCTTCTATTTTTTGGCCAAGTTGTGTGCCAGATCCAGTGTTGCCAGTTTCTTTAGATATAACCGCCGCTTGTATTCTCTGCTGTTAATACAGCGCCCTTTGTTAAGCTCCACAACTTTTCTATATTAGTTTCTCCTAAAACCCTTTGCTGGTTTGAACTTTGTTGCAAATTGCAAATGATCGCTTTTAAATGTTCCGCAGAAAGTCTACGTTAAATCGGCTACGGATTATGGCTTCGCATAGGACGTTTTTGATTCCCGCAGAGGCGAATCGGTGCTACTACCAAATATAGTGGTCCCTTCCAGTGTTTTGTTCATTTTCTGAGTTTACATTTCACAAAATATCAATGCAAATTATATTAACTAATTCACAATATTTTTTTCCTATTTTACATTCAGGCTGGAATTACACAAGAATATCTGATGTTCAATTACAGCGCGTCTCATCATCTGGTGAAACCCTCAACTCAGCCACTTTAATAAATTCATCCGGGTGTGTTAATCCATCAATGAGGTCTATTTGTCCGTTTCCGCCCAGTTTTGAACCACCGTTGGGTCATCGACTTTCTTTCAAGGCCATCATGTTTCAAGGCATGAAAAGCGGCGAGGAGATTTTAATGAGCATTAAAATAACCGGCTGTATTGACCAGAGGGACTGTCATGTTAATGGACCTGAATGCTATGAAGGCAATCATGACGCCAGTTCTTTAACCAGGTCAAAGCGAACTACTAAAAAATATAATTCAACTGAACATTCTGAAATATCAACAATTTCATTTCGCGTTGAAATACCAAGTACCGATGAGGGTCCAGACAGGCGTACTCATAGTGATTCTGCAATTTTAATTATTGGAGGAACTTTGGGCTTAGTATGCCTATTAAGTTTTATGATTTTATTCAGTTATACTAAATCGAGAAATTAAGCTCACTTAAAATTAACTACATATTTTCATTAGAATATTTAAATTATTTATTGTCTATTAAATCTTATAAACAGTACAAGAAATAAATAAAATTTGGTTTTGCTATAGACTTTAATTGCATTGCATTGATTACAAAATTATATATAAAATTTTTTAGATGGCTTTGTGAATAAATTTGACCTACAATAATTGTGTCGCAAAATATTAAACTTGTGGATAAACTGTCTCTCCATGGTTCCCGAAATTTCAGGTACCGTCATGTGTCGGTGAGATGGATGTGTAAAAGGCTTTTATGGTTACTTTTTAGCAGAGAAGGATTGGGTTTGTAGGATATAGTTAATTGTAGGATTTTAAAAGCAATCTTTAAATCCTAGACCGGGGGTGGTAGCACGTAAGTTGTTTCAATCGACCTACAAATTTTTGTAACACTTGAATTTTTGTATGGAGAGGTCGATTGAAACAACTTACGTGCTACCACCCCTGGACCCCAATCTCAAAGTCAAGGCGAGGCGCTTCAACGGACTCGAGCAAGGGAAAACATAATAGAAACTCGCACTACTAAACTAAGGTTTTTTATTTTTAACTATATTTAAGATTCTATCTAAGTTCTAAGCTTAACATACCTTGAAGGAATACTATAAAACTTGTTCAAAACTACTCTTGCTTTTGTTTATTTAAAGTTACGCATCAGTTACGACTCAAAAAATAGGTTGCTTGTAGTATAAGAATCTACAAAACCATCATACGTACAGAAGCTACGTATGAATGTGAAGCATGTAGTATCTCCCAGAAATCCGCCGATAAGATGGATGTATTTGAGAAGAAGTTTCTCCGAAGGATAAACGGCCCAATCAATGAAGCGAATGCATGGATAATACGCTACAATCACGAATTGTACGATCTACACAAAGAGTGAAAATCTCGACATATGACAAGCTACTGCGTTTACGTTGGGGCGGTCATGTCCAAAGAATGGATGACTCAAGGATACCAAAAAAAGCCATGTATACTACCAGATGGCAAAAGACCAGTTGGCAAACCACGGTTAAGGTGGGAAGACAACGTTAAGGCCGATGTAGCAAAACTGCTCAATACAAGAAACCGGAGAAAAGCTGCGGAGCAGAGAGACGTCTGGAGGAAGAAGCTGATGGAGGCCGAGGCACGAATTGGGCTGTAGAGCCATCGAATAAGAAGAAGAAGATTCTTCAGGACTTGTGAGGTATATAGATGCCTCAAGAAGGTCGATGTCAACAAACCCACTGGACCCGACAATATTCCCCTGCCGTCTTAAATAAATGCATCTCACCTTTGGTTAATCCTCTGCGCAAACTTGCTGCCCTATCTTAAATCTTCGGAGTTTATCCAGATTATTGGAAACTTGCACATGTTCAGCCCATACCAAAAAAAGGTGACTCTAGCATTTTCTCCAACTACCGCCCAATAGCAATTATACTTCGATTCTCTCCAAAACCATGGAGACGATAATCAACAAAATGCTTGTGGGATACATATCTAGAATCCAAACCTAAACGACCAAAAAGATCCACTTTTAGTTTGCCTTACAGAACACTTTAACCGAAATTCGGAATATAGAGCATATAAAAAACAAAACTAACTTTTTATATCCAAAATTTGTATAAATAGTCAAGCACGTTGATTATATCAAGTGGTATATTTTATCGTAGCATTGAATTTAATAAGCAAACTAGTAGGGATGTGAGGTTGACCCCTTTGGTCCACACTTCCAACTTCCACCACCACCACCGACTACCCAGTATGATGAACGTAGACGGAATAAAAAGAGTGATACTTTTAGCACTAGTGGGAAATTGACTGGTGATAAAGTAATCCTGAGAGAAGCTAGTTCAAATAACTATAATAGTGGTAAATCCACAAGATTTTTCTAGGGAATTTGTTTTCCTTGAACGTTAGCAAACAAACATTTCCTTGGTACTTCGTTCGCTACACTAAAGGCCCAATTACAATGAGCGGATCTACGCGGATTTAAATGTCAAAAGAACGCATCAGAACGGATAGGAAACTGCACTGATTACAATGAACGGATCAGTTCGCATTTAAACGTCAAAGTGTTTAGTATACAAACATTTCATTTCATTTTTAATCTTGGAATTTTTATATCCACTCTTTGCCTTGTTGTACAGTATTTCATAATCTTTCACTTCTGCGATAAACTGCTCGTCCGAAAACATTTTTAAAAACATAACAAATCAAAAAAAATAAAACCTTAAACATTCACAGCTTTTGTTTACCAAAATTTTGACAGCTCAATCCGGCGATTTCTAAACAAACTGAATCCGGCACAGATGCGATCAAATGCGTTTGAATCCGTTCATTGTAATCGGTTAAATGGAAAACGCATGCTTGGAAAACCACTTTGACAGTTCAATCCGATTCTGTTCCGCTCTAATCCGGTCATTGTAATTGGGCCTTAAAACGGGTGTTCGAATTCGTATTGATTGTGGTGAAGCGCCGCACAGTGGGAGATTTTGTTTTTTTACTCAAAATCTAATATCTCAAGAAAGAAAAAAGATAGAGCACTCTTTTTTTTTATTTTCTTTGTAATTGAATAGGGAATTAAGGAAAACTATTGAGAACGTGAGAGAATGAAATCCTAACCTGCAAATTGTTGTTAAACCTGAATTTTCTAAATAGCCAAAACTGTTAAAGGATAAAAATTTAATTTTTTTTTACATTTCGTTTCTTATTCAATAGGCAATAAAGGTAGAGTATCTCAATGGCCCAAAACGAAAACCTAACCTACAAATTTGGAAGATTTTGCTTTTTTCTACTTTAAATCTAATATCTCAAGAAAGATAAAAGATAGAGCACCCATTTTTTTATTTTCTATGTAATTGGATAGGGAATTAAGGAAAAATACTGAGAACGTAAAAAAATGAAAACCTAACCTGCAAATTGTTGTTAATCCTCAATTTTCAACATATCCCAAACTGTTAAAGGATAAAAAATTAATTTTTTTTACTTACTGTTTCTTATGTAGTAGGCAATAAATGTGGAGTACTTAAATAGCCCAAAACGAAAACTCAGGTTTAACAACAATTTGCAGGTTAGGTTTTCATTCTCTCACCTTCTCAATAGTTTTCCTTAATTCCCTATTCAATTACAAAGAAAATAAAAAAAAATGAGTGCTCTATCTTTTTTATTTCTTGAGATATTAGATTTTGAGTAAAAAGAAAAACAAAATCTCCCACTGTGCGCCGCTGAGAAACTGGGAAACGAATGACTTCATTTGGAAATTCCAAAACGAAGTTGCCAAAATTCTTTCATTTAAACAAAAAAAAGGCCCAATCGAATGTTATGAAATTTTTTCGGAGCATTTAAGTTTTCTTTCGGCATCTCACAGAAGTTTCCGCCCTATGTCCCATGAGGGATTAAAGGAGCACAATGATCTCACAGAAGTCAGTTTAGTTCTTGGCTCGCGCGGTAACGTGCAGGTACAAAAATCACGAACGTCATTTGAACAAGAAAACGGTTCGACCGAATTTTATGAAAATATTTTCAGATCATATTTACGTTAATACGCTTTGAACGGCAGCTCAACTAATAGCGTCATCGATTCGGCAGCTCTAGCTTCGAGTGCGAGCACATTTCATCTGGAGCTGAGCAAAAGTAGCTCGCTCCAGAACAAATTCGCTCTAACATAGAATTGCTCTGATTCAATTTCGCTTGCTCTTCGATTGAATTTTGCTCCTTTCAAGATTTGTTTTGATTAACATTTACACATTTTTGTGTTCTGAACATATTACTTCTCAGAAAAATTTACAATTTTGCTTTAATTTCTTTGGTATTTGAAATAACTGTACATATCCCGCGTCGACATCTAATGATTATTCTACAGATTTTTCGACCATTAATAATTTTGTTGTATTATTATTATACATTTTTTTTTACTTATTTAATCTTCACAACATGAATAACTTTTCAAATTTTAGAGCACTTTTCAAATCTGTCGATATGATACAGATCTAAAAACTTGCTCTTTCTGATTTTTGGTAGAGCACTTTTGGGCAAATCGATGACAAAATCTTGGTTTGCTCTTAGAGCGAGTGACAAATCGATGACACAGCCCTGAGAGGGAGCGTCAAATCGATGATGTAATCTGCTCTAAAAGCACTTTCCGAGCAAAAAGGGCAGCAAATCGATGCCGCTATAAGTCGATATCTTTTGTGGGTTGCGCGATATAGTGCAGGTACAAAAATTACTTATGTCGTTTAAATCTAAAAACGGCTCGCCCTAATTTTTCAAAAATCTTTTTAGATCATATTTTCGCTAATACACACCTCAACGAAATCGTTATCTTTTTTGGTGCGCACGAAATCGTGCAGGAAAAATGACCACATATGTACGTATGTGTGCCTACACATACTTCCTCTCAAATTTTTGCTTAAAATGCTATGGGGACCTTGAAAATAAAAATACGCTGGAAATTTCGATTTCGATTTTTGCATCAAATACAATAACTTCCCTATAAACTGAGAAGTTAATAAGTGTGGATGTATTTTATAATAATATAGAGTATAATATTCCCTTTCTGTGCAAAACCTTTGATCCTAATGACGGATTTTATTTACGAATCATTTAAGTCACGGAAATGGAGCTTGAAAGTAATTGACTCGGCAGAAACGAAAAAAAATCAACGATCAATGATGTAAATTTTCAACGTTTCAAGCACGTCCAAGTAATCTTTCAATAACTGTAAAGCATAGAAAGTGAATTATTTTCGCAGGTGACTACATTCAGCCAGAGTTATGGCATCGCACAATGTGCAGATAATTCTCTAACAAAAGTTGAGATTGCTGTGTCTATATTTGGCCAATAAACTTTCTTGAAATTTTTGGATTTTTTAAATAGAAATTTAGATCATAACATTATAAATTTATATTTAATAAGAATTGATTCAATAATTAAAGAGTAATTCTTCATGTTCAATTTAAAAACAATGTATTATTGTTTGTACGCGACTTACCCTTTTTCAGCGATATACGCAAACGGGTATGGTCATAGCATTCCTTCAGTATTCCTAAAAACAACTAAACTGCTGATTATGTTTCAACTAAATAATTAATTCGCTTGGGGACACCTTCTTAACTTAGAAAAGTGGTTTATGCTCGGCTGTGGTTAATTTTAAAAATGCGATTCGTAGCAAACATGTTGGAAGTAAACTTCATTAATAATGGTGAAACTTTTCTCAGGATTGAAAATTTCTCAATTGAGAAAAGGTTGTGTTAATAAAACTTGTAAAAGTGATATACACACCTGAAGCGGTCTCAGCTGACTACACACATGGGTTAAGCTGGTATTTAACTTTTAAATTTAATTATAGTGATAACAATGTTGGCAGGGGCAGGGAAGATATTGTAATGGGCCGAAAAACGTAATCCACATTTTCAACATATTTTTATAATATTTTTGCACGATATACCGATAAAATAATTATGTCTACTACCGCAATTAACCTCAATATGATGAAATTTTCTCAAATTAAGTTTAGCTTTTTTTGCTGTTTTTGTCGCAGCAAAAATTGGTTTTAACGAATTTTTGATTTATAGATGACAAGCAATACAACTTACAAATTAAAAAAAAAAACAATAAACACATTTATAAATGCACTTAACGGGGAAACGCATTCCACCCGCTCGACATCCATAGGATGAGAGTCACCAGCTACACGTGAAGTTGTCGTAAAATGAAGTGGGCAGTTAAGTTGTACGAAAGCAAGGAAAGCGCAAAGACTGAAAAGCAAAATTATTTCCATTGGAATTGCTCGAAGAATTAGTGAAAATCAGAACTAAATGTAAAGAGTAAAAAATTGAAAAAAGCTAAGTTATTATCACTAAAATTTAAGAAACCCGTAACTCAATTCGTCACAAATGAAATTTAATAAAATTTCGTCTTAACTTTAATCTAATCCATAGTTTCTCAACCTGGGAGCCGCGCACCCCTAGATATAAGGGGGGTCGCAATCAGTCAAACAAATATTTTTATAAACTAAATTTAAAACTAGTTTTTGAAGTGTTAACTTCTTTAGGCGCGTTTGGCTTTTTTCTATGTGGCAGTGCTAAGCTCAGGAGCCATCCTTTGTACTATCAGTCCGTCATGTTATATGTCACGTCATAGTGCAATGTCCAGCAGTAAGCTTAGTACGGGGGAGGGGTGGGGGAATAGGTTAACGGTTAAAAAGTGGAGGGGGGGGGGGGTATTAGGCTGGCCGCACACGTACGGTTTCCGTGTTCGGTTTCCGAATTCGCAATTCCGCCTCGGGATTCCGTGAGCTTAGCGCAGACGTTCGGTTTTTTGTATTAGGAATCGACAAAAATCGACGGATCGACAAAAAACTACCACAAAATACAACAAAATATAAAATGTACTCGGCACATCACTGGCGCGGTTCCGAATGGAAATTTCCTGACGCAAAAATGTATGTGAGCGCTGCGTTCGGGATGACGCCATTCGGTTTTTTTTCCGTTCGGTTATTCCGAACGCAAGTCCTGGCTTCCGAACCGAATATCAGGAATGGTTTCCGAACGGAATATTTAAGAACGTGTGCGGTAAGTAGAATTATTTGTATGAAATGCCTGCATTCGGTTGTCCGAATACGGAAACCGGATTCGGAAACCGAATACAGAAATCGTACGTGTGCGGCCAGCCTTAAAGAAGGTAGTGATGAACCCTGCTTTTGATCTCTTGGATGTTGTAGGAGCTCGGAAATACTGACTGCGAAAGATTATTCCACAGTCGAGTTGTTCTATTTACAAACGAATTCATATCTTGTTGAGTGCGTGAAAGGGATAGTAGTAGGTGGAGGGAATGAGTCGAGTGGGCTAATCTGATGTTGCGGGTATAAGATTGCCGTAGAGGCAGAAGAGCGTTTATCTCGGAGGAACAGTCACTATGATAGGAGACAGTACTTGGCTTTAGTGGGGTTGAATTCGACACGATTCTTCTTTCCTCATTCTAGAATGAGATTAATGTCGTTATTAATAGAGTTCGACATTAGTTCGCGATCATTAAGCCAGGATCTGGCATGAGTCTGTCTTGTATGGAAGCCGTACGAGTAACGTAGAGTATCGTCGTCAGCGAAGCTGAGCAATCGGTTGGAAAGCGAGTCAATTCCAATAGCTTTGAGTTTAGCTAACAAGGCTGAGTGCCATAATCCATCAAAAGCCTTGAAGATATCCAAAGCAACCAAAGCCTTGAAGATATTCAAAGCTCTGTAACACTGACTAAAAGATGGCCAGTGGATGCTTTTTGTCGGTAGCCATACTGGCTGTCGTTTATGAGTAGGTTGGATTCTAGATATTCCATATACTTTTTGTTGATTATCGTCTCCATAGTTTTGGAGAGAATATAAGTAATTGCTATTGGGCGGTAGTTGGAGGAAGGCTGGAGTCACCTTTTTAGGCTCTGCCCGTCTGTGACCTTCTTTCATCTCTGAAAGTACTGCAGCTACAGACTTGGGCCGTATCTCAAATTGTAGCTCTTGATCAAGGAATCCTATCCCGTGGAACCTAGTTCAATCCTCGGCCGCCCAGTATTGAAATATAATTTTTTTTACTTTGGTGAACATACTTTTTACTTTGGTGAAAAAATAGCATTTTCTTGATTTATTTATGGTCATCCAGTCTAAAGTGTTATTCAGCAGAAAAATACCATGAAAAAGCTTAATTAGTGGCTAGTTTCTAGGCACAAAATCCTACTAGTTTCGGTATGCGCTGAGCATGGGCAAGTTTCCAAGAGTCGGGACAAATTCTGGATAAATATAATAGGGCAAAAAGTTTGCGCAAAGGTTTAGCCAAAGGTGAGGCGCATTGTTTTAAGACGATAGGGGGTTATCGGGTCCAGTGGATTTGTTGGCATCGAGCTTCTTGAGGCACCGGTACACCTCGCGAGTCCCGAAGAATACCCTGAAACAGGGGGTAACATATCGGTTTCGGATAAAGAGGAATTTGAAGCGAACAGAGATTCTAATAAATCGGTATTGGATTTGCTGTTTGTTATCACCTTCTCATCGTGGAAAAAGGAAGGGGTTGAAGTTGTAGTGAAATTCTTCTTGATGAAGTTTTTGCTACAGGAGTAGCATTAAGGAGTTTACTTCTCAATTTGCCGTAAAAAAAAATGTTGACTTTCTTGATGGTGGTTTTACAAGAATTACTTTCTTGTATGTACTCTAAACGGAGCGATTCACTCGGGAAACTCTTGTACGCTCGGAAGGCGGCTTGTTTAGTTTTTATTGCATTCATAAACTCCCGATTAAACCATCTGTTGTGCCTAGACTTCACAGATTTGGTAGAATGAGGAATAAACAAATGCATTCCTGCCTTTATGATACTGGTGATACGGATAGCGGCAGACCTGACGCTTTTTTCGGAAACACAGGTTACAGTCTGTAGATTGGAAAATATATAATGCCATACAGTTCTTCTAACTGGTTTTGGAAGGGTGGGAAAATTGAATGGGAAGTTAGCGCTGACTAGGCTGCATTGGCGGTTCGTAAGGTTCAGGATAAGGGAAGCAATGCGCCAAGCGAACGATAAAATTAAAATTTAAAATTTCAAGTCAAAATATCTTATACAAGTCCCAAAAATTTACTTCAAATTAGAAAATTTATTGCTCAATAATTTTTGTGCAGCGCATCGAATGAGGTTCTTTCTTATTTTTAAATATAGGTTCTTTTATGCATTTTTATGAACAAGAAAAATTGGTAAGGCTGAAGAAAGTGAAAATTTTTCGTCAATTTTTTCGAAATACATAGTTTTCAGTTTTTTTCAGATTCTTTTGATAATTAAAGCGTCAAAAAAACCGTTGAAAAACTGCAACTACTACATTTTCATTTAATTTAATTTTTCATACAAATGCATAATTTTGCTCAAAATCTAAAAAAGATAGTAATAATAAAACCCTGCATACCTCGCATACGCCCCCTACACCATCACCCACCGTCATTACATTCACCTTGCAAAAAAACACATCAGGCAACCCGTACTCGAAAATACAATTCATAAAAATATTCTCTAAAGGGATCATCATTAAAGAGAATCTTAAAAAATATAATGGAAGCTGAAAAGTTATCAGCTTATATTCAATATACACCGCCTGCTACCCCAAAATAGATAAAGAGAAACTTCACCTATCTTCCTTCGATTCCTTTTTTCTTGACTCACAATAAACGAAAATTCATATTTTAAGAGTATACAAGAAATTTCCAAGCTAATTTTTAAGAGTAAATTTAGTTCTTACTCGAAACCAGAACAAGGAAACAAAGAGAATATGGTGGATATACAGAAAATTTCTCTATCTTCGACCTTTAATATGCCACTGTTCGGTTCTGAAGAAGCTCCGTTTAACTCAGCTCACTCTGAGGGTACTGTATCAACGCAAACCTTTGCGTGACTGTGAGTTCAATTAAATTGAATGTGTTGGAGTTTTCACATTGATTTTCTGTGGCAAAGAAGCTGACGATGTTACAGCTTCCCCCTGTTGTGTGAGGCCTCGGCCACGTAAAGAGCGGCAGAGGCACTTTATCATTTGCCACTCTACCCCTCTCCGCTAGTATCTATGGCAATGCTTTACTCTTTGAATACAGTAGATGATAAATTTGAATTGTACATTTTATATAAAAAAAATCTGTACATTTCATCCTTAGTGTTTCCAGAGGAGGAAATATATTAAGATTTTTCTTTTGATTAATCTTGATGTATTTAAATTATTTTTTATGAAGTAGCCTATTTGGTCAAGGGAAGCAGTGGTTCCTTTGCTTCCAAAGAGGAACCGCCACTACTAGGCTGTGGTTCGAATTGCCGAGATGCGAATCAACTTCAACGGAGTAACGTGCTGGATGAGAAGTTAGAAAAAGATCAAAGAGATAGGTTCCTTGATAAGCAACATCAAGGACTCTTGTGGGATGATCCACAATTTGATGCAAATTATTGGCGATTTGGTACCAGGGCGCGTCGGTTTTTATCTAGTTTTTTTTATGGTACATCACCGTTGTTCTCCCAAGTCAGTTCAATCAATGGAACATCTATGACCACCTCCCAAATAGATAAGGAGTCTCCTTTACCCGCTGTACGCAGCTGCTCAGGTTGGATCTCTGTCTGCTTCCTACCTGGGTCTCCTCTTTCTTGAGACGACCGGTCGACTTCACAGGATCCTCACAATATCAGGTTATCGCCAATCGCTCATATATATTTTCTTTTCTGCTTGGTTTACCAACAACTTTTTTAACTAAATTCCGTATCTCATTTTTTCCTTCCCGACAAAACACAGCTCTGTTTTTTCCAAATTTAAAAAAACTAAAATGATTTTTTTTTTCGAGTTTAAAAAAAACCAAACCGTTTTTAGATTTTCAAATAACTAACTTTTATTTTTTTCTTTCCCCCAGGACCCTTTTTTTCGAAAAAAAAATCCTTGACTTTTTCAAAAAAAAAAAAAAATAAATATTAGAACTCAGTACATATTTTCAAAAAAATATAGCCTGTAAAGTTGCTATACGACAAATTTGTAGCCGGGGATAGGTCCGCCGTTACAGTACATAATTAATAGTACATAGTATATAGTACATAATACATTGTACATAATACGTAATATATAATATAAAATAATTAATATAATATAATATTATTATAATATAACATACTAAATAATACAAAGTAAAACTCACTGTTTGTACTCATAGTACAAATTTAGTATATCATAAAAATCAATCAACTTAATATATCACATAAATTTTCATACAGTACAAATTTAATAACCCAAAAACAAAAAAAAAACTTTTTTTGTTATCATAATTTTTCCCATTCAAAAGTAAAAACATTTATTATATTTAAATTTTCATTTTTCGGCATGTGAGCATGTTGACCAGCAACATTAGAATTTCTGATAAAACATCAAGCCAGACGTAGTCTGATCCGTCCGGCCATGAGAAAATATGCGAAGCGGCTAGATAACGCGAATTTCCATAGAGATTCGCAGATGCTCAGAAATTCTAATGTTGCACAAAATGCATAGAACATTCTTTTAGCAAAGTAAGCTGTTTTGTGTATATAAAAGAAATTAATGGATAATTAAATGGAACAGTTATTAATAAGACTTCAAGCCTTTAATTTCTAATTGTCCTGTGTTTGAGTGTTTCGCTCAAGCACAAACTTTACAAATCAACAAAGCAATCGTTGTCAAGGTGAATCACTTTGTCAACATTTTTAAATAACTTTGTCAAGGTGTAACACCTTGATAATTTAAAAGGAAACTTTGGACAATCAGTTCACCGGGAAGTAAAAGAACTTCTCGTACTAAACATTGGTGACTCCGACGTGATCGGGTGTATCACTTGTATCACGCAACTCACATCTTCGCATCAATCTCGGGAGCTAATCATCAGCTGTCATCATGTCGAAGACTTTGGACGAATTAATCCCGAGTAAAAATAAATTTCGGCCTTTTGACGGGCGTGATGGCCCGGCCATTTGGCGGTCAAATGACGGCCCGTTGCAGGACAGTGCGGCCATTTGGGGGGCGATTGACGGTCGAATGAGGGCCTTTCAGTCGCAAAAAAGGCCTTTCGGGGGGCGATTGACGGTCGAATGAGGGCTTTTCGAGGGCTTTTCCCCCGAATGGCCTTTTTTGCGACTGAAAAGCCCTCATTTGACCGTCAATCGCCCCCCGAAAGGCCTTTTTTGCGACTGAAAGGCCCTCATTCGACCGTCAATCGCCCCCCAAATGGCCGTACTGTCCTGCAACGGGCCGTCATTTGACCGCCAAATGGCCGGGCCATCACGCCCGTCAAAAGGCCAAAATTTATTTTTACTCGAGCGAGAAATAACGAGAAAAATACATAAATCACGCTTTACGCATTTGGCATTTTTATGGCCTCTATAAGGCCTTCTCGGAAATTGAAATCTTTTGTTCAAGTTTGCCCGTCATTTGCCCGTCGTTTGCCCATCTGTGCTCGCCCTAAAAAAATTTAAAAACTCTACGGCCGTCGTTTGACCCTTGAAAAGCCAAGTCGCCGTTTTTTGCCCCTTGAAAGGCCATCATAAAAAATGGTTTAAAATTCTACGCCCGTCATTTGCCCCAACGCCCGCCAAATGCCCGCCAAATGCCCTTATTTTATTTTTACTCGGGAATGCAGGACCAATTCTATTTGGGGCAAGAGATCCAGTGAGTCGTCAGCAATTGTAAGAAAGACCCAGCGGACCGAAAAAACAGGGACTATTACCTGGAACGCATCCGGCGGCTAGAAGATAATTGGCTATCTTTTGAAAGGAATGACATCAATCTTAAGGAGCTTCCCAACCACGAGACCCATGAATACACGACAAAAAATTATTACACAGCAATCGCCAAGATATTCCAAGAATATCGGGAGCTGTTTGAGGAAAAGTTGAAGGAATTTCCTAGGCTATCTGCAACACCAACTCCAAGGCAATCTGCGACACCAACACCCAGGCAATCAACAACGGTTCAAATTAAAGTGATAAGCCCAACCGAGGCTGAAACTGCAAATACTGAAGAAGTCAAAAGGATGAAGAGGAGGCAGCAATCAGTACTCCAATCCTTGAATCGTTTAATGCAATTAATTGACAGGAACCAGATGCATGACACGGTTTACTGCAAAGTAGAAGCAATCAGACATTATTGGTCCCAGATTGAGGAATTAAACAGTAGGCTGTGAGAGTTAGTTGACGATCCGATCCATTACGATACCGATAGTTACATCCAAGCTGAAGAAAATGTGCAGCACCTACTCGTAGCATTGACAACCAGATTGCAGGAGCAAAGGCAAGGAGCCAGCAACAGCCAACAATCCAGTCAAGCAAGCTCATTTATAAGACTTCCAAAGATAGAGCTCCCAAAATTTGATGGAGATTATCTGAAATGGAAGCAATTTCACGATTTATACACAGAAATGGTGCATAAACAAGCATTGGCCGACTGTCAAAAAATGTGGTACCTGAAAGCCAACCTAGTAGGAGAAGCAGAACGTCTAATAAGACATTATTCTTTGTCAGAAGAGAACTACACAGCAGCGAGGAGAACCATGCTCGCTACAACAATCCAAGGATACTTGTTACAGCTCTGGTCAATAAATTGTTATCTCAGCCTTCTCATGCAAACGAATGTGGAACGGCAACATCAGTAAAGAATCTACATGATATAACCCAAGAATGCCTTCTGGGCTTAGAAAATTTGGGAGTTTCAACTGAAAACTGGGACCCATTACGGCTTCACATCCTGCAGCGAAAGTTAGACAAGAACACTCATGCAATGTATGAACAGTCCCTTGCAAATCTAAAGGAGTTAGCATCTTTGAAGGACTTCTTAGCATTCCTTGAAAAACGTTTCCAGGCGTTGGAGGCCTTAGGCGGGAAAGGGAATGTGAAACCAGAACAGCACAAGAAACCATCAAGGACATTCTCATCACTTGCATCTACAATAACCCGATGCATTTTATGCAAACAAAACCATCAGCTGTACCAGTGCAAACAGTTCCTGCAAAAATCCCCCAGTGAGAGATTACGCTTAGTGCAAAAAAATACATTGTGCGTGAATTGTCTCAGGAACGGTCACCATTGGACCGATTGCAAATTATGAGCTTGCGCCAGATGTACCAAAAAGCATAACTCGCTGTTGCATTTAGATATTCCCGAGGCTAAGGCCAATGCAAAGCCAACTGATCATAATGATATAATGAAAACAGAAAGTTTACCTGGATCTAGCAGTAGCACATTATCCTTAACCACCAAAAAGATGGGTTTTCCAACAGGATATGTCATATTGAGCACAGCACGTGTAAAGTTAATTTCCAATGACGGCCGAACTATAGAATGCCGCGCCATTCTGGATCCAGGATCACAAATCAATGTTATTACAAAACGATTGATAAAAAAAATGCGTCTAGAGCCAGAAGAAGTTACATTATCAGTAGAAGGCATACAGCGAGCACCACAAAAGGCCAGAGGACGCATCAACATTATACTAGAATCCAACACTAGCGCTTTTAGTACCAGAATTGAAGCCTTCGTCATGCAGGAAATTACATCTTTGCAGCCAACTCAGCAATTAAATTCTACTGAATGGAAGATACCGAACAACGTTAGATCCCCGATTTGACAAGCCGGCAAAAGTCGATCTACTGCTTGGTGCAGAACACTTTTTCCAACTGTTGTCAGTAGGACAGATAGACCTAGGTCCCAACTTACCAACGCTACAAAATACCGTACTTGGATGGATCGTTTCAGGAAAGGTTAACCACCGAATCAGATAAATTCAGCAAGAGCGATATGTAACATTCTTACTGAAGAAGGAAGGCTCACTAATGTAATCGAAAAATTTTGGAAACTGGAGGAAGCAGAGGAATCAACAACTGAAATGAGCGTTGCTGAGAAACGATGTGAAAAAATCTTCAATAAAACCACAAGTCGCTTGTGCAATGGACGATTTGTAGTAGCGTTACCATTCTCTCAAGATCCTAAGAGCCTGGGCGAATCCAGAACAGTAGCACTGCGCCGCCTCTATGCGCTCGAAGGGAAACTCATGAAAAACAGTCAATTGAGAAAGGAATATGTCGCGTTCATGGAGGAGTACATACAGCTTGGCCACATGCAACTGGCATGGCAACCCGTAACAGTCTTCTCCAACCAATCTATTATCTGCCACACCATAGCGTTCTCAAGCCAGATAGCACCACTACAAAGTTACGAGTAGTGTTTGATGCATCAGCCAAGACAACATCTAATAAGTCGTTGAATGATATACTTTATGCTGGGCCGACAGTACAAGATGAACTCTTCTCATTTCTCTTACGTTTTCGACTCCCACGGTTTGTATTCACAGCCGACATACAGAAAATGTACCGGCAAATAGAACTGCGCAAGGAAGATCAGCAATTCCAACTTATTTTTTGGAGGAAGGGTCCAAATAAGCAGGTGAAATGCTACCAACTTCGAACAATTACCTATGGTACCACTTCAGCGCCATATTTGGCAACAAGAAGTCTTCAAAAGCTAGCAGAAGATCGAAAGGAAGCATATCCATATGGAGCACAAATCCTCAAACACGATTTCTATGTAGATGACGTAATGACTGGATCAAATAGCGTGGCCGAGCTCTTGCAGAGTCTAAAGGAACTAAACCAGCTGCTCACAGAAGGCGGGTTTACACTAAGGAAGTGGTGCTCTAATCATGCCAAACTATTTGAGCACATAATGCCGAAAGATCAAGAGATACAACTTGATTTCACTAGCAATCAGGAAGATCACGTAAAAACGTTAGGATTGATTTGGTTTCCAAAGAACGACGAATTTAGTATATGGCTGGTCGTCCACTGGAAGCGTATTCGAGCGGCTTCGCGCTTCGGCCATACAAATGAGTCGCTTGTAGCCGCTCATATGTATGGCCGTAGCGCGAAGCCGCTCGAATACGCTTCCAGTGGACGACCAGCCTATCAGTGTCCAAAAATGACGCCAACCGAGTAACAAAACGGACCGTTGCATCAGACTTAGCAAAAATATTTGACCTATTAGGCATGATCACTCCAGTTGTTGTTAGAGCAAAATTGTTTCTTCAATAACTATGGGAGGTAAAGATGGATTGGGACGCCGCGATTCCGCAAGAACTGTATACCAGATGGATAGAGTTTCGGCAACAACTTCATGCACTAAACGAAATAAAGATTCCACGCCACATTTATGTCGACCGTCTGGTGAAAGATATGCAGCTCCATACTTTTGCAGATGCCTCTGAAAAGGCTGCAGCACGGTGCAGCAGTCTACATTCGAGCCACTACTCAAGATGAAACGGTACTTTGTCGGCTGTTGTCAAGAGTAGCGCCCATAAAGAAAATTACAATTCCGAGACTGGAACTATGCGCAGCTAAGTTGGCAGCTGAATTAACTTTGTGGACGGACTTGGAAATTGTATTATCATGGTTAAATAGTTCCACGACAGCGCTACCAACCTTTGTTGCTAACAGAATAGCATCTATTAAAGGTTACTCCAAACCAGAGCAATGGTGTCATGTCTCATCAAGGGACAATCCGGCAGACATAGTGTCAAGAGGTCTATCACCAGAACGCATGCAAAATTGTACACTGTGGTTTTATGGACCACTCTTTTTACATGGGAAGACGGAAATTTGGCCACCAGTGTTCAAACTACAAGAACCGATGACTAAGGTTAGCGTACCAACAGTATCGCTCACTACAACCGCACACAACGATGCATATTTCGACGTAAGCTGTATAAAACACAATAACTCTTTCCGGAAATTACAGCGAATAACAGCTTACACACTCCAATTCATCAATCGCTGCCAAGGGAACCCAAGAGATACGGGCGAATGAAATGCAATAACTCCTATGGAACTCGATGAAGCATTATATTTGATCATAAAATCCATGCAGAAGGAGGAGTTCATGTTAGACATCAACCATTTAAAGCGCCATCAGGAGGTCAACAAAAATAGCCCACTTTGCAGTTTGACACCATTTCTAGATGCAAAGGGAGTAATACGCGTCGGTGGAAGACTAGAGGCGTCAGGATTATCATACGACGCAAAACCTCCCATTCTGCTGCCTTACTGTCATCCGCTAACACGACTATTATAAACTGATCTTCATAAGGAAAATTCACACAAGGATGTCATTTATTCGGTCTAAGGTCAGAGGAGCCATTACCAGCACCTGCACCTCCAAATCCATCGATTCTCGTTTTATACCACCAAGAGCTCCTCACTTCGGCGGACTCTGGGAGGCGGCAGTCAAATCAGCAAAACATTTATTAGTACGAAGCATGGCAAACGTATCAATGACATATGAGGAATTAGAGACAGCAATGATTGACATTGAAGCAGTGTTAAACTCGCACGCCCAATAACGCCACTGTCTAATGATCCAAATGACCTCAGTGCTCTAACTCCTGGTCACTTTCTTATTGGGGAGCCCCTTACAGCAACTGTCGACCAAACTGGAAAGGAGTTACAAGGAAGTTTACAGAATAGGTGGAAAATGTTAACACACCTCAAGCAAAATTTCTGGAACAGGTGGTCACAAGAGTATCTGAGCGAACTGCAGCATCGTTATAAATGGAATACACGGCTCAATAACGTAAAACGTTAGTTATCTTAAAGGAAGACTGAGAAGAATTGTGAAGATTTATAAGGGGGAGGATGATTGTGTGCGCGTAGCAGATGTGAAAACCGCTTCAGGCATCTTTAAAAGAGCAATACACAGACTGGCCCCACTCTTAATGACAGAAGATGAAAAACGTGATGACGACCACCCCTTCAGATCAAGTCAACGAAACGAAGAGAACGAACCAGAAGAGACGCCAAGTAAAAGGGTACGGCGAACAACATCACCATCCATTCTAACGCTTCTGGCAATATGCTTGATCCTACCAATCATTATGGCATCCAATATAGAAGTTAAACGTTTTAAGGAGCATCATGGATTAAAATTTGAAAACCTCGGCAAAGTTGGCTTAACATCAAGACAATGGGACATCATCGTATACTTTGATCTGCAACCATTACAGTCACAGTACGAAATTTTCCTCAAGGGGCTTACAACGTTTCACCAACTCTGCAAAGAAATTAATCAAAGGCCAACATGTGAACAAATCATAGGGGAATTTCAACACATTCAGGAAGAATTTGAAGCAAGTGATGAATTGCTCAGTCTACAGCGTATGCCAAGTAGAATGAAACGAGGAGCGGTGAACTTTGTCGAAAATATGGCAAATACATTATTTGGAGTATTGGACAACGACTATGCTGTAAAAATGTCAGAAACCATCGACAATATTCGAACTAATGAGGAGCATCTACTAGCACTAGTGAAGAATCAAACACCCACTATAGATTCGAAAATTAACGTCATACGAAAGGACCAATCAACAACAGAGGCAAGATTCAAGAACTTGGAAAACCAATATCAGCAACTCCTCAATACCGTCCATCCCGAGACAGGAGAGACCTATGCATTAAAAATGCAAAACTTAGTGACGTCACTTGTTATACAAATGACGCTACTTACAACGAATGTGCGTCATGTCCATTCGTTGATCCTGGACATTTTGGCAGACACGCATCATGGAAGACTAAGCCCTCAGATCATATCACCTAGCCAACTGAAGGAGGAGCTTATGGCCATTCGAAGCCACTTGCCACCATCATACAACCTTCCGACCGATGGCCATAGCATGAGCAGCTTACACCATCTCATCACAGTAGCTGGTTGCAAGACTGACAAATACGTCATTTTTCATCTCAAAATACCGTTACTAAATGCTGATGATTTCAATTTATTTAAGATAACCCCAATCCCCACAGTAGTAAATAACACCTTTGTGGCTATTCGGACAACTTCAAGATACCTTGCGATCAACACACTTAGAGACATGTACTGTCCAATGTCAGAAGTTGAGCTAAATCTTTGCTTAGCTATGAGCGACAGACGCATATGCCGACTTCAACAACCACTCTACCATCGAGGTGCTGAGATAGGCATGTGTGAAGTTTATCTCCTTAACGAGATGCCCACGTTCTCACAATGCCCAGTAGAAATACTACACCAACAACCAATTTGGAAGGAACCAACAGTAACCAATATCGTGTGCAATGGAGAGCCATCCACCATCACGCTCGAAGGAATCGGTCTGTGGCGCACGAATTCCACGTCGCAATCGACCCTTAGGTTTAAGTCAATTTTCATTACATAAGCATTAACGGTTAGCACGAACCGTAACAAAAACTCAGATATGATATCAAAAATTTACTTAAGAAGAAGTCACTGTGTAGTTCGGGTGCCAATTAAGTTTTGTAGAAATCAAATCGTGCACGTAGCAAGAATTTATGAATTTTAATATTAAAGTAAAAGTCGTGTAAAAGGAAATAAAATGTATTAACGAATTAGTTAACGTATAGCTTAAAAGTGGACTGTAAAATTAAGCGATATAAAATTTGTCTTAAAAATTGTGAATAAATACGTAAATAGTGGATGGCTCTTTTATTTTTTAATCATGTGGTTACGTGCGCGTGTGGCTGTTTTATTGTTTCAATTATGTGGTTACGTGCGCCCACATAAATGGTGACCCCGACGCCGCTCCACACATTTTTGCAAAACAATAGTCAACGTTGAAAAATACAATAAAAACTGTAAATCGAAGTGCAACACAAAAAAAAATAGTGAGATAAAGAATTTCATATCAATTTCCTTTGGAAAGAAAAATTTAAAAAAAATAAGTATGCAGACACGTGCCTAGTGACCACACCACATGGAAAACAAAAAACATCCAGCTTTTTATCAGCGGATTTAGAGGATTCCACCAGATTCAGTTTTCGCACATGGCAACCTAAACCATCCACAAGCGTTCATCAAGGATACACGTGAACATCAGAATCAACCCAGTTCTTCAAAAAGGAGCATCGCCCACGTTAGATATTCCCAAACATAAAAAGATGAGTTAAAATCAATTTTATAAAAAAAACACTTAGGTTTGAACACAATATTATAAAATTTTTTTTAATCATTTTAGGGAAATAACGTAATTAAAGTATTAAAATCTTACAATACGGCAGCTGTAAGTGGCGAGCATGTCGAGATTAAGCAGGAACAGTTAAATAAGAAAAGGCAAAAGAAGAATATAAAAACCGTAAGATAATTAAAATTAAAAGAAAAAAAACACGTGGAAATACCGTAAGTACTTAAAAGGATTTTGAAACTTAATTAACAAGATAAAACTTTTAATACATTAATAAATAAATAAAAAACAAAGATTTCTGACATGACTTAATAATTTTTTTTTCTATATTTCAAATATATTATATTTCTATATTACAAGTATATTATATTTCTATATTGCATTATTTCTATATATAAGGTTTCATTTTCAAGAATACGTAGTGTACACAAATTTTTACATGCTAAAAAAAAAACATTCAAAAGACCTTTATTAATTAATAATTTACGATCTACGTCGTTCTTATGAAATATTTGCTAACCAAAATAGACCTGAAGAACAACATACATTACGAAAATATAAAATCAAATCCTCACATTCAATAATCACTAGTTTAAAGTAATGAAAATATAAATATAAACTTTTTTTTGCACACACATACATTTGCACGGTTTAAGCATTTTCTCGTAAAACACACTCGAAGTTTAATTTCCTTTCTTTTCAAACCCTAACGTGATCAGAGTAAACAAATTTTCCTCCATCTCAGAAAATTTTCCAATCAAACTTAAACTTAAACGCACTCGTACAAATTTTCGTATTTCATCCCCAAATTTTAAACTTTCGCTCATACCTTATAACAAAAAATAAGTAGGCAAAATGAGTACCGACGACAATACAAGCGGAAGCTCTTCAAAAAACTTAACGTTAGAAAACAGCGATAATGATAACGCTAATTTAACACCTCAGTCATCTCAACATTTCATCGCGTCAATGAAAATCCCACCATTTTGGAGCAACCGTCCGGATCTGTGGTTCATTCAAGTTGAGACACAGTTCCGAATAAAAGGCATCACTGCCTCTTCAACGAAATACGACCACCTCGTAGCATCATTGCCCTCTGACACTATGGAAATTGTGGCTGACGCACTAGTAAATCCACCTACTCTAAATAGGTATGAGAATTTGAAAAGACTACTACTACAAAGAACCAGGGACTCAGAAGAGCGAAGACTAGACGATCTACTACATAAGATTGAACTAGGTAACTACAAGCCCTCCGAATTATATAGACATATGGAAACACTGGCGGGAGGAAACAGCTTAGTCAATAACTCTCTATTAAAAAAGCTTTGGATAAATAAATTACCGTCTTCAATGCAAGCGTGTGTTTTAGCGGTTGAAGACCACCACTCACAAGAAGAAATCTTCAATATTGCGGACAAGATTTTTGACTCTAGTTCTTCAACAAAAATTTCAGCAGTCGCTACCAGTAGCACGAACACTTTCCAAAGAGATTTATCACACTCAATAGAAAAACTGTCAAATCGTCTGAAACGACTAGAAATGCGTCAGTCTAGACAGCGGAACATCTCACAATTTCATACATCACAACCTTTCAATCGCTCTCGCTCTAGATCAAAGAACAAATACCCAGCTCAGCAGCATGGCCAAAGACAACATTACCAAACAAACACATGTTGGTTCCATAGGAAATTCAAAGACAAGGCCAAAAACTGCACAGCACCATGCGATTTTAACAATAAAGAAAATAAGAACAATGTCTCAAAAAACTAAAGATATCTGCTTCGGCCACGGCAACGAAGCCAGATGTTGTCTCACGCCGTCTATTTATATATGAAAAAAATATTAAAACACGTTTCCTAATAGACACGGGAGCAGAAATATCCGCATTTCCAAAAAGATTGATCAGAGAAAAAATTAACAAAGCGGACTACAACCTAGTTTGCGCAAATGGCTCCCCAATCACGACCTACGGCAACAAATATTTGTCTTTAAATCTTAACCTACGGCGCAATTTCGACCACAGTTTCATTATCGCTGGGATCGACTATCCTATCATCGGAGCCGATTTTCTTTATAAATTCGACCTTCTTGTAGATCTTCGTCATAAAAAGTTAATAGATAGAAAAACCACTCTTTCAGTTGGGGGCATAGCACGCAATATCAAATCGCCCACTCTCAAATTATATTCCTTCCAAGATGAGTTCGGTTCCATCCTAAACGACTTTCCTTCGCTAAAAGCACCTCCAGATTTCAATCTACAGGTCAACCATAACGTCGTTCATTACATACACAAACAAGGTCCATTACCGTGCGCTAGGGCCAGACGCCTCAACCCCGAAATATACCAAGTAGCAAAGACAGAATTCGAGCAAATGGTTAGACTCGGAATCTGCAGACCTTCATCGTCCTCTGTGGCTTCTCCATTGCACCTAGTAAAAAAGAAAGGTTGCGGGGATTGGAGACCATGCGGCGACTACCGGCAGTTAAACACAGTTACTACGCCTGACAAATACCCATTGCCTAACATTCAGGATTTCTCAATAAATCTCCACGGGTGCACCCATTTCTCGAAAATAGATCTTGTAAGAGCCTACCACCAAATCCCAGTCGCTCCAAAGGACATTTACAAAACTGCGGTCATCACCCCCTTTGGACTCTTCGAATTTCTTCGAATGCCTTTTGGTGTGAGAAACGGTGCACAAACCTTTCAACGTTTTATAAACGACTTAATCT
Source organism: Thereva unica (assembly GCA_949987705.1). Taxonomy (NCBI): domain Eukaryota; kingdom Metazoa; phylum Arthropoda; class Insecta; order Diptera; family Therevidae; genus Thereva; species Thereva unica. The sequence goes on along the minus strand of OX465281.1, from coordinate 76,884,556 downwards.
CAGATCTAACATTCACATTTGTTTACGTGGACGACATACTCGTCAGCAGTAATTCCGTAGAACAGCACAAACAACATCTAAAAATCCTCTTCGAGCGTCTACAAAACGCTAGTATAAATATAAATCCTTCAAAATGCGTGTTTGGCGCCAACCAGTTAGAGTTTTTAGGGCATGACATCACACAACAAGGCATTGCCCCCGCAAAGAGCAGAATTCAGGCAATAATAGACTTTCCATCTCCGAACACAACAAAAAAACTACAGCGTTTCCTAGGAATGATTAATTTCTACCATCGTTTCCTTCCGGAAGCCGCAAAACTGTCAGGACCTCTGTATGACATTCTAAAAACTCCAAAGACAAAACAAAAAGGTAAAACAAATTTCGAGTGGACCGAAGACTACGAACAGCTTTTCAAAGAAATAAAAGTAAAACTGCAACAACACACACTCCTTGTACATCCCAACCCTAACGCAGAAATATAGCTCTGGGTGGATGCATCAAGCGATGCAGTTGGAGCAGTTTTGCAACAATGCAGCGCAAATGACTGGCAACCCTTGAGTTTCTTCTCGAAACGCTTATCGCCAACAGAAAAGAAATACTCGACTTTCGACAGAGAATTATTAGCCATTTACTTAGCGGTAAAACATTTTCGCCACCACGTTGAAGGCAAAAACTTCGTCATATTCACAGATCACAAGCCGCTAACAAACGCATTACGTTCAAAAGCTGACAAATCTCCAAGACAAAGTAACCATCTTAATTACATATCGCAGTTCACTAATGACATAAGATACATCAAAGGAAAACAAAATGTAGTTTCAGATACCCTTTCTAGAGCACATATCGACTCCATAATACCTAGTATAAACGTAGACACTCAGTCATTGGCAGAAGAACAGGAACATGACGATGAACTAAAAGACATTCTTGCAAAAGCCAAGAACAACCCTTCATACACGCTTCAAAAGATTTCTTTTCCACCGGACAATACAGAAATATGGTGCGAAACTAAGACTAACAAAAACCGACCATATGTCCCTAAAAGTCTACGGCAAACCATTTTCGAGGCGCTACACAGTTTATCCCATCCTGGCATACGAGCAACAAGAAAATTAATCACGGAACGTTACTTTTGGCCAAAAATAAATAAGGATGTAAATACGTTGAGCAAATCTTGTACAGCATGTCCGAAAGCCAAAGTCCATCGACATACAGTTTCACCCCATGGCGAGATAAAAGTACCCAGCTGTAGATTCCAACACGTACATATAGACATAGTAGGACCATTACCTCCATCAAACGGTTACACATACAATCCTGACAATGAAAGACCGGTTCACACGTTGGCCTGAAGCTATCGCTTTAAAAAACATTAGCGCAGATACTATAGCTAACGCTTTTATACGACATTGGATATGCATTTTCGGAGTACCTACGACGGTAACAACGGACCAGGGCACACAGTTTGAGTCGCTCCTATTTAGAGAAATCTCAAACATTTTAGGAAACAAACGAATACGTACAACAACATACCACCCACAATCCAACGGCTCCATTGAAAGACTGCATCGTCAAATAAAGGCAGCAATAAGAGCAACCAAAGAACCTAAAAATTGGTATAATAGTCTTCCGTGGATACTATTAGGAATTCGCTCGGCAGTGATCGCCAATGTAGGCCTAACACCATCACAATTATTATTCGGACAGTCTCTACGATTACCAGGAGAATTGGTTTCCACAGATAATAAACCAGAAACTGTTACAACTACTTTAGCTAGACAAATACAAAACGCAATCATACAAATCAAACCACAAGCATTAAGATCGCGGAAACAAAACAACATATTCGTCCCTCAAGAGCTCAAAAGTTGCTCGCATGTATTCGTCGAAGAACCCGTTTATAAAGGTAGTTTAAATCCTCCATACTCAGGCCCTTACGAAATATTAACCAGAAATGACAAAGTGTATAAAATTTTAATGAATGCGAAAGAAAAAACAATTAATGTAGATCGATTAAAGCCTGCATTTCTCTTAGATCCAAACCTTCTCTCTACAAGTAGAGTAACTAGATCAGATATAAAACAAAAAGTTAGCTTCCAAATTTAGACAATTTAACCCTTACTAACAGGAAATAATTACAATATTAAAACAGTATTCACGAAAAATGAAACCTACATATATAAAACTACACTATTAACCATAAAAGGAAAAAAAAAGAAAAAAAAAAAAGATCAAAGTTTCAAGATTCGAAGAAATAAAAAATATGCTTATATTCGATAGATACATATACTCAACTACATATTCCTTCTTAATCCCGACATGGTCATCACCAATCCCGTATAAAAATGTATAAAAAAAAATAAAAAATAATAATAGTCAGTCGTATTAATAAGAAATAGGTAACATTTGAATAAGTTAAGTAATCCCATATGAATTAATTAATTAAATACTAAATACGCATGTTATCAAATTGAATTAAACATCAGACAAAAAAAATCAGAATATGTATAAAATTAGCTAAAGCATTTACAAAATAGAACTTATTGTTATATATATATATATATATTTTTTTTTTTCAATAAAGGGGGAGTGATGTGGCGCACGAATTCCACGTCGCAATCGACCCTTAGGTTTAAGTCAATTTTCATTACATAAGCATTAACGGTTAGCACGAACCGTAACAAAAACTCAGATATGATCTTTGAATAGAGAAGATAAGGAACCGAAAATAGCGTACATGTACACGGATTTGAGGGAAGCACTTGGGATCAAGAAATTTTCTCTCTAATTCTCTCCCTCCACTTTAACCACAACAACAAAATACATTCACTTTACCCCACAACAACAAAATACATTGTCGATCCCGGACATAGGCGTAGTGAAATTTGTTCAGGTTTTGCGAAGGGTCTGCTTCAAACATTTAGCCAAGTGAAGCGTTTTCACCGAGATGGTTGCTGAGAAACGATATCCCTCCCGGTTTTTGAATGAATATAACACAGCCACTGACCGGGATCGACACAAATACGTAAAGAATGCTATGCATTAGTGTTGCCAAAATGCTTCCCCGTGCTTAATAAATTGCTCTTCCTCGTCTTCTCTATTCAGAGGATATGATATCAAAAATTCACTTAAGAAGAAGTCACTGTGTAGTTCGGGTGCCAATTAAGTTTTGTAGAAATCAAATCGTGCACGTAGCAAGAATTTATGAATTTTAATATTAAAGTAAAAGTCGTGTAAAAGGAAATAAAATGTATTAACGAATTAGTTAACGTATAGCTTAAAAGTGGACTGTAAAATTAAGCGATATAAAATTTGTCTTAAAAATTGTGAATAAATACGTAAATAGTGGACGGCTCTTTTATTTTTTAATCATGTGGTTACGTGCGCGTGTGGCTGTTTTATTGTTTCAATTATGTCACGGTCAATTGAAATTGGAACCAGAATGTATTCTGAAGCAGAAGTTGGCGACTGTTCAAGGGCACCACATTAACTTCAACAGTACTGCGACAGGTCATATCCGATATTCTAGTACTAAACCGAAAGTACCACCGGAAAGGAATTCTGATGCCATCTTCAAGATACAACAAGAAACTCTTGATAAAATATAGCAGCAGCTTGCGCAACAAAATCTAGAGCTGCCTAAGAAAATCGAAGCCCACAATAATCACCACAGCATCACCAGCTACCTCAGCATTACATTAGTAGCAGTCTTAATAATAGGTATCTTGGTGCGATATGAGTACATCAGATGCAGACGACCTAAGCGGCCTCAACCTAAACCCCGGACGCATGTTGGAGTAAACGAAGGATTAGACTTTACCGTTGTTGTATAATTAAACATCGTTCAAGGCGGGCAGTATGTTTGTACTCATAGTACAAATTTAGTATATCATAAAAATCAATCAATTTAATATATCACATAAATTTTCATACAGTACAAATTTAATAACCCAAAAAAAAAAAAAACTTTTTTTGTTATCATAATTTTTCCCATTCAAAAGTAAAAACATTTATTATCTTTAAATTTTCATTTTTCGGCATGTCAGCATGTTGACCAGCAACATTAGAATTTCTGATAAAACATCAAGCCAGACATAATCTGATCGGCAGATGCTCAGAAATTCTAATGTTGCACAAAATGCATAGAACATTCTTTTAGCAAAGTAAGCAGTTTTGTGTATATAAAAGAAATTAATGGATAGTTAAATGGAACAGTTATTAATAAGACTTCAAGCCTTTAATTTATAATTGTCCTGTGTTTCGGTGTTTCGCTAAAGCACAAACTTTACAAATCAACAAAGCAATCGTTGTCAAGGTGAATCACTTTGTCAACATTTTTAAATAACTTTGTCAAGGTGTAACACCTTGCTAATTTAAAAGGAAACTTTGGACAATCAGTTCACCGGGAAGTAAAAGAACTTCTCGTACTAAACACTCACAAAGCAATTTTTTCCCACAAAAGTGCGCATAAAAATGTGCGTAAGAAACTACCGCAGATAAGTAAAATACAAATGCCCAGTCGAATAGGCGAAACGTGTTTCATGTTCCCGAAAGCGATTAATCCAAGCAATATATTTAAATGTTGCAGCCATGTAGCTGGCTGGAGAATGGCAACTTTTGGTCGAGCTCCATCAACGGACAGTAGCTAATGGTGTCCGAGATTATGAAGTGAATTTCAACATTGAAATTTGCTTCGCACACCGTAGAATTAGAAGGCCCACTGGCTCCCCCTCATGAATCCTCCATATTCAGACCACCCTTAACTTATCAATATCCTTTTCCTATCTTCGACTAGCCTTTCTACCAGACGTTGCGTAATGAAGTAAACGACATGACAGACTGGTAGTATAAAGGGTGACAGCTAAGCTTAACCTATTTCACATAAGAAACAGCTTATAGTATTCTACTTGTCATACCCTTTCATTTGAACCCCGAGCTGGTTGGAAAGAAAAAGGTAATCCCGCACTTTGTGTTGGCCGCCATTTTAAATTTGGAATGACGCCACACAGCTAATTTTACTCTATTTGCCATACCCTTTCCTTTGATACCCATGTCGAGGAGCACCATTGCAAAATTCGGCCGTACAAAGTGGTCGAATCGCATTGTCGCGCGAACTATATACATTATGTGCAAAGTTTGAAGTTAATATGCAAATGAATGTCAAGTTGGAAGATTTGTCTACATACCTACATACATACAAACAGGTGAAGCTAATATAACGCGTATAATTACACTATCCATCACGCGATACTCACATCAGAACGGTTTGTGTATGATGCGGGCATTACACTAAGCATTTATTTTTCAGCCTCTTTTTCGTGAAACGAGTGCGATGCCTTTGTATTTGTACAATAAACGCGAATAGGAAGGGGAATATTTCGTAGTTTTCGGAAACCCCGAGTGCCATGTTTTATTTGTGTTGGTGTAATAGATGGGTCTGAAAAATTCTCTGAGGTAAAAGTAAGGAGGCTATGACGCATCACATATACATACGTACTTCCACACTTTGCATTACCATTTCTCCTCGTAGCTATCGGTTCACATTTGTTCCAATTTCTACAAACAAACACTGCACTCCGAGTTCGTGAACTCGTAAATTATCTACTGCGACCGATGCTCGCACGCATACACAGACAGCATACAGCATTTTCTTACGTGACGATTTAAGGCAAGCCACTCTACCCGCAAGCCACGTTAAGGAACTTCGTTCCAAAATGGGGCATAACGTGCACAAATTATCGCGGTATAACATTGTTGAGTACCGCGTATAAGATATTCTCCGCTATCCTACAAAACAGAATGGCCTCATAGGCTAGAAACAACATAGACCATTACCCGTGTGGTTTCAGTCCAGGCAAATCAACAACTGATCAGATTTTCACATGAAACATTTCATGGAAAAATGACTCGAGTTTCAAAACTCATTTGAACAGCTCTTCATAGACTTTAAAGCCGCCAGCCAGAGTAGATCTCTACATCCCTAATAAGCTAATAAGACATCCCCAACAAGCAATACATATCTATCTCTGACCCAAAAAAAGATATAGGCAAAAGAATTTTGTCTGCTTTTTTCCTTATTGTTTCAACATTTTTGACATAAAAAACCATTTCAAAAGTTTTTAAATAAGTCATTTCCATGGTAAATTTAATTCTCTACAAAAAATTTTATATAAAGTATGTATATCGAATTTTTGCTCCGTTCCCCTCCGCAAAACTTTAAAAGGGTCCATTTTGACCCGTCTCCAATATCCACCCTGTAATTTATTTAATAGTACGCCGCGGTTTGTTGTTTTTGAATGACCCATTGAACGATTCCTACAATAAAACTCCGTGGACGTCTTAGTTCCTTTCTATATGACATAATCAATAGTCTAATATGAGTGAAGATGAGCCTGTTCGGAAAGTTCTCTGCGGATTAAATAAATTGGAATTGTAATACCAAGGCTATTTCCGTTGTTATTTATTGGATGTTTCGTTTTTCCGCTATATGAATCGGGGTTTGCGTTGCCAACTCTTTCGTCGAGAGAGCACTACATAGATTCGACTTCTAAAACCACCAGAAAACCACTAAAACTTAAACTAAACTATTTTCCTCTTCGCCAAAAGTAACTAGATATTCCACTAAATCTAATGCTCCTCAAACTTAATGTTTAGCTGTTTAAGCGGAAATAATCACACTAATTTCAAAAAAAATAATGACTCCATTAAATGCTATAAAATATTAATATTTTAATAATAGAATCAGTATTATTGCTTTGACCAATTTTCATTATACCCTGGCCGGACCATACAATTTCGAAAATGGTGAACTAAACTTTAAAATAACCTCAGTTCGCATATAATTTCCACATATTCAACTGAGGATAGAACAGACCTCAGTCCGCGCAACTGGACTCGAACTAAAGTTAAACGTAAAAGCTCGTTCAAAAGAGAGTAATCAAGTGGAGTAATGGTATGCTATTGAAGTGAGTTTTTGCATTTTTTAATTTCTGGACAAAAAGCAACAACCATTTCAAGCACAAACTGAACATGAACTGGGCTTTAGCCGGTGAAGCCACATATGTGTGAACATTATTGAACTGGGGTAGGTGAAGCCATTAGGGGCATTAGCCGTCACTCATACACGGCTCTAATAACGCATCTTGTCGGCTTATCTGATTAGGTAGGGTACCAAATTTCCACTAAAGTTAGATATTTGCCTAGCGAACGACGTACCTCCTTGTTCCGCCTGTGGCGACACAGCCCTTTTCAAAAGGTTAGCGGGATCCACCATTTTCAGAAGGCGTAAGACTCCAATGAGAATATCTTCCGCTAACCGCGACGGTCGCCTCTGAACTCTTACAACATCAAGTGTTCAAACTCAAGGTTCGCCGCCACCTCTTCATGCATCCCTAGACTTCCTTTAACCTATCCTATCTTTCTTTCTATACTTTGAACTAAGCTCCCTACTAGGCTTTGCACCATGGCATGAACGACATTAATATTATTTTTCAAGAGTTAACCCTTCTAGCACAGAAGGCGCACTTTTCAGCTAAGCATGAAAATCTATATATACATACACACACATATACATATATATTATATATATATGTATATATATACATATATAGAGTTTCCCTTCTAAGACAGAAGGCGCACTTCCCAGCAGGGCTGAGAAATATTTACCACTGCCGTGGCTCAGCTGAGACATGCAAACATAAAAGATTAAGTACCAATAAAAATTACATGCAAAACACATAAACAGTCATGAGACAACAAATAGCCTCCTTTTAAGCAGGTCTTTGTTAGTACTCACGCTAAAAACATTAATATTTTTATTTACATTAATGAACATGCGATTAACCGGCTCAAATCGGCCATAATTGGTATTAAGGGTAACACCTGAGGTTGGAAATTCACTTATCCTTGACAATGTTCATACTGGTGAAGCTTTTCAATATCGGTGTTCGAATGTGGCAAAATTAGTAATGAGAAAGAAAAATTTGTTGTCTGTATAGCTGGTGACATATACAAGCGTACATGCCTTGCATTCAGCGGCTCCATGATATCCCTCGAATTTCCTCTGACATATAATTATATGGTTTGCGTTCCGTGCCGGCTTTCACACATAGCCCGAAAATCCCAGCGGGAAAAGTGTGAAGGCCTTCCTCAAGAAGCTTTTAGGAAGACGTTCGTATTCGTAGTTCCTAAAAAGTAAAATGGAAGGGTCAAACATGGATAAGTATAGTTTTTGCGTTTGCCTTGGAAGCAACAAAAAAGGATAATGAGCTTTTAGAGCTTTTCAACTCATTCCTCCTAATGACATGGCTTCACAAAAAAGATATGGAGCGGAATGCCAAAAGGAAGGCCTTTCCGCCTTCCAAAAAAGGCCACCATCATGCCTCTTGGTATGATTCCATTTCCCGCTGGGATCTAAGTAACGTGTTCATGTGTTTGTGTGCTTATGTTTGTGTATGCTATCTCGAATGCGGCAATGCAGAAAAAGTTGAAAGTAGCCCGACCTTTGCGTGGCACGCCTTCCATTCACGGGATATTCCGTCAGCTCGCATTTGAATACACACACTTCTATATTATCTGTCAACGAATGCAACGCATGTACGGTTGGATATGTCACCAGCTTAAAGAGGGTTTACGGACGATAGTTTAACGTGACAAAGTCATGAGAAAACATTGATGAAATGATTGCATACTTTTATGAATAAAATTGAATCATTTATATCAAATTATCATTATTTTGTATGGATACAAAAAGGAGTGAAATGAAATATTCATTTTGATTGATAAATTAGCTTTTATTTGCACTAATGAATTCAAATATGTTTATTGTTTTAATGAACAGATTATTTACAAGTAACAATGTGCAGTAACAAATTCATTTACAGCTTTTATACATGCCTGATATTTAACTTCTTGCAATCTGTGTTATTCTGTTAAGGATAGGTCGATGATAGGAAAAGTATGAAATGAATGGGAGTGTTTCAAGTGTAATGTGCCTTGAAAAAGTCAAATGGAGGGTTGTTCCTCTCAGCGTTGTTTACTTAGTAACATCTGATGTGCATTCGAGATTGTACATATCCTTCATGAATTTGAGGAATGTATCATCATTTTTCACGTTTGTGTTGAAGTCGCCACAAAGAAGAATTGGTACATTGATATCAACTTGCATGATCGGATGCACATACTGCCTGTTATGCACGTATGGAAAGAGTGCTTGGTGCAGCAATACACTAATGTTTGAGACACTTGCTCCAGGATGAATATACACTGCACCAAGTACAATTTTAAACGTTGTATCAGCAGTGAAGCATGTAATTTCAGCCAAGCAGACCTAGCCTGTGTTTCTGATGAGACGAGTTGTGTCCGACAATTCAACGTGGAGAACTTTGGCCGTGGATGTTGATGTTAATTTTCGATAGATTGCCACTCCACCAGCTGCGTTTGTATCAGAATCCGATCGATTATTCTGCCTGGTTATACATTCATAATTATTGATTGGAACTGGATCAAAATTGTCACGCATCCACGTTTCAGTCAATACCAAATAATCCGATCTTGGTATCACGGGATCCGTTTCAATATCGGCGAAGTGCGCAGACAAACTCTGGACATTAAGGTTTGTCACTACAGTTTGCCCAGCGTTGTGGGCGGACGGACAATTATTCAAATCGAGTTACTCCTGATGTTTCATTAAATTGGTGAATTTCATACGAAAAATTGTTGGTATTTTTGGTTTCATTCTACTTCAGAAGATATATTTGAAGCCACTGTTCATCAACTTTGGCAATAAACTCATGGATTTTATTAAGCCAGTAAGTAATTGTTGTCTTATTATGGTTTAATTTATGGCCAACACTATTTTGTAATAGTTTTATACTTTCCTCTTACCACCAAAAAACCCACTAGCCACTAAATACGATTTTTTCCCGCTAAAGGCAGGTCTAAGCCACCAGATCGTTGTTGGCAACGCTGATGGAGGTTTTTTTAAGGTCACAAATAACGAAGCTGTGGTCAAAATTTGAAAATTCAAATGGCGGTGCGAATATGGCGATACGATTTTGGCAATTACGATTCGGTTTTACTATGAAGGTGTTTCAGGTGAGAAATAATATGGTATGCATAACAAATAATTTCACAAATCTGGGACTTTTCGCAGACTAAAATTAAAATATGGAGGGTTAACAAACATAACAACTGTTTAATTAAATAGGAGCACTTGTCTAGAAAAATGTGTTGGTGGGCTTGCAGTTGATTGTGGGGGCCGAAGGGGTCAAAAAAAAAACAGTTTCATTGTAAACACATCAGGCCTAAAATAATCCCGATGTCCTCCCTCTTCTCTGAATATGCAAGATTACATGGAGAAATGTCTGTAGTTCTGTAGATAAAAATGTTGTAATAATAAAAAAGAAGTAAATGATTAAAAACAGATTATAATTTATTTTCAATGAAAACTAACGATCCTTGAATCGAGAAACAATTGGGTCATTATGTAACGACAAATGCCGCCAGTATATGTCTATTCGAGATCAATCATTAATATAATCTCGTAATCAGTTGTTAGATTCAAAAGTCTGATAATGTTTATATATTGCAATTTTTTTACCAAACAAACAGAAATATCTAACAGCAGTATAACAAACTAACAAGACTACAACATATTCGAACCATTTTAAGAGGCCGATATCGTTTCGCAGAAGATGAAGAAAATGAACAAAAAGTACTGAAAAATAAATAAATAGTTGATCGTACGATATATGAACCTGGACGTTGACAACTGGACGTTTTATTAAATATTTCAAATGCCAATCAGCGAATTATTGGTCTTAACACAATTTATTAACATTCAATTATCATCGCAAATCAGTCACCTCTTGCTATTTTTTAATGATAATTAGTTACGCGATGATCTCCTATGTGAAGTGAGATCTTGTGCGACTGGCAATCATTAGGCGCTTTGTGAAATTTTCTCATGATCGGTTTCTTTGCTGGGTTAAAGTTTTTGAAATAATTAAGATTGACAACATCCTTGGGAAGAGATACTGGTGGTTTTCTTTTGGTGTAGCCCCGTTTATGAAGTTATTACCCTTTTCCATCCTGCGTAGAATACAAAATTGAAATATAGCACAAGCATAAGCCGCTTGATGGCAATTGTGTTATACCATATTTATAAGAGCAATTAGTATCAATGTTTGAAGTGATTAGTTATCCTTAATTTAAACCCTGAGTGGGATGCTGGGATGATTCAATAATTATATTGTTATTTAGGATTTACTCAGAGTACGATTTGTGGTTTAAAAACAAAAGATACAAAAATAGTTACGATGCGATCTAATACTTTTTAATAAGGCATAATCCGGATTATTTCAGTTTTTAAAGGTAGGGTATTTCGTTTGATCTAATAAATTCAATGGCTGTTGTATTTGATTTTATTGACATACACGTACTTTTATGATAGAGAGAAAATGAAGGAGCTATAAATTTTTTGAGAAGTTGTAATCAATTTCATATAGAAATAGTTGATGAGCTCTTCGTTGATGACCTCTTAAAATTAACTCCAAAATTCATTCTGCAATTTGATAATTAGTTCAGTGCAATTAGTAAATGAAACTGAAATTTTTTTGGCATTTATTCGGGTAAATCTGACAATAAACAATAAAAAACCACACTGGGTTGGAAAAAGCCGCCATCTTAAAAAGAGAGAGAGTTTGTTTATATAAAATAACTCGTTTGCGTGCAATGATAGCGGAAAATGATCAATAAGATGAGAGAAATGGTGACCTTTATAATCTAACTAGCTGGAACCCGGTGCGCCTCGCTGAACGCATAAGCCAATAAAATAGCGTGTGCTAAAACAATTAGGAACCTCACAATCAATTTTCCATGGGCAGTGAGAGTCTCGAATCCCACCACTAAAGTATATTCCAAAATAAAAGTGTCCATTTGGCTTAAAAGCCCAAATCACCCACTCTTTTATATTCCCAATCACAATTCAACTGTCTCACTGCCACTATTGTCGTGGTGAGTTTCCATGAAAAGTTTTAACTGTTCAACGTTGAATTGCTATTCTCACAACAAGTCTCTAGGGTGAATCAGATCCAACTTTTTGATCAGCGGTAGAGGCAGAGGCAAAAGCAGAATTTTGCCTGCTGAATCAGATCCTAGTAAAGCAGCAGCGGTAGAATTTTTATTTTGATCAAGAAATATATACATATGTAAATAGATAAAAACCAATCTCAAATATATGTACATTTGTCATTTAAAAACAACTTGCCAAGTGACAAATGTTTGAAATATCAAAAAAATCTGCTCTGCAGCAAAATTAGGATTTGAGATGAAAAAGCAGCGGCAGAACTCTCTTCTGATTTTCTTGTCACGTGACAGCGTAAGCCAATAGAAACAATTTTCTGCCGACGCACAGTGAGGCAAAATGCCAAAAAGCTGGCCAAAAGTCGAAGAATCGAAGTTCGATTTTCGAACTTTTTGCCTGATAAATATCTAGTAGGAGACCCCTGCTACACATTAAACCAGTTTATGGCGGTCAGGTGTCCTTTTTCTCTTCGCAGGATCGGCTCAAATGTGACCGTTGCAGTAAGTGTTTGTGTGAATTTTTAAGCCCTTGACGAAGTTGCTATTTGTTATGCGTATTATTCTACCATGTGAAAAGTTATTAAATTAAAAAAATATGGACTCTGATAGTCAAGATATGTAGAAAACATTTCTATAATCAATATTGTCTATTTTCATATCTGTATAGATTAATTAATTAATGAAAGACAGTAACTTTTTTATTATTTTTGCTAGAAAATCTTTTGTTAAAGAAGCCCTATAAAAAAAGTCTCGCTAGGTCCCGCTTTAAATTTTTTTTAAATGTTCCTTAAACATTTCTACACAAAATACAAACAACAAAAACTGAGACTTTTGCGATCTCTTAGCCGGTGAACGTTTTTATTTAAAAAGTGCATCATATGGGTTATTCCCGCCATATTTGTGTATAAATAACCTTTTAATGATTCATATTACATATGTTACGTACATATGTAGGTATTATATAATATATTTATATGAATATTGTGTTTATAAACTACTGCAAAATATTTTTCGTTCTTTCGTTTCTTTATATTTGTTGAGTTCGGAAACAGTACAGGTAAATTAAGTCGAAAAAAGCGAAATAGCGGAAATGATTGGGACCAGGCTAAAATGAATGTGGCAGGGAGCTTCTTTTTAGAGTTTTTGTAATGGGTTATAAAGTCTACCGATTTTATACCCTTCATATATGGGGTTTTATAGTCAAAATATCAGTTTTTTGCAAATACATGTTAAACGGTAAGTGTTATCATAAAATAGTGTTTACAAAATTTGTATATTATACTATTATTTGTAAAAGAAAATGTTCTGAATTTTCCCGTACGAATTGCCATTCATGAGATATCGCCGTTTTAAAGATTTAAAATACTCATATCAGTTCATTTGCGACTTGTAAAGCTCATCAGACGTTCAATAAATCTTTTGTTGGACTACATGGTTAATATTTACAGGAGTGATTTTCTTACAAGTTTTTATTTAAAATTTTATTTTTTTATTAAAAAAAGGCCGCTAAATTCAAAATCAGCAGCCCCCGTATACCAAGTTTTGTAGCAATTGAAGGACATTTCACTACTTTTAGCCCCTATTTTGAAGCCGCCATTTTGTTTATTAAAAATGGACACTAAATTCGTAATCAGCGACCCCAAAAACCCCCTTATACCAAGTTTTGTAGCAATTGAAGGATATTTTACTACTTTTAGTCGCCATTTTGAAGCTGCCATCTTGTCTATGGAAAAATTGACACTAAATTCGTAATCAGCGACCTCAAAAACCCCCATATACCAAGTTTTGTAGCAATTGAAGGATATTTAACTACTGTTGGTCGCCATTTTGAAGCCACCATCTTGTTTATAGAAAAATGGACACTAAATTCGTGATCACCGACCCCAAAAACCCCCGTATACCAAATTTCAAATTAATTGGTTAATGTTAAAGACTTTTGGCCAGCTTTTCGGCCTTTAGCCCCACTGTGCGACGGTTCTGCTTTTCTGCTAGGGATCTAATAGAGCCTTCTGTCTTGAACAGCATTTCTGACTCGTGTCGAACTTGCTGTTGATTGATTTTCATAAGTCCTCTATAGGCTTCATTGAAAATTTCGTCAGAATAATCACAGTTGCGTATGCGTACCCTTCACACTATGAGTAAAATTTTTAACAGCATGACAAAGAGTAATTTTTCAGTAAAAAATATGAAATAAAAATATGTCCTGTACAAAATTATTGTATGCTGAAAAATCAAGCACCTTGAAATCTACTTAAATTTCCAGTACCACCGCTCAAAAAGTAAAAGCTATGAACATCCGATTATTGAATTTGTTGTCTTTTTGGCTTCGATACCTTTTATAGATAGGGCACATATGTACAGTTGAAGTCACTTCAATCCAAGTTCAGGGAACCGCGTTCTTCGCGAAAAACCTGCGTTTTTCAAAAAAGTTGTTCGGCAACGTAAATCACCTCTGATGGATCTGAACCGATTGTCTCATAATATATACAGTAGCTAAAGCAGTTAAATGAACTCATATATTTATTTATATTGATTTGATAAATTATATTACATAAATTTTATTTTCTACTTTTTGGTCTATTATAGGTCTTCCGCCATTTTGTGTTGTATTCTATCCGTCATGCTCTTCCAAATCAGCCGCCATCTATCACTATCTTTATTTTTTTACAAAATGGTCCCATTGGTTACCACGCATATGGGTAATTTCGCGTAACCGTTCCGTGTCGGGAGGAATATCTCAATGTTTTCTTTGAGTCTCGACACCCCTGAAACCGATAGCAGTCTGTAGGTTGAGGTCCAAGGAAGTCATTTTCGCACGAAGTCATTTTTTCCGGTGGAGGTTAGAAATGTCAAAAATTGAACTGAGTGTCACTAAATATCTACTCAAAATAGCAGAAGAAGAATTGCCACAGAAATGACCCCTCAGTTCCAAATTATTTGAACAAGTAGTCAAATTGTAGATTTTTGAGCATAGAATCTGGAGAAATGATGTGTGGAACTGAAATGCCTTCCGATTGTTTACGTTTGGTTCTAGAAAGTTAGTTTTATTCGGCGTGTTTAGAGGAAATAACTCTGTACTAAACATGACCACAGCTAAGATACCGAATTTTCAGGTGGCTAGTATAACAGCACAAAATGTAGGTATTTAGACGTGGAATTACATGACACAACTCCCTTGAATATCGCTCTCTCTGTTTTCTATCTGTAAATCTTTGAAAATATGCTGTTTTCAATGGTTTTTCTGGAATGCAGATAACACACGCCCCTTAGTTTTTGACGATACCTACCATCGAAAAGCGACTTGCCTTGTGCGATATTGCAGGTTTTGAAGTGGAGAATAAGTTGGCAAAAAGCATCCAAGTGACGCAACCTTGCCTCTCAAGTTACATTCCTTTGAAATTACTCATATTTTACCTGTTTTTAACGTTTTTCTTGTTGTCGCGGCAGCTCCTAAAATTTACAAAACCACAAAACAAAAACAAAATTTGGAATGGGAATAATAAATAAAAAACCAAAAAAATTACCCACTAAAAAAGCAATTTATTTAGCACAAATTACAATAATGCAGAAGTTTATCCTGAAAAAAGAAGAATTATTATAATAAAAATATCACAAATAAAATACTTCTCTTAAAAACAAAGCCAGCCTCCACTAATAAAAAACGCCGTCAGTAAACAAACGAAATCTGAAATTAGAGAAAATAATTATCACAGAATTTAAACAAGTTCCACAACAAAAACTTACCTGTCAACACTAAGATCAGGTCCAGCCCCCTTTTTCCTCCTTCCAAAATAGATGTCACGCTAAAATATAAAATAAAATTAGTATATAATTTAAAATGAAATAAAAATACTTACCAGCAATACAACCTCCATTTGACAGACAGAAACAGCTGATCGCAAAACAAGCGAAGATTAATTACATAATCGGTATATACTGCATATTGCCCCGCCACTTGCCGAAGCTTCATTGTGATTGCGGCAATAAATATCGCAGCAGCTGACCGAAAATTTCAGATCACTTGATCCTTCAAGACGTTCTGAGTCTGAAAGAATTGCCGCATTGAGGCAACCAGTGATTCTCATTTAAGCAGGGCGTACTGAGCCAAATCTACAAGCAAGTTGAACGGAGTATTGAACCTTCAACTTTTGCATCCTAACCAAGTTGAAAGGAGTATTGAACCTTCAACTTTTGCATCCTAACCAAGTTGAAAGGAAGTATTGAACCTTCAACTTTCGCATCCCAATAAGGGCGAATTGAGCCGATTCTTAACCAATCTAAACGGCGCACTGAGCCGTCATACGTAAGCTGTTGTAGTGAGACAGCATCCTAAGCAAGGCGAATTGAGCCAAGAAATATTCAATTCCCATATAACTTAATAAGCTAAACCAATCTAAATTTCAGAACCCAAAGGGCAGATCTAAAGCAAACAGGGCGTCAAGAAGCATCCACACCACTGTAATCGACCGCAACCAACGCATCGCTAGTGCATCATCAATTCAGCAAGTTAAATCAATCAAAGAAGGTGAAGTTTGGGAAATTAATTCAGTTTCTGATCAGCGACATCTATACGTCCAAAATTCGAACTAACTTTTAAAGCCAAGAAAGTTAAAGCATCAAGCCAATCTATTAAGGAGAATTTAACTAAGCGAAAGACACACGCCGCATACATTACCAGCAGGAAATTTTAGTGATCGTGTTAATATCAATGAAAGGCCTAGCAATAATTCTGGCAATATCAAACTATTGAATTTAAGCTAGTTTATGTCTATATTATTGAAATAACTTAAAACTAATTTATATTGAATTAATCAAATAATGAACTGGATGTGAATTGTGTGAATTAATGAATGAAATAGTGAATTGTGAATTTAATTGTACTAGAAAACATTAAGTTTTTAATAAAAATTGTGTTTATTAAAAAGGGTGATTTTTTTTGGGGTGACACCTGGGTGATCACGGCACATTTTGGTCCTTCGAGCCGGATTCCGAAAGGAAAACGTACATCTAGCCTGATCACGTCACCTCAAAGGGAAATCGTAGCAGCCAGTGACCTAAACTAACTAAACTAAAACAATATGGAAAAGGCAATTAAATTACAATTCGTGCAAAAGGAGCTTCTGGAGAAATTCATCACAAATTATCGGAAGGATGGAGCCGCCAGACGAACCCTCTCTTATTACAAAAAACGATTGCAGGATTTCGAAAAGCTGTTCCAGGAAATACAGAAAACCCACACGGAGATTCTTTTAGCCAAGAATGACGAACCTGCTGATTCCAACCTATTACAAAATAATTACTTCACGAGGAATATATACGAAGAAATGGAGGAATACTTCTATACAAATTACGCCGAGATTGAATCTCGTTATGAAGCTGAGTATCCCACATCAAGAGATAGTAGTCCATCTCCCAGTGTAAAAGAAACCAAGGTGATGCCAAACCCAAACAAAGAACATTTAATCAAACTACCCAAAATATCCTTAGACAAGTTCTCCGGAGATTACCGAAAATGGACCACTTTCCACGATCTCTACACGAGCTTAATACACGAGAATCCAAACCTATCAAATGCACAAAAACTCCAGTATTTGAAAATGCATCTAAGTGGAGAAGCAGAGGGTCTCTTGCGGCAAGTTCAAGTCTCAAATGATAATTACGAGCCAGCCTGGAAACTACTAAAAGGAAGGTACGATAACAAAAGAGTATTGGTCAACGCCCAGTTGAAACTTCTATTCAACCAACCCACCTTATCCGCTGAGTCTGCACAAGGGATTGGGAGCTTGATGGACGTAACCACCGAATGCCTGCAAGCACTATTCAACTTAGGCATGGAAGTCGAGAGCTGGGACGCAGTGATCATTTACATAATTGTACAAAAATTCCCGTCCGAAACTCATCAATTATGGGAACAAAGTATAAGCCAGAGTACCGACATACCTTCATGGGACACACTACGCGAGTTTCTGGAGGGGCGTTTTAGAACGTTAGAGGCTATTGGAAGGAAGGGATCAACCACAAGTAAGACCTATCGAAACTTCTCTGCAAGACCAAGGATGACACCACACACATTCCATGTGACAACCAGCCAAAGATGCAGCTATTGCAGAAACGACCACCACGTCCGGCAGTGCCAGGCATTCGTCAAGTTGACCGAAGCAGAAAAAAGGGACTTGGTGAAATCACAGAAGCTGTGTGTAAACTGCCTAGGTTATGGTCATCTAGGAGCCCAATGTCCAAGCAAACACACCTGTCGGATCTGCCACCAACGTCACCATTCATTGTTGCATCGCCAGACTGATAAAAGCAGCATGAATCTCAAACCAACCAATCAACAATCTCCCGATGATGCAAGAATTCAATCTCATGTAGCCACAGTAACGTCCGGAGAACAAATCAATTCATCATCATCCTCGTCGAGGCAGAACCTCTCAGAAGCAGACAAACTACATTCCTTAATGACAAACAACGACGCTTCAATGCAACAAGTTCTACTGGCAACAGCGATGGTAAAGCTCCAATCAGACACAGGGCACGAAACCACAGTCAGAGCGTTAATTGATCCAGGATCACAAGTCTCCTTCATAACAGAAGCTATCGTCCAAAAGTTACATCTGAGAAAGAAACCAATCAAGGCGTCTATTACAGTTGTCGGCGAAATCAACACCGGCAAATTCGACAATCTAGTCCAGCTAACATTAAAATCTAATTACAACAATAACTTCGCAGTGGAAATGAACGCACTAGTTACAAGAAAGCTGACTAGTTTCCTTCCATCAAAACAAATTTACACTCAAGAATGGACGCACATCAATCACCTCAATTTAGCAGACCCTTGGTACTCCCGTCCGGGCAAAATAGACATATTGTTGGGTGGCGACGTTTACGGCCAGATCATCAGGCATGGGCTCATCCTTAGCGAAAAGGGATCACCGATAGCCCAAGAAACATCTTTGGGATGGATCTTGTCTGGCAAATTCAAGGATATCCCACCAACAATAAAAGTGACCAGCCTCCATATCACCACTGACTTACAGCAGCAGCTAGCCCAATTTTGGGAATTAGAAGAAATTAGCAGAGAAAAGCCCCTAACCGAGGAGGAACAACAGTGCGAAGAGATTTTTCGAACCACACACAAGCGACTTCCTAATGGACAGTACGAAGTCCAACTCCCATTCACTGATAACAACACATCCCTAGGAACCTCTCGACCCCGAGCCATTTCATGTCTATACCGATCAGAAACTCGACTAAGCAAAGAACCAGACCTAAAGAAGCAATATGACGATTGCTTAAGGGAATACATTACCCTCGAACATATGGAACCAGTAGCAGTCAACAACTCGCACCCACCGCTTCCACACTTCTATCTACCACACCACTCGGTTCTAAAGGAAGATAGCACCACAACGAAGTTACGTGTAGTCTTCAACGCATCGGCACCATCAAGTACAGGAACATCCCTCAATGATATTTTGTTAAATGGACCTCCTCAGCAAGACGATCTATGGTCTATTCTCCTCAGATGGCGCCTCCATTATATAGCATTTACAGCAGATATCGCAAAAATGTACAGACAAATACGAATAGCAAAACAACACGCTGACTATCAACGTATAGTATGGAGGGAGTCACCAGAAACACCAATTCAGGATTTTCGACTGCTCACAGTCACCTTTGGAACGAAAAGCGCTCCTTACTTAGCCACTAGAACCATCAAACAGTTAGCCATTGATGAGCAAGCAAGATATCCCCTAGGATCAGCTACGGCCCAAACTGATTTTTACGTGGACGATCTATTGTCAGGAGCAAACACAATAGAGGAAGCCATTAACAAGCAGCAACAACTACACGGACTCATGATGTCTGGAGGATTCCAACTGAGAAAATGGGTTTCAAACTCCCCAGATTTATTAGCATCCATACCAGAAGAATTAAGAGAAATCAACTTACCCTTCAACATAACCTCGCAGGACCAGGTAAAAACCCTCGGAATATATTGGAACCCTCGAAGTGATACACTGTCCTATACATTAAAGGAAGGAAAACAAACAGTTCCAATAACCAAACGAACAATGTTATCAGAAATATCTAAATTATTCGATCCATTAGGATGGGCATCACCAATCATTATACCAGCGAAATTAATGATCCAACGGCTATGGTTAGCAAAGATAGACTGGGATGATGCTCCACCACCGGAACTACAGTTCGAATGGACCAAGTATCAACAGCACCTACGCACCATCAACCAGATCCGAATCCCAAGATGGTTAAACTGGAGGGACACACAAACCGAGGTCGAGATCCATGGGTTCAGCGATGCGTCCAATCAAGCTTACGCCGCAGTGGTCTATTACTGCGCAATTCAAGATGGAACTCGAACCGTCAACATCCTGACAGCCAAGACTAAGGTAGCGCCAATCAAGGTAGTTTCCCTTCCACGACTAGAATTATGTGGAGCAGTACTATTGGCGAAATTAATCAACTATATCCAAAGGGCACTAAAACTTCCGGATGCTACACCTATATTCACTTGGACAGACTCCGAGATAGTGCTAGCATGGCTAAATGGACATCCCTCAAAATGGAAATCATTTATCGCCAACCGAACATCCCTTATCCATGAGCTGTTAAGAAACGCAAGATGGGGTCACGTCTCCTCAAAACAGAATCCAGCAGACTGCGCCACAAGAGGATTATCACCCGAAGAGTTAAAGGATCACATGCTATGGTGGAAGGGCCCAGAATGGCTCCAAAAACCAAGGACCGAGTGGCCCACCATGAGGACAAGACTCACCACAGAACTAGAATCCAGAAAACAGCCAGCCTGTTGCACTATCGCAATTAAGGAGGATGACATCATAGCAAAATTTTCCTCTCTCACCAAACTCGTGAGAGTAATCGCATATTGCAAAAGATTCATCAGTGATTGTCGAAAATTAGTAAGAGACAAAACCAAAAGTTATCTCACCAATAGTGAAATCAGAAATTCCCTATTAGTAATCCTAAAAATCGTTCAGCAACGAAATTTTCATGAAGAATTCAAATCATTAGCCGAAAAACAAACTCTAACCAATAAAAGTGCTTTAAGGAAATTAACCCCCTTTATAGATAATGACGGACTCTTAAGAGTAGGCGGACGATTGCGACACTCAACCTTACGATATGAGGAAAAACACCCCATCATAGTACCAGACAAGGATCCATTCACAACGTTACTAATAGATAGATACCATCGAGAGACCCTACATGGAGGACCCCAGTTAATGATGAGCGTCATCTTCCGAAAATACTGGGTACTGAATGCAAGAAACACGATTCGCCATCAGATTCACAAATGCATCACCTGCTATCGACAGAAGGCCGAGGTACAACAACAATTAATGGGCGACCTACCGTATCAAAGAGTAAAGGCCTCAAGACCATTCAGCCATACTGGAATCGACTATTGCGGACCCTTTGAGCTGAAAACTCACAAGGGCCGAGGATCAAAAAGATATAAAGGGTACATTTCGATATTTGTATGTATGGCTACTAAGGCATTACACATTGAAATAGTGACCGATCTCAGTACACAAGGTTTTATTGCAGCATATCGGCGATTCGTCTCCCGGAGAGGGATGGCTAGCGACATCTACTGCGACTGTGGCTCCAATTTTGTGGGAGCCAACCGAGTACTCACCAGGCAAACAGCACAGATGGTCAACGGCATAAATCTAGAAATTGCATCATTACTGGAGACCGAAGGAGTACAATTCCATTTTAATCCACCAGCAGCGCCACACTTCGGAGGCCTATGGGAATCTGGAGTCCGATCAACGAAATATCACATGAAACGAATTCTAGGAACTTCAATACTCACTTATGAGGAATTTAGTACCGTATTAACTCAAATTGAAGCCTGCCTAAATTCCCGACCGTTGTGTGAGATAAGCAGCGACCCAGAAGACTTAACACCATTAACACCAGCACACTTTCTCATTGGCGATATTCTAATAACCCCACCCGAACCATCTGTCCTCGACCAGAACGTACATCGCTTAGACAGATGGCAGCATGTACAACATTTATACCAATCCTTCTGGAAAAGGTGGAACTCCGAGTATCTATCGCGCCTTCAGCAAAGACCAAAATGGACGAAACTGCGCGACAACATAAGAGTTGGCCAATTAATATTACTCAAGGAAGATAATCTACCACCGGCTCAATGGTTACTAGGACGCATAATCGATGTACACCCTGGCGCTGATCACTTAACTCGAGTGGTCACCATTAAAACAAAAAACTCTATATTAAAGCGACCAATTTCAAAAATATGTCTCTTACCCATTAATACCGAATTATCATACAGTCAGAATTAAGCAATCATGTCATTTATTAAAAAAAAAAAAAAAAACCTAAATTACAAAAGTTTGGAAATATACTTAGTATCTAATGTTGACACCGCAGCGTGTCAAGGCCGGGGAGTATGTCGCGGCAGCTCCTAAAATTTACAAAACCACAAAACAAAAACAAAATTTGGAATGGGAATAATAAATAAAAAACCAAAAAAATTACCCACTAAAAAAGCAATTTATTTAGCACAAATTACAATAATGCAGAAGTTTATCCTGAAAAAAGAAGAATTATTATAATAAAAATATCACAAATAAAATACTTCTCTTAAAAACAAAGCCAGCCTCCACTAATAAAAAACGCCGTCAGT
Organism: Thereva unica; assembly: GCA_949987705.1. Classification (NCBI taxonomy): domain Eukaryota; kingdom Metazoa; phylum Arthropoda; class Insecta; order Diptera; family Therevidae; genus Thereva; species Thereva unica. The sequence continues at coordinate 76,861,764 of OX465281.1, read as the reverse complement.
AAACAAACGAAATCTGAAATTAGAGAAAATAATTATCACAGAATTTAAAGAAGTTCCACAACAAAAACTTACCTGTCAACACTAAGATCAGGTCCAGCCCCCTTTTTCCTCCTTCCAAAATAGATGTCACGCTAAAATATAAAATAAAATTAGTATATAATTTAAAATGAAATAAAAATACTTACCAGCAATACAACCTCCATTTGACAGACAGAAACAGCTGATCGCAAAACAAGCGAAGATTAATTACATAATCGGTATATACTGCATATTGCCCCGCCACTTGCCGAAGCTTCATTGTGATTGCGGCAATAAATATCGCAGCAGCTGACCGAAAATTTCAGATCACTTGATCCTTCAAGACGTTCTGAGTCTGAAAGAATTGCCGCATTGAGGCAACCAGTGATTCTCATTTAAGCAGGGCGTACTGAGCCAAATCTACAAGCAAGTTGAACGGAGTATTGAACCTTCAACTTTTGCATCCTAACCAAGTTGAAAGGAGTATTGAACCTTCAACTTTTGCATCCTAACCAAGTTGAAAGGAAGTATTGAACCTTCAACTTTCGCATCCCAATAAGGGCGAATTGAGCCGATTCTTAACCAATCTAAACGGCGCACTGAGCCGTCATACGTAAGCTGTTGTAGTGAGACAGCATCCTAAGCAAGGCGAATTGAGCCAAGAAATATTCAATTCCCATATAACTTAATAAGCTAAACCAATCTAAATTTCAGAACCCAAAGGGCAGATCTAAAGCAAACAGGGCGTCAAGAAGCATCCACACCACTGTAATCGACCGCAACCAACGCATCGCTAGTGCATCATCAATTCAGCAAGTTAAATCAATCAAAGAAGGTGAAGTTTGGGAAATTAATTCAGTTTCTGATCAGCGACATCTATACGTCCAAAATTCGAACTAACTTTTAAAGCCAAGAAAGTTAAAGCATCAAGCCAATCTATTAAGGAGAATTTAACTAAGCGAAAGACACACGCCGCATACATTACCAGCAGGAAATTTTAGTGATCGTGTTAATATCAATGAAAGGCCTAGCAATAATTCTGGCAATATCAAACTATTGAATTTAAGCTAGTTTATGTCTATATTATTGAAATAACTTAAAACTAATTTATATTGAATTAATCAAATAATGAACTGGATGTGAATTGTGTGAATTAATGAATGAAATAGTGAATTGTGAATTTAATTGTACTAGAAAACATTAAGTTTTTAATAAAAATTGTGTTTATTAAAAAGGGTGATTTTTTTTGGGGTGACACCTGGGTGATCACGGCACACTTGTAATGAAGAGCATCTTCTGGAAACGAGGAGGAAGCAAAATTATGCATTCCAGAAAAACAGCTGACTATGTGCATTTTAAAAGTGATGTCGTTCGAAAGCAGAGGAAGCGGCAGTCACGCGCCCTCTACCAACTTCCTCCACGTTCAAAAATCTACAGTTTCATACGCTGTGTCTCACTTTTTGATCAAGGTACGGTCAAAAAATCGCTTACGGGAGATACTCTTCATTACAAGGAAATCGTTAAAAACCGGTAAAATAGGAGTACTATTTTCAAAGGAATTTAACTTGTCAGGTAAAATCGCGACACTTGCACGTTCTGTCAACTTATTCTCCATTCAATTCCGTACCAGGCAGATCGCTTTTCGATGATAGGTATCGACAAAAACTAGCTGGCAGAGGATACTCTGCATTCCAGTAAAATCGTTGAAAACCCTCAAACAATATACATTTTCAAACACAACTTGAGAGGCAAAGGAGCGACACTCAAGCTGGTTTCATTAGCTGATTCTTTGATCAATACCCTATAATTTATGTATAGTAAAAATTATTTGAAAGATAGGTATTCGCATTACACGCATTTCTATAAACTTGTATTTTTACATGTTATTTAAATGGAGAGTCTATGTTCTATGGAAAGAGAATCATAAAGCATATGTCCGGTATCCTTACACCAAGATGAATCATGTTCACGTACTTTAAGCTTAATCCAGAGTGACCCTTGTTTTTTATGTCCAGTTAAAGAAAATGACAACACTTCCAAAAATTGTAGGTTCGTCGTTTTTTCGCCAAAATCTATCATTCAGGAGAAATCCGAGGTAGAAACAAACATAGGTATTCGAAAAACACTCCAGTTTACGAGGGCTCTTAAGAAAATTCACCAACTAAATTATATCTACTCGAAAGTTTAGAAGTTAGCTTCTTTATTTTAATTTATATCCACATCATATTTTACACTTTACATTTTATTTTACAATCTTTATTCACATGTATTTTATTATTAACACTTTTATATACATATATTTAATTGCGTTGGTTATTTATATATTTAATTAATTCACATTTAAAAAACCGATATTTTTTTTTATATCTCGTTCACAACTCTTAGATTTTTATTTGAACGTCAAAAGTTTTTAATTTATTTTTTCTTACTTAGGGGGATGATACACGGGTCAACATGTTCTGAAACACGAGCTTTTTCTGCGCAGTTCGTAGGCAAAGGGACGGGTCAGGGTGAAGTGTGCGATGTTGACTGAAACTAGAAACGATTTCTATTTTTCCTCCAGTTGCTTGAAAAATGTTTATGTATGCGTGACTGTCAAGCGATTTGGGTGAAAATAATTTGGAATGCACACCCACACATATGAAATCGCAATGTTACAGAGTGTTGCGTATAGCGTGTTGAGTCGTGTATCACCTCCGCTCAACAAACTGACAGTGTGTTGCAGAGACACGTTGACTCGTGTATCATCCCACTTAGCCTCGGTCGACTGCGTTTTTTGTAACAAGTCTCCTTGACGTGAAGCTTCTTTACTGCATGGACAATATCCGTGAAATACGCACCCTTCTGCATCCACAGCAATGTTACTCCCGTAACCAAAGCCTTCTATATTTACAAGCCATGCACAAAGAAATCTCACACTCACAATGAAAGCATAATAGGACTTCAATTTAGCTGTCAAACTGTGTGGAGTGCGGTTATGTTGGTTTATTGGGAATCAATGAATCTTCTTTAACCAATTAAAAACAAAAATTATGGTCATTAATTGCAACATTTATTTACTACATATTACAAAGTTGCGTTAATAATGTAAAAAATAAGTATAATTGCATCCCTGACTTTCTTCCTTAATAGATATTATTTCAAATATCATGCCGTCAAGCCGTCACACCAACAAAAGCCGAAGTGGAGGAAACTACCGCTAAAAATAAATTTATATAAATATTTGGCAATATTTAGCAAACTATTCGTTTTAACTTATCTTCATTTGCTTATATTCCTCTAAAACTGGAACTGGCTGCAACGAAAACTGGCTGATCCGTCATGTGACACCATGGCCCCAAAGAACAATTTCAAGTAACAATTCGCTTAACTACAAAAATCGCGCCAAACTGATATTATGTACGTGTTATTTTTATAAAAAAAAACTTATTTTTAACAAAAAACCACGGCGCTTTCATTAATAAAAGACTTTCCGCAGCGCGAATCACTAGTTTTCCTCGGGATTTTGACATGTTGTTCCACCATAACCAACATAAAACCCGCAAATCCTATTTTTAACATTTATATTTAAATTATTAACGTAAGACACACATTTTATTTTAATTTTTGCACTGTTTCACGTTTTTGATTTTGATGAAATAACTTTTATTTTTCACAAAACCACACTCGCAACAGCACTTTCCGCGGCACGAAAACTTCTTTCCCTTTGATTTTAATGGGATTTTGACACTTCACGAATTTTGGTTGGGACTTCATACAACTACAAACACACACATGTAGCATGGCTTGTAAATATAGAAGGCTTTGCCCGTAACCCAAGAAGTTTATTTCCACAGCTTGCGGCCTTAAGTGGTGAAATGGGTGTTCAAAATTTTTGGACTTCGTCGCGGAGCCACGCCACAACGCCATTGACTTCATTTAAATTTATTTTTGATTGCTTGATAATTTCTTGCATCCACCTAGGACGAACGTTAAATACTAAAATGTCACTTCTCTTGATGATACATGTCAAAGTTGAAAAGGAGAGAATAATCATGTCATCTATTTTCCTTCTCTTTTCAGTAAATTTTTTGGTGGACGAGTATCTACGCCAAGATAGAGATTGAAGACTCCAGAAATAATCAGTTGAAAGTCGAAATTACGAATTGAAAATTATATTCATCTAAGTGTACGGTAATTCTGGCCAATTGGTAGTGTTATCATTTTCCGAGGCACTAGGACATATGCATATGTGCGATACTATGGCTGCCCTAACCTATTTGTTACTTTCACCTGCAACTCTCGATCAGCAGACATCACAAAAAATTTATTTTGTGGTCAGAATAGTTATGATCGTCATGACTAGATTGCTAAAGAGTTGTGTTTTAAGGTTAAGAAGTTGGTCGATATATTGACCAAAATGCAAAATATACGATGCTTCATGTGCTCTGTGGAATGGCAGAAACGTGGGCTTCCACATATTCAGATTTCGACTTATTTCTACATATGTATATGGGCAAAAACGCGAAAAAAGGCATATTTGCACATTCAAAACCCAGCAAAAAAAAGTTTACCGACCGAGTTTTTTGTGGGTTTTCCCCCCATATGGCCCGAAAACAAGCCCGTTTCTGCTACAGGGGTTACAAGGCGACCGTCTACCAATTTGGAACTTTCTTGGGGAAATTTTCTCAGAATTTCTATCTTTATTGAAGATTTTAAGAAAAAGCTGCCACCTAGAGGACCGCCACGGAGGGGACTATTTGACTTAAAATCGCTTTTCTGAGTTCAGGAAGAATCCTGAGTGAATTTCGGCTTACCGGTGACCACAGCTTCTTAGAACAACTTGAACTTTCCACTTCTGACGCGTTTTTTTCAGTTTGAAGTTGAAACCGCGACTGCCACGTTGGGGACTTGTTTGAATATGCGTTTGCACTTTGAATTTTAGAGCAAGCGAATTTTACAGTTAGGGATTCAAATCGAACGCGCCGAATGGGTTTTCGAATTGTTGCAGGTTCATGAAACATCCCCCGAGCAGAGGGAGCTACAACAGAACATTCGAACGCATGCAGGCTCTAGCGGCACTGCGGTTCGCAATTTTAACGGAAAATTTCGGACAAAATTCGAATACGTGTAAGTTCTGTATTTTGGCGTTCTGGTTTGCGATAAAAGAGAAAAAATCAAAGTTTAAGGTCCCAAAAACCATTCGTGAACGTCCTATCCCTAATAGCACAAGTTTATCCATTCAATATGCGCAATTAATCTGGATTTTTGTAGTTGGGACATGCCACGGAGGGGACATTTTGCACAGTTTCTGGGGCCTGCCGGGCTTTATGGCTGGCTGGATGGCCGTTTTTTGTGGAAAAATGTTGTCTAGGTCGGTATCCACCGAAAGCATTTTTTTTTTGGGTACTCATTTCCGACTCTAAACCGGTCATCGGCTCCGGACACGCATATGCCTTTTTCCACGTTTTTGCCCATATATAAAAACAGTTACTGACTGAAAACGCACAGCCTAAACCACTAGACGCACATATCTTTTTTTATTGAATGGCATTTAAACACATGCGGGTTTTTCTTCTTTCTTTATGCTCCTTTAATTCCTCATGGGACATAGCTCGACAGCTCTTTGCTGCGACCAGGATTTCCCAGTTGTTGCGGCTTCTGCTAATAGGGTCCATCTCCACGTTGTTCTAGGTCTTGCGACTCGACGGGATCCTTGCGGATTCCAGTCAAGGACCTGTTTGGCTAGATTTTCGTTTTCGCGTCGCAAGGTGTGGCCAACTAAATTCCAGTTCCTTCGCGTGATTTGGTTGAAGACTTGTAGGCGTCCTGTGATGAATTGGGTGACTTTGCATGTTTCGCAACCGTACAAAAGGACTGCCTGAACGTTGAAGCTGAACAGCCGTTGCTTGAGTTGAGAATGTTGATACCCTTAAGCCTGCTGGACTACTTTCTCTTGCTAAATTGTTTAACATGTTTTTCAGGTCCTGATAATGTGGGCTAGCAAACAGATATCACTCGCGTAGTCGAGATCCTTAAAACCATCTAGCAAACCCTATTGTATGCCGCCTGTTCTACTATCTAGAGCGCCGAAAAGGATTTCACTTATTGCTATAAGAAATAGTAAAGGCGAAAGTAGGCATCCTTGTCGTACTCCTGAGCTCACCTCAACGCTGTCGGATAATTTTCCATTATGGAGAACTCTGTATTTGGAATTGTTATATAGTGCTTTTATCAGTTCTATTATTTTATCAGGCAGTCTACATCGCCGTAGTGCCTGACATTTAAAGCTCCTATTAACCGAGTCGAACGCTTTCTCATAATCTTGGAAAGCAAGGTAAAGGGGGGATCGGAATTCAATATTATTCTCAAGGTGTTAATATGATAAATACATGAGGGGCCCTTCCTTAATCTGGCCTGCTGCCTCCTAAGCTTTCGGTCTACTGCCTCTCTTATCCTAGATAGTAATATATAGGACAAAATTTTGCCCACAGTAGATAAAAAACAGATGCCATCTTTTCCAGCTGCTTTACCATTGGCCATCGCATGAATTGCAGTTACCATTTCCGTCTTGGATGGGGCCCGGGTGGTGTTTATTATTGGCTGTGCATTGTTGCTGTTTTCCTGAGGTTCCTGTGTAAGTGAACGATTCAGTGCGGCGAAGAAGTCATCTCTCCATCTTACGCGGGTTTTACTCGTTATTAATAAGCGAAGAAATTATACTGAAGAAGAGGCTATGTTTACTGTGACATTAATTATCTCGAGAGTTGGTTAAAAATATGCAAGCAATTTGTTTGAAGTAAAGTTTATACCTTTAAATTGTGCCTGCCATTAAAACTTTTATTTCAAATTTTATCTCCTGCTCTACAAAATTACAACCAGATTTTATAATTACAAATTGGAAACGATTTTATTGCACTACCTACTTCCCCTGCATTCGCAAATCAATCTTCCTGTCACGTCAAAGTTTGATGTTGTAAAATAAATAAATAAAAAACCAAGAAAAAAGCGCGCCAACTTTGCTAAATGTGAAACTCAAGCATCTTTATAGCACAAGTATATCAAATAACGCGCTGGTTTGAAAATAAAATCGTAAAACCTATGCCCATTTATCTATTCTGCACCATCGACCGGCATAAGCGCGGTGAAATATAATTGGCATCAACCACAATAATGTGAAATGTGCTGCTGCTGCCGCATTGACTTACAATTAAATATTATCCTTGATTGTGTTCATTATGTAATTATATCAGAATCTGCCAATCCGATGCACTGATGCTGTGAAATAGTGTTATATATTTTCTGCATGAGGCGAATTGCGGTTTGCTTTAATCGAAGGCCATTAAAATTCGTGGGTTATGAAAAGTTTGCAGCAAAACTGAATTGTTAACCTTTTTACGTTAATTGAGAACTTGATATTTCAAAATTTAATATTATTTATTTGCTCTGCCCTTTTCCTCTCATTAATTACTCGCGTGAAGAAAACGCCATTCGTTAATTAACACAATTAAATTTACTAATAGATTATAATGTTATGATGTACATATATTGTTCATTAAGTTACAAAATTTACTAGATTTATTTACAACAATTAAAATAAAAACAAAGGAATTGAAAATACTTTGGTTATAGATGCGGGCGCTTGCTTCTTGATACCGCAGCGGTGTAGTACTCACTTATTACGTTTACATGATTTACTTGAGTTCTTGACTTGAAATTTACTTGAAACTCAAGTTGCGTTTTCGGTTCACTTACTTGACTTGAAAATGTCTTAAACTTGTCTTGAACTGACATTTGACCTTTCTTATTATAATAGAAACTAGCTCCATATTATAATATAAATAACTGTAAAAAGATTGTATCAAAAGTATTCATTCACCACAGTTTTCAATTTCTTCTTCCAAAAAAATCACATGAAATATTTCAAGTATTCAAGTAGCGATTACATGAGCTTTTTCAAGTCTATCAAAGACATTTTTCTTTTTTACTGGATACTTGCAGTCAGGACAACTTTATATGCAGATTTGATTTCTTGAAAACTACTTCAAGTATATTTCAAGCAAGCATGTAAACATAACTGCCATGATAGATCCAAAGTCTAGAAATAACAAGTCTTTCATCTTCATATAAAATTTTCCCCCAGTAAGTTGTGTGCGTGCATAAATGAACATCACTACTGAGCACAACTCAACGGATCCATCGCGAACTCTTGAACAAAGTATGCAGAACAGAAAAGAAAAAAAAAATGATATGCACCAACATATCAAGTTTATCCCCATCTTAAACTCTTCCGCTGTTGCTTACGCATAGTTGTGTGCGAGCGGGTATAAAAATGTTGCTTTTCTTCTCTGATAACCTGACATAGTCATTTGAAGAATTTGTGCATATAGCTGTTCGCCTCTCATTCAATGGGCCTATTCGTACGGTGCATATTCATGGCAAGTAAAACCGGTTTTACTTTGAAAAGTAAAACTTTCAAATTTAAAGCTTTCAAATTTACTAAATATAATTACGCACCGTGTGATTTGCGAGGGGTTGAATAAAACCGGTTTTGCTCAACATACTTATGGCATTGTGTGAATAGGCTCAGTAACAATATGAAGATGAGAAACATGTTAATTTCTAGTCTTTGTGTAGATCATGGCGGATGGCCCTCCTCACACGGTGCCATATTCCTGGCAAGGAAAAACAATTTTATAGGAGAGAGTGGGGAGGGAACGGTGGGAATTAACGAATAAAAGGTTTTACTCAAAACACTTATGGCATCGTTTGAACTCGCCCGATGGGGCGATTCCACACGGTCGTAAACAAATGGAATGGACACAATTCCCATTGCACTGCCTCACCCTCATCCATAAATGCCCTTTGCAGCCGACTCTTGTCATGTCGTGTGTAGGCTCGAGTGGAATCAACCATTACTGATTTTCCAAGCAGAGATTACCCCGAGTTTACTTAGATTAAGCGCAAATGGAAACGGGGTTGAGTAAAGTTTCGTTAAATCCAAGAAAAGACAACGAAACCAATCCGATTAAGCTGGGTTTTGCATATGTGTGTTTGAGGATCTTTTACTGAACATACATATATCAACGGCGCACAGTGGCGAGATATTTGATGTTCCACTCAAATTATTCTAGAGGTCGTAATTTTTAAGTTATTGACACAATTTTTTTTTAAATATTCATCTTGAATTTACCTATCGATCCCTCTAGCCCGATTTTCAGATTTCATTTTTATTTTTTTTAGATTTATAATAAAAAGTCTAATTTTTACAAAAAAAGTACTATTTTTTCTATTCAATTTATTCCAACGGGCCGAAAACTTGAGTTATCGTAACTCTCCGTCAAATGAGCCTTGGGGCACTTTCTATAATTCGCAAAAGTTTTTTGTAACTGTTCCGCGATGCTTCCTTGAAGGGCAACTAATTCTCCTATAGTTTGTGCCATCCTAATATTACTATATGAGAAGCAAAATAGAGACAGGGACCACAAATATACATCTACAGTAATACACGTTTAGTCCGTAAATAAACTACTTATTCGACCACAATTCAAAGGACGCAATAACACCAGATGTAAGAAAATTTCAAAGCGACTTGTGCCGATTAAAATTTAGCTTTTGGAATGATATCCGACAAACGCATTGCAAAGCTAAAACTCCACGTTATGTTTTCAACATAAAACGAATTTACGAACACAAACATATATTTCCCAAGTAGATATCCTCAAATTCCAAATATCGCACTTGTCCGTTTGTACAATTAACGGACTAAAACATCGTTTGCAACAATAAACTCTCTCAAGTAGAAACTACTACCGGGGTACACATAACTCAAGTGCAGATTACGACCGCAGCAAAGTCCCATAACCAAAACCACGTTTTTTCAAAAAATGGGGAATTATTAATTCAGCACTAGTTAACAATTATTTATCACAATAATTACAATAAGTTTGAATAAAACACCAAATAATTTTTTTTATTAAATCAAATAATAATTGTATTTAATCTTCAATTGGGGCATTTAAATTTATGCAATCTCCTACCTGTAATAATCCAGGATCCGGCTCGAAGGACCAAATGTTTGGGGAGCTTCGTTTTTCTTAGGTAAAAATAATAGCTAGCTAAAAATAATAACAGAGTTTCTGACGGGTCACAGTTCGCTTAGCCATCTAAACAAAATAGGTCTGGTGACTGATTCTGGCTGTCGGTTATGCGGGGCAGCTCCTAAAACAGCCCTTGCTTTGCTACTGTGAGGCTACAGCGAGGAAGAGATTGACCCTCCTCCATCTTGATTTCCCTACTCTCAGGGATATTTGGGACAGAAGCCCAAAATCAGTTTTAGGCTCTCTTAGAAGCCTTAACCTTGATGGTTTTTAATGATGGGGATGGCACAATAGACCAAACAAAATCGGGGCCTGAGTAGTCTAGAGGAAAGTGCCTGACTACTATCCTAGAGGTCCCGGGTTCGAATCCTGGCCAACCCCACGGTCCTTCGCCTTTTCCACTTTCCTACCCACATAACTTTCCTTCACTCACTTCTCCCCTTGTTTGGGGAGCTTCTTTTTTCTTATGGTGGCCCAGTCGGTAGCATTAAAGGGATGACCAAGGTTTGGGGGCTTCTTTTCTTGAAGGGTTCGGGAACGGCTTCTCTTTCCTTATTTTAAGATTTGGGATGTAATCACAGGCTACATGAACATCATACTGTTTCTTTTTAGTAGGTAAAGACAACTGCTTCCTTTTAGTAGTTAAACACAATTTATTTATTAACAATTACCTTACATTACTTTTAACATTTCATTAGAACGATAAGACTTTTTTCGTGTCTTATAGCTTTGACTCTGATTTTAGAACTGAACATTTATTTTATTTTAATTTTTGTTTTTAATTTTTAAGCCTATTGAAATCATAAATTTTTTAATGATTTCAGAAAACTAAGTTTGTATTTTATAATGTTTTCAAACTCGAACACCCCTCTTTATATTCCTGATTCCTCCTGCCATAGCCTTCGCAAGTCCTTCCCCGCTCCACCAAGCGCATGTCATCGGTTGGCTGATGGGATTCAATTTTATCAAAATCGTTGGCCTCCGAAAAAAAGTATCGGTAATACCCCATTTTTACGGTAGGGGATATAGGTGGATTATATTAATTTTAGCCTTTTCAAAAAAAAAAAAGCTTATACAAAGGCTCTGTCCGTTTGTTTGTCTGTCCGTCTGTGACCTTTTTCATCTCTAAAAGTACTGTCGCTACAGACTTGGGCCATATCTCAAATTGTAGCTCTTGATCAAGGGACCTAAAACTGAGAAAATGGTCTGGAAATTCCAACCGGAAGTAGACAAAAAAGAGAATTCTAATAAAGTACACATATCGGTAGCCTAGAGCTAAGGCGCTGGAATCCTATCCAGGTGAACCAAATTCAATCCTCGGCCGCGCAATGGTGAAATATAATTTTTTTTTACTTTGGTGGAACATGTTTTGAATCGGTAGCACTGACATAGTAATGGACTGCTGATTTTTCTCCAGAAATAGAAAACATTTTTTATGTAAACAAAAATTTTTTCTTCGAATTTAGGAGAAAATAAGTGATAAGATGTTTGTTATAATTAACGGAAATAAATTTCCATCACTCATTGTTATTAGCAGTTTTTTCATTAAATAAATGTATTTATTCCAAAACCGTGACGGTTATTTCCCCTGTTTAACGAAGTTTTCAAAATAGCTCAAGAGTGAGACAGAAGAACGAAAACTATACCTATCTATTTTTTTCTAATTATGTTTATATCGCTGACATGCGCTGACGATTACAGTTCATTGGGATTTAACGTGGGAGCGAGGCAGGAATAGTTTTTGGTGCCATTTTTTTGTATGGGATTTTGCTCATTTAGCAGTCCATTACTATATGTCAGTGATCGGTAGCCTAGAGCGAAGGCGCTGGAATCCTATCCCGGTTTGTTTTTTTACTTCGGTGGAACATGTTTTGAATCTATCACTAAATTATATTATTTAATAATGAAACTGAGGAGAACATAAACATTTACTTAATTAAAAGTGCAAATATCATTTTCTTGATTTTTTATGGTCATCCAGTCTGAAGTGTTATTCAACAGAAAGAATACCATGAAAAAGCGTAATTAGTGGCTAGTCTCTAGGCACAACATCCCACTAGTTTAATTTTTAGTGTACGAAAATTTACCGTTTATATTGCACTAAAATTGTTTTTTTTTTTTTTTTTTTTTTTTTAATGAATAGCGGAATAACGTCGTAGCGTCATACATAATCTATGACAAATGGCAGCTGAAAACTGGGGCCGGTTCACGTAACTCGACAACGAAAATTTTTTTTCGTTTCGCGTTCACGTAGCTCGAAAAATTGCAAATTTTCGTTTGTTGACTCGAAAGCTCTTATGTTATCGAACACTTGTATTTATTAATATTAATTTTCCAATTTAAAAGTAGACTTTTATAAGTTATTACATATGTAAATTATTTTTAAAAATTTAATTAAGTTGATGCCAACAAATTGTATAATTTTACAGCGGTTTTTGTAAAGAAAATCGTGTTTTAGTAATGTGGTTTCCTTAAATTTTCTTTCGAATTACGTGAACGCTCAATTTTTTCGAGACAAATTTTTTCGTATTCAAATTCGTTTCGAACGATTGTCGTCGTTCGAGCTACGTGAACCGGCCCCAGATTCTGACACATTGCAAGTAATCGCCAGAGCTAAGATCCGAGAAAGTAAACGAACAGAAATCTGGCCGTACGCGAGTACGCGAACACACTTGTTGTTAGTTTTTTATATCTGCTTTCCACATATTTTGTTTTCTCCCTTAAAAATGAAAACATTTATTTCAGTAGATACATACTTGAAAATAATACCAATGGCTTATTCTTCGTATATTCGCAGGGTATAGTCACACTACTGCGTAATAATTCAGTCGCGAGCCGAACAAATTTGAAGACCATAATAATTTATTTCAGTCGCAGAAACAACCTTCATTTATTGCTATGCCTAGAATCTTAACTAACCAAAAATACATTGTTCAATTGTAAATATTTTCATAAGAAATTTTTATCTTCAAGTGCATCATCTGATAAAAGATGAGGCAACCAGAAAAATATTGAACAGATCAAACAAATACAATTCAGCTAACTCAGTATAGCAGACAACATTAGCTTATGTGGGACTCTTCGGTTGGCGCTTGAAATAATCAGCCAACATCGACATCATATAAAACTGAAGGCTTTACCTGAGCACTAGTGCACCTGGTATAACAGCTATAAGACGTGGTTCACATACCAATCATGTGTAGCAATCTTATTACCACTCGATCTGGCCGAGTGCAGTTGTGAGCAAATTGACTTATTTCAGGCCAATTCAGTCTAATTTACTACGCCATAATCGTTTGGCGGAGATACTTAAAAATTTAATTAGAAAATTCTGATTTTGGCAAATACTGGCTGCTATTTATGAAGTGAAGTTGACAATTTATTGCTTTTGACACAATTAAAACTGAACGCTACTGGGAGATGACGATTTCATCGGAGATTTAATGAAAATCTTTTAAATGTTTTGTGCATGGCCAGTTTTATAGCTCATGTTTCAAAAGTCTTCAAGGTGGCTACTTTGGAAATTGTTGTGGCATTTACAAAATTCACACCTAGCACAAACTGTTAACGTTTCTTAATTGAGTAAAAATCCTCTGGTTGTTTATAAATAAAAACGTTATCTATAAATTTTTTACACTCCATATAGTTATTTGACGATAATATACATACATATATCTGCCGTGCAAAGGACAAAAGACCTAAATGCAAAAAGCTCGATTCGAGTAAAACGCGTTTCAAGTTGTTTTTTTGTTACTTTCCGTAAAATAAGAAAATGCAAATGAAGTTTATTCAAATTATCTAAGTTTAGATAATTTGAATAAATTTCATTTTCATTTTCTTATTTTACAGAAAGTAACAAAAAAACACTTAAAACGCGTTTTACTCAAATCGAGCTTTTTGCATTTAGGTCTTTTGTCCTTTGCACGGCAGATATGTATATCAGCTTTCGGTCAAATTGGCTGGAATTTCACTATGTTGTAGCTGGCATCGTCCTGATCAAAAGTGCTCATGGGCACGAACCCCAAAAATTAGACTTTTTGGGGTTTTCAGGTACTTTTAGGATTCAAGTCCGGAAATCATAAAAATCGATCAAAAATGTCGTCGAACATAATTTTATCAGGAATTTTCATAATTTGACAGTAATATAACTTATAGTTTCATAATTCATAATTTGAACATGGTTATTATCATATCTAAGTATGAAAAACATTTACATATGTATCTATTAAATAGTATACTACCATATCCTGCGTCTTTTAAATATATGTCAAGTTACTATACATAAGCGCTACAACTCCATAGCCTACGCATACATCTTGTTTCGGGGCAAAATGTTCTTAAACAGTTAAGTGAGTGCATAGAAAAAGTAATTACCCAAGTGTTGCAATAAACTTAGACAAAAAAATGTTGCTATCTTTCGTAATGGTGGTGGGTGATGGTTTCTTGGAATAGAAAAAATGATGGTTTCTTGGAATAGAAAAAACCTTTCTTTTTGCTCACCTACAAAAAACATTTGTAACAAGTTTTAACTTTATTAATTCTAAATATGTATAATTTTTTGTTAGTTTTTTAGGTTTAGTTTGTTTAAAAAAACATCGTTTTTACATTCTGAAGTTTACCTTCGGTATTGTGCATTATTCGATTTTAAAAATAATTCTCATTCTCATTTCAACATTGTAAGCGCGTTCAGTTGTACGATAATTACTTTTATGAGAGTATTTTTTCAGATATAATAAAAGGTAAGATGAATAAAGCAGCAGCATTGAATTACACATTACAACACAAACTTATTTGTTCGTTATTTGTAGCAATTAAGTTTGGTTTTAATAATGGCTAGAAGGATTCAATTGAAATGTTATGTCTGCGATCTACGGTCTCCCGTTCAGCAAATGAAAAAGTGTAAAAAACTGTTTGTCACAATGAGGTATGATTATAACCATGTTCAAAATATTGAACTGTTAGATGAATTACGAAAGGTAAAAAAGGTAATTTCTGGAGACAAAAATTTGACTAATAAAGTCTCCACAACTAGAAAATCCATCTACTAGAAAAACTTGAAAGCTTGTTTATTGTGGAAAATTTTTGCACAGGGATACTATACGCTGGTTTGTCACAAGTGGGTCAAGGAATTTGAAAAAAGCGCGTGTGAAATTTTAATTTTCTGAATCGTGGATTGAGAATAATTTCTACAACTATTAAATATACTTACAACTACAACTATTAATATACTGATTCTAAACTAAGAAGTAATCTGAAAGAAAATAATTTATGAGCCCTTTTAATAATGAATATTTATTAACCTTCATTGAGAAAAAAATCAATTTTGTTTTGAAAGGCCGTACGCACTTTTGAAAAGCACATATTGTGTGGACGTAAATATAAATGTCTTACTATTGCTACGAATCTGCAAGCAATACCTCCGAGCCGAATGGACAACATGAAGACGATCTTTGCTTCTTTGCTTCCCAGGTCCAGCCTCATTAGCTGAGAGGATTATTACCGTGCGCCTGCGTTCTAGACTAAGAAGTACTACGCTAGTCCAATACTATGATCCAACTGAAGACGCAGACGATGACAAAAAGGAAGAGTTCTATATGCGACTGAATGAGGTTTTTTGCTTTGTTCAAAGGGGAGGCATCATTGTTTTAATGGGTAACCTAAACCCACAGATCGACCCCACCAACACCAGCCTTGAACACACAATAGGAAATCAAGGCATAGGCCAGGTCACCAACAGCAACGGTGGGTATCGCCCGATGGTAGAACTATTCTAGAGGATATCAGGACCTTCCACCATATTAACACCTTGCACATCATAGTGGAGCAGACTACTGAACTACGATCCCCCAATACCTTGCTTTCGTAGACTATGAGAAAGCGTTCGACTCGGTCAATAGGAGCTTTATATGGCAGGCACTGCGGCAACATGAATTGGTACAGGAAACCAACATATTCTGGTAGACTTTTACACTTCCATTCAAATCATCCGGTGCAACAGAAAAAAGCGATTATATACAATTTAGTTGACAAAGCCATTCTATTATCTGACAGAATGTTCCATTCTGAAAATATTTACATTGTGAAAGATATTCTCTTACAAAACTGCTATCCACCAAAATTTATCGACACTTACATTAAAAAACGCTTTACATTTTATGAACAGAATAGTAACAATAACAACTTAATCAATACAAGATCAGATTTTATAGTTTTACCAAAAATTACTTAGAAAGATACGACAATGTAATCCTTTCTGTGTGAAGAAAAAGGAAAGTAAAAATCTATGATCTTCTGTCTATTCATATACGCGCTCCGGAATGGCGAGAGGGCGGAGCAACGGCAAACTACACAAACACATGCAGAGCAGGAAGTACACGAAGATGGTACATGAATTCACACAAGCAAAATAAAAGTTCAGACGGCACAAAAAATTGCGGAGAAGAGAAATCAGTGCGTCTCTTTCGCACTTCGTGAAATAACATTTCTTTATTTACCCTCTCTTTCTTCGATTTTTGTTTTGTTTTTAAATTGAATTTTGTCTCGCTTGCACCTTGTCGATTGATATATTCACTCGCAAGGGAGCTTATGGGAAATTTCGAGAGCGTCGTATCTTTGTGGGTAATTTTTGGTTTTACCTTTTCATTCACTTATCACAAAAGAGCTTTCACAATACTTTCAAAATTTTAATATCAAAACAGTTTATAAAGTCAATAACAAATTAGATTCAATTGTTAAAAAAGGAAAAGATAGATTACCAATCAACAGACAACATGATGTAGTTTATCAAATAGAATGTAATGATTGTGAAGCCAAATATATTGGTCAAACGAAAAGAGCATTAGAAACACGTATAAAAGAACATAAACAGAACATTAACAATCCAGAAAAACACAATGTTATGTCGGTACACAGAATTAAAAAACAATCACAATATGAAATGGGACGATCCTAAGATTTTAGACATAGAAAGACATTGGTACAAAAGAGATGTATCAGAAATGTTACATATTAAAAGAACAAAAAACACCTTAAATGTTCAAAGAGACACAGAAAAACTTAGCAATATTTACACGTCCATCTTGTAAATCAGTTGTTTAATTACTACCTATTATATTATAGTCACTTTGTTATTTATTAATTTATTTATTTATTTGTTCCTTTGTTTTTTATTATTATTTTTTATTTTTACTTTATAACTGACACTGTACACGAAAACCTTTTTTATATATTTTATGTTATTTTTATCCAGCAATGTACTATTTCGACCTCCTTTTAATGTTTGACATTCTCTCCAATGACAATTTTACACTTTTACAAAAATTCACGAATGTCAAGAAAGAAGTAAAGAGTACAAAAAAAATATGTTAGTTTAACGACGTAAGAAACTCTATTTAATTTTTTAATTTTCTAACTCGACATCATATTTTTTGTTTTCGTTTTCTGTTTATATATTATTTATACTCTGTTGTATAACCATTCTTTATAATTTTTGATTTTTTGATTCGACATTGTAAGTGTTTGTTATTTTAGAGGGGCACAAAACCTGTTGCCGAAACGTTAAATAAAGATCAATTAAACTTAGGACCTGTCTGCTTTAAATAAATCATGGTCGAAAAGTTTATTAAAATGAATTTAACAAACAATGTAAATTATCATCAGCAACACGGCTAGCACTAAAGGTCTAAGGATTTGTAACTAGATCTAATATAGTATGTATACTAACGGTATACTAAGTCTATTAAAGAAAAAAGGATCTATATTTCTTTTGTTTGAATAGAATAAATGGAATAACGGTATACAAAAACAACTGTTATGCTATTTAATTCAAATTAAATAAATAGGAATCTATATTTCCTTTGTCAGCATTTAAGGAGTCCGTATTTCTGTGTATGTAAAAACTTTCGTATGCGTCTAATTTTCTGTTGTCCGTTATGTGTTGTAATAGACGAACGTTGGCTTCGGATGTCGAAAAATGCTTTTCACCTAAGACATGACTGGAAAAAGAAGATTTGTTGGCTTCATTATTTTTTATGTAGTTCATATGTTCTTTAAATCTTTTTCGTACGTTTCGTTTCGTTTGTCCATAATACTTACGGTTACAGTCGTTGCAAGTGATTTCATAAATCCCTGGTTTATCTAAGGGTTCTTTTTTGTCTTTCAGAGAAATAAATTGATTTTTTAATCTGAAAGGATTGGAAAACACCATTAGCATGTTGTTTCTTCTAAAAATATTTTTTAATTTGTTAGTAACTTCTGGTGCAAAAATAATTGAAACTCTATTTATTTCCGATTGTGAATTTTGAGAGAACAATGTAGACAAATCTCTCTTACTCTTTTTGATGGCATGTTTTTGATTATGTTATCAATTATTTTGGCTCCATAACCACTACTAACTATAATGATCCACTCCCAACCACTAATTACCCGAATTTCGCGCGAAGTCACATTATTGTTGGCGGCCGTTCCTACGCTAACATCTGCGATGCTCAACCTCAATCAACCCCGCCACAGCAAATGTCATCAGATTCTTCGGTAAGATCCAAGTCGCCCTTCTTGAATCCTCTACAACCCCCGGTGGTAAAAAATACCATTATATCTGCTGACTCCGAAGATAAGAGATATTTGCTTTCACGCTTGCGAGAAAAGAGGATCTTTGATGATGTTCGTCTATTCCTGGCTTACATGCACAACAAACCAGATTCAACTTGCATTAATGGTAAGACCAGGACTAGTCTAATTATCTCTATTCAGCAAGACGGCCTACCTACTGAACGTAATGCCCTCCTAGAACTGTTTACAAATTTCTATGAACAATTCCAAATTTCCCCTCAGCAAGTTAGCAAGGACCTTTCTCCATATGGGTCCCATATCAGAGCAAAACATATCTCCCAACTTCAAAGAAGTCGGGACGAATCAAATAGATATTATCGTCCTTAACTAGCTTCCCCCCGAAATTCTAACCATCTCCCAGCCCGTTATTCAAAACTAACATCTTCTGATAACTTAAGACTCTTCTATCATAACTGCAGTGGGATGAGAGGCAAACTGAAGGATCTTTTTATCGACTCCAAATCCTGTGACTTCAATGTACTAGTGTTAACCGAGACTTGGTTGAATGACTCCTTCCTTAACGAGGAGATCTTGCATGGCAGCTGGTCCATTTATAGATGCGATAGAGATTATATATCTACCGGTCCCTCAAGAGATGGTGGTGTCCTCATAGCTGTTAGAGACTCCTTAAATAGTGAACTGATCGCGACTACATCGTCTCAAACATTTGAACATATGTATTTTAGTACGAGTAAAGTTCGGAAAGAAATACATTGTCATCGGTTCTTTTTACTTACCTCCAAACTCCGACGAATCTATATATGATAATGTGATTCATATAATAGATGAAATATCCAACGATAACAAAGATATATTAATCATAGGTGATTTCAATCGGCCTAATATATCTTTTATTCGTGACGAGGAAGACAGTTATTTACTTCCGATTAATGTATCAAACCCCGTCGATATAAAGTTTATCGACAATCTTTACAGCAATGACCTGCAACAGGTAATTAGCCAACCAAATTCAAATGGGAAATGGTTGGATTTAATCTTCACTAACCTCTATGAGGATTTGAACGTGCTTCCCGCTTCTGAAGAGGAGAATCTATTTAATAACACTACACATCATTCCGCGTGGGTCGTCGATCTCAGTTCTACAATAACTGATTATCTCGCCTCCTATAACAACTCGGTAGTCTTCGATTTTAAGAATGCTGATAATGGTAGTATTAGCACTGAATTATCCCTTATTAACTGGGAGGATCTACTTGATGGTGATGATATTGACGAGCTAGTTACTAGATTCTACGATGTTATCTTCAACACCATTGGCAGATTCGTACCCAAAATAAAAAAGGGATAAATTGACGGAGCCATGGCTTGACAAAAACACTCGGTCCCTTCGTAATAGAAGAAATAAATTGTACCGCGTAGTGAAAAATAACAACAATGTTAGTGCTGAGCAGAAATCTGAATACGCCAGGTTAGCTTCAGAATTTAATCATAGGTCACGGGAGGCCTATACTACCTATGCAAAGACTGTCGGTGAAAATATCATACGTAATCCTAAAAAATTCTTTGATTTCGTTAATCTAAAGCGAAAAACATCAGGCTACCCGACAACAATGACAAACGGTATCACACACTCCTCTCTCCCCCAAGAAATTTCAAACATGTTCGCGGACAGGTTCAGTGAAATCTTCTGCCCCATTTCTTCGACTGCACACACTGTCCCAAGAGAGCATTCCCAAACTGCGGTTCTTATAGACAATATATCTCTATCGCCCGAAGATATAATGACAGGTCTTATAGATCTGGAGGTCAATAAAGGTCACGGTCCGGACTGTCTACCTGCAAGTTTTTTGCAGAACCACGCCCAACTCATTCTACTCCCTCTTCACCTAATTTTTAACAAGTCCCTTTCTGCCGGTAAGTTTCCTTCGGTATGGAAGAAATCCTTCCTCACACCAATCTTTAAGTCAGGTGATAAACATGCGGTGGACAACTATAGGGGCATTGCTATCCTATCTGTTATCCCTAAACTATTTGAAAAACTTATCTATGACAAGATTGCCCCTCTAATTGTTCCGAACCTAAACGATCAGCAACATGGTTTCAGAAAAGGTCGTTCCACCACATCCAATCTTATGATAATGATATCCGAACTACTGTGCGGTATGGAACAAGGCCACCAGTTTGACGCTGTCTACACTGACTTCAGCAAGGCATTTGATCGAGTAGACCACAACATACTATTTATGAAATTATTAAGATTTGGGATATCCGGCCCCCTTCTGGATTGGATTACATCCTATCTTAACGGGAGAACTCAGGTGGTAAGATTTCAGGGCTTCCTCTCAAAAGAAATCAATGTAACCTCAGGTGTACCGCAAGGCATTCCGCACCTCTTTTACGCCGATGATTTGAAAATTTATAGTGCTATAAGGTCTCAAACTGATGTATCCTTTTTACAGTCGAAACTTAATGCACTACAAGACTGGTGCACAACTAACAATCTTCTTCTTAACACCAGTAAGTGCCACGTAATTACCTTCTCCAGGAAAAGAAACAAACAGCTGCAAAATTATTATCTCAATGACAATGTCTTGGATCGTGTCGATCACATTGTTGATTTAGGCATTGTCCTCGACAGCAAGTTAAACTTTAACTTACACTTTGATAATATTATTGCTAGATCCAACAAGCTGTTGGGCTTTATCAAGAGAAGAGCTAAAGAATTCGACAATATTTGGGTTACTAAAGCCTTGTTTTGCTCATTGGTCCGTCCTTCTTTTCGCGCTTAGGAACCTCTATAATCCTTCGGATTTTCACAACCTTCCTCACTATAAGGACAGGCTCAAAATCCTTGATCTCTTGCCTCTATCCCTTAGACGGAAATTGCTTATATCTTGTTTTACCCTGGATGTCCTGAATAATAACCTCAAGGTGCAGTTCCTGTTGGACACAATCAAATTTAACGATACTCGTCAAACAAGACATTCCAAACTGCTTAAAGAGTACCCGCATCGCACTGAATATGCTAGAAACGAGCCCGTTAACAGGTGCTGCATTACCTTCAATTCCTACGCGTCCTGTTTCTCTCCCACAATTAACAAAAGTTCCTATAAAAGAAAACTCATTTCCCTGTTGTCCTCTTCTAACTAACATAGACCTAGATCTTAGTTTAATATTTAAATATTAAATACTTGCAATGTTCCTTATTAATATGTATTTTTTTTATCTGTAACTGTAGAATTAACTAATTATATATGCCAGTGTTTGTCTATAAGTACAATATTATTCTGTTGTATTTAGTTTAAGTATGCCTTGTTTGGCAAATAAATAAATAAATAGATTCTGGCTGCATTATGAATGTATTTGTATTCTCTCATATAGTTGGACGATGTCAAGACCCTCTCCATTACAGGCCATGAAGTTCTCTCTTGAACTAATGCAACCATAGCTGAAGTCAGTCCACAAATCTGACATTTGGTTAGAATAAACATGGCGTGGTACACAGTTGTTCGCCTTAACAATTAAAACACTTAAAAGACACTTAATCACTAAATTATTTTTATTTTTTTTTAATTAAATCACTAATAAACTATTCACTGGTAAATCCAAGTGCAGTTAAAAGTGTTAAAATACAATATTTTATCACTTTTTACTGCAAAACTATAACCAAAACGTTCCCGAACTTATTCCGCGCCATGTTTATTCCGCTCACTCCGGTGAATTTTAGGACTGAGTTGACCACCACAAAAAACTCTCCTTCGTGGCCTGTAGTTGAGAGGGTTAATGTTAATGGAAGATTTACTAGTCTGTGTGCAAGAGAATTAATTGAAAGCAGCCAATTTATGCTGTATAGGCGTGAAGGAGTCACTTGGGATGTAACGTAGAGTTGGTTTGTGATGGATAGCAAAACTAATACTTCCTTGGTTCCTCTGTATTTCCAGATCTAAGAACACTAGTTTGTTGTTGTCCTCAATTTCGCATGTAAATTGTATATCTTCATACTGGCTATTTAAAATAGTGAGTAGACTGTTTACCTCATTACGGCTGACAATGGCAAATATGTCGTCTACATAGCGGTGCCAAACTGTTGGAAGGATACCTTTTTCTTTTAAATTTGTTTCGAAGAAAGACATAAACGCCTCAGCTATAAGTGGCGAAAGTGAATTTCCCATGCTTGTGCCTTTTTTAATTTGGTAAAACTTCTTCCTGAATTCAAAAAAGTTGCTGTCCATACACATTTTTGCAGCCTTTATATAAACATTCACTTTTTCCGCTTGTAGCCCTTGTTTAAAGAGATGATTTTCTAGAGCTCTCAAAGCCAAATTAACTGGAATCGATGGGAAAAGTGACGTCACGTCGAACGAGACCATAATTTCGTCATTTTTGATGCATAGATATTGATTTAATGCGTTCCGTGAATTCAACAGAGTTTTTAACGGAACAACTCTCGAAGGGGGGAGGGAGGGAGGAAACTGTTTCATTTCTTTCACTAACCACTTGGCAATATTCGTGCAAGGAGACGTAATTGCTGACACAATTTCTCTCATTTTGTTTCCTGGTTTGTGTATTTTTGGGAGGCAGTATAATTTTAGCACTTCAGGATTAGGCATTAAAAGTTTCCATTTTAGTCGCTCTCCAAACATTTGAGAAATTTCTTTTCTGGTTGAATTTGCGGCGGTGATCATTTTGTTTAGAGGTGTAGATTTAATTTCCAGATACTTTCTTTCGTGGATTAAGTTAAGGACTCGTTCATCATAATCGTTTTTGTCCATGATGACGATTTTGTTGCCCTTGTCAGCTTTCAATATGTAGCAGTCTCTCTCTTTCAGGTGTTTCATTATAGCTTGGTATTTTGGTGATAAATTATTATTAAATTTGCTGTGTTTGATCTCTTTTAGACATTCTTTTGTTTTTTTTCTTATTTCGTTTTTAACATCTTGTGGCTTAAATTTTCAGATGGTTTCAATGTCTATAATTACCTCGTCAAAAAGTTGTTTGTTTGGTGGGAAAGCGAAATTCAATCCCTTGTCTAGAAGATTCAATTCATCATTAGACAGTTCTAATTGTTATAGGTTGACTACATTATCTCCCACATACGAGGGTGCGAAAATTTGTTTGGGTGAAAACGGTTTGTTTTGAATTAAAGCGTTGAGTTTTTGATTATGGTTAATGCGTTTCTTATTCGTCAAATGTACTGTTTCGGCTTTAACTATATGTAGAAATTCAATAAATTCTGCCTTCTCTACCTTCATTTTCGAAATCTGAAGATAATTTTAAATGTAAGTTGTATAATTCCAATTATATTTTTGAAAGGGTGGCGTATTTGTATTTTAATTCGAGTTTGATCCAATGTAATTGAGCGGCTTTAATCACTTTTTCGGCGATAGTTTTGTAAAAATTAAGTGTGTAGTCAAGAACGCCCAACATCATGCACGCCGACCTTTTTTGTTGTGTTTTAAAATTTCGTATGTCAAATTTTGTTTAATCTAACAAAAACTTGCAAATTTTCAAAACGATGGCCAGTGAGCAAAATGTGAAAACTTCGACGATTTTCATTGTAATTTGATTCACTTTTTAAAGGCCAAATTAAATAAAAGTGCTAACTATAAACGAACACGGCTTAAAGAAATGTCCGTTAATTTAATTATTTGATGCAGCGGTGTAAACTTAACATAGCGGTGTAGATTTAACATAGCCAACGTGATAAAACAAGTCTCACCAACCAAATAAACCACTCGCTTTGATTATTCGCTGTTTGGCGGATCTTTATTGAAGCTTTATTGATCTTTATTGGAGCAATCAAATTTAGAACTTCACAATTACCAGATACTTCTCATGCGAATTATGGAAGCCTATACTTTTCTTCCGAGTCGTCCATATCCTTCATTATATTAACTGTACTATGGCATTTGGCCTTGCGCTCATCTGGAAGGTCTTTTGTGGCATTCGAAACTTTTTTTGTGATTTGTTGAATATTATATGACTGAATTCCAAAACCGCTATGGACTTCATTTTTTGATGGTCAAATGGCGACTTTGTCAAATAACATTCGCGACTTCAGCAGACATTTCAGAAGCTGTAATTTAATCTAAGTATACGACACGATTAACGCTGAAAATAGTTAAACGAAGTGACAAATCGAAACAAAATTATTTTACATTTTCGTCTTATTTTAGGGTGCTTTATCGAAATTTATATCTAGAACATCGGCGCCACGTAAATCGTAACTCAGATACAACTTAAAGCTTGAATACCTCAAAACGTCAACTTCAAGTGTCAATACATCGAAAACTAAGCGTGATATCGAAAAATTATATTTCACGTTTTCGTCTTATTTTGTGGTGGTTCATCAAAATCCATCGTCAAAAAGCGGGCTCCGGAAACAGTAGATGTGCCAATAGAAAAGAGAGCGGGTAAAAAATTGGCCCCAAAAATTGTTCGGCAACATACATATTATTATTGCCGTATTATTCCTCTTTGAGCTATTCTCAACTGAAATTTGTTGACGGAATTCGGTCCCCATATTTTGCATTCTCAACTACCTCCAGCGCCTGCACTAATAAGCAATATGTATTACTTTCATACTTCTCCTTAGCCCTTCCCCGCTGCGCCAAAGCACATGTCATCGGTTGGTTGATGAAATTCAACTCGTTTCAGGAGGCATAACACTCCAGCGAGTTGTTTTTCGATGCCCCGATGTCGAAGTCGCGATAGTAATGGTTGGGGACTAAAAATGTCACGGGAAGGTTGTGGCAGTTCCTTCCTCCCCGACTAGAGCTGCTGTTTGACATTGCACTCTATAAGAATAAAATAGTTTGTCAACAGTATAAAGGGCCTTTCCTGTCACTCTAGTCTTTCATAGAAAAAAGAAGGCAGGAGAAAAGAGTGCACAAAGCGAAGAAAAAGGAGTACTGGGAAAACGAAATGTTAAAAATAGAAGAAGCGAACAGCCGAAACGACGTCAGGCAACTATATAAAAAAGTAAATGAGCACCGAGTCGGTTTCAAGCCCAGAGTAACTATGTGCAAAAATAAGAATGGGGAAATCTTAAGCACCAAAGAACTAGTTCTAACTAGATGGTGCGAACACTTCAAAGAACTGCTAGCTAGAGATGAGGAGCAACCGCCAACAGAAAACGTGGAAGTAGCAGAAGAACTAGCGGGAGATATGCCTACATCAGAAGACGTACAAGACGCAGTGAAAAAACTAAAAAACAACAAATCTCCGGGCAAAGATAACATTGTAGCAGAGCTATTAAAAAAAGGAGGTGGAAACGTAATATTAAGCCTGCATGAAATCGTAACACTAATATGGACCCAGAAACAAATACCATCGGAGTGGAGCGAAGGCATTGTGTGCCCTATACATAAAAAAGGAGATCAGCTAAACTGCCGTAACTATAGAGGCATCACTCTACTGAACGTAGCATATAAAGTATTTTCAAATATTTTATACGTTAAACTGCAGCCTTACGCAGAAGAAGCTCTGGGAAACTATCAAAGCGGTTTCCGTCCCGGAAGATCTACCACAGACCATATTTTCACTCTTAGGCAGGTCCTAGAAAAGGCGAATGAATTTAACATAAACATACATTCGCTATTCATAGACTTCAGAAACGCCTATGATAAAATAAAACGTGAAGAATTATACAAAGCTATGGAGTACCTAAGATTTCCCAAACACCTCGTAAATTTGACCAAAATGACAATGAAAGAGGTATTATGCAGAATAAGAGACGCAGGAATTAACACCGCGGGCAGTATTTTCAACAAGTCGGTACAAATATTGGCGTACGCTGACGACATCGTAATACTAGCCAGATCCCCCGTAGCAATGAAAGAAGCCTTCATATCGCTAGAAAGAGCAGCAAAGAAATTCGGACTAGCAATTAATGAAGAGAAAACGAAATATATGTGCATCTCCAAAAGACATAATGATCGCCAGAATATGACAATTGATACATACAACATCGAAGCAGTAAAAGAATTTATATATCTAGGGACGCTAATTTCAAAAGACAACGACACGACATTAGAAGTTAAAAGGAGATTAGCGCTGGGAAACAAATGCTACAAGGAACATATCAAGAAGCACTAAAGTAAAACTGTACAGAACTCTTATAAGGCCAATACTACTGTATGGGTCCGAAACCTGGACATTAAGAAGTAACGAAGAACACCTCCTAGGGTGCTTCGAAAGAAAAATCCTGCGCACTATATATGGAGGAATCAACGAAAACGGTGTTTGGAGGAGAAGATACAATCACGAATTGTATCAGTTGTATAAAGATCCAAACATCATTAAAACTATAAAAATTAACAGAATCCGATGGGCAGGACATGTTGAACGTAGCAGTGACGACAGCATAACAAAAATTATTATGAACAAGAGACCAGACGGACACAGAGGTACGGGACGTCCAAAAAAGAGATATATAGACAGCGTAGAAGAAGATCTACGAACCCTAGGTATAAGAAATTGGAGACTTCAAGCCAGGGACCGACAGTTCTGGAGGAGGATGTTGCAGGAAGCCAAGGCCAATAACAGGCTGTGGAGCTATTTATGATGATGAACACATACCCTACAAAAATGAATCGCTTTATAAGCGGGCATTGGATTTATTAATTAATTTTGTAACTGAAGTTTTTGTTTTTCGAATTAGTTTTCCGAGACTATTTATTGCATGCAGACAAATTTAAAAAGAAAATAGTTGGGATGTGGGTTTGACCCTTTCGGTCCGTACAAAATAGTAATATGTTTAGCACTAGTCGGAAATTGGCTAGTATCAAAACTGGTCACAAAGTAATCTTAAGAGAAGCTAGTTCAAATAACTATAATAGTGGTAAATCCACAAGATTTTTCTGTAACATTTGTTTTTCCTGAACGTTAGCAAACAAACATTTCCATCGTGCTTCGTTCGCTACACTAAAGGGGGGGTTTGAATTCGCATTGAGCGTGGTGAAGCGTGGCTGATAAACTGGGAAGCGAATGACTTCATTTGGAAATTATAAAACTTTCCGAAGATATCAGCAAAACTAATCAAGTCAAGTAGTTGTCAGACTTGATCAAAGGAACAAATTTTTCGGTAACTTCTGGAAATCCCGAGATGAATCGCAATTTCCTGAAACTCTAGGACGCAGACAACAATTCCCCGTCAAAACAGTGCTGATCCAAGGATTAAAAAATTCTTAATGTTGGTAAAAGGTACGTTTTTCTCGTTTAGAGCGGATCTCATTCCCTCAAATTTATTAGATATTAGCAAAACTTATAAATTTAAGGTTTTTCTGACATTGCAGAAGTTTTTCCATTTAAACAAAAAGGCCCGACCGAATGTTATGAAATTTTTTTCAGTTAACCACCTCAAAGAAGTCGATAAAGTTTTTGGTTCGTGCGTTATCGTGCAGGTACAAAAATTATGAACAACGTTTAAACGAAAAAACCCTTCGACCGAATTTTATGAATATCTTTTCAGATCATATTTTCGTAAATATTCTTCGAATGTCACCTCAACAAGGTCGATATCTTTTATGGTTCAAGCGATATCGTGCAGGTACAAAAATCACTTATGTCGTTTAAACAAAAAGACGGCCCGACCAAATTTTATAAAAATCTTTTCAGATAATATTTCCGTTAATACGTTTCAAACGAAGTCGTTATCTTTTTTGGTTCGCGCGAAATCGTGCACATACGTACGCACACACACATACTTCCTCTCAAATTTTTGCTTAAAATGCTATTGGGACCTTGGGAAATGAGAATACAGTTCCGATAAAATATTAAGACCACCTACTATTCGACATCAAACCCTAACTTCCAATGACTATAACCTTTTAAGCTTAGTATTTGCACGTCCTGAAGCCAAAAGGTGTTTGTTATCACCAAGGTACGCTAAAACAAGGCATTTTCTTAGCTTAAGAGACTTTTTCTTGAACCAAGCAAATAATGTTTTGGTTATAACGAAAACAAAATTGTCTTCGGATAAGCAATACTCATAGTCTTGGTTTTATTGTCTTAGATGAAGATAAAAGTTGACTAGAAGTATAGACAAATAAAAGGAAAGATGTTCCATTTCATACAAGGAAAGTGTATAGAAGTTTTCAAACGCCGTGACACAAATAATTTGAAGGGTTCTGCGCACCTCGTTGCCCAATTTCATAAATTTTGTTCTATCATTTCCCCTCTTTTAACTTAAAAAGGCAGCAAACGCAGAAAAAACTAAACAAAATAATTTGGGAAGGGATGTGCGCATGCCGGATGAATAAAGTTAAGTAATCTTTATATGTATTGAGCAGAGCTTTTAAATACATGTAAAACTCCTGCTCAACAAAGGCAGTTTATCCATCGTAATAAGCATAATTTTACTATAATTATGCTAAATATTTCTCATCCCTAAATTTAAAATAAATTAAAAGAATTGCTGGAAAAATTTCTTTTAAAGATATGAGCATTTTCATTCATAAATTGAGAGTTCTCCGCAGCCGCAAGTAACACAACCTCCCCAGGCAGAAGCGCGCTTGCGACTGGCGGAAAATGTCAAAAATCTAGTAATCAAAGTGATAAAAACACAAATATCGTATTTTTTAGTAGAAATTACTACAATATTTCTGTGGCAAAAGTAAAAAAAAGTAAAATTATGCTTATTATGATGCCTTTGTTGAGCAGGGGCTTTACATGTATTTAAAAGCTCTGCTCAACACACATAAAAATAAATTAACTTTATTCATTTCTCATGCGCGCATCCCTTCCCAAATAATTTTGTTGAGTTTTTTCTACGTTTGCTGCCGTTTTAACTAAAAAGAGGGGAAATGATAGAACAATATTTATAAAATTTGGCAACGAGGTGCGCAGAACTGATCCAATTTTTTGTGTCACGGAGTTTGAAAAAATCTATACACTTTCCTTGTATGAAATGGAACATCTTTCCTTTTATTTGTCTATGCTAGAAGTAATAAAAACAAATTTCTTGGTTTGAGATACTCATTTTTTTAATTTAAGCAACTTAACTTCTTAGTCAAAGAATATCAAATTCTTGAAGCAAGCAAATTAATTTTCTTGACGGCTGTTTTGAATAAGGACCCATATTTTTTTTAATGATCATATGCCAGTGTCGAATTAACTACAATATTTCCACGTAATAAAATAGGGAATTTCATCAATACAATATCCTCGAATTAAAACTTCATCGTGTCTTGAATTAATACAAATGTTTTGAACAAAAAATATTTAGTTTCTTGAGTAAAAAATTAAAAATCTTATTTCGAGAAAGACATATAACTTGGTCGAAAAATATAAATATTGAGCGAAGAAATACAATTGCTAAGTATGTCACTTATTTTTCTTTCATGGCTCTACACCCGGGATCCGATTCTGGCCTCGAAATGGCTCTCTCCACCGAAGCCGATTCTGAGCCGATGTAGTCCAGTTTGGCATCTTTAAGCTCGGGGGTTGGTCTACAGCTACACCATCCTCCCAGCGAAGGTTGGGTATCCCCTGTCGCTCCCTATAGAGTTTATAGTCCATGGAAATGGTATTTTAACATTGCAAAAATGCAGGACAAGGTTTTATTGTTGGGATGTGTAAGGGGGGCCAGTGTGAGCTTAAGTTTAAGTTTTCGGGATTCTAACCCCGCCCCCCCCCCCATTTGGCCACCATCTTGGATGTGCAAATGGTTTTTCAACTACATCTCCGAAACGGTACATCTTACAGAAAATTTGCAAGGACACTTTTTATTTATAATTAAATTATCTACGATTACTGAGAAATTTTGTGGTAAAATGAATAATTAAGAAGTTATAAGCCTTAGAACACAAAAATTAGTCACAATATTTTCTTTTAAAGGCTCTAACTTTTTTTCCCTCAACTTTATCACAAAAGATAATAACAAGTTTTTTTTAGAGGGCTTCATTACGAATAACTTTTATTCATACTTTTTTTAATTTCATTCACTACGAAGGGTTTTACAGCGCCCCGAAGGTATGAAAGTAAAAGATTTTCTGAATATTTTTATTACGATTTTGCCTCCTACTTTCTTTAGAAATTAGCAATAGCAGGTAGCAAGTACTAATAATGAAATAATGAGATTACGTTTTAAGAAATGCCGATGTTTGAGTAACGTAATAAAATTGTTTCGCAATTTTTTTCGGGTTTTTATTGCTGTTATGCTATGTTCTACAAGGTACGATATGGTTTAAAATTAATAATAACAAGTGTTACTCAAATTTTTGACAATAATTTGTTTTAGGGCTGCACAAAAGCGTTTTTTATTCAGTTATGTTAACTATCTAGCAAAATATGGACGTATTCAGTTTGTGAGAAAAGTTTTAATTATCTTAGTCTAATTTCAAAATTGTTATTTCAGTTTGATCTTAGTCAAATTTTCATATTTATAACTGTGTAAATAGTTATTCAGTTGCGCATACTACCAAAACACAAAATATTACTTTGACGGGATGATTACTATAATTTTCATTTTTGCAATGTTAAAGTACCATTTCCATGGACTATTATGCCTAATCTCCAATGGCAAAACCAACCACGAACCAACCAACCAACCAAAGTGCTGCTTCCTATTCCCTCTCATTGTAAATTGAATTATCTGTCTCGCTCGTGTTTTGGTCGACATGGGTTAACTTTTCGTAAGTGTTAATTAAACCATTTGAGTCTTCATTTGAAATTCAGCGGGTTTCTTGCAGCGGCTCTAAACAATTTAGTACCAAAAAATGTCAAAAATCAAGGCATAAATGACGTTGAGTGTAATTGCAATATCCCGCCAAAAAATAACAAAATAGAAAATGTCAAAATGGCATTTAATTGAACACGTACGAGCACAGACGGAGTGGTGATCTCCACATAATTGAAGGTATTATGGGCCAAAAAACTTACACAAACACTTTAAAGCAACATTTAAAAAAAGTGCATCCCTCAGTCGTTCTGATACAATTACTACACTGTATTACACTGGCTGTAATATAAATAAATGGTCTTAAGGTCCACAAAAATTAACAATACAAACACAATGGATATTTGATAGCATTTATTAAAGACACGCGTTATATACAATACAATTCGCGGTACAACATCCTCCCAATTCCTTTAGTCCTTCTTTTTAATAAACTTCCTGCAAATGGCACAGCTTTCCTTAAGGTACCTTTACATTATATGACTTGTCATATGACTTTACTGTCAATGAAGTCAAACCTAACAATGACATTTGTTTTTGACATGACATACGACATTCTGTCAAATTTTGTTTTGAATATTCTCTGTTTTGACTTGATTTATCATATGATTTTTCTATCAAAATTACAAGTTGATAATCTATCTTGCTTCGTATTGTGTTCACAGTTAATTTTGACAAGTCATAACAGAAATATTCAAAGCAAATGTCGTATGACATGTCAAAAACAAATGTCATTTGACATTTTATGTTAGCTTTGACTTTATTGACAGTAAAGTCATATGACAAGTCATATAATGTAAAGGTGCCTTTATCAATGAGCATCTTTGTGATTTTTTTGCACAAAAAAGAAAAAACTAGGCAAATATCAAATAATAATAATAATAAAACTGACATTTCACATCTACATTGATAGAAATGTGTGTGAACACATTTTGTAAGCTAATTCAGCCAACTGGTACGTGGTTGGTTCGTGGTTGGTTTTGCCATTGGAGATTAGGCATTACAGTAGGGAACTTTCCGAGTCATCTTCGCTCGAACGAGCTAAATACCAACTTTATTTTCTTCACAACATTTTGTCGCGATTACGCTCATATGTAGATCTCGTTGTAGAGTCGTCCTTCCTTACATAAAGGGCAAACAGGGATTTTCCTCTCGAGCACGACTAAGAGGTTAGAGTGCTTTCTGCTAAGCACCCAGGTCTCGGATGAATATGTGAGTACCGGTAAGATCATCGTCTTATATCTAGTAGTAGCAGTTTAGACGTTATGGTCAGATGCTTGGATTTGAAGAGCCTTGAGAGACTATAGTAGGCTTTGTTGGTTTTTAGTAGCCATGCGCATTTTTCTGTTTCCATGCTATTGTCGACTGCTATTATTGAACCTACGTAAGTAAATGATTTCACTACTTCTAACTTGTGTTCCTCTAACTTGGTTGTGGGGCCAATGCTAGGTGTTCTTGCAGAAGTATGTCATACCAACGAAAAAGCAACGATTAATGTGACACACCTGTATCTAATCATATATACTTAGTTAAAAAAATTAAAAATTTTCATTTGTGTTTACAAAGCTGCATAAACATAAAATGTTATTTTTGTTCGTTTTAATTTATTACGCACCAGAAACACTGGAAGCTTTAGCAAATTATTGAAAAAATAATGAAAGTATTGATATGACGTGGATTACAAAAGAATAATTATATACAATAAAGTTATGAGGCTTACCCTCTACAATTTCGTTCTTATAGTGAACAATTGAACTAACAATTAAGTCACATTTCCCATGAAGTTGTTGTAAAAAAATAGTCATAAAAACTCATCCCTATTGTTTTATTTTCTAAAGTTTTAAAGAATAACTAGCTAAAAAAGTCTCTTTTTCGTGTGAAATGGTATTGTTAAGTTGGAGATGATGTTAACACCATGAGAATTTGATCAACGGTAGAGATTTGCATTTGTGATAAATTTTTACAGCAGGTCAGCGTAATATTATTTTATTTATTTTCGTCATATGAGAATACGGTATTGTCCAGTCAAAATAGCCATTCAACGAAATAGAAGATTTTCGGGATTTATCTCATGATAGGTGTAATCGCATTACACACAAACTTTGTATAAACTATTTTAAGGCCCAATTATGTATAATGAACGGATTTGAGCGCAACAAAACAAAACGGATTGAACTGTCAAATTGATTTTCCCAACGTACATTTTAGACCTGCCCTATTATAATGAACGCATTCAAGCGGATTCGGTCGGATTTGAGCGCATTCCTTTTTGAAAGATTAGAAATTGCCGCATTGAACTGTCAAAAATTTGATAAGCAACGTTAAAAGATGAAGTGCAAAATTTTTTACCAGCGACCAACTCGTCAACGAGGTTAAAAATTATGAAATTATTTATAAAAAAGCCAAAATTGGCTATAAAAACAACAAAATGAAGAATTTTTTACACTCTTGTTTACAATAAACTTTGACGTTTGAATCCGAGCAGATGCGTTATTATAATCAGTCAATTTCCTATCCGATCAAATGCGTTTTTTTATATTCCAATCCGCTCAGATCCGTTCATTATAATTGGGCCTTTATATAAGACTTACGCGTTGAAGAGATATTTGTAAAAAAAGATTTTTTGACTTTTAATTTACAATGATGTATTTAAAGTCTGTACCAATTTGAAACTCTATGCGAAGTGACGTGACGTTTTTGGAAGCAAGGGATGCAACTCCTTTGCTTATATTTTCTTTAAAAATATCTAAATATGATCATTAATTATTCTTCCAATTTTTTTATTTATCATCGTCATTTTATTACATTAAAATTTCTTGTAATTTTTTCTAGAAAAGATTGTCTCTAAGTGAAAACGATTAGATTAAATGCGTCGATCAAATGGAAAACGCATGTTGGGCAAATGGTGGTTGGGAAAACGCATGTTGGGATTTGTCGAAGAGCACTCTTGATTTATTTTTTATTAGATAAGATTAGAGAGAAGTCTCCCTATTAGAAAACTATCGTATTCGATTCGACATGAATTCACTTTGACCTCCATTCATGGATGTGAATTTGTTCAATATTTTTTGAAATTGCAATTAAATTTTGCATATAAATTGTAGAAAAGTGTTGGTTAGCTCACTCAGCATGCAATAAAAAAATAAAAATAAATAATAAATAAAAAAAGGCCCAACCTAATTCTATGAAATTTTTCTCAGAGCATTTCTTCGTTAATGTTCTTCTTTCGGCACCTCAAAGAAATCGATATAGTTTTTGGTTCGCGCGCTATCGTGCAAGTACAAAAATCACGAACGACCTTTAAAGAGAATCCAAAACTGCACCATTTTTGCGGGATCCGTAATGCGGGACTAGACATGCGGGATCCGCGGGACTGGAGGGATTTGGTCAGTAGAATCACCCATTATAAAAACCGAAGCTTAATAGAGAAATACTTACTAACAATATTGCAATTCCTGCAATTTTTGTAATTCCTGTTCCACACGCAACTGTTTCTTGCCCGTGTATGGCAGTGAGAATCAATACACTCTGGTTGCTCTGGTGCAACTGTTCTTGTTGGTCGGAAGCGATTTTAGTTGCGTAGTTGCACTTCATCTGAATTACTTGAAATTTTGCCAAAACCTCGTTACTAAAAACTAACACCAATTAATCCAAAATCAGTTGTGCTCGTGTGCGGACAAACATTTCATTTTGATTGCGAACTGTTGCAAGTTACCCTACGCCTATGGCAGGGGATTCCCCACGTACATTACTGTGTTTCCATGAACAGAGGTAAAGTTTTCGTTGAGTAACTAGAAAGGTTTTTCCCTCAAGTTAACTCGATGCTATTTCAATGACGGCTCTGAGTGAAAGTTACAGATAAATAGTTTTACATTGCGTCGCCGTTGATTTATGTGCAGTAAAGGATACTTAATCGCACACATATGCAAAACTCGGCTTAACCGGACGGGGTTCTTTGAGTTAACTTGGATTTAACGAAACTTTACTCAACCCCCCGTTTCCATGGGCGCCTACTCTGAAAAAAACCCGGGGTAAGCTTTGCATGAGCAAAGTACATATGAGCGTAAGGGGGTTACCCACGCGTCTAATGGTGTTGTATGTCAAACGAACTACTGAGTCAGTCAATCAAAGTATTCAGGCCATTTTAAACTAAACTCTGCTGCAATTGAGAGTAATTTCGAAATTTAATTGTATGATATATAAGAAAATTCCAGCGGAATCAATTCCAGCGTAGTTCAGAATTTGCCTAAATACCTTGTTTAACTGTAGTTTGTTACGCTCGTATTTCGTAATACTTCATGCATTCATGAACATAACTATTTAGAACAAAATCTATGAGTTTTTTGCAGTCCCGAAAATCCCGCGGATTGGCGGGATTGTTTACCTCGATCCTGCGGGATTGAGATTTTGATGCGGGATTGGATTCCCTATTTGCAGCCCCTTTCAATGAAAAAAGATTATGTGTGCCACAGTCTGCGGTAGGATAATTCTGCAAAAATTATTTTTGGATACATATGTATAAAAATTTAGAGTTACCGAAAAAAAAGCAAGGGCGTGTCAGACCCGACGCGTGACTGGAGCTCACTCCTGAAACACGATTGTCTCAAATATACATAAAATATATTACATAAATTTTATTTTCTACTTTTTAGTCTATTATATGTCTTTCGTCATTTTGTATTGGGCGCTCTTTTGAATTTGGAATTACGCCACACAACTAACTGCATTCTACCTGTCTTGTCTTTCCATGTGATACCACGGTGGGTCGGAGAACACAATTGTCAAAACGACCGCCCTTTTGAAACCTATATCTTAATATTTTTACAAAATAGTCACATTGCATTGACAGACGGACTACTACAAAATTTTAATTGATCGGTTACATATTTTCTACTTTTTAGTCTAAGTTTTCCGCCAAGCGAGTCTTAGGCGCAGAACATAAAAAATTGTGAAAAATCGTACTATTTAATTAATTAACAAAAAAACCTAATTAAAATATGAAAAACAGAAATTTATAAAATAGATTTCCATCTGTTCTAGTTTGGCTCCAACGCGCGACGGTAATCACAAGATGCCACACGGACACTCTTTTATTAATATAGGTAGATAGATAATGTACACCTTTGGGTTACCATTATTCACCCCCACCCCTGCCAGAGAGTGAGGAGGTGGAAGTGAATTTTGGCAACGCCTATTTTTTCACGGATTATGATTCTCCGAAGAGGAATATCAAACTTTTGTTCGAAATTTTATTTATCCGAAGCATGATGATTTTTGGGGATAATTTAGTTTTTTGATGAATTGTATTTCTCTTCGGAGAAAAAAAAGGTGAGTGGCTATTTGCAGATTTAGATTCACCCACACCCGCTGCTAGGAAGAACGATATCACCAACCAAGTAGAGCAACTTTTTGTTCGAATTTTTTTCATGAAAAACCAACCCTTCAGAAATTATCGGATCGTTGCCGTACTTTAGCCGAACCCTGTATATAAATTTTTAGTTGACAAACTTTGAGCCTTAGGGGTTGAATTTCGAAAAATGTTGAAACAAATGTTTCATTATTTATGTTGTAGAGTACTTATAACAAGTTTGAATAAAATCGGATTAAAATGAATAACCATACAACCTATTCCACCCCGTTTCACGCTCTTTAGGTAGGGTAGCGTATAAGCACTCTCTATAGTATCAAACTCATGTGGTAAAATTTTTGTGGCGATCGGTTGAATGAATTAGGAGTCCATAAACAACAAACACATAAACCCTCAAACATTGACTTTTTTATATGTAGATTTTGTTGTGGTTAGCCCTCCTCACTTCGAAATTCACAGTCAGAATGACGAAATGATTGACAACAACAGCGCCACTGTCCTTCATGCTGTCATTCACTTAGCTCCGCCCACAGGGTTTTAAAAACTTTAGATCCTTGTCTTGCTTGTATGATCCTCCATTCTATAAGCCCATCCACTATACCGCATGTATGTCAGTGAGCCGCAAATGTCATGCATGCTTTATAGTGGATGGTAGTGATGACAAAGACTGGTCCTGCATATTTAGCAAGACCAAGACGAGACAGGACAAGGCAAATGTGCCAGAGCAAGATAGCAAGACTTTGTCGTCATGTCAGTCACCAGACAGACACCCTTCATCAAAAGAGAAATCTCAGCAATTTCGCACACAAGAAAGCCATAAAAATATAAAATCTTGAGGGCCCGTGAAGGACAAAAGGTTATTGTTGCTAAATAAGTAAAGAGAAAGAGCTAAAACAAGTCTAAATATTAATTTTTTCAATGAAATATTATGAAATATTACTTGATTCGAAAATAATTGTTTAATTTTTCGCATTTTAACTCAAATTTAAATTGCGATCAAGATCAAAATTGGGTTGGTTGATTTTTGGATATTTACATCGAATTAAACCTTCAGTTTTCTGAAGTTTCACTTTTAAGAACTCATAAATTTTAAACTTATCCGAAACAATTCAATGTCTGTATGGAATATAAAACTTAATGATGTTTTCTTTCCTTCCGATTTTTGCCAGTTCTTTGAATTCATGCGATAACTTCTTCGTCATACATTAGATACGATCATTATAAGTGTTTATTGCTTTGTTTCCCGTGACGAATGTTTGAAACAATCATCGATATTTTTGTTTTAATTTTTTGGTTCGTCAAGAGAAAATAGCACTTTTCGGTCAAAAAAATAACTTAAAAAATGAGTAAAAAAAATTACGTTATTTAATACTAAAAAATATTTTTAGAGACAATAAGAAAATCTTGTTCTAATTTAGCTTTCGAATAAGCAAAATTTCCTTATACAAATAAAAGAATTCGAAAATAAGAAATCAATATCCGAATTGTAACAAGCTCGTATCAATATGGCTAAAATAAACAAGGTGAAGGGAACCACCTGCTTTAGGATTACTGTAAACGAACAATTACACCCACGATTAATATTATCGTTTAGATAACAAAAGCGACCTGATTACCGACACTTTTTAAATTCTTAAATTCTACAGGTTTGACTCACCGATAAAAATGCGCTTGCTTAAGCCTTAATACTGTTTTAACTAGATAGAATTCACCATGGGTGTGCGTACTTAAAAATTCAGGTAATCAGATCACGATTTTTAAAGGCTGTTAACAAAGCACCAAAAGTGTAGACCTTCGACAAATATTGATTGCACACAAAACAGCCAAAAAATGACACAATTGCCTTATATTCAGATTCTTTATATGAGAATTATAATCATGAACTTTTTCGTTGTTCCACTGGAAACTAGAAGCACTTTACTTAACGAACTTGGAGGCGAAACACGTCACTTTCAATTTTTATTGAGCATCGGAGTCAATTGCTTAAACAAATTACAGGAATTCAAGTTAAATCGATTGAATTAACGCCATTAACCGGGGGTATACGAGCTCACCCAATACCGGGAAAAACAACTGCGGTTGACGCGCGCCTGATAGAAAGTGTCGAGCCAGCAAGACAGTCAGTTATGGAAGATTGTGCTTTAGCCAAGTAAGTGCAATTCACCGGCCCTGGGGCCCCGTTCCGTGGCTCGAATAATACTAGATATAAGAGTCTGACTCTCCAGACGCCTGGCGGTACGATGGCGGTACCCTCAACACAGACTTCGACCACATTCCGTTTCATAAAGGCACAAACAGATTGGCGCGGAGTTCGTAGCGGCGGCCGCCTGCGAGAGAGTTTCCCATACAACTAATTTCTCCGCAGGCTATGGGAAACTCTCTCGCATGCGGCTGCCGCCACGATCCCCGCGCCAATCTGTTTGTGCCTTTACTGTGGCCCTGCTTTGTTGGCTTTTTCTCGTTTCTCGCACCTTGAATATGCTTTCGAACTACGTACTTTTGCTGCCCGTTGCCTGGTGGATGCTATTTCCATGTGGAGAGCTGGATTTCGTGCGTTTTTCGAGTCAACCAAGGTAGAGTACAAAAGGAATTATAAGATTTAAAGGCTGCACTGACGATAAGATCTTTTAATTAATCTTTTAGCGATCTTTCATTAACTCGTACTAATGTCTAAAAATAGACGGAGTTAATTTTTAGTATTAACCTTTTTACATTTTCTTATTCTACAATTAATTTACGGGTGAAAATATTGAAATATTTGTTTTTTTGCCGTCAAATATTATATAAAAAAATTTTCAATACCGATCAATAAAATAAAATGCCAATTGGCATTGGTTGGTAAATTTAATAATAGAAAATAAAGACGTTTGTTCTCCTCTTCAATTTTCTTTTTTGTTTCAGCAAACCGTAAGTGTCGAAATGCTTAACTGTTTTATTTGAAAATGCATTTCAGAAGACATTTGAGTAATTGATATCGATTCAAATAGCTTTTACTGATTTTATTAAAACAGAATTGCAATTAAAACGAGTTCTAATATTTGAGTTTTTAAAGATTGATTCGAGCAAGGAGCCCGCATTGTTTACGATCAGTTATTTTTAAGAAGATTGTATAATACACATCGTCTAAGGACTGCTATAAAACAAAAACAAAACTTGACTTTACATCGGTGGCCTCTAGATACTCTTGTCCACACAGGAGTAACAGAGAGAGAAGGGTGAAAGGCGAGTCTTTCGCGCCTCAAAGCGAGGCAAACCCCGAACTGGCCTTGCAGGTTGGGGGCAAAGTCTAGTAATAACAAGTCTTACATCTTCATACAAAATTTTCCCCCTTTAGTTGTGTGCGTGCATATATGAACATCACTGCTGAGCAAAACTCAACGCATACTTCGTGAACTCGGCGAGACAAAGCCAGATTCTCTTTTTACGATAAAGTATGCAGAACAGAAAAGGAAAGAAAATTGAATCAGCTGTTTTCTTTCATAAATCTATCTAAACGAGCAAATATGCACCAACACATTAAGTTTATCCTCATATAAACTCATAAAAGTTTCCGCTGTTTAGTTGTGTGCATTCTCTCTCTGATTGATAGCCTAACATCGTAATTTGAAGAACTTGTGCATGTAGCGGTTCGCCTTTCACTCATTAACCATATGAAGATGAAAGATTTGTTAATTTCTAGACTTTGGTTGGGGGTTGGGCGCACGATAGGCTGAAAACCTTCCACCATAAACACTCACGTGTCATGAAGCCTCTGGGTAGGATACGAACTGGACAGACTGAACGGCAACGACCCAGACAACGGAATATGGAATCTAGGAATTTGGAACGTCATTAGCACGACGGGCGCATCAACAGGACGGGCGCTCGCTTTTATTAATACTAAAAAAATGACATAGAGATCACGGCTATATAAGTAACATAATGGAGCTTAAAACCCACAGGGTATTCTCCAATAGAACACTGAGTGGAAGAAGAGAGCTCGGAGTAGCATTTATCGTTGAAAAGGTCTTGAAATTAGTGATTCTCCCATAAAAAATACCATTGCTACGAATCGGCAAACAATGCCTCGGAACCGGATTGTCAATACGACGACGACATTTGCTTTTCGAACAAGGACACGAATCGGATCATGGAATGTGAGAACACTGCTTGCTGAGGGACGGCTGGATGAAGTCCTCAACGAGATCAATCGGTATAAAATCAAGATCATGGGACCAGATGGCCCAATGCGGGGGAACATATCTGCCCAAACGTTGAGTCCTTTTTATATTCTGGGAGGAACGAAACTGAAAGCCATAGGAGTGGCGTTGGCGTAATACTCACCAAAGAAGCAGGGTCCAGCCTCATTAGCTGGTCACCAGTTTCTGAGAGGATTATTACCGTGCGCCTGCGTACCAACTAAGAAGAATACTACGGTATTCCAAGAAAGCAAATCTAAACAAGTTAGATAAACGACTATCGTCACAAAACTAGAGAAACTTAGAAAAGGGACTGACAAGGAGGTGGCTGAGTAGGCTTAACCGCCGAGGAATATCGCCTAAGCATGTACATCCGCTGCACCGATTGTCGACACGATGTGCGGTGCGCTAACTAGCTCGCCGGATGGGGTGGGGTTCGCGGTACAGGGATGCAAAAAAGTGACAGTTTAAAAAACAAAAAACTCGTGCCTGATAACGAATTAAAGAAGAGCCGCGGTGGCGGAGAGATACGAGCCTACCGAGGCCAACGAGAGGGGGCAGAAAGGGGAAAGAAAAGAGGGTGGTCAGTGATCGCCGGCCATCGTAGGCGCAGCGAAATATAAATCAGTTCATAATGGAAACACTCACCTTGTCAAGGGGTTGTCCTTTATTCCAGAGTGCCACACGGGGGGCTTAGCCAAGCGTGTTCATTTTATTTGTTTTTTTTTATATCTATTTGTTTTTTGTTTTTTTTATTGATTTCCGTTATTAAGTTTAATTTCTTTTTCTAATTTTTCATTTTATTTATGTTTTTATTTATTTATTTTTTATTTATTTATTAGTGTTTATAATTATTTCATACATTCACACGCACTCACACATTCATTCCTATTTCTATTTATTTTGTTCTTTTTTTTTTTGTTTTTTTTGTGCTTTTTTTCCCAGTATAGGAAGTTATTGTAATCGCTCCGAAAATCGAAATCGAAAATTTCAACGTATTTTCATCTTTCAAGGTCCCAGGAGCATTTTAAGCAAAAAATTGGGAGGAAGTATGTGTGTGTGTGTATGTGCGTACGGATGTGGCCATTTTTTCCTGCACGATATCGCGCGAACCAAAACTGATATCGACTTCGTTGAGGTGTCGTTCGAAGCGTATTAACCGAAATATGATCTGAAAAGATTTTCATGAAATTCGGTCCAGCCATTTTTTGTTTAAGCGAAGAAAGTGATTTTTGTACCTGCATGATATCGCCCGAACCGCGAAAGATATTGACTTACTTGAGGTGCCGTTCGAAGCGTATTAGCGACAATATAATCTGAAAAGATTTTTATAATATTCGGTCAAGCGGTTTTTTGGTTTAAATGACTTAAGTGATTTTTGTACCTGCACGATGTCGCGCGAACTATAAAAGATATCGACTTAGTTGACGTGCCGTTCGAAGAGTATTAACCAAAATATGATCTGAAAAGATTTTCATAAAATTCGGTCCAGCCGTTTTTTTGTTTAAGCGGCGTAAGTGATTTTTGTACCTGCACGATATCGCCCGAACCACGAAAGATATTGACTTACTTGAGGTGCCGTTCGAAGCGTATTAGCGACAATATAATCTGAAAAGATTTTTATAATATTCGGTCCAGCGGTTTTTGGTTTAAATGTCTTAAGTGATTTTTGTACCTGCACGATACCGCGCAAACTAAAAACTATAT
Source organism: Thereva unica (assembly GCA_949987705.1). NCBI lineage: Eukaryota > Metazoa > Arthropoda > Insecta > Diptera > Therevidae > Thereva > Thereva unica. The sequence continues at coordinate 76,819,164 of OX465281.1, read as the reverse complement.
CGACTTCATTGAGGTGCCGAAAAACATTAATACATCAATTTTATATACATTTTCGTCATCCTAATCTTGTAAGTGCGCACATTTAGTTTGACATTTTAGCGAAAATATTGATAAACAATTGTGACAAATTCTCGGTATTATAGATACATATGTATATTCTATATTGCCTATTGTTAATTTATTATTAAAATATCCAATCATATATTCAACATCCATCATACTGGGAAGTTGATCGTGTGGACCGAAAGGGTCGAACCCACATCCCAACTAGTTTTTATTTTGCTTTTAGTTTTTATTATTTTAACAAACTTTACATCATTTGCATTTGTTAATTACTTTTTAGTACCATGCTCTGTTTGAATTATTATAAATATACAATAATATCCTTTTTGTTTGTTTTAATATTTATAAACCTCATTTTTTTATGTTCAAATTTGCGTTTTTTTTTGTTATATTATTCAATTAAATTTTTATACGCTTTGTCTTATCGACACAATTTTTATTTATTCATGTTAAATTTTTTTTAAGTATATATGTCACGTTCGATATACTCGATAGCACATCCCCGAAAAAAACAGCACTCAAAACTCTCAGGTCTCAGGTGTGAACGGGGTGGTACGTACGAAAAAGGTGTAAAGAAAACTGGTAACGAAAAATCTTTGTTTTTACTGACGAATCACGAAAGAAATTACACCTGCGCAGTTGGTTATTGGTTTGAGAGTGACCTTTCACTTAAAGAACATGCAGAAGGAAAATCTGCAACACGCGGCAAAATCTAGTGGTACCCGGTACGGTTTTTGGTGAAACACTTTCTTTCGTCAATCGACACTATATCCAGAAAATATAAAATTAACACTTTTTTTGTTTCACTCAAGACGATATATAGGTATGTATTTTAAATAAGACTTTAAAAGGCGCGACTTTTCTTGCTTAAAAAGGGCAATAAGTATAAGTTGCACTGTACCCCCCAGAAAAAAAAACTCAGCAGAGATGAGCATCAAACAATCATGTTCATCTAGCGGCTAGAGAAAAACCGCGTGGCGTTGAAAAAAAATCCGTTACCAAACCGGTCACATACCATGCGTAATATCCCCTTTAACATCGCCCTAGATAAAAAAAACTCACTATTCAGCAGCACTTTTCCTTTTTGGCCAATGTATTCTCACAGGTAATAAATACAAAGTCTAAGAAAAACAACTTAATTTTTTCTTAAGACACCTTTTCCTTCATCAATCATTACAGCACAATTTTCGCTTCATACGAGAGAGATTTTCACCCGGTTTTCCCCTAACACAATTTCCACACAAAAATGAAACAGAGAAGGAAAACTTTTCACTAAATTATCGTAAAAACGAAAAACCGCGAAAGATGCAATATATATTTAAAATGAAAATTTTCACCCAACAAATTCAGTCAAAAATTAATTTTATTTCTCGTTAACGTTTCTTCACTTTCCAAGAAGGACTCCTCATTGCACACACCATACCGAAACCGAACCCAAAAACTTAGTGCCCTCGACGAACACCCCAGCAAAAACTTCCTTTTTTTTTTAAATCCGACATTCCGCCAGTCTCCCACTCTTTTTCGCCAACTCCCATTCCCAAAAAAAAAAACAAAACCAAAAAAAAATTCTCCTTTTCCATTGCCCGATCAGGCGATCTTCTGATGCACAGAAAAACACTCCCCGTTACTTCGCATTCCCGTGGGGCATATTCTTCTCGATAAGTTTTCGTGGCGATGGAATGAATTTCGATTAACGGTACCGGCCTTAGAATTTGTGGAATATTTCTTTAATGTGCAATTGTTGCCATTTAATTCTTCAATAATTTCAATGTCACTTGGGTTAGAATCTTTATTTTTTTATTTTCATTGAGGAAACAGATTCTATGACAGGCGACCGTTACACCAACTGGAACGGGACTACTCCCAATTACATCGGGACGTTAAGAGAAGTGTCCGGCGTGATAAAAGGCAGCAGATAAATGAGCAGGCAACAGTAAGGTGCTGTACCAAATTACTAAACAGCTCACGGGAAAGCACTCTACTAAAAAGCATGCCATTAAGAGTGCGGATGGATGGCTGCTGTGCAGCGACGAGGAGCAACTCCAAAGATGGAGAGAATACTTCTTCGCCGCCCTGAATAGCTCACTTGCACAGGAACCTCAGGAAACCAGCAACAATGCACAGCCAATAAGAATCACCACCCGGGCCCCATCCAAGACGGAAATAGTTACCGCAATTCATGCGATGGCCAATGGTAAAGCAGCTGGGGAAGATGGCATCCCGCCAGAATTGTTGAAAGCCGATTCAAGCCTCATAGCAGATGCGCTTCAGCCAATCCTGGAAATAGCATAGAACACCTGTACCTTTCCGGAGGATTGGACGGAAGGTATCATAGTCAAAATACCAAAAAAGGGGGACTTAACAATATGTGACAACTGGAGAAGCATCTGCTTACTATTTACAGTGGGCAAAATTTTGACCCATATATTACTATCTAGGATAAGTGAGGCAGTTGACCGAACGCTTAGGAGGCAGCAGGCCGGATTCAGGAAGGGCCGCTCATGTATTGATCATATCAACACCTTACGAATAATAGTGGAGCAGTCTACTGAATTCCGATCCCCCTTTACCTTGCTTTCGTAGATTATGAGAAAGCGTTCGACTCGGCTAATAGGAGCTTTATATGGAGCTTTTTATTATTATTACTTGGTACCTATTGTTGAAAATTTCTATGGAGAAGACGAGGTAAAATCTGTTTCCTTACCTTCGTAGTGAATGAAATTAAAAAAAGTATGAATGAAAATTATTCCTTATGAGACCCTCTAAAAAACCTTGCTATTATTTTTGAAGTAAAACTTCTTTAGGGACGTTTGCTTAAAAAAATTTACATGAGAGTGAATCAATTTCATTCGTGTAACGCTCTCACACATGAAAAATCGTCAGAACTTTCGTATAACGATGGGAAAGGGTACGAGAGACGAAGAAACTCGGGGCTGTGTATGCAACAGCTAAAATACACTCTGCCTTACTGCATAAATTTTCTGGCATGTTAGCTACGTTGTCGCCCAGACTTTGCTTTATCTCATTGATTATAGGAATACAAATTCACCATTCTGTAGAGGTGAATTATTTCAGATTTTTCTTGTGTTTGGTCACTGGCCAGGCTTATGCCGCGGCCACTTTGGAGTTGACTGATATGTTGGAAGCGGCATATACGAGAAGAATTTTCGGGGGTGGTTTGGGTGCTTAGAATACCAAAAGAGAGTGGTGAATTAAATGTGTGAGGTGTTGTTGTTTAAAATTGGCACCCACTTCCCCTTTGGTGAGATGTGCTGGACCTTTCCCCTATTTAAATTACAATTTTTTTAAGTTGCATAAATCGACGAATCGTTTATGTCAAAACATTACACTATTGTGAAAATCGTTCCTGATATGTTTTTTGGGTCGCTGATTACGAAAATCGGGGTCCCACAGTTTTAAAATATGCATGTCACCTTTAAATATGCTTAAAAACTCCCTTTTTTAAGGATTTTTGCGATAATTTTAATTAAAATCAAAAATAATCCAATAAAATACATTTTTTGCAAATATTTATATTCAAAAGTGGTTGATTTATAACAAAGCAAATTTTATAATAAGGGATAATAGTAAAGGTTTGTAAAAAATGTTTTCTCCTTTATGCTTCGAATTCGGTTTAATCAGCCAAAATAAATTATTTTCAACTACGCATGGAAAGAAGAATTTGAAAAAAGGTTGATTGCATATCTTTTTGCTTACTTTAAAATTAATTGGCCCCCTAAAAGATTGTATGGGACGAAGTAATCAGGTAATTGGCTAGGTGGCCATAAAGGGTGACAATACCTTACTCAAATAGACTGGCTCCCGTTCGCGTAGGTAAAGCGGCTCGCGTAGGTAAAGCTTCATGTATGTGGTTGGCGGACTGCTTGGTAAAACAATACCTGGGTTTGGAATAGTCGATGCGGATGCAATTATTAATGATCATGAATGTAGCGGGAGCGGAGCTTGCATACAGCTGGTGACATATCCAAGCGTACATGCGTTCAATTCGTTGATAAATAATATAGAAGTGTGTGTATTCAAATGCGACCTGACGGAATGTTCCATGAATGGAATGCATGCCACGCAAAGGTCGGACTACTTTTAACTTTTTTTATAATGCCGGATTCGAAATAGCACACACAAGTATGCACAACAAACACATGCACCTTGCATGCACTCGTTACTTAGATTTTTGGGCTATGTGTGAAAGCCGGGACGGAAAAAACCATGCAATTTTATGAACCTCTGGATGCAATGCATGTACGCTTGCATATGTCACCAGCTTACTTCCATGAGGCGAATGTTTAGATTTTCGTGCCTGTGGCGGTAGTACCCATGCCTGTGGCGGAAGCGTGCATACCCGTGTGGGATGCCCACTTATATGCTATACGTACTAGGTGCACCGCGTGTATGCTTTTAAGAAAATTAGCCAATAAAAATTATTTTTACTCGGTTACTTTTAGGTTTTAATGTAAATAGGAATTCATAAATATTTTCAAGTAGTATTTGTATCAAGTCCGTCAGTAGATTCGTCACTATTCTTCCTGCATCTGTCGTTGTCCTGAATTTTCTCAAGCGTACTATAGATCCGACAGACTTTCCACTATATCTATTGCATATTACTAGCCGTTGGGCACAAAAGTTTTACTTCTAAAGTGTGGTCTTAAGCACACTCATATTTTTTTTTTTGTTAAAATTGAACGAAAGAGTTTAAAAGACTAATTTGTGACTAATTATTGTGTTCTAAGGCTTATAACTTCTTAATTATGAAATTTATAGCAAATGTAGTTAATTTAAATTTAAACCAAAAACCTTCTTACAAATTTTCTGTAAGATGTACTGTTACGGAGATATAGTGGAAAAAACATTTAAACACCTTTTCCAAGATGGCCACCCCCCCCCCCTACACAACCCAAAAATAACACCTTGTCCTGCATTTTTGCAATGTTAAAGTATAGATTTTTTCAAACTCCGTGACACAACAAATTTGAACAGTTCTGCGCACCTCGTTGCCCAATATTATAAATTTTATTCTATCATTTCCTCTCTTTTTAGTTAGAACGGCAAGGGATGAGCGCATCCCGAATGAATAGGGTTAATTTATCTCTACATGTGTTGAGCAGAGTTTTTAAATACATTTAAAACCCCTGCTCAACAAAGCCAGTTTATTCATCATAATATGCATAATTTTACTATAATTATGCGAAATATTTCTCATCTCCAAAAAAATAATTCCAAAAACAAGCTCAAAAAATTCTTTTGAATAAATCAGCTTTTTCATTCATAAAACGAGAGTCCTCCGCAGCCGCAAGCTGCACAACCCCCCAAGCAGAAGCGCGCAGGCGACAGGCGGAAAACGTCAACAATCAAGAGTAATGAAAATGATAAAAGTATAAATTTTGTATTTTTTATTAGATATTGCTACAAATTATTTCTGTAGCAAATGTGTAAAATACAAAAACCTTGAAATAAAAAAATATATAAAAAGGGGCATTTTTCATTCATAATTTGTACACTCTAAAAACTGAGTGTAAACTTACCCTAAGCTTAAGTGCAATTTTACATTTGCTTCTGTGGAAAAATTGATTACAATCGTAAAAGTACAAATTTTTGGTGTAACTCAACAAAAAAGTGTAAAATTACATCATTTTTAAACTTATGGTGTAATATTCAGTCAATTTTGTAAATTTTGTGTGATTTTACACCAAATTGGCGTAAACGTGCACAGGAATATGGAAAATTACATCAAACTGACGTACATCTACGACGTAATTTCTCATATTTATACCAAATGTTAGGGAATTGTCATTTCGTGAAGGAATTTGTTCAGGCGAAGGTGTGCTGGCGTGCGGATTGTGTTTTTTTCTTTTAAAAGCAAATAAATTATCTGTTAAAGGTAAAATGTTGTCTTGTCGTATGTGCAATTTTGAATCGAATACGATTAAAAAGTATAACCAACATTTGTATAAGCACCGTACCAGGAAATTTGGCGAATTTAAGTGCTTGTGGGCTGAGTGCGGTGTATTGTTATCTTCGTATCGAAACTATCAAGCGCATTGGTTTAGAAAGCATTCAGAAGAAAAGCGAAGAAATAATACAAAATATAGTATATATAAGTGTAGTGTTTTTTCGTGCAATTTTAAAACACATGATTTAAAAGGCCATTTAAAACATTGCGCAAATCATTTAAATTTTGGCAATAAAATACAATGCCCGATAGAAAATTGCTGTAAATGGTTTGAAAATAAATTAACATTTCGGACTCATGTGTACAGGCAACATAATCAATGCGAATATAAAAACCGTGTTACTTCTCAAAAATCCGAAAGCAGGCCAAACGTATATCAAAATAGTGCCGATATCATTTCAAATTCATGTAGCGAAAATAATCAAGGGGTTCAAAAAAATAAAAATCCTTTAGCTATGCTATTCCTTAATTTAAAATCCAGATTTTGCGTACCAGATGCAGGCATTCAGTTTATATATAATGAAATTTATGAAATCTTAAACAATGACAATATTTGCAATTCTCACATTTCTGAAATGAGTTCAAAGTATAAGCGCACTAAATATATAAAAGATAATTTTAATTATGTTGAGCCTCAAACAATTTATCTTGGTAGAGATAACTATTACAATGATTGCTTCTTTCATTATATTTCAATTTTAGAGAAAATTAAAAGTCTTATGTCAGATAAAACTTTCTACCAATTATTTCACGAGATAAAAGAAAGTCAAGCGAATACATTTCAGGACTATAACGATGGCGAAATATTTAAAAATTCAAATTATTTTAATAACAGTGAAAAAAAAATCGAACTTCTTATATTTCAAGATGCGTTTGAAAATTGTAATCCTTTAGGGTCATCAAAAAAAAAGCATAAACTTTTAGGTGTTTATATGATGATTGGAAATATTCCTGCAAAATACAGATCGCTTGTTCAAAATATCCAGTTAGTATTGCTTTGCAAAGAATCATATATTAAAGAATTTGGAATAAACAAATTATTGCAACCACTAATTAATGATTTAGTGTCATTAGAGAATCATGGCATTGATATTTGCAATCCTGAAAATATTTCAAAAAAGACTATTTACGGGAGTTTATTTGCTATGATTGGAGATAACCTGGGAAGCCATTAGGTCGGCGGTTTTAGCGAAAATTTTTCGAAGTCCGAACATATGTGCAGATTTTGTTTTTTTAACAACAAATCATTAAAAGAGGGAAATGTTAACGTTTGTGAAGAACGTAGTAAGGAGTCATATGAATCCAATGCCACTGAAGCTATTTTCTTAGGACGAGCTATAAAAGGAGTCAAGTTTTCATCCTCTTTGAATAATTTGAAATATTTTCACGTTACAAATCCAGGACTTCCTCCATGTATTGCGCATGATTTATTTGAAGGGATAATTCCCTATGATTTAATGGATGTTTTAAAATATTTTGTCACAAAAGATATGTGTTCTATTTATTACATAAATGTAAAATTACGTCATTTAAAAAAGCAACTCAAGCTTGCATTATCTTTCCCAAAAATTGACTTAACAATGAAGAAGGTCCCAGGAACATCAAATGAAGTACAACATATATTATTTCTTATGCCAATAGTAATGCTCAAACGTATAACAGACTTCGATGACGGAGCTTGGAAATTTTTATGTGCTATGATAGAAATGTGTCTTTTAATATGTGCCCCAAAAATTACTCTTGAACAAACCATATTACTCTCTCACTACATTCGCTTATATTTTGAATATAGGAAAGAAATATTTCATAATTCTAAATTAAGACCAAAGCACCATTATATTTGTCACTACCCCAATCTTATTAGAAAATTTGGTCCCTTAAAATCACTATGGACAATGATTTTTGAACAAAAACATAAATATTTCAAAAAATATCTAAAACTTGCAGAAATTATAAAAATATAACTCTAACTTTATCCGAGGGCCATCAACTGCAGCAAGCAGTTTTATTCCAAGATCGATTTAGATTATCCATTGTATGTGAAGACGCAGACAAATTTTGTAAAAATATGTATGACGTATCTCTACCTAAAGGATTTTCTTTTGTATCTAAAAAAATTTTGTTTTTAAATACAACGTATAAAGATAACGATTACGTTTTAATAAACTGTACTGAAGATGGCGATATTACACTATTGCAAATAAACGCCATATTCGTACACAATTCATATCAAAAAGCTATTTTCTATGGTATTTTGATAAAAATGTCATATAATGAAAGTATTATACTCTATGAAAGTTATTGTACGGAAAAACGCTACACTTTAATACAGATGGAAAAACTTCTCCTTTATAAGCCACTTTATGTAATTAAAACGGCAAATAAGTATTTCTATGCTCGTGTCTGTTCTTTTGTAGGCAATTAAGCATTTTTTAATACTTAAAAAGAGAGATTTTGTTGCATTATTTTAAAAATGTTAAATATCTCAATATTATATGAAGAAATAAAAAAAAAACATGTAAAAAGAAAATATTAATTTTTGTGCTTTAAATCTATGTTATGTACCATAATTTATTAAGATAATTAATTTAAGATTGGACTATAAGACAAAGTTACTTTACACAATCAGCATCATATTAAAATACTTATAATGGAAAAGTTAGTTTTCAAAGTCTGGAGCTGCAATAGAATCTTCAAAAAGTCATTTTTAGCTGAACCCAAGATCTCAACAGTGATTCAAAAAGGTAAGCAATTATTATGATTGTCTAAAGATAAAAACAAAACAAAAAAATCAAATATTGAAGCAACAACAAATTATTTTGAAAGTGAAAATGAAAAAATTGAAAAATAATTTTAATAAGAGTTTTTAATGATACTACTCAACCGTTAAAGATAAAAACCTTTGTTTGTTACTTAATATTTCTTTTACTGAATTTGTTTGCTTCAATACTAAGACATAAATATAACATTATAACATAAAGTCGTTTTTTTTTAGTATAACACTTCATGTTTTATTACAGCGAATAGCTATGGGCTCACCGGGCAAATTTTAGTTTGCGAAGAAGATGGAAGTGAAATATGTGATGACGAGACCTTACAGTTTTTCGCTAAGGAGAAGAACAAATTCATGATTTTAAATCATGATGAACAATGGCTTCCAAATAATAGCTTTTTAAATATATCAACGTTGATAGATGGCAATGATAGCATTTCAACTGCAAGTAATGAACAACAACAAGCGAGTACTTCAGATCCATCTTTTCCCAATTCGTCTAATGATTTCGCAACTGTGGAATACGCTTATAAATCTGATCTTGCAAGTTCAATTTCGTCTCTTTCAGAAACACTATCCATGACTAGTACTGCATTGTCCGAAGCCTCAAGTTCTAATTCCGAATGTTTGAAGTTGTTTTCGAATTTTAAGATTCCATGGGAAAAACTTCCCTCAGATGTAATAAAAATGATGAACGAAAAAAAAACACTAGGGCGCGCAATTAACACTGTTGGCAATCTTATTGTTGACGAATTAAGAACGTCTTCTTTTTACATCCCAATGAAAATTCTTAGATCTGTTGCGCAGCAAGCAGCAGAACAGTATCCAGAATCATTTATTGAAAGGGATGACAGCGGGAAGATTATTTCAATAGTTCCAGTCAGTTTGATAACTGTGATGAAAAACAGAAACTCATTTCTTAATCGAAATCCAAAAAAAAAATAAAAATGAACTGGAACCTTTAATTCCTTTAAAAAAAAAACGAAATGCCAACACTTTGAGCCAATCTTGTGCAAATTGGCAGCCTCCAAATATACCAGACGGAGATTGCAGTGAAAGTGCACAATATAAAAAACAGTTTTTAATAGACCTTTATAAAAAAGGATCGTTAAAATTACAAGACAAAGAAAATGTCAGGCAGTACATGAAAGACTGCTTTGCAGTGCAGAGGCTGTATTTAAATAATTTGGAGAACATTCCGTCTCTTGAGTCCATAAAAAATAACTGGCCATTTCTTTTTGAACAAGAATTTCTAAAACAACATTTTTGCCAATTAACCGGTCTGGAAAGCGAA